>CM046455.1:60530084-61141313 GCA_025506515.1 Flaveria trinervia
CTTCAGTACTTAGTGCATGTTGCTGAAACACTTAGGCAGTTTTGGGTTGCATCAGACTTCAGGAATCCTTACAAACTCCCCCTAGGCTGATGCTACCAAAACACTTAGAAGATCTTTAAATGTTTGTAGTCTTCAGAATAATCAAGACCATCCCTTTCTTCATTTGATGGTCAGGATCATCAAGACTCTCATAGTATCTTCTCATTTCAAAGAGATCATGCAGAGGTAAGTTGATTATGTCTTGCCATGAGTAGACATTTTCAACACCTTGATCTCTGATAACATTCCATCTTTCTGGATTGGTAGAGTAAGTCCAGGATAAGATGGGTGTCTCGGTTGCTAGAGGAGCCACTTGCATAGGAGTTGATTGGGCTGCCTCATCATGCACTTCCTCAGGTTGATCTGATTCAGCCTGGGGTGTAGAGGTAGATGACTTTGGCTTCTTCTTTTTAGTCTTTGGTTTAGAGGCCATTTTCTTCTTCCTCTTTAATGTCTTTAACTGAGAAGACTGGTCTGCAGCACCATGTTGATCATCAGTGTCTTTCTCAGTTGGGTGTTCCTCCCTCACAGGTTCAGAAGGAGAGGGAGTTTGACCCTGTCTTGGATCAGAAGATGAAGTTTGCTGAGGCTCAGCTGGAGGTTCTGGTTCAGGTGTCTCTGGTTGTTCAAACTTGACCTCCACTTCAGGTGGGACTTGACTTGGAAGAGAGTGCAAGTCAATGAGTTCACCACTTTTAATCTTCTGCTTGATTACCCTTATATGCTCATCCATTGTAGATAGAGACATGGGACCAAGTCTCCTTCCGGAGAATCCATATGACTTCAAGAAGCTCATCATTCTTTGTCTGTCAGCAGACTTCTTTGCATTCTTTTGAATGATGGCTCTTGACTTTGCAGCTTCTTCCCTTAGCTTCCTTTTGGTTGTTTTTCTTTCTTTGACTAACTCAAGCTCAAGTTGCTTTAAGTACTCGAACTCAATGAAGTCATAGGACAGGGGAAGAAGTGTATTTGCCTGATAGAAGCCTGTGGCACTCAGGTAGTTTATCATTTTGATTCTATCCTCTTCTTTATCTACCTGAGGTTCTTGTGGAGCCACATCTTCCTGTGCAGGACTTTCTTGAACTGGAGAGAGAGTGGGAGTATGCTTGTGAAGTCTTTTCTGTCTCCTCTCCTCTTTGAATTGGAGAAGTAACCTTGCATCCTCTTTCTCCTTAATCTCTCTTGACACTTCCATGTCAGCCAGTTCATTCAACTCTTCTAAGGGGAGGGAGATGATTTCATCAACATCATAGTTCCTGGTCTGTAAATAATTAATCCTGACTGCCCTTTGTTCATCATTTTGAGTATTTGGTCTGGGGGCAGCCCTGATTGCAGCTTGCATGAATTTTGATGACCCAGAAGAACTTTCTCCCCTTAGCCTCCTTTCTCTCTCTCTCTTCCTCCTCAATTTCCTCAGGAGTTTTCCTTTTCCCCTTGTCACCAACAGACCTTTGTGACTCAGGGTGGATTGAGGCTTGGCCTTCATTGCTTGGTGTAGCTTCCATGCTCTGGCCAGAGAGAGGCTGAGAAACACCTTCACCAGCAGGTGTCTCAGATGGAGTTTGGACCTCTGCAGCAGTTGTTGATGGTGAGACAGGGTCTCAGGTTCTGCCACTGGGCCTTCAGCCAAGGTTTCCCCTATGAAACTAATCTTAGGGTCCACCTCAACATCCAGTTGACCGATGACATTGCCTGATTGCCTAAGTCTCCTTCTTAGAGAGAACTCTGCAAGGATCCTGTCTTGGATTCTTTGAGCCAGCCTGTCAGCTTGTCTAGATTTGCTTGGATTGACAAGTGGCATGTTGACTAAATCCAGTCCTTCATAGAAGCTCAGGCTTTGGAACTGAAAGACTTCTTGTTGACCTTGAACTCTGTGAAGTATGAGGGCTCTTCTGTCATCATCATACCTCCATCTGATGATGTAGTTGCCAGTTCCATGTGGTGGAGATGAGACAGCCCTTGGTATACCTTCCTCAAAGAGACTCCTGATGAGAGAGTCTATAGAGTCCACATTAATGTGAACTTGAGGAAGTTGCTGAGAATGCACAACAGCAAGTGAGGATGGTGAGTCCTCTATGTCCATTCTCTTTGAAGAACTCCCAGGTTCTGTGGTTGTGATAACATTCTCCCCTTTTGGTAGCATCACCCACTTGCATAGGTGAGCTGGAGGATAAATCAATCACTTCCACAGGTTCTTGTGTTCCTGGTTGAGCTCCTTAAAGGTCTCCCAGCTAGTTTTTCCTGCAGATATGAAATCTGGAGTTGCTGATCATTGACCTGTTTTGCAGGGTAGTCACCTGAGATTCCAAGTGACTAACCTTAGAGACTAGATAGGTGCATGTTTGTGACAAATTGTGTACCTTTAGTCTCAAATTCCCCTCATCTTCATCAGAAGAATCACTGGGGGATGAGAGGATTGGACCAAAGTCCCTTCTCTCACCACCAGCTTGAGTTTCTTGGCTGCTGGTTTTCCTCTGCTCACTGGCAACCTCAGTTAAGATGCCAATGGGCTGAGTTGCCATGGTTGAGGTCTTAATGATGTAATCACTTTCAAAAGTGAGAGCCTCTTCCATATGGACATCCTGAACAGGTTCAGATGTGTCCACCTCAGTAATAGGTGACTGATGAGGGATAGACTGAGGAGAGTCAGAGGTACTCATCTCTCTTTGAGTAGGGGAGGAGAAGAGAGACTCATGGTACTCACTGAATCCTAAGTCTTCATCAGTGTAAAAGGATAGGTTGGGAATTGGTTGGTTTAGATCCAAAGGCTGGGGATGGTAGCTATCCCCTGAAGGTTGTTCACTTGAGTGTTGAGACTCAGAGTGAAGGCTTACAGTTGTTGGGCTAATGAGCTCATCAGGTTGAGCTTGAGGAACCTCAGCCCTGATAGGTAAAGTAATGGGAGTGGTTTGCTCCTCAGGAGAAGTGGGAGCTCTGGAGTCCACTTCTTCCTGTAAGGTTGAGTATTTGGGGGCCTGCACAGACTCAATAGCCTGAGCAGGGGTTCGTTGGGATTTTCTTTTGTAGGTGATGAATATTGGAGGTTGTGAAGAGGGTAGGAGAGCAGTAGGTGTGGGTTCAACACTAGCTTGGACTGCTATGTTGTCACCTTGAGCAATGAGCTCTAACATTTTTGGGACTAGGGCTGTTTCTACCCCTGAGAAGCCTACAGTTGGCTTCTTCATAATTTTAAAGATGCCGGGCTTCATCTGTCCCAGTTTAAGAATATTGCCTGTTTCCCTCAACTGTGAGCCCAGTTCACAGTTAAGAATGTGTTGAACATATCTAGGAAACATGTAATATTCTAAGGAGTCTAAGTTTGCAAGTAAATTAGTATAAACAAATTGTGAATACCTGAACTTGACCCCCTGAACCATCCCATGAACTATAAAGGAGAGATCCTCAGGAATCTGGTCCCATCCACCATGCTTGTTTGATAAGCTGTGGATAACCACATGGAGCAGGTATTTCCACTGGGATGAGACCTTCCCTTTCCTGAAGGTCTTTACAGAGAAATCTCCTTCATAGCCCATCTGCTCGAAGGAATGATTAACGCTTCTTTTGGAAAGAACACTTCACCTGCTTCATCATCCAGCTGAAGATGTCGATTGATGATGGCCGGAGTGATGAAATTGTTCTCCCCTGCACTGTGGCAGACAGTGCCTTCTCCCCATCCATAATGACCTCTTGGCAGGTCTTCCAGAATTCAAGCAGATGATCCTCATATAGAGGAGGATCAATGGTTAGGGAGGTGAAGTAGTGAGACAAAGACAAGAAACGGCAAACCTCTGAGAAATGAGGATCTTTGTCAGAGCATAACAGAGCAACCTGATTGTGTTGTCTGTGTAGCTGCATGGCAAAGTGAGGATCATTTCTGTGTGTAAGGTCAGCCATTGTGAGGTAGCTCAGAGATGAAGAGAAAAGAATGGGAAGTAAATTTCAGAGAGAAAGCTTTGGGTTTTAGGTATGGAAGAAAAGCAGATGATAGAAGAGGGGGGAAACCGTTGGGTTTATATGAGAGAGAAGGATTTCAGATAAAGTTTAATGAAAGAGGATAAACTTTGAAATCCGTATGTCGGTCCCACCTCTGAAAAAGTAGTTTACCTTTTTGCTCAAAAAGTAGTTTTCTTGGATTCGAAAAGCTTCCGAAAGTAATTTGTCTTCGGAAGTTTGATTGAAAAAGCTTCCGAAGCTAAAGTGACTTCGGAAGAATTTCCTGAGAGTCTTAAAGATTTATGCTTCGGAAGAGAAATAAACTTTGGAAGCTTTGTATAAGAATGAACAAAGCTTCCGAAAGTAATTTTTGCTTCGGAAGGAAAAAGTCCTTAAAAATGAATAAGTGTCTAAGTTGAGAATTTTAAGCTTCGGAAGATAAATTTTGACTTCTTCCGAAGGTAAAATTCTTAGACAGTCATTTATTTTGAAGACATATTTTTCTTCCGAAGGTAAAATGTTATCTTCCGAAGTATCAGAAAATTTTCAAGAATCTAAGGAAAGTCTTCAAAAAGAGTTTTTCATTCAAAGAAAACATGAGCTTATGAAAGTGATGAACTAGACAACTTAGGACACACATTTTTTAAGAAGAAATAATTAGAATTAGTTTTAAGAAAAAAATCTACTCAAAGTTGATCATCCCAATAGCTGATATCAGATACTTAAATCTCTGTTCATCAAAAGCTTTTGTGAACAGATCAGCATATTGTTCATCTGTGTGAACTTTGACTAGTTTAATTAACCCCTTTTCATAGTTATCTCTTATTAAATGATACCTGATGTTGATGTGTTTGGTCCTTGAGTGCTGCACAGGGTTCTCAGTGATAGAGATAGCACTGTTGTTGTCTATGTGGATAGGAGTCTCTTTGAAGTTAAATCCGTAGTCTAGCATCTGATTTTGAATCCAAAGCACTTGAGCACAGCAGCTTGCAGCAGCAATGTATTCAGCCTCAGCAGTTGATGCAGACACACAGGTTTGTTCTTGCATTGCCATGAGACAACCCTTCCACCAAGGAAATTGACATCCCCCAGATGTAGACTTTGCAGTCATGTTGCAACCACCATAATCACTGTCTGTATAGGCATACAGATTGAAATTAGAATTCTTTGGATACCATAAACCAAGTGTTGAAGCACCTTTGAGGTATCTTAAAATCCTTTTCACAGTGATTAAGTGAGACATCTTAGGATTAGCTTGATATCTTGCACAAATACATGTAGCAAACATGATATCAGGCCTGCTAGCTGTAAGATACATAAGAGACCCAATCATAGCCCTGTATAAGTGCTCATCTACACACTCCCCCTCAAGATCTGGACCAAGAGAGTGGTTTCTGGCTATGGGTGTCTTAGCAGTCTTACAATCAGTCATGTTGAACCTCTTGAGTATATCTTGAACATACTTTGACTGACTTATGAAAATGCCATCTTCAACCTGCTTCACTTGAATTCCCAGAAAGAAATTAAGTTCTCCCATTGAACTCATTTCAAATCTATCTTTCATCAGCTTTTCAAAGTCTTTGCAGAGCCTTGAATTGGTTGAGCCAAAGATGATGTCATCCACATATACTTGAACTAGCAGAATGTCGTTCCTTGTCCTTTGATGAAGAGAGTTCCATCTATAGTACCTCTCCTGTAACCATGTTTACAGAGATACTCAGACAGTGTCTCATACCACTTCCTGGGTGCCTGATGCAGCCCATAGAGAGCTTTGTCAAGCTTGCAGACATAATCAGGATGATCAGGATCTACAAAACCAGGTGGTTGTTTGACATAAACCTCCTCATCAATCACTCCATATAAGAAAGCACACTTTACATCAAGTTGGTAGACCTTGAAGTTCTTGGATGCAGCAAATGCCAGGAATATCCTAACAGCTTCTAGTCTAGCTACAGGAGCAAAGACATCAGTGTAGTCAATCCCTTCTTCTTGTGTGTATCCTTGAACAACTAGTCTAGCCTTGTTCTTGATGATGATTCCTCTATCATCCTTTTTATTCCTAAAAACCCATTTGGTTCCAATGGTAGTCTTCCCATGAGGAAGAGGACAAAGGTTCCAAACTTTCTGTCTTTTGAATTGAAGCAGCTCTTGTTGCATAGCTTCAACCCAACTTCCATCCTTTAGAGCCTCCTCAACTTTCTTTGGCTCTAACTGGGATAGAAAACAAGAGTGAAGACAAACATTTGCTTCATGGGTTTGCCCTCTTGTCTTTACCCCGGAGATAACATCTCCAATGATGTTTGTAGTAGGATGAGACTTGTGGATCCTTAGCTGAGGGATCACAGCAAGTTGCTGAGATAGATCCAAATTTGAGAAATTTAGATCTGGTCTTGAAGATTGATCCTCCACATTATCACACTTATCAAGATTAACTTGATCCAATGAGTGTGTGACATCATTGATGTTATCATCTATGGTATAGTTATTAGCATCAAGAGATTCTTGATCACTTTCACCATCACCATTGTTATCTTCTGCAATTGAGATGTCTTTATCTGGTTGAGAGGCCTCTGAACTGGAATTTGAAGGCATGCCAGATGTATCAGCTGGATTTGTCATTGTTGTGCTGATAGAAACCTCATTTGCTGAAGTAGTTCAACTGGAGCTGAAGGTCTTCCAAGCTCAAATCTTGGATCAGGATCACCTGTATTTAAATTTTCTGCAGATCCTGAAACATGCTCACAAGATTTATTAAAACAGTTGGTAACTAAATCAAGATCAAATAGCCAATCCGGACCAGAACCAGCCACACTGGGAGTGTGCTCATTGAAAGTCACATTGGCTGACTCCTCAATGATTCTAGTTCTGAGATTGTATACTCTATAAGCTTTAGCTTGAGAAGAGTATCCAATGAAGTGTCCATCGTCTGATTTCTCAGCAAACTTGGCAACTTGATCTTTGGTATTCAAGATGGTGCAGGGACATCCAAATGACCTGAGAAAACCAATGAAAGGTTTCCTCTTGTGCCAAAGTTCATAAGGAGTCTTACCATGTGTCTTAACTACTAAGACTCTGTTTTGCACATAGCAGGCAGTATTAACTGCCTCTGCCCAGAAGGTGATAGGCAGTTTAGAGTCAGACAACATAGTTCTTGCAGCTTCAATAAGTGTCCTGTTTCTCCTCTCAGCAACTCCGTTTTGCTGAGGAGTCCTGGGAGCACTGTATTGTCTTGTAATACCCTTGTCATCACAAAATGTATCAAGGATTTGGTTCTTGAATTCAGTTCCTTGATCACATCTTATGGTTTTGACCTTGTGATCACATTGATTCTCAATCTTTAAGATGAAATTCTTTAGAATCTCAGGAGTCTCATCTTTAGTTCTAAGAAAGAAAACCCAAGTGAATCTTGTAAAATCATCTGTGATCACTAGACAGTATAAGGTCCTTCCTAAACTCATTACACTGGTGGGGCCAAAGAGATCCATATGTAATAAGTGTAGGGGAGTAGTGATGGAGTTCTTTTCCTTAGGCTTGTGAGATACCTTGTGTTGCTTCCCTTTCAGGCATGCAACACAATGATCATCACTTGTAAACTCTTTCTTTGGCATTCCAGTTACCAGATCATGTTTATTAATTTATTCATATTCTTAAAGTTTACATGGCACATTCTTTTATGCCATAGGAAAGACTCATCACTATTTGCTTTAGATAGAAAGCATGAAACTTCTCCAGAGGGAGATGTTTCTTGCAAATCCATCTTGTACATGTTCCCTTTCCTGGGGGCTCTGAGCAGAATATGCTCATGAGGAATGACCACTCCAGGTTTGAGAACAATGCACTCATGCTCAGTGAAGAGCATGTTATGACTCTGATCACAAAATTGAGATACACTCAGAAGATTGTACCCAAGCTCCTTAACAAAGTTTACCTTCTCAATGCTGAGCTTACCATTTGTGACCTTGCCCCTTCCATAAATGTAACCACCTTCATTTCCTCCAAAAGCAACTGGTCCTCCATCAATTCTCTCAAAATTATGAAGTAAAGACCTATCGCCTGTCATGTGCCTGGAACAGCCACTGTCAATTATCCAGACATTCTTGTTTGTCTTGAGCTGTTCCTGCACAAAGAAAATGATTAGTTACATTTGGAAACCCAAGCCTTACTTGTCTTGGGTTCAGTAAGTGTAATAGAAGGTAATGCAACAGTAATAGATCCTATGGTTGTACAGAGGGGATCTTCGGCTGTTGTTGATGGAGAAACCTCAGTCATTTGGTCTTTCTTAGACTTCCACACCACCTTTGGAGTCTTGGACTTGACCTTCAAAACCTTAGAAGCTTTTGGAGCTTCACAAGTTTTAATGACTGATACTTCGGAAGAATCTACAGTCACTGCAGTAGACTTTAGTACTTCGGAAGAACTCCTTTCTTCCGAGACCAACTTTGCTTCCGAAGGTAATTTTCCATTTACCTTCTTCTTTGATTTGGAGCTTCCGAAGGAAACAGACTTTCCTTCCGAAGCTTGAGACTTCTTGAGATTCTTTGAAGTCTTTGTATTGGTCATGTGGATAGTACTTTTAGGATTGTATGGACAATCCTTGGCAATATGAGAAGTACTTTCACACATAACACACAGCATTTTCTTCTTCAAAGAAATCTCCTTTTGAGAGCAAGACTGGCCTTGGTCACATCCTTTTTCACCTTCATCTTGGTAGATTCAGATACAGTTCCTTGGGCTGTGAACTGTTTTTGGATTTGATGGTCCAGGCTGTGCAGCAGTGGTACACAGCAGCTCAGTCTTCTTCTTTGTACTGAGATGATTTGAACATGAACCAGAACTCTTAGATAAGAGGCTTTGGTGGATGTCTTCAGTCCTTATTGCTTTGAAACCTGCAGAGAATAAACACGTTTCTGCTTAGCATCAAAGGTAGCCTTGATTTCTTGAGCCTTCTTTGCTTTCCTTTTGCTCTTCCTGATCAAGTTCTTTCTCTTGGACTTGGTCATCACAGTTAATTTCTTCTCCTCAGAAGGATAGTGGCCCTTGGAGGAATCCTCTTCTTCACTCTTCTCAGAGGGATTCCTCACTATCACTTCTTCATCATCCTCACTTACTGGATCTATGAGAGGAAGCTCATCTTCACAAGTTCCACACCTAGGAGATCTTACAGACAAGATTGTGTGTGGAGGAGCTATCTCATTTGATCCCAGTCCCTGTCTATTTTGATAACAAACCTTATTGTGTAGGGATGAGGATATCATGTTCTTGAAGGTCTCTTCTTCAAGAACACTTTTCTCTGCCAGGGCTTTGCTGATCACAAGCTCAGCCTGGCACTTAGTCAACTTAGTGATGAGATCTTGGATCTGAGTTCTAAAATCTGTATGTTCATGTTTTAGTACTGAAATAGTTTTCTCCAAGTCTTCTATCTTTAACTTGTAATCATTTTCAGACTTTCTAAAGTCAGATTTTAATATGTTTAATGACTCAAGATCAGATCTCATCTCTAGGTTGTAGGACCTGTATCTATTTACTTTAGCAATGCATTCAGGGGAGCAAAGATGTTCTAATACCTTGGCTTCATCATGATCAGCCATCAATGCTTGGTTTGGAGAAGCATCCTCCACCTGAAAACTCCAGTCAAATCCTCCCTCTTCAACAGCAACCGCAGCATGTTGCTTTGTCTTCTCAGCCTGAGGGGTATTGTTGGTGAAGTTTGGTCTGAGTTGTGTTTGACCCCCATTTGCTCTGGGTGCCTTACACTCCCTGGCGAAGTGACCCATAAGGTTACAATTGTAACACTTAACTTTGCTTTTATCCAGGCCAAACTTTCACTGGTAGCATTGCTTGGAAATTTTCTTCCTGTCCTCTTGTAGAACTTCTTGGCTCTGTGAGTGAGAAGAGCCATCTGCTGAACTATCTCCATGTATTCCAGGTCATCTGGATGGATACAGTCTAGATCTTCAAGAGTGAAGAGATAATTTCACAGCTTTCATCTGCAGACACAAAGGCTTGCGAAGAACTTGTCTCTTGGAATGGACTTCCTTGAGTAAAGTTCTCCCTTGGTGTCTCCGGGAAGGTGATGAAAGGACCCTTTTGTGAGTTGTCAGGGTAGCATAGGAGATGATGTTGGGGTTCTATGCTGTCCCTTTCAACCACATGAAGGGCTGAACCCATTTGATTGTTAGAGTTGCCAGATGAACCTTGTAAGTTCATCTCCATCTGGTATCCACTGAGAATCCCATATAACTCTGTCAGAGTAAGAGTTTTAAGGTTCTCAGTCCTCTTGATTACCACACAATAGTGTGTCCATTGCCTAGGAAGTGAGGACATGAACTTCCTTACAATGTCTCTGTTCTCAAGAGGAACTCCTCCATCCACAAGGGTATCCACAATCTCAACATACCTGAAGTATTGTTGGGTCATGGTTTCACCTGTTTTAAAGGTGAAATTTTCAAACTGCTGCTTCAGAAGATCTTTCTTGTTCTCCTTGGCTTCAGAGGAGCCTTCATACATCAGCTTCAGTGCATCCCACAGCTGTTTAGCTGTCTTGCACTTCTTAAAACCTCTGTACACAGAGTTTGGGATAGCAGTCTGAAGAGCAGTCATGGCCTTCCTGTCAATCTCTACTCTTTTCCTATCTTCATCTGAGTAGTTGGCCACATCTTTAGGAATCATACCAGCACCGGTAGCAGGGGGGTGCTAGGTATGAAAGGTCCATATTCAACAGATTCCCACATTCTTGAGTCAAGAGACCTGATGAAGCCTTCCATCCTCATGCACCAGGTGTCGAAGTCATCAAGAGTGATCAATGGGGATTTGTTCATGGTTCCAGTCTCCATATCAGTCTTTGAGATGGAAGCCATTTGAGAAAAGTTTAGTTTTTGTGTGTGTGAGGGATCTTAAGATGGTTAGATCTTATATCACGAGCCTGAGGCTCTGATACCAATTGCAGGATCGTTCAAGGGCTTGAACACAATTACAACACAACAACACAATGAGGAGATTAACTAAATCTTAATCAAACAGTGAACTAGGTAACCAAAGGTGATGCAGAGAACACAAGTAAAGCAAGAGACAGAACAAGAGAGTATAGTTTTCAAGGTAGCAGTATATTGCTTTCTCAAGTTCTTTTACAAGTGTTACAAAGCATATAGAAAGATACAAGAACTTGGAATACTTATACTACAACCTACAGCCGGCTATACTATGAAAGCCAGCTGGATACAATTGACTAGACACTAACAAAATCAATTGTAGGATCAAAAGGCATATCTGCCTTTTGACCTTGTGACTATGACATGCCATAGCTCACATCCTTATACATTACAAAAAGGATAAAGTACATAAAGTAGAAAGTCTCAGACACAAGACCTCAATGTACAGTTACCAAAAGCATGGACCTTTTCACCAACTCTTGTAAGTTGGTGACTTATCAGAGACGCAGCGGAAAAGGTGCTTTATGGAACAGTACATCAGATAAAGCATGTGTACTAAAAGTCTTCGGAAGAAATCTGTCTTCATAGGTTGAAGCTTCGGAAGACTTTGTCTCTTCAAGCTTCGGAAGACTTCATGTTAGGCTTCGGAAGATATTGGTCTTGGCTTCGGAAGAATTACACTTAGAGTATTTTCTAATGCTTTGTGTAATTCTTCCGAAGCATTCTTCACTTCAGTACTTAGTGCATGTTGCTGAAACACTTAGGCAGTTTTGGGTTGCATCAGACTTCAGGAATCCTTAAAAAGATCAATTCTAGGGTTCTTGGATTGGGGATTGATGATGGGACTATGTTTATAAGGAATAAAAACCAACTTATTCTGACGGTTGAGGACTTGGTTCTTTGGTTTAGTGCAATGGAAACTTTGAACATGAGGTTCCCGGTTTCGAATTCGGACCCTCATGCATTTTTTATTAGGCTTTTAGCCTCAAATAAATATGGAAAATTTTTAATGAATATAAAAAAAAGGTTCTTATCAACTTTAAATATTTGTTATGGCCAACAAATGAATTTCTAATATTTTATTATTATTAAATTAAATAACTAAATAACTTTTAAATAAACCTTTCCAACAAAGGTTATTCTTGGTTTATCCTAGGTTTCAAATAATAAATACTAAATTAGTAAGTTCCGAGTGTATTTTTTCATGATCATTTTAAAGTGTCTATTGTATTTTAAATTAAAATTTATTAGTTGTTACAAATTGGCTTAAGTTCATTTTTCTAAATAAAATATATAAGGATAAATTCTTTATTTAATGTACTAAACAATAGAAAAATCCCCAAAATTCTAATCATACCCTAAATCCGGTTAATCATTTTAAAACTTATTGTAGGATCGTTGAAGGGTGAAGGTTACACCAACAAACACAAAAGAGGAGAAAACTAAAATTAATCAAACAGTAAACTGGATAACCAAGTGATGACACTAAGAACACAAGTAGTATATGAGACAGAACACAAAGAGCACAAGTGTTTTGGTTTCAAGAATGCAGTATATTGCCTTCTCTATGTTCTATTACAAGTGTTACAAGCATATTCGAAATACAAGAAAATGAGATACTTATACAACATCCTACAGCCGGCTATACTTTGAAAGCCAGCTATACAATTGACTAGACACACATAAAATCAATTGTAGAGTCAAAAGGCAGATTGCCTTTTGACTAGTGACTATGACATGCCATAGCTCACATCCTATCTATTACAAAAAGGATATAAGTAATAAAGGGAAAGTTACAGACTCAAGACCCAATATACAGTTGCCAAAAGCATGGACCTTTTCACCAAACCATGTTAGTTGGTGACTTGCAGAGTTGCAGCGGAAAGTTGTCCAGCTTTATGGAACAGTACATCAGATAAAGATGTACTAAAAGTCTTTGAAAGAAATCTGTCTCATGAACTGAAGCTTCGGAAGATTTTGTCTCTGAGGCTTCGGAAGACTCATTTTTGGCTTCGGAAGATGTTGGTCTTGCTTCGGAAAATTTCACACTTGAGTATTTCTGTTGACATGGAAACTTCCGAAGCATTCCACTTCAATGCACTTGTGCAGCATGCAGGAAGACTAAAGATGTTTAGGTTGCATCAGCTCTTCATTAGACTCTACACTTATTATATAGCTTTAAACCTTGTAAATTTATATATATTCTTAGGTGCATTTGAAGGATTTTACGTTGGAACGCCTATTTAATATTTTCTTACTAATCGTCGTTCTAATTTATTGATCAAGTGAGTATGTCTATATCCCGTTTCATATTTTCACACTTGGGGTGAAACATGTACTTTATAATCATTGCACTTGTAAACGTTGATTCTTGTAAACTTATGGCAATTACTCGGGTGTGTGGTTAGTTGAACTTTGCAATCATAACTCTTGCTAGCCTGCCGACGTCATAGATCTATGGGCCTGACAAGCCTGCTTGGTTGATCCAAGTACACTAGCTAATGTATATGTTGTAAACATTTGAGACTTGTAAAACTTGTCAAGGTTTGATTGTGCATTCTCCTTACATCCCTAGTTTACTTTGTTCTCAACTTACAACATGAATTGCCATCTTTTATATACTTATGTATGAAAACTATGAAAATCTCACCAACATTATGTTGACCTTTTATTTTTAACATGTTTAAGGAAATACTCAAGCTTGATCGCCACTTTCGAAGTTTGTTCACACCTAGGAATGGACCTAGTTAAATAAATGATTGAGCTTGTTATACTTCCTTATTTGAGACTTATGCTTGTAATATTACCTTTGAACTTATGAGTAATATATTTGGATTTAATAATAGCGTTATGTGGCTGTGAACGATCTTAACTCTCACTCCTCGACGTTTCCGCCGTCAAGTTTGGGGTGTGACAACCGACATCCGGATTTCAATGTTTATCCTCTTTTATTAACTTTTTCTTATATCCATTTCATATATAAACCCAACTGTTCCCCCCGCTTCACCATCTTCTTCATCTGCACTATTCCTCCGACCTAAATTCTCCAAACCACCTTTGTTCTTCACCTTCCTTCACCCTTAAGCTTCTCAAAATGGCCAATCTAAACCTCATAAACAACCCTAATTTCTCCATGTAACTTGACAGGCAACACAACCAGGTTGCTCTGTTGAACTTTGAGAAAGATTATAGTTTCTCAGAGGTTTGTTGATTTCTGGCTTTGTCAAACTACTTCACCTCCCTCACCATTGATCTTACTCTCTATGAGGATCACTTCCTTGAATTTTGGAAAACCTGCCAAGAGGTCATTATGGATGGGGAGAAGGAAGTGTCTGTCATAGTGCAGGGGAGGACAATCTTCATCACTCTGGCCATCATCAACAATCATCTTCAGCTGGATGATGAAGAAGGTGAGTTGTCTTTTCCAAAAGAAGTTGTCAATCATTCCTTTGAGCAGATGGGCTATGAGGGAGTTTCTCTGTAAAGACCTTCAGGAAAGGGAAGGTCTCATTCCAGTGGAAATACCTGCTTCATGTGGTTATCCGCAGCTTGTCCAACAAGCATGGAGGGTGGGACCAGATTTCTAAAAATCTCTCCTTTATAGTGCATAGAATGGTTCAAGGGGTCAAGTTCAGGTATCTCAGTTTGTTTATACCAATTTACTTGCTAACTTGGACTCCTTGGAGTATTATATGTTTCCTAGATATGTTCAATACATTCTTAACTGTGAACTGGGCTCACAGTTAAGGGAAACATATAATATTCTTAAATTGGGATAGATGAAGCCCGACATCTTTAAAATCTTGAAGAAGCCAACTGTAAGCTTCTCAAGGGTAGAAACAACCCTTGTCCCTAAAATGTTAGAGCTCATTGCTCAAGGTGACGACCTAGTAACACAAACTAGTGTTGAACCCACCTTCTACCTCCCAACCACCAAAAAGACCTCAAATCACCCACACCTATAAAAGAAAATCCAAATGAACCCCTGCTCAAGCTATTGAGTTTGTGTCGGACCCATACACTCACCCATATAGGAGGAACTGGATACTAGAGCTCTTACTTCCCCTAAGGAGTAAACCACTCCTATATCTTCAAGGATTAGTGCTGAGGTTCCTCATGCTCAGCCTGATGAGCTCACAAGCCCAACTGCCTTAAGCGTTCACTTTGAGTCTTAACACTCAAGTGAACAGGCTTTAGGGGACAGTTACCATCCCTAACCTTTAGACTTAAATCACCCAATTCCCAACCTTGACTTCTATACTGATGACGACTTAGGTTTCAGTGAGTACCATGAGTCTCTCTACATCTCCCCTACTCAAAGAGAGATGAGTGCTACTGAGTCACCTATGTCTAGCCCACATCAATCACCTATTACTGAGGTGGATCCTTCTGAACCTATTCAGGAAATCCATATGGAAGAGGCTCTCACTTTAGCAAGTGATTAAATCATTTAGACCTCAACCATGGCAACTCAGTCCACTAATACTCCATCTGAAGTGTTAGTGAACAGAGGAAAACTAGCAGCCAAAAACATCATACTGGTGGTGAGACTGAGTATTTTGGTCCAATTATCTCATCCTCTAATGAATCTTCTGATTAAGAAGAGGGGAATCTTAGACTAAGGGTGCAAAATCTGTCAAAAACATACACCTACCTAGTCTCTAAGGTTAGTCACTTGGAATCTCAGGTGACTACCATACTCAATAGGGCCAATGATCATCAACATGAGATTTCTTATCTCAAGGAAAAACTAGCTAAGAGACCTTTAAGAAGAGCTCAACCTGGAAAACAAGAACCTGTGAATGTGATTGGTCTAACCTCTAGCTCACCTATGCAAGTGGGTGATGCTACCAAAAAGGGGGAGAAACTCATCACAGACACACAACCTTAGAGTTCTTCATAGAGCATGGACTTTGAAGATTCACCATCTTCACTTGCAACTGTCCATACTCAGCAACTTCCTCAAGTTCACATTGATATGGACTCTATAGAATCCTTCATTCAGAGTGTTTTTGAGGAAGGTATAACAGGGCATTGTTATCTCTACCTCAAGGAACTTCAAACTACATTATAGGGTGGATGTATAATGCCAATAAAAGAGCCCTCATTCTTTAAAGAGTTCAAGGGAAACAAGAAATCTTCAAGTTTCAGACCTTGAACTACTATGAAGGTCTTGACCTTGTCAACATGCCACTTGTCAATCCAAGCCAATCTATACAAGCTGACAGGATGGCATAAAGGTTTAAGACAGAATTACTAAAGAGTTCAGTCTAAGAATGAGATAAAGACAATTAGGTAATAGTATTGGTCAAATAGATGTTGTGTAAGACCCTAAGATTAGCTTTGAAGGGGAAACCTTGACTAGAGGCCAAGTGGTAGAGCCTGAGAGCCCTGTCACACCTATAACTACTTTAGCAATTCATTCCCTTAATGAAGCACCTGCTGGTGAAGGTGTATCAGGGTCTGTAGGATTGAGGAGAGAAGATTGAGGAAGAGGAGAGGAAGAGGAAACTAAGGGGAGAATTTCCTCTGGGTCTGTAGGATTCATGGAAGCTGCAATCAGGGCTGCTCCTAGACCAAACACTCAAGATGATGAGTTAAGGGCAGTCAGGATTACTTACCTACAAACCAGGAACTATGACATTGATGAGATTATATCTCTCCCCTTAGATGAACTTAATGAACTGGCTAACATGGAATTGTCAATAGAGAGGAAGGAAACAGATGATGCAAGTATACTTTTCCAAATCAAAGAGGAGAAGAGATAAAAGAGACTATACAAGCATGTTCCCACTTTCTCCCTAGTTCAAAAAAGTCTTGAACAAGAGGCTATGGCTCCATAAGAACCTTAGGTAGACAAAGAAACTGATAGGATCTATATGATCAACTACCTGAGTGCCACATGCCTATATCAGGCAGATGCACTTCTTCCATTGTCCTTTAAGTATATAGAGTTTGAGTATCTGAAGCAGCTTGAACTTGATGTACTCAAGAGAGAAAGACAACAAAGAGATAGATAAGGGAAGAGGTTGCAAAGGAAAGAGCCATCATCTAAAAGAGCATGAAGAAATCTGCTGATAGGCAGAGGATGATGAGCTTCTTAAAGCTGTATGGATTCTCTGGAAGGCGACTTGGACCTATGTCTCTATCTACTATGGATGAGCACATTAGGATGATAAAGCAGAAGATCAAAAGAGGAGAACTTGTTGAATTGCACTCCCTACCAAGTCAGGTCCCTCAAGAAGTGGAAGTTAAGGTTGAACCTTCTGAGACAACACAACCTGAACCTCTTACTAAGCCTCAGCAAGCTTCATTTTCTCATCCACAACCGGATCAAACTCCCTCTCCTTCTAAACTTGTGAGGGAGGAACACCCAACTGAGCAAGACAAGACTGATTAACAAGGTGCTGCAAACCAGTCTTCTTAGTTAAAGTCATCAAGATGAGGAGAGGATGGATTCTACACCAAAGTCAAAGAAGAAGAAGAAGTCTAAACCATCCACCTCCATACCTTAGAGTGAGTCAGATCAACCTAAGAAAGTGCATGAAGAGGCATCTCAATCAACTCCAATTCAAGTGGCTCCTGTTGCTTCTGAGTGACCCATCTTATCCTGGACCTTCACAACTAATCCAGAAAGATGGCATGTGATTAGAGATCAAGGTGGTGAGAATGTCTACACATATCAAGACTTATTCAACCTATCTCTGCATGATCTATTTGAGATGAGAAGATACTATGAAAATCTGAGTGATTCTAACCATCTAATGACAAAGGGCGTGGTCATTCTTATGATGATGACTGTTAATTGATGAAGATCTTTAAATGTTTTGGTAGCATCAGCCTAGGGGGAGTTTATAAGGATTCCAATAAGTTGGATGTAGCCAACATAATTAGAACATCCAAAGCCTCTGTGCATGCATGCATAAAGTGCTGAAGTAGAATGCTTTAGAAGCTCATATCCTATATTAGAAAATATTGTAAGTGTGAAATCTTTCAAAGCCAAGACCAATATCTTCCGAAGCCAAACATAAAGTCTTCCAAAGCTTGAGAGACAAAGTCTTTCGAAGCGGTTTATGAAGACATATTTCTTCCAAAGACTTTTGAGTGCATGCTTTATCTAATGTACTTTACCATAAAGCTGGACCACCTTTCCGCTGCAACTCTGTTCAGTCACCAACTTACATGAGTTGGTGAAAAGGTCCATGCTTTTGGTAACTGTAGATTGAGGTCTTGAGTCCGAGCTTTCTACTTTATGTACTTTTATCCTTTTTGTAATATATTAGGATGTGAGCTATGGCATGTCATAGTGACTAGTCAAAATGCAATTTGCCTTTTGACTCTACATTTGATTTTGTTGTTTAGTGTTATGTATTCAGCTGGCCTTCAAAGTATGGTCGGTTGTAGGATGTAGTATATGTATCTCAAGTACTTGTAACTTTCCATTATGCTTTGTAACACTTTGTAATAGAACTTGAGAAGCAATATACATCATTCTTGAAACCCAAATACTTGTGTTGTTATCTTATTCTGTCTTTCATATACTTGTGTTCTTAGCATCTTTTATTCTAGTTAACCAGTTCCCTATTTGATCTACTAAGTGTTCTAAGGAACTTTCCTCAATTGTGTTGTTGTGTTGTAAAGTGCTTTACCTCTTCTAACTATCCTGTAAAAGTCTTTTGAAGCCAAAGGCTGATTTCTTGCAAAGACAAAGAAAGACATGCTTTCTCTGATCACCTTTTGACAAAAGCTGAACAATTTTTCGTTGCCATCTTTGAAAATTCACCAACCTAGATAAATTGGTGAAAAGGTCCATACTTTTGTCAACTGTAGATTAATGTCATTGGTATATAAATTCCTGCTTTTGTACATTTTATCCTTTTTATAATATATTAGGATGTGAGCTGTACCATGATATAGTCACAAGTCAAAAGGCAATCTCTTTTTGACTATACATTCATCTTGTTGTATATATTACTGTTTGCAGTTGACTTTTAAAGTATAGCCGGTTGTAGGATGCAATATAAATTATCTCAAGCCCTTGTATTTGTCATGTATATTTTGTAACACTTATAATAGAATTTGAGAGCAATATACAGTATTTTGAAAACCAAATACTATCTTGTTCTTGTTTGTGTTTTATCTTATATTTACTTGTGTTCTTAGAATCATTAACTTAAACCTGGTTCTCTATTTGATTTGTTAAGTGTTCTAAGTCTCTCCTGATTATGAAACAGATTTTATTCACAACCTTCAGCGGTCCTGCAATTACATATACATTATAAGAAATATTAACTGTTTTGTATTCATGTGCATATATATTCATATATTTAGGATTTATATAATTAGAATTATCATTCAGGTAATAAAAATATTATTAATAAAAGTTTGAAAGTTACTAATTACAAACTTAAATGAATTTAGTCATTCATCATATTGTATTAGATATATATTAATCACCTAATTACATGTGCTTAAACTCGTTTGAAGTTTTAAAACTAGATATTACATTTATACATTCTTGTCTTGTTTTATATCATGTCTATATTATTTTTATCAGTTTCTAAGTATTATTAATTGTCATCCAACTCTCGTGCTTAAACTAATAATTTTAATAAAACAATCATCATAATTGTCCGTCATTTTTATTTGACATTTTTTGTAGTTTAGCATTAGAAGTCAATGTATAATAATATACAATGCACATGTATGAATTATATTTAAATTTTAGATATGCGATGCATGCGATTATACCTTTATCTCAGTTCATCTAATCGAAACTCACGCGTACTCGACTCGATCTCATCATGTTATTGTTGTTGACCGCCTGTTGACCTCGGTTGACAATATTTGACCAATACCTGACACACTACCTTGTCATTCAACGTACCCAACCACCATCATAATTTACAGTCAACAAACACCACAAATGATAACCATAACTACCCTTACCACCTTCATTGCCACGAGAACTCAAAAAGCACCACTAATTCCGTCACCTTCACTAAGAGTTACTTTCATAGCTAGCAAGCACCACCAACGCAGGCTAAAACTATACCAACAACAACCACCATCATAATCATCAACAACACCTCCATCAATTACCATAACATCCACCTTCGTCTCCATTCCCAAAGACCAGCAGCCTCACGACCACTGACGTAGCAATCGACAATCGACAACCATCATCACTAATGCCGCCATTGCGGACACCGGAGAAACCCAAATATAGCCATCACCACCTGCGACCTCTACACAAAACTATTATCAAATCAACCACAACAACCGCCTTCATCCACCTTGTTCCGTCACTCCAGCCGATAACCAGCATGTGTGTTACCGCCATCGCTACCCTACTAAACCACCATCATCTGTGAATTGTGATCTAAACAAAACAGGATCAATAACCACAAACCACAGTCGCACCGACGCCTATACGACTGCCGGAGATCCAAGAGATAAACCACCACCTTGACCAGCGGTTATAACCACAAACCAACACCTTTACCTTCATGACCGAGATAGATACCACTATCATGGCTACACCAGCTGCGTCTTAGGTGAAACCACCGCGAAAATCATGATCGGGGCGTCGAGGAGAGTCTAGAAAGGTGCGGAAATCACCACCACTCGCCGGAGGCCGCTGCCGCCGGCCACCATCGCTGGAGATCGAGGGGGCCTGCTGTGACCGCCTCTCTCTTTCTTTGTAAGGGTGAAAACCATAAGAATGGAGAAAAATGACTTTATTTAGGGGTTAAGTGATTGGGTTTGTTAACGGGTTGGTTCGTATTATGCTCGAGCTTAGCGTTATAGATTTTACTTCAAAAAGATCTTAATATTAAATGTTATAAATATTCATAATAATATTTAACTTATATAGTGATGGGCCTTTCTGGGGCCTCGTGTGATTGATTGAGGCTTTTATTATAACATTTGAAATGCTTTTTAAGCATGATGAATATCCTGCTTGTAACATCCTACCCACTGCACCTTAAAGGAATTTCATCCTTGAAATTATTGTTTACTAACATTATTTGCAATAAACATTTTCTTCCACACTATTTAAAAGTTGTCGAAACACTCAACCAAGTAATGATATCATGAGAAGTAGAGATTCTGTAATTAAGAAGAATACATTTCTTATGAGTATATGTTCTGGATTTTCTCAAGTTAGATGGAAACTCATAATCACTCTAGGGTTATAGACATTGACTAGATAGTTGATAGAGTCGAATATGCATGGCACTTCTCCGTAGATCTGATCACAAACCATTTTATTGTATGTGTACAATAGATTTTAAAATTGGCACTTGATAGTTACTTGGTTAACTTCGGTTCATGTTACTTACCATAAGTACACGTCTTATCTTAACTTGTACCGGTAAACATGGATATTGTGAAGTCAAGAAGTGTTGAATAGCTTCTTCAAGCATACCAGTTTATGCCAAGATGATGGTAAACTTGTTTGATGGCATAAGGCATGGATTACCACCTTCCTTTACTATTTCGTCATTTCAATTGATTCCACCATAATATATAACCACATAGCTTATAATAATCATCTTGTTTCTACTAGATTATCCAATACGGTCAACCTTCGAGAAGACCTAATCTTATCTTCGATTGAATTCCTATAACTCATGTATTGACGAAGTAGGTAGTTTATGATCAATCCAAGTTCCTCGAACATGGGTTAAACCTCTTTTTAACAAAATAGAAAGATCAGATATTCATTATAATTTGTAGGGCAAGACATAATGAATTCTATTCCATAAAAAAGTTTAGAAATATGAAAAAAATTTCTTACCCTAATATTATTTTATTCCAATATAGTTCTTCTTCTTTTGATTAAGTATTATTTATCTATTGTAGTCAAGTTGTTGGTGATAATTCCTAGGATCGAAGATTCAGAATCTCGAAGTTCCTTATTGATATTTGTGACAACCCAAGTTTTCAGGTTAACTTCGCCCTCTTAATCTAACCTATCTCCATTATATCTTGATTTATCTTTGTTTAACCAAATTATTATACCTTTCTATAATAAATATTATTAGTATGAATACCAAATTAAACATTTTATAACATACAAAATATTAACCAAAGATTGTTAGCATGAAATGTCTATTAGGACAAGTGGAAGGGGCAATTGTGCCAAGTTGCAAAAATATTAATGCAGCCCTATAAACTAAACAAACTCTCCTGTAACTTCTTCATTCCATTCAACTCAATCCATCACGAAACCCTAACCCCAAGCGGTTACTCTCGACGG
Organism: Flaveria trinervia; assembly: GCA_025506515.1. Classification (NCBI taxonomy): domain Eukaryota; kingdom Viridiplantae; phylum Streptophyta; class Magnoliopsida; order Asterales; family Asteraceae; genus Flaveria; species Flaveria trinervia. Next base: position 60,552,252 of record CM046455.1, read on the forward strand.
CAGCTCCCTTGCTCCCGGTGATCTCCATCGAACTCGAACAACCATCGACATTTTTCTGGCGACCCTCTTATTCGCGGCGGCCGTCGTGTGATTGTTCTCCTTCCTGAAAACCGTGAGATTCAACCATACGGTACGCCTTTTTCGCTTGTTTCATGGGTACGATTCTGATAACGGTTCGGTCGCTCGATCTTGTTCGTGGGTTGTGGTGTGGCGTGCGAACATGTGTGTGTGCTCTGCTGCATACATGCTTTGAGTGTGTGTTCTCCATATATAAATATGTATATATAAGTGATGTGAAAATGTGTGGCAGCGTATATATGGGTACATGTATATCTGCTCATGCGATGTTCCTGTTTGTGTGGTATGCACTCATGCGGATTTGTGTATCCTGTGTGGTCGCATATAGATGTATATGAGGTTATTGTGTGGACTCATCACGTGTGTGCAATCTACATGCAAATGTGTTATGTGTGAATGGGTGTATTCCTTGTGCGGGTGACCAAGAATAATCATAAGTTCGGTTGGGAGATCGGGAGCCTTGTATGAGTGTGTTTTACCTAGTATATACATATATCTTTCTGCGTTATATATGGGATCTGCAAAATATATATGTGTGGTGTATATATAAGTATGAGTGTGTTGTGTATATACATATGTATATGTGGGTGTTGTGCGACAGAATGGATAATATGTGTATGTGTTGTGGAACTTATTTATGTATTTGTGTGTGTGGAGGTTGGATGTTAGTTGTGTGAGCTCATGATGTCATGTATGCATGGATGAATAAAATATGAGGGTGCATGCATTATGTGGTGCATTGGTTTGTGTGGGCGTGTGTGTAGTGTATGACTGTGTTTGCCTTGTTCTTTTTCTATGAATGTGGATACATGTGTGTGTTGGGTGGTAAGTAACATGGGTATGATATATTCATGTTTAGATTGTATGCATGTGTATGTAAAATTTTATGTTGTGCGCAAGTTAGTTGCAAGTAGTAAATTATATAATAGTAGTGGATTATATGCATTATTTTTTGGAACCGTCAGAAACCGTAACCGATTCATGAAACGAGAAATAATACAATATTTATATTTTTAATTAATAATTAATATTAATATATATTAACTTGAATTCAGGTTAATTGGAGACCCAAATATTTTGTGTTGTTGTTACTCGTTGCTGTGCATTCAAGGTGAGTTCTCAGCCCCACTTTACTTACTTTCTTGGGGTGAAAGAAAAGTGTGTTCTAAACGTATTTTCACCTGATCAGTATTACTTTAATATCACTTGTTTACTAGTGTGACACCATACTTAAGTCCTCACTTTCAAACCGTTAGTATATGTACTTAGCGAGGTAATTCTGAGTAGATCTAGTGGGCTTGACAAACCGCACCCGGGCTAGTCGTGCTAGCACAACGTTCGTCAAACGGGTGTTTAATTGACCTAATTTCTGTTGCTGTGACTGGTGTTCATAGCCGAGACATTTCTTTACGTTGTCAGCGTCGGTTGCAAACTTCATACACTTAGTAAATTGTTGAGTAGACTAGCTATCTACTGATATTATTTTTGTTTATTGCATCAGTTATTGTTATGTTCTATTTATCAAAACCTGTGAACTCACCAACCTTGTGTTGACACTTTAGCATGTTTCTTTCAGGTTCTTAAGCTGCGCACGAATAGGAGCATCTTGCATTGCATTCGTCATCGTAGATTCAAATGAACAACCTACATTTTTCTATAATTATATTTATTTCGTTGGCACGTGTTTGCGCCGTTTAAATTATGGTTTATACGCTTCCGCACTTATTTTCATATTTCGTATTTAATTCTAATTTTACGAAACTTTATTTAATTTATAAATTTTGTTTTGTAATTCTTGTGTCGTTTGGTGTAACTAATGGCTAAGATCCTGGTATGTCACGCGCCTAACGGTATTACCCCGTTTGTGGAAATTGAGGGTGTGACAATATTTCTTTAAAAGTATACTTAATCTGTAATAACTAAACTTATATTATTAAAAATGTTATGTAAGCTTTTTGTTATTTAGTCCTAACATTATTGGTAAATATATTAAAGTTTATACTTTTGAATATAAGATAATAATAAGTGATAGTTATCATGTCATACTTGATAGCTTTTCACTTCTTAAATGTGTTTAGTTCACTTTTTTGGTTGTAATTTATATAAATACTTTTTTTCTAAACTTTTATTGCTAAGATCTTTATTGTTATATTTTGGATAAAGCACACAAAATAGGATTTGCTAGAAATCATATGCACCTGTAAATTCTTCACTACGTTGTGCACCTGTAATCGTCAGTTTACCTTACATAATGATTCTAGTTTCCTCCCATTACATGCCTTAGTTATTGTGTCTTGGTTTGTTTATCATTTTTATTTATCCTTATATCTTTTCATTCTCATGTAATTACTTTCATAGTGTAGGAAGAGTAACAATCTAGGTACAAGTCTCAAGCGTTTAGCTATTCATATAGTTTTCAGTCAGGCTTACAATATAGCCAATCGAGGTAGAAGTGTTAGCTATAGTTCAACAAAGAAGCTATAAAGCTATAGTATGGAGCAAGTCAAGTATAAGGCAATATATATGTTGGTCCATTTGATCGATTTGCAGCTTAAATGAGATGTTGATTCATTCAATAGTGGATACAATAAAGAGATAACAAAGATGAATAACAATAAGAATAACCTCGATGTGAACAAATAAGAACAATAATGATCAATACCATCAATAATAACAAAGCACAAGTGTATTTCAGTGAATAAACTGCTTATAAATGGCTCTTGCAATAATGATAATCGATTACGGTTTTTGCAAGTCTGCCCAACAATGAACAAAATCAAATCTATATAGAGCAGTCCTACTTTCGTAGACAATTTCACTGTCAGTGAAACTATGCTGCTGAAACTATAGTTTCGCCCAACATAAATAACAGTTTCGCCCAGCATAAATAACAGTTTCATCGGGTGAACTAAACAGCTGACTATGAGCGAAACTATAGTTTCACTGGACTACAAAATTAAACAAAATGAACATCATACAAAAGTAAACTAACATTAAACCTATTACAAAGTAATATAAACATAATCTAATCTAAAGTGAGTCCAACCTAAACTTGATCTTCAATACTCCCCCTAGGTTGGATCTCACCGCCTTCACTTGTCTTGATTTGTCTAGTTGGTTCCAGTCTCTCGTGCTACATCTGATGTATCTTTATCTACTCCTATAGCATCTTCCTCGGAGGTCTTAGGCATAGATTCTCCCCGGTTAGCTTCAGTCTCTCATGCTGCCTTTGATATGTCTTCATCAGCTCCTACAGCACCTTCCTTAAGAGCTTTAGCAACTAATTCACTTTGGTCACCTCCTGCTTCATTAGCTCCCTCGGGACGAGCACTAGCTTGCTCAAAATGTCTTGATAAGTCCCTTACATCCATATCTAGCTCATCCTGTGCTCTCACCTTCGTAGCTAGCTCCTTCACCCTCTCTCCTCACACCTCTAGCTTTATTAGCCACAATCATAAAAGTAGCTTCTTTTCTCGTCTCCTCCCCTGCCCCTACTTTGATGTGGTTTTTACAAATAACTAGCAGGTCTTCATCACAAAATCCAAGTAACTCCATTGCATCAAACAGTTTGAACTTAACCCCATTCTTCACCCTGATCACAGCCTCCCCCGTGTTGTTATCATAGAATAACTTCTCAAAGTTTTGTAATTGCTGGGGGGAGGTGATATGACAATCTAACCTTGTTCACTGTCATTGGGGTTTTCACCCTCAGCATAATCTTTCCTTTCCCTATCTCCTAATCCTTATCCTTTTTGGATCTTCTCCTTTCAGCCTACATAAACCCGAATGACTCAAAATTGTCATTCACTCCGTTCCTGATCTCCTTTTCTAACAATGTTACTCTCTCACTCAGATGAGCATTAAGTAATGGCAGCACCGCCAACCTCCTTAAGTCTCATTTAGGCAATGTCTTGAATGCCTTCCTCTTATGCGGATAAGTAATTCCTCCCCCTCTCCTCTTTATCATAAACATTTTGAGGTCGGGTTTATACCTCCAGCTGATGATTCTCTTATCATCCTCAGATTTACTCAACCCTTCCAAGTTTTGGAATAGGGGAGTTAGCTCTTCACTCCATTTCTCTCTCACAAACCACTCTTCCTTCTCCATCTCAAACACATCTCCATATCATCACCCTTCTTAGCAATATAGGTTAGGGGTCTCTCATCAACCTCATAATATTGGGTTTAGAATCATAGTCAACAACTGCTCATCATCTTTATCTTCATTAATCAATCCCTTCTTAGTAGTTTTCTCAACATTTTCAAAAGTATTCTCTCTCACCACCTCTTCACCAACCAAATCTTCTCAAAATCAAACTGTATGTTCACAAAACCAGCCTCTAATATCTCTTCAGCATTCGCCATATTCTCAGTCTCCTACCATACTCCAGAACCTCTTGCTTCCTCAACCGCTACACCAATGTACCTCTACTGCCCGAGAGGAAGTATCCACATTTAAAAATGCGTACTTGGAAGAGCCAGTCAAATCATCTAACTCAGGTTGAGTTAGCTGATTGGGCAGGCCGGTTGCAACCTTCAGTTTATTTACCTCTTTAAGCAATCTATTAATCAATTTATTCTGATCTACCAACATCTTGGTCATGCCATCAATCACCACATCCTTCTTCTTTTCCTTTAACTCTTGATTGATAAGTTTAGTTTTGATCATACTCAACTCGTTAGCGAGAGATGTATTGAGGTTTCTTATCATATCTTCATCCAAACTAGCTCTCTCCTCCCTCCTCGAAGACTTAGTGAAAGATTGATGTCTGTATTTAGTCCTTCTGTTAGCTTCTCCCTTATCATCTTTTTTTTGGACCTCTTCTCTTTTTGAACCCTAGGCTCCTCAGCCATCTCATGCACTTCATCCTCAAAATCATAATCATTCTCTTTTGCATATCTTTTCTTCTTCTTATAGCATCAGCCTGTTTCACCCTTGTCTCTTCAGCACTTTTCTCCTAATATAGTTCTATCTCCTGAGGGAACATGTTTTCCCAAAGACGAGTAATCTTTCCACTGAATTCATGACAGATAGCACAACAATCTACAAAAATACGGGTATTCATATGTACTAATCTTTTAACCCCTCCATGTTCGGAAATGTTAGGCATAAGATCATTAATAATCATTTAAAGAAATCAAGGATAAAGCAACCAGTTATCCTTCTTCAGTGCCATAACATTTTTAGTTATACAATCAAAAATCAAACGAGCAATGTTGGTCTTCCTCCCTGTGCAACAAATCAACATAGCTTTAGCCCAATCCATTTTCAGCCCCCTGAGCCACCTTTACGGTGATCCAAGCACATAATAAAAACATATGCTATATATCTCCATTCCTTAGAGAGGAAAAACTTCTTGATCTCCTTCCTTGTCCTAAAGGGAGGTTCCTCATAACCCATCAACCGAAAAGCCTCAAATACACCTGATCTAACAATATCACCTCCTCCCCCTGTCCTCATCTAGCCTTAGCACCCTCGATATGACCTCAGTAGTAATGACCATGTCATTCTCCATCACCCTAGCCACAATCCTTTATGAATTGGCTCTCGTTTCATAATCACCCGTCCGCCAAAAATCTCTGATATGTAAGTCATATATAGTAGTCGAATGTGAGATCACGTAGGCAATTGGAGATCTTTGCAACAAGCGTATCAATCTCTAAAACTAGTAGCTTTCGGATAAGTCTCGTCCAAAATGGCAGTAGTAGTTGTTCCTCTCATCAAACTTTAGAATCACTATTAAATCTAAAAACCAGATGAAACACATTAGAATGGTAAATTAAATGATAATATTAAAGAAAATTAAGAAAAAGATTAAAATTAAAATTAAACAAAAAAGAAATTAATTTCGCTAGCCGAAATTATAGTTTCGCACGATGAATTTTTAGTTTCGTCAGGTAAAACAATAATTTCAGGAGCATTTAGTTATTAGTTTCGGCAACAATTAATTACTAGTTTCAGCAGCAATTAGTTATTAGTTTCGACAAGACAGTGTAGTAAATTCGACTGACTGAAATTATAGTTCCGCGCAACGAAACTGAAGTTCGCTCTGCGAAACTGTTAAGTTCGCTCGGACAACATGACTACACAGTTTTGCTGAAAAACCATGAACTTTTTGCTGGACTATCGGTACTTTCGCAGTAAGAACTGCGAAGGTAATGAAGAGTCTCAATCAAATAATCCTACGGTGTTGCCAAAAAACCTAGATTAATCTACAGTCCTGAGTTTGAAACTCACTTGCGAACAAAAATCAATGGTCAAACAAGTAACAAATGCAGGAAATCAAAATCGCATGAAGAGTCTATGGAGAAACCCTAGAACGACTAAACACTTAAATGTGCGAAATAAGAAAACAATTTCGCAAATTGAGTTATATAACACATAGTTTTGTAGGCAGCGAAACTATAGTTTCGCCCAGCGAAGATGCAATTTTGCGTTGCGAAACTCTGGACGAAACTGACCATGCAATACGCGAAAGAACCGGCGAAGCTATAGTTTTGCCGTGCGAAATTATAGTTTCGCTAGAAATCGAAAAATTTAAGAAATTTAATTTTGTTTCCCTTTCTTTAAAAGATAAAGTAAGATTAAAATTATTTAAATAAAGTAAACAAAATAAAAGAAATTAAAAGTAATTAGCCCCACAAAACTTCACCATTCTTCATGTATAATTTCTTGAACAAAATCAAAATCAAACACTATAAAAGGATATAAACGAAAAGCTGAAAAGATCTTCTGGAGAGTCAAAGTTTGGTGGGATTGCTAATATACTCGTCCTTTTAAGTCCATGCATTCTTCGTTTCAATGAGTGCACCTCGGTTACTGTTATCATGTTTTGATTCTTTATAAAGAAAACATAGAATGACCTAGTCCGCATAGACATTTGGCAAATAAACTTATATTTTCCTCATGATGTATTGAACAAATGACACGCTCTACATGACTCTTCCTCTCGAAAGCAACATAGACATCAAAAAGAAACAATGCCATTATAGACATCAAATGATGAGAGTTCTAGGTCTATACTTATGTATAACAAAGGAGTTGATAAATTGAGTCTTACAGATGAGAACTTTAGGTCTATACTTATGTATAATAAAGAAGATCATCATATTGTGCCGATGAGAGCTCCATGTCAGTACTATCATTCAGTCGAGAGATCATCAGGTCAATGTTCACACATAGCAGAGGAGATAAGTACCAGATAGAGTACAACAAGGAGCATCTTAGATACAAAGATGAGAAAGCACATAGCTTTAGAGATAAGGTGGATTGTTTTGACGCATAGATACTTTAGATAAGAATAACTCAAAACTAAGATGAACCCATTTCGAATGAGGACTTGAGACTTTGTGAATGCCAAAAATGTCAAGGGGATTATCTGAGTCATCAAGTTTCTTGCTCTTTTAATTAAGCAACAAGATTAATGTTTACTTCGCTTTCTGGCTGAACCTGTCAAGCATATCCCACATAATACTGTTAACCACCTTTACATCATCCAGACTTCTCATTTTTCTTTTGCAAAGGAAAAAAAGTAGAATATTAATCTCCCCCAAAATTTCTATGAATGAGCAAGATGTAGAAATTTCTTATTTGACAATATGTCACTATAATCAACATATATTATAAAAACTTTATTTTATTTGTTTATTTTATTTTATTTATTATTTTTTAAGTAAAAATGATAAAGAAAGATTGAGCGGAAAAAACAAAAAGAAAAGAAAGAGAATAAAGAGAGAAGTATAAACAATATGTACATAACAAGGTTTGATAAGAAAAAAGGTTTTAAATTGATATTAAACCTAACATAGAGATCAATTTATAAAAAAAATATTTATCAAATGTTTTAGTGAAAAGATCTGCTTTTGATTTTTAGTGTCAATGGGAATAATATCAATAAAACCTTTTTCCTGAGCATTACGGATCGCATGAATCCGTGTCTCGATGTGCGTGGTTCGAGAATGATGAATAGGATTCTTGGTGATGCCAATGGCTGCTTCGTTGTCACCAAACAACGGTGTATAGAGAAAGTTCATCCCATAATCAATCATTTGGTGTTGTATCTAGAGCACTTGTGAACAATGACTGGAAGCAGAAATGTGATCTACTTCCCCCGTAGAGAGAGAAACTGTGGTCTGTTTTCTTGCTTTGCCAAGAAACAAGAAAATTTCCCATGTATTGACATCCTCTAGTAACCGCTTTCTTTTTAACCTGCAGCCATTAGAATCACTATCAGAATAGGCATGTAAGTCAAAATTCCTATCATAAGGATACCAAAGACCTAAATAAGAAGAGCCTTCAAGATAACAAAAGATTTGAGCCTTTTCATGTAGACTCTTTCCGGGAAGATTGGTATCGAGCACAATATCCTATAGTAAAGGTGATGTCAGGATGACTTGCTATAAAATACATAACGGAGCCGATCATGGATCTATAAAGATGAGGATCAACAGGTTTCCCGTTCTCGTCAGGAGTGATGCATGATTGAGCAGTAAATGGAGTCATTTCAGAAGAAGCGTCATCCATCTTGAATTTCTTTAAAATTTCTTTAACATACTTCTCTTGATGAATGAGAATTCCCTCTGGCTTTTGTTCAACCTATAGTCCAAGGAAAAAGCACTTCTCCCCCATCATACTCATTTCAAAGCGATTACGCATTACCTCTTCGAACTCCCAACACAACTTTGAATTGGTGGAGCCTAAGATAATATCATCGACATAGACTTGTACAATCAGCATCTCACCATCCACTTCCTTCTTGAATCATGTCATATCGATGGTGCCACGCGAAAAACCATTGCTTAAGAGATACTGTGTTAAAGTCTCATACCTCCGAGGTGCCTGATGAAGACCATAAAAGGACTTATCAAGCTGTAAACTTTGTTAGGAAAGTCAGGATCCTCAAAACCTGGTGTTAACATATAAATATCTCCTCGTCAATGTCTCCATAAAGGAATGCATATTGACATCCATCTGATAGACGTTGAACTGCTTATGGGCGGCGTGAGCTAGAAAGATTCTGATGGCTTCAAGACGGGCGACAGGAGCAAAGACTTTGGTGTAGGCAATCCCTTCTTCTTGAGCAAAGCCCTGGACCACCAATCTGGACTTATTTCTCACCATAATGCCATGGTCATCAGGTTAGTTCTTGAACACCCATTTTGTGCCAATTGGACATTTGTTTGGTGGAAGACCGCCCAGGGTCCACACTTAGAATTTTCTAAACCGTTGCAGCTACAATTGCATCGATTCAACACAGCAAGGGTCCTAAAGAGCTGCATGAACATTTTTCGGGATGATTTGCGATATAAAACAAGAGAATAGACAAAAATTAATCAAACCAGAGTGACTCCGCGTCCAAAATCCATTGGTGATAGATCTTATGACGTTATCATGTGGATGATCTTTCAAGATTTTGAAATCAATGGGCATAGGTAAGGTAATTGGAGACGGTTGGCTAATGGGTTGTTGATAGGAAGATGATGGTGAGGTGGAAGGTAAGGTAGACTCAATTGGAGAGATGGGTGATACTGACTGAGATGAGGTAGATGTAAATAATAAGGGAAGTGATGCAGAAATAGGTGGAGGTGGAAGGTCAAATGATGATGAAGAAGAAGCAATATGAACTAATGTAGCATCGTTTGTAGATGTGGTGGGAGGGACTTGAGGTATGACAGGTAATAGAGTTGTAGGAATGATATTTGTTTGAACATTGGAGATAGATGCATGATCGTCGAAAACTGTATGATTGAAAGACTTAAACACCGTATCGGAGCCAAACATGAAGTCTTCCAAAGCTTCAAAGTCTCTCCTGCATGCATGCAGAAGTGTACTGAAGTAGAATGCTTTGGAAGTTTCACATTTCTCCTTAGAAAACATTCTAAGTGTGAAATCTTCCAAAGCCAAGACCAATATCTTCGAAGCCAAACATGAAGTCTTAGAAAGCTTCAAAGACAAAGTCTTTCAAAGCCAACTCCGAAGACTTTTGAACACATGCTATTATCTGATGTACCTTTACCATAAAGCTGGACCACCTTTTCGCTGCAACTTTGATTAGACACCAACTTTACATGAGTTGGTGAAAGGTCCATGCTTTTGGTAACTATACATTGAGGTCTTGAGTCTATAATTCTAGTTTATGTACTTTTATCATTTTTGTAATATATTAGGATATGAGTTATGGCATATCATAGTCACTAGTCAAAAGACAATAAGCCTTTTGACTCTACATTGATTTTGTTGTTGTGTAGATCATGTATCCAGCTGTCTTTCAAAGTATGGCTGGCAGTATGATGTAGTATAAGTATCTCTGGTCCTTGTATCTTATTATAATTGCTTTGTAAACACTTGTAAGGAACTAGAGCAAAATATACATCATCCTTGAAAACCAAATACTTGTGTTGTTTGGTTCTTGTTCTGTCTCTTTATTTCTTAGCTCATATATAAACTGGTTTTCCTAGTCCCCATTTGATCTGTTAAGTGTTATTGAATACTCTCCATTTGTGTTGTTGTGTTGTAAAAGTGCATTGCACCCTCTTACGGTCTTGCATTTGGTATTAGAGCTTTCCAGGCTCTTGATATAAGATCTCACCATCTTAAGATCCCTCACACACAAAATACTTAACATCTTAAATGTCAGCTATCTCTAAAGCTGACATGGAAATTGGAACCATGACAAAGTCTTCACTAATCACTCCTAAAGACTTTGATACTTGGTGTCAAAGAATAGAAGGCTTTATCAAGTCTCAAGACTCTAGTATGTTGGACTCTGTTATTGAAGGACCTTACATACCAAGCACCCCATCTGCTACTAGTGGTGGTATGATTCCTAAGGCTGTGGCTGATTTCTCTTATGAAGACAAGAAGAGAATAGAGATTGATAAAAAAGCTATGACAGCCCTTCAAACTTCTCTTCCAAACTCCATCTATAAAGGCTTCAAGAAGTGCAATACTGCAAAGCAACTATGGGAAGCACTGAAGCTTATGTATGAGGGCTCAACCGAAGCCAAGGAGAATAAGAAGGATCTCCTCAAGCAGCAGTTTGAAAACTTCACCTTCAAAATAGGTGAGACATGACTCAACAAAACTTTAGGTATGTTGAGATTGTGGATACTCTAATGGATGTTGGAGTAACTCTTGAGAAAAGGGACATTGTAAGAAAATTTATTTCCTCACTTCCTAGATAATGGACACATTATTGTGTTGTTATCTAAAGGACTAAGAACCTTAAGACTCTTAGTAACTCTTGAGAAAAGGGGCATTATAAGGAAATCTATGTCCTCTCTTCTAGATAATGGACACATTATTGTGTTGTTATCTAGAGGACTAAGAACCTTAAGACTCTTACTCTGACAGAGTTGTTTGGTATTCTTTGTGGATACCAGATGGAGATGAACATGCAAAATTCATCTGGTAACTCTAGCAATTGAATGGGTTCATCCCTTCATTTGACTGAAAGGGATAACATAGAACCTTCACATCATCTTATATGGTACCCTGACAACTCACAAAAGGGTCCATTCATCACCTTCCCAGAGACTCCAAGAGAAAACTACACTCAAGGAAGTCCCTTCCAAGAGACAAGTTCTTCTCATGCTTTTGTCTTTACTGATGAATCCTCAGGAAACTTTCTCTTCACCCTTGAAGACTTGGACTGTATCCATCCAGATGATCTGGAGTATATGGAGATAGTTTAGAAGATGGCTCTTCTCACTCACTTGGAGAGCTCCCTAGAATGAGAAGCCAAAGCAGCAAGCTGTAGTTGTTGTTGAAGAAGGATGCTTTGACTGGAGCTTTCAAGTGGAAGATGCATCTCCAAATCAAGCACTCATGGCTGACCACGATGAAGCCAAGGTATTGGAACATCTTTGCACTCCTGAATGTATTGCTAAAGTTAATAGATACAGGTCCTATAACTTAGAGACGAGATCTGATCTGGAGTCCTTAAACATCTTAAAATCTAATTTCAAAAAGGCTAAAAATGATTATAAGTTAAAGATAGAGGACTTAGAGAAAACCATTTTAGTTCTTAAACATGAGCACACCATTATAGGACTCAGATCAAGGATCTTATAACTAAGCTGACCGAATGGCAGGCTGAGCTTGTGATTAGCAAAGCCATGGCAGAAAAACGTGTTCTTGAAGAAGAGACCTTCAAGAACATGATATCCTCATCCTTGTATGCAAAAGGGTGTTATTAGAATAAGTAGGGACTGGGATCTTGTGAGATTGCTCCTCCACACACAATCTTGTCTGTAAGATCTCCTAGGTGTGGAACTTGTGAAGATGAAATTCCTCTCATAAACCCCTTGATTGAAGAGGATGAAGAGAAGATGATGAAGAATCTCTCTGAGAGGAGGGAAGAAGAGCATTCTAAGAAGGGTCATCATCCCTCTGAGGAGAGTAAAGCTGTTAGGATGACCAAATCTGAGAGAAAGAATTTGATTAGAAAGGGAAAAAGAAAAGTAAGGAAGGCTCGTGAGATCAAGGCCACCTTCAGCTCTGCACAGAAACAAGTCTTTGTTTATGTAGGATTTAAATTGGTTAAAACTAAGGACATAAACTTGAACTCCAACAACAAGAGTTCTAGTTCATGTCTAAGTCATCCTATCATCATGAAGAAGGCTGATAATTTGTGCACCACTGCTATACAACATGAACCATCAGCTCCAATGGTAGTTCTAACCCCACAAGAATTGCCACATCATCTGAGAAGATGAAGATGGAGATTGAAAGTGATCAAGTTCAGCCTTGTTCTCAGAAGAAGACTCCTAGAAGGAAGCAAATGGACTGTGTTATGTGTTGGAGTACCTTTCATCTTGCTAAAGATTGTATCTATAATCCAAAGAATACTCTCCACATCACAAAGAAAGAAACTTCTATGAGTCCAGAGAAGAAAAAGAAAGCTTCGGAAGGAAAATCTGTTTCCTTCGGAAGTTCCAAAATAAAGAAGAAGGCAACTGGAAAATTGCCTTCGGAAGAAAATTGGTCTCGGAAGAAAGGAATACTTCCGAAGCACTGAAGTTTGCTGCAGTGCTAGCAGGATCTTCCGAAGGTCCAGTAATAAAATTTCCGAAGCCACAATAGCTTCCGAAGTTTTGAAGGTCAAGTCTAAACTTCCAAAGGTGGTGTGGAAGACAAAGAAAGACAAAATGACTGAGAGTTCTCCATCAACACCAACAAGAGATCCTCAAAGCACAACTATAGGATCTATTACTGATTTATTACCTTTTACTTCTTTTGATCAACCCAAGACCAATAAGGCTTGGGTTTCCAAATGTAACTAATCATTTTCTTTGTGCAGGAATAGCTCAAGACTAAAAAAATGTCTAGATCATTGATAGTGGTTGTTCCAGGCACATGACAAGCAATAGGTCACTAATCCAAAATTTTGAAAGAATTGATGGAGGTCCAGTTGCTTTTGGAAGAGATGAAGGTGGTTACATTTCTGAAAGGGGCAAGGTCACAAATGGTAAGCTCAACATTAAGAAGGTAAACTTTGTCAAGGAGATTGGATACAATCTTCTGAGTGTATCTTAATTTTGTGATTAGAGCCATGCTCATTCTCAAGCCCGGGGTGGTCATTCCTCATAAGCATATCCTACTTAGAGCCCCCAGGAAAGGGAACATGTATAAGATGGATTTGAAAGAAACATATCCCTTAGGAGAAGTTTTATGCTTTCTATCTAAAGAAAATAATGAGGTGTATTTCCTTTGGCATAAAAGAATGTGCCATGTTAACTTTAAAAACATGAACAAACTTATTAAATGATTTGATAACTGGAATGCCCAAGAAAGAGTTTACAAGTGATGACCATTGTGTGGCATGCCTAAAAGGGAAGCAACACAAGGTATCTCATAAATCAAAGGAAAGAAACTCCATCACTACACCCCTACACTTGTTACATATGGATCTATTTGGCCCCACCAGTGTAATGAGTCCAGGAAGGAATAGTGATCACCGATGACTTTACAAGATTTACTTGGGTCTTCTTCCTTAGAACTAAGGATAAGACTCCTGAGATTCTGAAGAATTACATCTTAAAGATTGAGAGTCAATGTGATCACAAGGTCAAAACCAAAAGATGTGATCAAGGAACCGAATTTAAGAAACAAGTCCTTAATACATTTTATGATGAAAAGGGTATTAGAAGACAATATAGTGCTCCCAGGACTCATGAACAAAATGGTGTTGCTGAGAGGAGAAACAGAACACTTATTGAAGCTGTAAAAACTATGGTGTGTGACTCTAAACTGCCCATCATCTTCTAAGCTGAGGCAGACAACACCGCCTGCTATGTGCAAAACAGAGTTTTAGTGGTTAAGACTCATGCTAAGACTTTTTATGAACTTTAGGACAAGAGGAAACCTTTCATGTTTTTCTTAGGTCATTTGAATGTCCTTGCACTATCTTGAATACCAAAGATCAAATTGCCAAGTTTGCTGAGAAATCAGATGATGGGCACTTCATTGGATACTCTTCCTAAGATAAGGCTTATAGAGTATACAATCTCAGAACTAGAATAGTTGATGAGTCATCCAATATGACTTTCAATGAGCACACTCCCGGTGTGAAAGGTTCTAGTCTCGATTGGCTATTTGATCTTGATTTAGTTACCAACTGTTTTAACAAATTTTGTGAGCATGTTTCAGGATCTACAGACATACTAGCTACAGGGGACCCTGATTAAAGATTTGAGTTGAGAATACCTTCAAGCTTTGCATCTTAAACTCTAGTTGTAACTAACTCTATAAATGAAGCTTCTATCAGCACAACAATGACAAATTTAGCTGATACATCTGAGATGCCTTCAAATTGAAGCTCAGAGGCTCCATAACCATATAAAGAAGCTTTAATTGTAGAAGAAAATGGTGGTGGTGATAGTTATCAAGAATTTCTTGATGCTGACAACCACTCCATAGAAGACAACATCAATGATGTCACACACTCTTGATCAAGTCTCTCTTGATAAGTGTGATGATGTGGTGGGAGAAACATCAATGCTAGATCTAAATTTCTCTAATTTAGATCTCTCTCAGCAACTGTTGTGATCCCTCAGCTAAGGATCCATAAGTCTCATCCCATCATAAATATCATTGAAAATGTTGACACAAGGGTAATAACAAGAGGACAAACCCATGAAGCAAATGTTTGTCTTCACTCTTGTTTCTTATCTCAGATAGAGCCAAAGAAGATTGATGAGGTTCTGAAGTATGGAAGTTGGGTTGAGTCTATGCAAGAGGAACTGCTTCAATTCAAAAGGCAAAATGTTTGGAACCTATGTCCTCTTTCTCATGAGAAGACTACTATAGGTACCAAATGGGTGTTTAGGAATAAGAAAGATGATAAAGGAATTGTCATAAAAGGGTACTATAGATGGAAATCTCTTCATCAAAGGACAAGGAAATGACTTGATGCTAGTTCAAGTATATGTAGATGATATCATCTTAAGTTCAACTAATCCAAGGCTCTACAAAGACTTTGAGAAGCTGATGAAGGATAGATTAGAAATGTGTGTCATGGGGGAACTCAATTTCTTTCTAGGAATTCAAGTGAAGCAAGTTGAAGATGGCATCTTCATAAGTCAGTCAAAGTATGTTCAGGACATACTCAAAAGGTTCAACATGACTGATTGTAAGATTACTAAGCACCCATAGCAAGAAACCACTCCTTTGGACCTGATCTTGAGGGGGAGTGTGTGGATGAACACCTTTATAGGGCTATGATTGAAACTCTTATTTATCTTACAGCTAACAGGCCTCAAATCATGTTTGCCACAAGTGTTTGTGTAAGATATCAAGCCAACCCTAAGATGTCACATCTTATCACTGCCAAAAGAATTCTAAGATGCCTCAAAGGTGCTTTAACTCTTGATTAGAGATAACTTTGAAAAGGGATTAATCAAACTAGTCAAGGTTACCAGAAATGAACTATGCTAATCTGTTCACCAAAGCTTTTGATGAACAAAGATTCAAATATCTCGTATCAGCTATTGGGATGACTAACTTTGAGTAGCTTTTCTTAAAACTTAATCATATTATTTCAAAAATTTGTGTGTCCTAAGTTGTCTATTTCATCATCTTCATAAAGCTCTTGTTTCTTTTTAGAAGAACTTTCCTTTGATTTTTTGAAATCTTGATGTTTTAAATCCTTCAGAAGATATAAATTTTATCTTCGGAAGAAGCTTATGCCTTTAAAAGAAATAACTGCCTAATTAAATTGCCTTCGGAAGAAATGTCTGAAATCTATTCCTAAGCTTAAAAATCTCTCTTAGGCACTTACATGTTTTCAAAGACAATTTTTTCCAAAGCAAATTAAGACTCGTAAGCTTTATTCTTAACTGAATAAAACTTGTAAGTCTTAATTTTTTTTTCCAAAGCAAAATTTTCAAAAACTCTCAAGAAATTCTTCTGAAGTCATTTTGAATTTGGAAGCTTTGTTATTAAAACTTTCGAAGACAATTTTCCTTAAGAAGATTTTCGAATTCAAAGAAAACTACTTTTGAGCAAAAAGCAAACTTCTTTTTCAGAGGTGGGACCGACATCTGGTTTTCAAAGTTTATTTTCTTTCATTAACTTTGTCTAAAATCCTTTTCATATAAACTTAACGGTTTCCCCCTCTTTCTATCATCTTCATCTTTCCTCCAAACCTAAATTCCCAAAATTCTCTTTGCAACCGCCTGCTTTCTTTCTTTCCTTCACCATTAAGCTTCCTAAATGGCCAATCTTAAAAGAAGAAATGACGCTGATTTCTCCATATAGTTACACAGGCAGAACAATCAGGTTGCCCTGTTAAACTCTGAGAAAAATCCACACTTCTCGGAGGTTTTCCAATTCTTGGCTTTGTCTAACTATTCCACCTCCCTTACCATCAATCTTGTTCTTTATGAGGATCATTTGCTTGATTTCTGAAAACCTGTCAAGATGTTATTCTAGATGGGGAGAAGGCACTATCTGTTACAGTGCAAGGGAGGACAATCTTCATCATTCCAGCCATGATAAATACTCATCTTCAGCTGGATGATGAGAAAGGTGAGTTGTCCTTTCCTAAAGAAGCTGTTAACGAATCCTTCCAGCAGATGGGCTATGAAGGGGATTTCTTTGTAAAGACCTTCAGGAAAGGGAAGGTTTCATCCTAGTGGAATTACTTACTACATGTGGTCATCCACAGCTTGTCCAACAAGCATAGGGGTTGGGACTAGATTCCTGAGGATCTTTCCTTCATAGTGCATGGGATGGTTCAGGGATCAAGTTTAGGTATTCTCAATTTGTTGTTGATATTCATAATCAGAGTTTATGCACACCTAAGTCAAGTTCATTGTCGGATAAAACATTTAATACTTATGTCTTAAGGTTTCACTTAACCAAATCTAGGCACATGCAAGGTATCATATCAAGTCATAGCCTAAATGTTCTCAAACATTTGCAAGCAATAAGTTATGGTTCCTTACATGTCTAAATTTAGAACCTAGAAAGTTCACATGTTTCAAAGGTTCAAACGTTTTATGCTTAATGCTATAGTGTAAAAACCTAATTCTCTATAACTAATGGCTCGTATACCAACCTGTCATATCCCCACTGTAAGCACATAGCGGAAGCTCGAGAGTACGACTAAACTAAATAACAAGAAGAACATTGTTTACAAGAGAATAATAAAAACCATATTACATCAAGTTTATTTATAAATGCTTCATAATATGGGATTGTAGAATTTGGTATAGCTGTTACATGAGGTTCTTCAAATTGTATAACTAGCCAACTTATCTGTGGTATCTGGTTCCTGAAAAGCATACTAAAAATATCAATTAAAAATAGTTAGTGAGTTCTCAGAATTATAAAAATAAAGTTTAACAAGAATGATCCCAATTAAATAAGTTCACAACCAAACCTGTCTCCAGTCATCTAATCCCAATCTAATATAAATTGAATTCCCGAATATGTGCACCCGAACTGTCAAAGAATAAGAATATGTACATAAAATATCACAACGACACTACAGCCCCACGGTACTGTATGTCTTAGTTTTGTGTTTGCCTATCAGTATAACACACTTGTGTGGAGATTTTCCTCCAAGTAGTAGTACTCATACAATCCATCAATTCATACGAAATTAATGGTGGGGTATACTGATAGTCAGTGCAAGTGCATAATAGCAAAAAAAAAGTGTTAAATTATTGCACATATAGCCAAGTTTAGTAAAAAGATACGAGCAATCTTTTCAGCCAAACGTTAACAAAAAGGGGCGTGAAAACTCATATAAGTTCTCTTAAAAGTTTTCGAATATCATTGTTGGGAGCTCAAAACTACAATCCAATTACATTGCTATCGTCGATCCTTAATAATAAACAATCTCTTCATATGTGTGTTTGAGCTCTTTACATTAGTTTAGGTGAAGTGATATTTTGATATTATAGTTATGTTGTTGAATAATATCACTGTTATTTCTATAAGTACTTGGGTTCCTCATGTTAGTTATTTGATATATATTAGGTACCGAGACATATGTGTACATAGATGATTATTTACTTGTTAATGTATATATAGGGGCTATTAGATCATTGACATAAAGATATCTATCCGTAAAACAATTAAGCTTAATTGGCCTGATAACTTATTAGTTTTAAGCCTCCGTTAGTGTATGTACTTGTATATTATTAACCTTCTACATATACATATACATATCTAGACTATATATAAAGCATATGAAAGAGGAATTTTAAGATATTATAAAAATTAAGAACACTTACTATATTCAATGCATAAAATACAATCACTTTTGAGGGTAAAATAGTATTTATAACATTATTTACAAATTAACCCTTACAATTAGTTACCTAATAACCTTACACTTACTAACATTTGCATAAAATTTTATATTATCTGTCCTTAAACCAAATAAACTTAATATGTTTTAAGAATTCAACTATATCTTTTAATCTATCACATTTAAAAATGTTTTAAGACTATAACTTAACATGTGTTTTCTTTAAACATTTTGGTGTATACATTTGCTGAACAAATTTGTATTTATGAGGTACAATAAGTTAATATATAATGTACAAGTAGTCATGCGAAATTCGTTTATTTGGTGTTTTAAATTTTAGTTAAGAAAAACATAATACACATTTATAAAATTATCACAAGAATGACAAAATATTAAATGCATGTGCCGGATGTAAATGACACCCCACCACATTGCACGGATACACTTCTGATACATATACATATACTTATACATTTTAGGAATTATTAATTGTCTTATATTCATGTGCATATTTTTTCATATATTTATGATTATACATAATTAGAATTAATGTTATGATAAATTTTTTATTATTAAAAGTAATATTGTTGTAATAGTTTTATGATTATACATAATTAGAATTATAGTTGCAGCGAATACCCTTCTCATCATTCGTCATCGTACATTATTCGTTAACATGCATTCAATTATTCATTCATTCATACATACACTTTCATATCGTACATTCATCATTTATCTTTCACTTTTCATCCAAACTAATGCCATGTACTATACTTGAACATTATGCTCGAAGCTGGAAACTGGGCCTGAGGTCTATAAATAAAACCTGAACATTGTGCATGAAGCTGACTCTAGTAACTAGGGAAAGTGATAAGGGTCCAATACATTTTGTTGATCACAAGGATTAGACCCCTGTGTGCATCCTTCTAGGTTAGCTAAACCGCACACAGTTGAGCTAACACCTTTCATTGGGTGTGAACCTCCTTCGATTTGCTTGCAAGACTTTTCATTTGTTCATTCATACTTTCAATCATTCTTCCTTATGTTCCTCTTTTCATTATTATTAACTCTTTCAGTTTGTTAATATAATACTTTACGTTTGTTAGCATAATCACATCACGTAAAGCCACGCAATAATACGTAATAAGGAATATAAAGAGACAGATCATAAATATGCATAACATCATTATACAATACTATACAACATCATATAACAACATACATCATCCCTGAGAACATCCCAAGTCAAATTCTAAAAATCCCCTTTTCTAGAAATTTTCAAAATATTTTCTAAGTTTTTAGGCACATGGACACTATGCAGGTGCATGACCACTATGCGGGCGCATGGCCTCTTAGGCGCATGGAATCACTTAGGCATATGGATAGGTTTTGGGCTCATGAGCACTACATGGGTATATGGCCAAAATCTTAGTCATTTTTGAAAATTTCTAGGTGCATGGTTATGCAGGCGCATGAGCCTGACTTAGGCGCATTGCCACCAGAGCGTTCGGGCAATTGGGCGCATCGGAAAATACTTAGGCGTTGGGCACATTTCTAGGCGCATGGGTACTATTTGGGCGCATGAACTACTAACTTGTAACTAACATAATTTTTTCAGTCCCCAAATCATATCCGAACATGTTCTTAGTCTAGTTCTAACATTCTAAGCAACATAAACATCCCCATAAACATGAACATAACCCAAAAATCATCCCCAACATACACCCACCCATAAAACACACACAAATACATACGGGTACACACACCCAACATAATAAAAACATTAACACATGTATTTCAAGCCCTAAAACAAGTTAAAGTAGGTAAAAACGAGGATCTAGAACTCACCTTTTGCAACTTTCATGTATGACTTCTTCAAACCCGAATGCAAATGAGTTTAAACACTTAAAAACCCACAAAAACACACAAGCGAACACGCAAAATACACATAAGCATAAATCCTGAGGCTGAAACCAGTCAAGAACAAGCCAAAATACTAAAAACTAACCTCAAATCTAAATTCTTCTTCTTCCTCTCTCTAGAACCCGAGAGAATTATGCTCTTTCCCTCCCTAAAAACCGTAGACAAAAGGTGATGTAACATAGAGTAGGTGGCCATGTTGCTTTTGAACAAAATATTATAATATTTTGTCCTCTGTATACTTTTAGTCCCTCGTCTTGGGCTCTATTTCTTTTCTTTCTTTTTCTTCACTTTTTTAAAAATTTCTGGTGTTACAAGTCCACATACCTTATATAGGTTTCATCCCTGAAACCTTTTATTCTTTAAACAGATGTAGGTAATGCTATATCATCTCTTCCTCAACCTCCCACGTAGATTCGGATCCCTTTCGATGCATCCATTGTACTTGCACCAAGGGAACCACTTTATTCCACAATCTCTCTCCTTTCGATCAATGATCACCACTGGTTGCTCCATATAGTTGAGCTGCTCATCTACCTCAATGACCTCTAGTGGTACAACCACATCTTCATTAACTAAGCACTTTCTTAAATAAGATACATGGAATGTCAGATGAATTCCACTTAACTCATCGTGTAATGCCAACCTGTAGGCCACCTATCCTACTCGAGCAATGATTCGGAAATGTCCTATGTACTGCGGGCTCAACTTGCCCCGCTTTCTAAACCGAATGATAACCTTCCAAGGTGAAACTTTCACCATGACTCTATCACCCACCTTGAACTCAATCGGTCTTCATCACTTGTCAACTTATGACTTTTGCTTATCTTTAGCTGCCTTCGTAAAGGCCTTGATATTTTGCAGTTTCTCAGTCATAGCCTCAACCACCTCGATGCTCCGTAACTCCTTCTGACTAATTTCACCTCAACATATGGCCGTCCTACACCTCCTAGTGTATCACATTTCATATGGTGGCAATCCGATGCTGGCAAGATAACTATATTGTATGAGAATTCATCTAACGGTAAGTTTTCATCCCAACTTCCTCTGAAGTCAATAACACATTCCCAAAGCATATCCTCAAGCATCTGATTCGTCCTTTATGATTTACCATCCATTTGAGGTTGATAAGCTGTGCTAATGTGTAACCTCGTCCCCATTGCATCGTGGAATCTCTTCCAAAACTTGGATGTAAACCGAGTGTCACAATCCGACACAATAGACACTAGTAAATCATGAGGAGTTACAATCTTTTGATGAACAAAACCACTAACCTCTCGGATGAATACGTTTCATGGATTGGTAGGAAGTGAGCACTCTTCGTCAGACGGTCAACAATCACCCATATAACATCGTACCCTCTCACGGTACGTGGTAACTTCATAATGAAATACATGGTGATGTGCTCCGACTTCCACTCAAGTATATCTAGAGGTTTGATCTTCCCATTTTGCTTCTGATGCTCTGCCTACACTTGCAAGCAAGTAAGGCACTTAGATCGCGCTTCAAACCCGACCACCAATAATATTTCTTCATATCCTGATACATCTTTGTGGCACCAGGATGAATGGAATATCGAGTTTTATGAGCCTCATCCATTATCTTTCCACATCCGCCCAGATCAGGTTCAACACCAAGAGCCTTTTCACCTAACTCTATGACTAGACCTCGTCTTGAAACTCTTGGACTTGCTTTATCATATTAGGGGTCATAATCAATTGATAAGCCTTCACCCGAATTAATTAAGGTCTTTCCTTTTGACTAAGGGCATCCGCAAGTACGTTGGCCTTGCACAGATGGTAAGGGATCTCACAATCATAATCCTTTACGAGCTCCAACCATCTCCTTTGC
Organism: Flaveria trinervia; assembly: GCA_025506515.1. NCBI lineage: Eukaryota > Viridiplantae > Streptophyta > Magnoliopsida > Asterales > Asteraceae > Flaveria > Flaveria trinervia. Next base: position 60,574,862 of record CM046455.1, read on the forward strand.
CTCATGTTTAGGTTCTTATGTTCCAAGAAGTACTTCAAGCTCTTGTGGTCGGTGAAGATAGTGCACTTTGTCCCGTACAAGTAGTGTCTCAAATCTTCAATGCCAAGACCACAACTGCTAACTCTAGGTCATGAGTGGGGTAATTAACCTCATGGACCTTCAATTACCGGGATGCGTAAGCTATAACCTTCCCTCGCTGCATCAACATGCAACCCAACCCCGAGTAAGAAGCATTTGAATAGACTACCAAGTCGTTGCTTCCTTCAGGTAATTATAAGACTATAGCTTGTGTCAACCTCCCCTTCAGCTCATCAAAAGCTTTCTCTTGTTCTTGACCCCATACAAATTTCACATCCTTACGGGTCAACTTGGTCAATGGAGAAGCTATCTTTGAGAAGTCTTGAATGAATCTCCCATAATAGCCCGCCAATCCTAAGAAACCATGGGTCTTGGATGGCGTCCTTGGAGAATTCCATCACATTACAGCCTCCACCTTTGTCGGGTCCACCATACTCCTTTCAGGATTCACCACATGACCCAAAAACTAAACTTCGCGCAACCAAAACACGAACTTAAAGAACTTAGCATATACATTCTCCTTTCTTAGCATCTCTAACATCTATTGAATGTGACCGGCATGCTCCCCCTCGCTCTTTCAATAAAGTAGGATATCATCACTAAACACAATAACTGATTTATCCAACATTGGCCGACACACTCGATTCATCATATCCATAATAGCAACTGGCACGTTGGTTAAACCAAAAGACATCACAAGCAACTCGTAATGTATATATTGTGTGCGAAAACCTATTTTAGGAATGTCTTGCTCCTTTACCTTCAATTGATAGTAACCCGATCAGAGATTTATAATCAAGAACCAACTGCCAACTTGGAGCTGATCGAACAAGTTGTCAATTTAGGGTAGTGGATAACGGTTCTTCACTGTCAACTTATTCAACTCACGATAGTCAATGCATATCCTCATACTACCATCCTTTTTCTTGACAAATTAGACCGGAGCACCCCAAGGAGAGATACTTGGTCTAATAAACCCCTTATCAAGTAACTCTTGTAGTTGAAGCATTAGTTCCTTCATCTCTATTGGAGCCAAACGATATGGTGCCTTAGCGACAGGCTAAGCACCAGGTATCAAATCAATCGGGAACTCGATCTCATGGTCCGGTGGCACACCTAGTAAGTTTTCTGGTAACACATCAAGGAAGTCATACGCAACTGGTACATCAGATAATTGTGGTATTCACATTTCCACATCTTCCACGTAGGCCAGATAGACACTACATCCACGTTTCATGCACTTTCCCACCGCTTCCATTGAAATCACCTTTAGGATCATAGTAACTCAATCATCGTAGATTGTCACCGAACTCCCGTTGGACGCTATCATCCGGATCATCTTCTTGCAACATAGGATATTCGCCTCATAGGCTGCTAACCAGTCGATTCCTAGAATAACATCAAACTCGTCTAAGGTCATTACAAATAGTATAGCAGGAAACTTATGACCTTCTAATTCTATTTCATAAGCTTCAATCATATCAGAAATCCTGTTAGACTTACCTATGACAGTTTTTACATCGAAGGGCTCAATAATGCTTCTACTTCTAACAGGAAAATTAACACTAAAGGCAGCAAAAAATGAAACTCCTACTAGCACTAGAATCAAATAACATAGAAGCAAGAGTTTGGTTTACTAGAAACATACCTAACACAACATCAGGGTCCATCCAAGCCTCCTCCTGGGTCATCGTGAATGCTTTGGCGCTCACCTTCTATCCTTTATTCCCTGCCTTTATCATTGCCCTAGAACATTCAGCCTTCGGCTTCTTGCAGTACCTGCTCATGTGACCCTCCACACCATAGTTAAAAAACCATGCCACCTTGCACTCTCTCGCCATATGACCAAGCGTCCCACACTTACTACACCTCTTCAACTCCACACCGGGTGTGACCACACGCTGGGCATCCACCCTCGCAACCTTATTTTTTGGGGAGACCCCTCCACATCCAAACCTCTTCCCGCTCCAGTTCCTATCACCACCACTTTTCATGCTCACCTCAGCCACCACCACCTCTCGCTCGTCATTCAGCCATCCCGCCAGATCAGCCAGCGACCTAAACGTGATCGGTTGAGCCTTGATCATATGCCTACGAATATCTGCCGGCAAACCTTGGATGTATCTCTTGATCTTTCGTGACATGGGTGTCACCTGATCTGGCACTAGTCGTGCCATCTTATTGAACTTGGTGGTGTACTGCTGGTGTGTCATTGTTCCAAACCTCTTCTCGCAGCTTTAATCACTTCCGTCACCATAGATGGAAGGATCATCTGCATGACCCGGTGAACCTCCTCAACAACAACCTCCTTCACTCAGGCCCTTAGATTAGCACTCTCATCATCACAACCCTCTTGGTGATGGATCTCTTAATCTTCATAACCCGTCTCAATAGTCTTAGCCTTGCCTCTACACGGTCTAGCACCACGTCCACCACAACTCCCACCTTGTGAAGCCTTTGAAGACCTACCTCCAGCTATCCTTTAAACATGCTATAAGATCCAAACAGTAACACAATCATTCAAGTTAATAGCTTAGTTTATATAAATAAGGGGGTCAGTCGGTTGTAACCCTTACCACCTTTCAAAGTGCTCTGAAATCGCCCTTACACACATACTCTACCCAAATTTTGTTTGATTGTTCTTACCTACTAATTGTGATTCTAACGTGTGTTCTACTCATCTACAGGTATTGGGCGACTGAAATCGATCCAAATGTACATCTTAATCACATCTAAAAGGACCGATTATATTAAAACCTAGACACGAGATTAAACCCTAAAATACACCACTTATATGGACATTAAAGTTGATCTAAATGACATTAAGTGTTGTTTCGGGTCTCCACGACTATAATGACACTAAACACGAAGTCTAATATAAAGTTTTGACAAAGATTCAAATCTAGGGTGTTCAATAGTGTAGGATGCGAATAGTCATGCTCATGAACCTCAGTCACATGATTGAGCCAGGCGCATGATTCAATCGCACGAATGAATGATGCATTTGGGTTCAGTCGCACGACTGACTCAACCGATGGTGTAATATGTGACTAAGTTCGGTCGCAAGCTCAAGCGCAAGACTGAACTCAGCCACAGGCTCCATCGTACGACTGAACTCAATCGTACGACTAAAACTCAGTCGTATGGTTCAGTTGCTCGACTGAACCAGTATGATCAAAACAGCTTAAGTTCCAACTATCTTCTATTATGCATAAATCTAGCGTATATGTTTCTTGTGGTGCAGCAAGATAGCTGATAGATGGATGATGAGCATGAAGCACAACATTTGTGCTCACTTAGATGCGACAACTCTGAATGCTTCCGATTTTGCTGGGATCATCGCCTTTATGAGGAGATCGAGGATCTTCAAGGCCATATCTACTCCCTACACACCATACAGATCATTACAGCAAACCTTCTGGGAAGGTGCTACAGTTGACTGGTCCACTGAGCCTTACAGTATTCGAAGCTTGATTTTTGGATAGGAGATCAGTATAACTGCAGACGATCTAAGGCGAGTCCTGGATGTGGTGACGATGATACCCGCCTAACCAAGTTACATCCTCTGACCGTTCTAGGAATGCTTTCTATGGATGAAGTACACTGGAGAAATCAACGCAGGTGTGCTCAACAAGATTAACTTGTGCCCCTAGTTCAAGTACTTAGCACATGTCATTCTCAAGTTCATAGTGTCAAGGAGAGGAAGATTCGACGAGATGTCAGATCAAATCCAGAATGCATATGTTGCTCTGGTGCTGAACCACCCGTTCAGTTTCTCTCATATTTTGTTCTCCTACATGATTCGGAATATCGAGGCTAAGGGCAAGGAAGGCTTTTGCATGTACCCGGGGGAAGCAGGTGAAGCCCTTGGTCAGGCGATTGTTCGGGCATTGGCTAGTGAAGATTATGCAGCACCCTCACAAAAGAAGTGGCGTCATCATGAGAGCGATTTAGATGTTGAGCCAATCGAGCTACTACTAATGAAGAAGACAACGATAATGACTACCATGATGATAGTCATGGTGGTGATGCACCTGGTGGAACTGAGAAGGCTGGCTTCCACCAAGACTTCCTGCTCGATGAAGAGGAAAAGTCTGATGAGGAGCCACTGGTGAGGACAGTTGGTAGCCTAGTTGTGGCCATTGACAGAGGGAAAGAGGCGGTTGCTGACGCTAGGCTCGGTCGAAGGGTGCTGCTACAGATGTCACTGATCCCACTTATAACCCAGACCAACCACTTAGCTCAAGGAGAGCCTCTATCTCCAAGGGCTCTAGGAAGAAGAAAATGGCCCATCCCTATGGGAAAAAGAGTAAGAGTCCAAGGTTTACTTTGATTACATCTTCTACCACTACCACCACTGCCACAACTACCACCACTGCCACAACCACCACCACAACCACCACCACTACCACACCCATTACCACAACCACCATTCCATCTGCCACTCATACACCTACTCCACTACAATTCATTCCTAGCCCTCCTCCTATCTTCACTACATCCACCACTACCACAACCATTCACCAAGTTGGTCCCTCCACCCAATCCATATCCACACCAGGACCTACCCTACATATGGTCAGGTTGGAGGAGCAGTGGGGTAGCCTGAACAGGATGGTGCTAAACCTTATTGCTACTGATGATCTCTAGGCCACTCAGATCAATCAGCTGATGGTGGTGAATGCTGATCAAGCGAAGCAAATCGCTCAACTGAGTGAGAAGAACGCTCAGTACGAGAGAGCATTAGGCCGAGCCCACCACGTATTGACAAGTCAAAACGAGCTGGTGTTGACGTCAGTAAAGCAAATTGCAGAACTTGAGAAGAAGAATAAGAAGATTTGCTAAAGCTTAAGGGGTCAAAGAGTGAACCGTTAAATATCGAGGATGGTGATGATGAGGATGATGATGATGATGAGGATGAAGATGAATTTGATGAAGATGATGGTGATGATGAGGGAGCGGGAGGAAGTAGAAAAGCAAAGGAAGGAGATGATAATGATGAGGATGATCAAGAAGGTGATGCATCTGTGTCAGCCTCTAATCCATTGGTTAAGGAGAGCCGGACCAAAAGAAATCAAGATCAAGCATCCTAGTCCTCAACTCCTCAAGTTGAAGAGACTATTGACCAAGGAAAAAGTAATAATTAGATGTTTTTTTGTATTTGAAACTTTTGTAATTGAATTATGTATTACATTAATGTAATTAATGATTATTGATGTTTAAATGTCTTGATTAATGATTTATTTGTGATGTGTTTAATGTTTAATCAAACAGATGAAGCTTAGTAGACAGATGAATATGATATTGCTCCCCTTTAGCAAGTCAAGGCTCAACTTACCATGATTCTTGACTTGCAAGGGATTGTTAGAAGATCTGTGAGCTACACACCGGGGGAAGAAGAGATTATACATGACCTAACAGATGAGCAGCTCACTAAAATATTCAGACTGAATCTTGAAGAGCTGTCAAAGATGCACAAGAAGTTGACGTTCTGTGTGATGATAAGCTAAAAGATATGGATGAAATCGAGATAGAGGATGTCACTATAGAGCACTATCCATAGCACACTGACCCGGAAGGACATGTTATCCCTAATTTGGGTAAAACATTTGGAAGTAGTATCTTTGAGAAGTTGGATGAAATGGAGAAAGAAGAAAGCACAGCCCAAGCTTCGAATGCTAATATTGATATCAAGAAAGCTGAATGGGTAGCTTGTTTTGTAGACATGAAAGCCCAACGCGCGCCCCAAAGCAAAATGCCTACACAAAGCTTTATCAAGTCAAAAGACATCAAAAAGTGTTAGGCAAGATTATAGCATGGACATATTTTGATGATTTGGATGTTTATATTGTGAAAAGGGAAAAGGGGATTGAGTACTTAAGATATCCACATGATCTGAAGACTCTTCCTGGTTTTGAGCTCAACGACTAGGATGCTTAGATCTATTGTATACTAATCCAAGAATATGTCAGTTGGTTTAAGGCTACATTGAAGAAGGAATACCACACCAGATGGGTAAAGTTCAGACCTCGACAACCTAAGAGGTTTATTCATAAGTCTGAAGTTGACCCTATATCTGGAAAGCCTAAAGTAGTGCTGAAGTGGAGTTCTCCACACATAATGTCCAAGATTCCCTTACAGGAAAAGCTTCAGGACTTCACTCCATACTTCAAATGGTGCTATTATGAGTGGAGGACAGGGGAAGCAGTCATAGTTTTGAACAGAGTTGGAAAAATAGAGACAATAAGGGTATTTGACCCAATGTGGCTCACTAACTTGTTGGCTGAAGATGTCTATACTTTATACAAGTGGCCACTATTTTATGACACGTAGGACATAGTACATCTTTAATTTCAACATGTTATATCGCTCTGCTTTGCATTCAAGATACATGAAAGAGTCACAAGAGAAGAGAAGTACAAGAAGTTCCAAGAACATGTGAAGAATGTTAGACGATAGAGTAAACTAGGTCCAAGGGGGAGTTTGTAGATACATATGTACCAAGTTTATGTGTTTAAATGTAAAAGTCTGTCATTTCTTACATATGTGTAATTTGACTAAATAATGAAATATGATTTATGATTTGATGTTTACTTATCTTTAATTCATGTGTTTGAATTTCTTATGTAGGTTTGAGGTTGTTGTACACAATTCTAAGTCAATAATGATTGAGTAATGTGTTCAACCTAGTTGATGAGTATTCATGCTAGTGGCCCATACTAATGGACCATACATATGAATAATCATGCTTATGGACAAGTCGCACGACTGAACCGGAGACTAGATCAATCGTATGATTGAGATATAGATTGACTCAGTCACATGACTGAACCCTAAACCTTCAGTCGGGCGTATAGATCAATTGCATGATTCAGTCATGCGTATGGATCAATCGCATGATTCAGTCGCACGCCTGAACCATGCTAATGGTTCAATCGTATGAATGGAAACAACTAACTATAAATACCACCTAATTCATGAAAAACACAACATGTTTGAGAGATATTACGAATACATAAACCTAGCCGTCTAGAGCGTCCCAAATAGCCTGTCCAAGTTCATAGTTCATTCCAAATCGATTTCTACTAGTTCTTAACGCTTAGTTCAATCTTATATCAATCGGGTTATCGTTCTCACTGATTGGATCGCCAATCACATAGGTTTCCGCACTATTTGATCTGGTTAAAAACAGAATCAGTTATTACTCCGTACATACACGGTCCTAACAAGATGTGTTTCTTCACACCCTGGTTTCCCTTTTATAATGATGTCTCTTTCAGAGTCATCAAGAGGCAAAGTTTCCATAGATTTAGTCTCAGAGATGTTACCACTCTCTTGAGAGTTTAATAAGACGCTCTTAGTAGTGGCAAAAAATCTACTAAGTCCTTTCCACATCAGTGGGATCACCTTAGTTTGGGTTCTATGATGGGGGCTGTTGGACCAAAAGAACCAATGAGCCTGATCAGAGAAACCTCTAAGTCCCACAGGACATCAACAGCTGAAGAAGACCTGATCAGCTGTTCTACAAAGTCTGAAGAATACAACTGCTGAAGTATTTCTGAAGTACTGAAGACAAACACTGAGACAACAGCTGAAGATCTAAAGTCTGAAGACTTCAACAAGTACTGAAGACAAAGACTGAAGATCAACAGCTGAAAGACAAAGTCTGATGTTCAAGTACTGAAGACATCAGCTGATGCTAACAGCTGATGACAACAGCTGAAGAGGGCTTCTTCAGTTGTTGTGATGGTTTTTCTTCATCAGTAGTTTTCTTTTCCTTTCAGTAGTTTGTTTACTTTTTGTAGTTTGTTTCCTTTTCAGTACTTGTAAACAACTGAAGAGGTTGTTCTTCAGTTGTTGTAGTATCAGTAGTTTTATGTTTTTCAGTAGTTGTAAATAAGATGTTTAACACTTAGGAACATTTGTAAGAAGATGTCAGTTGTTGACATCTTCAGTAGTTGTTAAACATCAGTAGTTATAAAACGGTTACATGTCACTTTCAAGTGACATCAGCCTACGTCATTCTTTCTTTATAAGGAAGGATGACTCACCTGTAATCGTGCCATTGAGGCCGACAATCTTAATGCAATATTCCTTTTGTCAGATATTTCTCTCTCTATAATAAAATTCTTTTATCGCTTTATATCGAATGTTCTTGCTTGAATTTGTCTAATTCTGAGCTATTCCGCTGCTATATCTGTTCAATCGATTAACCAAGAGGCTGAGATCCTAACAAATGGTATCAGAGCGGGTTAATCATTGATCGATCTAACAATTGATCATTGAAACTGTTCAATCGCTCTAAGTTTGATCGAATTAGCAAATTCGCAAGGATCTGTTATAGAGATTGAGAGTGTATCGCTTCTGGCCGTTTTATTTGAGGTCTGTGTGGTTCTGAGCTAAATTTATTGTGATTTTACTTGAATCTGTCTGATTTTCCACAATGACTACTTCTTCGAATGATCCTTTCAATACTGGATCCTCTACCAAGCCTCCGATCCTGGTGAGGAATGAGTATAACATTTGGCAGAGAAGATTGCTCCATCACCTGTCTGTCAATAGCTCAGGTTGTTGGACATCTGTGGTACATGGACCACATAAGCCAATGGTGAATGATCCGGAAACAAACCAGTTGGTTCCAAAGAAGAAGGAGCAATACTCCGATGAGGACAAGAAGTTGTTTGAAATCGATGCAAAAGCCCATGGAATTTTGGCTATGGCTATTCCTAATGAGATTTACTCTGGGCTTCTGCATTGTGAGTCTGCTCATGACCTCTGGAAAGCCATCAAAGAACAATTTGGTGGTACTGATGAGGTTTTAGCAAACAACAGGGAAATCCTCGCCCAACAATATGAGACTTTCTCTCATAGAAAGGGTGAGACTCTGACTCAACAATTTGAGCGGTTTTCATGTTTAATCTCTGAATTGAAAATGGTTAAACATGAATATACCAGGAGTCAGATGAACCATAGATTCCTAAGATCACTGCCTGAGAGATGGAACACATATACCATTGTTCTACGCTCAAATGCTGATGTTGATCGCCTATCTCTCACCCAACTTCATGGGAAACTGCTTACATTCGAGAGAGAGATAGAGCAGAAAAGGAAATTGGCTTCATCTGGCAAGCTTACTGAGGATTTTGTCCAAGGGAACACTGCCCTGATTGGACATCAAGAGTCAGAATATGCGTCATTTGAAAGCCAGTATGATGAGCATATTGATTTCTCTACAAACACTTCTGAGCCTGCCTTTGTGAGTGTTGATAGTTATTCTGCTGGTAGTAATAGTGACAATCTATGTTCATCATGGATGATCTCAAGGGGATTGCTGATGATGACTTAGAAGAGATGGATATTTTGAGCCAAATGGCCTTGATAAATATCAGATCTCAGAAGTTCTACAAAAGAACTGGAAGGAAATTCCCAGGACTCTCTGGCAAAACCAAAGTTGGTTTTGACAAGAGTAAGTTGAAGTGCCATAAATGCCACAGGCTTGGACACTTTGCAAGAGAATGTAGATCATCTGGATCTAACTCTCCTGCACCTTTTGTGACTTTCCCTGGCAATAGTCAACAAAACAGAGGGCAACAACCTGTCAATTCTGGTTATCATCATCAACCACAATCTCCTGCATATTTTGTTCCACAGGGGCCAATGCCATATCCATACCCCTGCTATTACATGCCACAACCAGGCCAGGTTCAAGCACCCACTGCTCAGCAACCACATGCACTCCCTGAGCCTCAACCATCCCAATCTCATCAACCTAATCAACTTCAACAACACAGCTTCTTCACACCAGGAGTTGTTGACTGGAGCAACTTACCAGATGATGTGTCTGGTAATGAACAACTGTTCTCAGGTGCTGGTCAACATGGTGGTGAGCATCCTTTTGGAAATCTAGCTCTCATGACTTTGGAATCCCTGATGGATCATCCTCAAGTACCTCTTCAACACAGGTATCACAGGTATCCTCTGAGGCTAAGGCCAAATTATGTTCTGAAACTTGCATAGCAGCATTTGCCTCTATTAGAGAAGCAAATGTGGCTTTAATCAATAAAAATGTAGAGCTAGAACAAATAATTTCCAAAAATAAGGCTGAGTTTGAGTCTGTGCTGAAAGAGAAAACTGATGAGATTTATAAATTAAAATGCCAAATCTCTGATGATAAGGCTAGGGAGGATGTACTCTTAGAGAAGTACAAAGACCTCAAAGATACTCTTGCTGTCACCCAAGTAGAGTGTGATCGATGGGTACAATCTTGCAAGGGCTTTGAAATGCTTCTTAGTAAGCAAACGGCTTCCAATGTGAAGTTTGGAATTGGTTATAATCACACTGCTCCTCCTACAGATTTTGCTTCAATAGCAGGAGTAGAATCTGATGGAGAAAGTAATGACCACTCCACCTCATCATGTGATTCACTACTTGATAAAGCACCATCAGTAGTTGAAGTCAGTAGTAATCCCTCTGTGAACCTATCAGCTGATATTTATGGTTCAACTGCTGACACTCACATGATCAATGAGTTGATCAACCCAAGTGTTATCCCTAGAAGTACTGAGGGTACTGGAGAGCAGGGGATAACATCTGGAGTTCAAATCCAATAACTGACAGCACTAAAGAGAAGAAAACTGTCAGTAGGAAGGATTTGAAGCCTACTAAGGGAGTTGACAAGAAGGCAAAAAGTGCTTCTAAATTGCTGAAGAGCAAGTCTTCAGTAGTTTCATCTTCTTCAGTTGATGATCAACAGAAGATGAAGAAGAAACCATGTGAAATATGTGGTCTATTCAATCATCTCACAGATGATTGTTGGTACAAAAAGGGATCCAAACTCAAACAAAAGGAGAAAATTAAAGAAAACTTGGCTAAAATGAAAACTGAGTTTGAGTCCAAGTTTGTACCAGCAGCATCAAATCCTGTTACTCCTATGTCCAAAAAGAAATCTAAAAGGGAAGGAGTGCAACAGGCAACAGCTGAGGTTGCTCAAAAGAAGATGGTGCAACACAAGAACTCATCATCAAACACCAATACCAATGTGTCTGAAGAGCTGAAAGCTCTTTCCCAGAATCAGACACAGCTGGTAATGATGGTTCAACATCTGTTGGGAAGAGTTAACCAACTTGATGGCCCTGTGTTGAAACCCCAGAAAAGGAGATCCAAGCCAAAGGATTCCTCTTCTACACCATCTCCTTCACCTCAAGCTATTGTGCCAATAAACCTGTTAGTTTACCATCTATTGATGAGACCAGGCCCAAAACCAACAGGTTTGGGTCTCCAAAACTAACTGATTGTTTATTAATGCAGGTTTCTTCAACATGCCAAAGTAGCATCTGGTATGTAGACAGTGGGGGATCTATGCATATGACTGGGAACAACTCACTTCTTAATGACTACTCTCCAGGAAGGAAGGGTTTTGTTTCCTTTGGCAATGATGCAAGAGGTTACATCATCGGGAAGGGCTTTGTTTCCAATGGGGAAATAAGGTTTGATGATGTCAACCATGTGGAAAATCTCAAGTATAACCTCTTGAGTGTCAGTCAATGTGTGACAAAGGCCATGTTGCCCTTTTCACAAGCCAGAACTGCAGGATTCTGTCATCCAAAGTTCTGAGTTTGATTGACAAGGTATTGGATGCTCACACTCTCCTGAAGGCCAACAGGACAGGAAGAGTGTATGCCTTAGATCTTTCCAAGAAAATAGATCTCAAAGGCCATCCTTGCCTATTTTCCAAGGCCTCTCCTCAAGAATCTAATCTATGGCATAGAAGGCTGGGACATGTTAACTTCAAGAACATGAATCAGCTGATACACCATAGTTTAGTAAGGGGAATGCCTATGAAGGAGTTCAAGTGTGAAAACAACTGCACTGCTTGTTTGAAAGGAAAACAGCACAAGGTTTCATTCCCACCTATTGAAGAACCAAAGTCCACTGCCTGCTTACAACTTCTTCACATGGATCTCTTTGGTCCTGTGAGAGTGATGAGCATGGCAAAGAAGAAATACTGTCTGGTAATTGTGGATGATTACTCTAGATTTGTATGGACTTTCTTTCTACATTCAAAGGATGAAGCTGCACAGAAGATCATAAACTTTGTGTTGTATGCTGAGAAGCAGTATTCTCTCTCAGTCAAGTGTATTAGAAGTGACAATGGAACAGAATTCAGGAACAATACACTTGATGAGTTCTACCTTTCCAAGGGAATAAAGAGGCAGTTTAGTATTCCAAGAACTCCTGAACAGAATAGAGTTGTGGAGAGAAAGAACAGGACCCTCATTGAAGCTGCAAGGTCTATGTTGGCTGATTCTGGACTGCCATTGACCTTTTGGGCTGAAGCTGTCAACACAACATGCTATGTGCAGAATAGAGTGCTAATAAATCAGAGGTTGATGAAGACTCCATATGAAGTTCTACATCATTTGGCCCCTCTCATTTCATTCTTTAGAGCATTTGGGTGTCCCTGTTTCATTCTCAACACAAAGGATCAGCTCCAGAAATTTGATCCTAAGGTGGATGCAGGGTACTTTGTTGGTTATTCATCAACTTGCAAGGCATACAGAGTCTTCAACTGCAGAACAAAGATGGTTGAAGAGACTCTACATGTCAAGTTCAATGAATCTCCAAAGGACAAGATTCCACAAAGCCCTGTGGAGCTCTTTGATTTGGACATACTGCATATGTTCCTTATCAATCTCCTGCTGTTGCTCCTGTCAACAGTTCACCACCTGGTGTTACTGCTGAAGATGATGATGGTAGTAGTATAATCCTCTTCAGGTTTAGTGACCAACTGCCTGAGTCCTCTAAACCTGATGCTCTTGTAGCTCCAGCAGCACCATCCACAACAAATGCTGATGAGATTTCTGCATCTTCAACTTCATTTGAGTTGCCACCATCTTCATGGTTTCAAGAATCTGCATCAACATCTGCTGCTGCTGAAGGTCCTACAAACACTTGCACAGATTTGATTGTTTACCAAGAGCTGAAAAATCACCCAATGTCTCAAATCCTTGGTGATATCAATGCTGGTGTTTCAACCAGAAGCCAGTTGTCCAATTTCTGCTTCTATGCTCTCTTCATCAGTCAGCTAGAGCCAAAGACTATCATGTAGCTTTGAGAGACAATGGATGGGTTGAAGCCATGCAGCTTGAGCTTCTTCAGTTCAAAAAACAGCAAGTGTGGGAGCTTGTTCCTCTCCCCCTAGGTAAGTGTGCAATAGGCACTAAATGGGTGTTTAGGAATAAAACTGATGAAAATGGGCTAATTGTTAAGAACAAGGCCAGACTGGTTGTGCAGGGGTTTGCACAAGAAGAAGGTATTGATTATGATGAAACCTTTGCCCCTGTAGACAGACTGGAGGCAATTAGATTGTTTTTAGCCTATGCTGCACTCCACAATCTTAAAGTTTTTCAAATGGATGTCAAAAGTGCTTTTCTATATGGTAACATAAAAAAGAAGTTTATGTGTGTCAACCACCAGGCTTTGAGGATAATAAGCACCCAGAATGGGTATATAAGCTTGATAAAGCTCTTTATGGGTTGAAACAAGCACCTAGAGCCTGGTATGAGACCTTATCAAACTTTCTTCTACAGAATATTTCACTAGAGGCTCCATAGATAAAACTTTTTTATTAAGAAGGTGGATCAGCATAAGCTACTTGTTCAAATTTATGTTGATGATATTATATTTGCATCCTCTGATCCCCAATTGTGTGAGGAATTCCAAAACTTAATGCAACAGAAGTTTGAAATGAGTGCAATGGGAGAATTACAGTTCTTTCTGGTTTGCAAATCAAACAAAAAGCTGATGGAATTTTCATTCATCAGTCTAAATACACAAGATCTTTTGAATAAGTTTGATTTACAAAACTGTAAACCCTGTTCTACTCCCATGTGCAACACACACAATTGGATGTTGATCAGAAAGGTAAAGCTGTGATGAAACTCTTTACAGATGTATGATTGGTTCCTTGATGTATTTAACAGCTTCTAGACCAGATATTATGTTTGCTACATGTGTTTGTGCTAGATTTCAGGCTACACCTAAGGAGTCTCATCTGATTGCAGTCAAGAGGATCTTTAGATATCTGCAAGGTACATAATCTCTAGGCTTATGGTATTCCACTGGACATTCTTGCAAATTAGTTGCTTTCTCTGATAGTGACTATGCAGGGTGTAAGTTGACCAGGAAATCAACTTCTGGTGGATGTCAATTCCTAGGCAACTGTTGATTTCTTGGCAGAGTAAGAAACAAACATCTGTTGCTACATCCACTGCTGAAGCCGAGTACATTGCTGCTGCAAGTTGTACATCCCAAGTACTCTGGCTTCAGAATCAACTTTTGGATTATGGCATTACAGAGACTAAGACTCCATTATTAATGGATAGTGCTTCAGCTCTTTGCATTGTCAAAAATCCAGTCCAGCACTCTAGGACCAAACATATAGAAATTAGACATCATTTTATAAGAGATTGTTTTGAAAAGGGTCTAATTAATCCTATGTTTGTGCCTAGTGCTGATGAGCTTGCAGACATTTTTACTAAGCCTTTGGATAGTTCGACTTTCCACAACCTGGTGTTAAGGCTTGGTATGCTGCAGCTAGAATAAGTGACAACTACTGATGATCTCAGTAATTACTGATGATCATTGGTAACCATGTCACATATAAGTACTGATGAGTTATTTTACCCTCAGTAGTTTTTATAACTACTGAAGGCTAAATGCTTTAAGTACTGTACTTTATCTGTTCTAACTACTGATGTAGTTACACTCCTGATGCACTTACAACTACTGAAATCAGTAGAAACAGATAAGTACTGATGTCCTATGAAACAACTGAAAAACAGCAAAAAGGCTGATGAGTACGTGTTGAGGACAGTATGAAACAGCTGAAAGGCTATGAATTGACGACAACTACTGATGAGTACTCTCTCTTCAGTAGTTCACAAACTGTTTCTTCATAAAAAACTGAAGCAATACCATGTCTTCAGTAGTTTCACAACTACTGATGACTAACACCAAGTCTTCAGTTGTTTACAACAACTGATGGCACAACCAGGGTCTTCAGTAGTTTCACAACTACTGATGGACTAATACCAAGTCCTCAGTTGTTTCAACGTCTGATTGTAAACACCATGTCTTCAGTTGTTTATAACTGCTGACCACACCAATACCATCAGTCGTTTCAAACCTCTGAAAGTTAATACCACGTCATCAGTTGTTTCAAATACTGATGACTAACACCAAAACCTTCAGTCGTTTCATAACCCGTACCCTATATATATCTGATTCCTCTTTCAGAGTTTTTCATTCTTTCACGACCTAAAATTTCAAAAGCTCTGAAAATCTTTCACCTTCATTAATGGCGACCATGCAACTCAAGCCTCGACACAACTGTGTCGCGTACCTCACTAAATCGCATCTGGACCAAATTCGATAATGCTATAGATCTTATGGTCCAATCACCACTGAAAACGGCTTTCCTCCTAAATCCAATCATTTATGCCGATTCGCTACATCAGTTTTGGACGAATGCAACTGTTAATGGAGAATCTATCCATTCGTCCATCAACTCATAAGGTGGTCATCTCTACTGCTACCATCAGCCAGATATTACTATTAGATGATGCTGCCTACCCTGTTGGATATTCTAAGCGCCAAATTGATCTTTCATTTGGACAACATGGATATCAAGGCGATCTTAGTGCTTCGACCATCCTGAAGAAACATTTTCCAGATGCTGAACGATTGATATTTCATATGGTAAATGTTTGCTGGCCTCGAAGACTTCTTCTTGGGATCAACTGTCTTCCAGATGGCAACAGGTACTGTTCTCTATCCTTGAACAAGAACCACTAAACTTTTCTGAAATAATTTTTCTTGAAATCAAGGATATGGCCACAAAACCATTTCTAACCGTTGGATACTATATCCTCGGTTTATAATGGCCATAATAGAAAATCAGCTTTCTACTGAGGGACTAGTTGGTCTGGGAGTCCCTGCTATGGCTGTATTGCCGGAGGTATACTCCCGACAAACACTGACCAAACTCTTAAACAGGCTGCCAAGCTGCGCAAACCCACGCAGCTGGAACCCACAGCCTCCACTTCCACATCCAAAGTCCCCTCCAAACCCACAAAGAAGAAGCTAAGAAGGCTACTCAGGGAGTTGAGTCCCCTGAGGATGCTCCTGCTGCACCAAAGCAGGTTATCTCTACTGGAAATAACCCCCAGTGGAGACTATGACTCCACCAACCGAAGCCGCTCAGGTTTCCTCTCAAAAGGAACCTGATGCAACCACTCAAAGGGAAGCCACACTGCTGGGATCCTCCTCACTTGAGGGGATTACCATTGAAGAGCACCACTCGTCCCGGGTGCACACTGCTTCCACACCCTCTCCTGATGCAACCGCCCCCAAAGCCCTACAATAATTGTTGCAAAAGTGCTGACGCAGTTGCATTCCTCACCCCCCACCAGACACCATCACTACTGGGATAACCTCAACACCTGAGGGGGAGGATCACAATGCTTCTGTCAACCCACATCACAGGGGTTTTATGTTCCATCTCCTGGTGTAGACAAGGAGGTGCGACCTTCTGGTGAGGCTGCCACTGCCTCTGACTCAGCAAATGACCAGGATGCAGTTGGTAACATCTCTAAGACCTCACCAGCGGCAACAGCTGATGAAGGACATAGTCCTGAGGCTGGAAGTCCCCAGAACCAAGAACAAGGGGCACATGCTATAATTGATCTACACTCAAGGCATGTTAATCCTGACTCTGTCAGGAGGTCAGGTGATTCAGTATCAACTGATGATGACCTGAGCTTCTTCTATGATGTAGTTGCTCAAAACCACCTAGAGGATGAGGTTAACAGACTCAAAGAGCTGCTGGCCAAGATGTCTCAGGATGAAAGTCCATCTGCCACCACAATCCACCCACAGATGGCACCTTCTTCTGAAGGTCCCCTAAACACTGAGCCAATACATACTTCCAAGCCACCAGCCTCTGCTTTTGGCACTGATTCTCAGGAACAGAACCATCCTGATCAATCAGTTGCTAACCTTCAAAAATCCCTACCTCTCATCACTCCCATGATCACAGATATAGTGATCAAAGCCATTGATGAGAGGCTTCCTACAATAATACAACCCCTGGTGGAGGAGTTGGTGACCAAATCACTTTCTACTGCTCAACCCTTGCACCCAATGCAACCAAAAAGGGGGAGAGTCAGTCAGTTAAAGGAAAAAGGAAGAGGACAGATGGGGAGAAGGAGAAAGAATCAGAGAAGGTAAATGAGAAGGAGTTGGCTGTTATAAGTGTGGAGGAGACTGAGTTTGATCATGAGAAGGAGAAGGAGAGCGAGAAGAGAGCTGAAGTGAATGAAAGTCAAAAAGACTTTCATGTCACATATCAAAAGAGGAAAGAAGGAGAGTCTGAGAAGGAGAAGGAGCTGAATGATATGGTGAAAGAAGCTGATGCCAACCATAACCGTTCAATGGATAAAATCATTGATCAGTTATATAGGCAGAGTTTTGACATCCAACAACTAGACTCCGAGATCAGAAGGTTGGAGACAGAGGAGATCAACTCAAGATGGGCTAGTTATGATGCCTTAGAAAGAGAAAGGCTGGAGATAATGATTAGATTTGTAGCCAATACTTGGGAAGATCTCTGATAGAAATAAGGGCACCAGGGACAACATCTTGGCAATAACCACCAGATTTGTTCGTCTGAAGCATACTCCAAGGGTTTAGTGATTGAGGCATTAAATGAAGCTGGGGTGGGAACTGAAAAGAACTGACAAAATTTACTAAAGCCTCCCTTACAGCCAAAATGCTAAAACAGTCTAAAAAGCCTCTATCCTCAAAATCACTACCTCCACAACCCACTAAAACAACCCCTTTACCCTCTAAACCAACCATCCAACCCACAAAACCAAATCCTTTACCCCCAAAATCCACTGCCAGTGATGTACCTAGACAAAAGAAAAGAAAGGTACTGAGGGCTGATGAAGAAGAAGAGGAGGATGAAGACAGACTGCCACTCTCTGCAGTTATCACTTTGCCTAAGGCTAATCCAATGTCCATCACTCCTGCTTCTCAAATGCATGCTGTGATGATAAAGATTGAAGAGGAACAGATGCAAAGACATGATGAGGAAATGCTGAAAAGCATTGACAAAGCATATGCCACATCCTCTTCAATGATTAGCATGAAGAAAGAAGTCTTAAGATTGTACACCCTTGCTAATACCTTTCAATACCAAAGGAAAAAAGTAAGGATATGGCCTAATCCTAGGGTGGCACACAGGATTGTCAAGAAAGAATTCCTTCAAAATACAAGGGCCGAGTGAAGAGGGTTGTCGACGAAGACATCACTGTGGTTCTTGTAGTGTCCCCCTGGGAAATTGTAGAAGAGTTCAAGAAAGCTTATGAAGCCAACAACCACCCCAAAAGATGTTGGAGAATAAAATCATAAAGAAGGGATTGGTTTACAAAAGACTTGAAAACTTCAAACAAGATGAGCTCAACCTGCTCTTAGAAGGGACTCATCCAGATGAGTTTGCTTACAGACAAATAACCACGGTTGAGCTCAAGAATGGAAAACAGGCCAAGTACATCTCTGAAGTGTATGGCCGAGAAGGATTGTTTGATGGTGTGCCCGAGGTGCTGACAATGGATGAGCAGATCATGTTTCTAAGGGCTTACACCAGGGAATCCTATAGGCTGATACACGGGAAGTAGATCTCATGGTTGGGGTAACAGCTCAGTGTCCAAGTCCCCAATACAGAGCTCCCAACCATATCATGCAAAACAGATCATCAGAGACTTCTTCCCAGGCCGGTGCTAAAAAGGGTCACTTCTCATCTGATCAAGAGGATAAAAAGACAAATCTATCTGCCAAAATAAGTGGGACTCGTCAATAACTTAGAGGTTTTGGCTGCATTGGTTCAGGGGGAGTTTGTTGGACCAAAAGAACCAATGAGCCTGATCAGAGAAACCTCTAAGTCCCACAGGACATCACAACAGCTGAAGAAGACCTGATCAGCTGTTCTACAAAGTCTGAAGAATACAACTGCTGAAGTATTTCTGAAGTACTGAAGACAAACACTGAGACAACAGCTGAAGATCTAAAGTCTGAAGACTTCAACAAGTACTGAAGACAAAGACTGAAGATCAACAGCTGAAAGACAAAGTCTGATGTTCAAGTACTGAAGACATCAGCTGATGCTAACAGCTGATGACAACAGCTGAAGAGGGCTTCTTCAGTTGTTGTGATGGTTTTTCTTCATCAGTAGTTTTCTTTTCCTTCAGTAGTTTGTTTACTTTTCTGTAGTTTTGTTTCCTTTTCAGTACTTGTAAACAACTGAAGAGGTGTTCTTCAGTTGTTGTAGTATCAGTAGTTTTATGTTTTTCAGTAGTTGTAAATAAGATGTTTAACACTTAGGAACATTTGTAAGAAGATGTCAGTTGTTGACATCTTCAGTAGTTGTTAAACATCAGTAGTTATAAAACGGTTACATGTCACTTTCAAGTGACATCAGCCTACGTCATTCTTTCCTTTATAAGGAAGGATGACTCACCTGTAATCGTGCCATTGAGGCCGACAATCTTAATGCAATATTCCTTTTGTCAGATATTTCTCTCTCTATAACAAAATTCTTTTATCACTTTATATCGAATGTTCTTGCTTGAATTTGTCTAATTCTGAGCTATTCCGCTGCTATATCTGTTCAATCGATTAAACCAAGAGGCTGAGATCCTAACAGGGGCTAGAGATCATAGGTTTCTCTAGGCTCAATTGATCCTTAGATGGGTGTTGTGGATCAACATCTTGGCCTTGAAGATACATGATCTCTTCATCAATACCTTTCAAAAGGTCAGTGAAGGATATGGAAGTTATGCCTAATAACCTGAGACCTTGATTAATGTCTAAAGGCATTGAGCCTATGATGGGGTTGTCCGTTTTTGGTTGCCTAGGGGAGTATAGTGACTCACCCTAAGGGCTTAAAGTTTGGGTTTTGGGCTTCTAGGATTGACACTAAGGAGACATAATACCCCTATTGAGGTCAATTGTGAAGGATGGTGAGACCTCAGAGTGAGTAGGAGCCTATGTTTCCACTATAGCCTTTTTGGGTTGAATAAGTGAAACTTATTTAATCACAGTAGATTGAACAAGGGTTTATTTGAAGCATCTCTATATGTATGTTTAATGGCATGGGAAAGAAGATTTGGCATTATGGTGATTATTACTAGTGTGGGTTCATCACCTGTGGGGTTAACAATGTGTCATCGGGAGCCATGGGCCCAATCATACCTAGAAGAAGTGAAGTGTGTCTTCTAATAAAGTTGGTGGACACCATCTTCATCATCTTGAAGATGGTCTGCCACATGTGAGGAATAGGTAAAGTAGCTGCACAGACAAGCTTCTCCTTATCCGGCTCATTATTAATGTTGTGTTGAATAAACCTAGGACACATATATAATGTCTCCCTTTGAAGGTTTCCTTTGAGGTTTTTCAGCATAAATCTTGAATAGTTGAACCTAAGGCCATTTACCAACCCATGAACCAGGCATTCTAAATCATATGGAATCGGATCCTAAGCCCTGGACTTTTTTGATAGATAGTGAAGAACAATATGAATTATTCACTTTCAGTTGTAAGAGAAATTGAATTTATAGACAGTAGGCCTACTCACATATCCACCATATCCCATTTGAGCATATGTGTCTTCTAAATCCATTTTGGGGAATTCATTAGGAGAACCCTCATCGTGGAGCTCTAGGTGCTCCCTAATGATTTGTTTAGATATGATAAATTCTTCACACCAATTGTTGACCTAATGACCCTGACTCTGTTTAGAGTTTAAAGCTGACCATTTCCCAGTACTCTACCATGTGGTTTGAGTAAACGGTTAGGGTTGTGTAATAGGTGGACTAGGTTAGGAACTGGATGATTTCTGAGAAGTCAGCATCTTTGGGGGATTCAAGGAGTACAACTTGGTTGTGCTGAGTCTTTAGTGCTATTGTCGGGAAATTACAAAAGAGATAAGTTGGTTTGGGAGTAAAAGTGAATATGAAGGAAACTTAGGGCAGTGAAATTAGTAAAAAGATTAAAAGGATAATTCGGGAGTATTTAAATAGGTGAAATGGCAGATGGATATGGTGAAGTGATAGTTGGGGGATGATGTGACAAGGGTGGTAAGGTTAAATCCATTTAAAATATTCCGACATCATTAGCAAAATCTTTACCTTTTTAAAAGTGGGGTGCAAAATATTTCCGTTACACAGTAAAGCTTTCTTCCGAGAGTAAGAGTTTTTCCGAGGGTAATTTTCTTCTAAAGCCAAAGTGTAGATACATGTGTCCCTAGTATCTGAACATAATGTAAACAAGGCTCGACTTGTTGTTCAAGGATTTTGACAAGTTGAGGGCATAGACTACAATGAAGTGTTTGCACCCGTGGCAAGAATGGAAGCAATTCATATCTTCCTTGCCTATGCATCATACACGAGGATTAAAGTTTATCAACTTGATGTGAAGAGTGCATTTCTTCATGGTGAAATCAGAGAGACAGTGTACGTCAGTCAACCCTAGGGATTTGACGATCCATATCATCGGGATAGAGTTTACAAACTCGACAAGACTTTATATGGGCTTCATCAAGCTCCCAGAGCCTCGTATGAGAAACTCTGGACTCACCTTGTGAAACACGGTTTTCGCAGAGGCATCATTGACTGTACACTGTTCATCAAACAAAAGGATGGTGATTTACTGCTAGTCCAAATCTATGTCGATGACATAATCTTCGGGTCCAAGAACGAAGATCTATGTAAAGATTTTGAAGCAATAATGAAGGTTGAGTTTAAAATGAGTGCCATGGGAGAGATGAAGTTCTTTCTTGGTTTACAGGTGGATCAGACACCAAAAAGGATTTTCCTACATTAGACAAAGTATGTAGGAGATATTCTTAGTTGGTTTGACATGGAGAATGCTTCCTCAACTAGGACTCCACATGCTACAAACCATGATGTAGCACCCGACGAGAATGGTGATCTGGTAGATGCCACCATGTACCGTGGAATGATTGGATCTCTCATGTACCTCACTACATCAAGACCTGATATCATGTATGCGATGTGTTTATGTTCAAGATATCAGGCAAGGCCAAAAGTTAACCATCTGATAGCGGTCAAAAGGATCTTCCGTTATCTGAAGGGTACTACAACACTAGGGTTGTGGTATCCTCATGATGATGACTTCGAGCTTACGGCGTATAGTGACTCGGATTATGGTGTCTGCAAGATGAACTACAAGTCTACATCAGCGGGATGTCAGTTCTTTGGGAGAAAATTAGTGGCCTGGCAGTGTAAGAAGCAGACCTCGGTTGCCTTGTCAACCTGTGAAGCCGAATACGTTGCTGCTTCAAGTTGCTGTTCACAAATCATATGGACTCAACAATAAATGTGGGACTACAGTTTGAATTTCTCGTCTACTGCTATTTTCATTGATAACTCTGCTGCAATTGCAGTAACTAAAAAATCCAATCCAACATCCTAAGACCAAACACATCGGCATAAAATATAACTTTAAATGTGATTGCTTTGAAAAGAACCTAATCGATGTGATTAAAATAAATACTGATTTTCAACGCGCTGACCTCTATACATAGGCTTTTGATAAACCATGTTTTCTATATTTGTTAGAGGTCAACGGCATTAAAAAGAAAAGTGATGTAATTCCTGAAGATGTCCATGTGTGGTCCGAGGCATATAGTCAATTTTTCTTTTTTATTTTATTTTCGTTATTTATGTTGGATTCTTTATGCCCAAGACACATAGAGCATTGATGTGGTTAGTACGTTATGATCCAAGTTGGGTCATACCCAATAACAAGCTTAGCAAACACCAAACAATATTTAATTGTTGATGTGATCATGCAATTAAATAAATACACCAATTTAGAAATGGGTTTTCAAAATAAGTTGCATATGAGATTGAACAACTTATATGGATATTGTTAAGTGCTCTAAGAAAGATTAACATGTGGTCTTTATTTGTCTTTTGATATTTTGTAATAGTATATGGACTATTTCTGTAATTTGTTAGTTCCTTTACTTTGTGTTTTCAGTATAAATAGCTTAGATTTGCAGGTAGATAGTAACGAATATACAAGATATTCGAATCTGCATTTCATACTTGTAATTGTCTTAGCTTGATATGAATGAAAACTTGAATTTTATTGATATCTTGTTTTGATTTGATTACTTTGTGTGAATTTCATTGAATTGTGTTACAAATCATCACAGATATATTCATTTGATCCTATCAAATGGTATAAGAGCTATTGGTAAGCTGTTAGTGATTGATTTTCGATTTAAGTTCATCGAACTTGAAAACCTAAAATCTCACTGAATCTGTGATTGAGATACAATTCAAGTGAAAATTTGTGAATTTCAGTTATGTTTCATCATCAGAAACATGATTTGAAACACAATTAGCAGATCAATTCATCAAATTCAAGTAAAATGTTGAACTTGTTGTTCGAAAATGGCTTGAAGTTTCGATTTGAAATTTAAAAAATTGAGTGATTTGTAGTTGAAATTGAGGAAATTGATATTAAGAAGAATGTTTATCAACATAAAACTTGCTTAATTGAAAAGTTTCAATGAATTCATCAACATTTGAAGAATTTAGATGATTTGAGTTTGTTATATTCATATGAACATGATGAATGTGACACATTAGGGTTGAAGTTTGCTGAAAAATTGTCTAAGTGTTAGGCGTTTGACTACTGTTTAGTCGCAACAACACTGTGTAGACGTTTTCAGTTCAGAAGTTTGATCACTGTTCGAGTGTCCAGACGTATCATTGTTGAGAAGTTTTTGAACTGTTTAGACATTTGATAATTGTGTAGGCGCATCAACACCGTGTAGACGCATCAACACCGTGTAGACGCATCAACACTGTGTATACGCATTACAATTGTTCAGACGTTTTACAACTGTTCAGACGCATCAATTTTAGACGTTTTTGGAAAATTTTTCTAAGGCATTCCCTTAGACGTTTATCAACTTAGACGCATCAACTGTTGAGACGTTTGAATACTATTCAGACGTTTTAACCTTGATACTTAGATTTTTTTTTAAAGAAAACTCTTTGAAAAACTTTTTCAATTTTTTTAAAAAAAATTCAAAATATAAGAAAACAACAAAAATATAAGAATGGTAAAATCAGAAGATTCTGAAAACAGAGTTCCAAAACTTAAAAATAGAGCTGATTTCAAAAATTGGTCTCTTAGACTAAAAAACATTTTAATTCCATTGTCACTGATCTCTGGAAATCTATAGAAAAAGGACCATACATTCCTATAATAACTGATGGACCAGACAGAGGATTTGTGTATACTAAAGATTCTCCAGAACCTTATCCAGAAGATGATCTTCAAGGAGATGATCTGAAAAGAGTTGAGAATGATATTAAAGCCTATTCATTGATGTGTAAAGGACTACCTTTGGAAGTTCTTACAAGGCTTGATGCATATCAAACTGGATATACACTATATAAAGCATTGAAGATCATTTGTGAAGGAGGTAAAGAGATTCAAAATTTAAAGAAACAAAAGCTTAAAAGACAATTAGAATATTTCAACATTTGTCTGGAGAGACAATAAATCAAATGATGAATAGATTTGTTCAACTCATAACTGAGATGTCAACAGCTGGTATCAAACCTGATCTTGAAGATTTAAATCTCAGACTACTCAATGCTTTACCATCTTCATGGAAACAAACTGTAACACTACTAAAGCATACTGAGAAGTTTCCAATGGATCTAGATCTTCTTATTGCAAAAATAGAATTAGTGGAGATTGATGAAAGCTCAAGGAACAATGATAGAGCAGCATCAATGTCTCAATATCAGTTTGTTGCCTCACCTGCAACCACCATAGAAAATGCATTCATGGGAAAGAGTGAGAAACGTCCTGAAGAAGAAGGAGACTTGTTTGTAGGAGCAGGATTTTTCACCGACTCATCATTTACCAGTGCACCTGCATATACAACTCAGTCTCATTCTCAATCTCCTCCTAAACCACAGTCACAATCATCAAATATTCAGACAGAGACTTCTTCATCATCTAACTCTGCTAAATCTAGCAAAGTTAAAGATGTGATTAACATCCTATTAGAGGATGAAGAGTCCAAAACTGCATTTACTGCTTTTATGGCCAGCTTTCAAGCATATCAAGGTAGCCATTTAACTCACTAGATTTTGTTTTACAAGATTTATTGAGATGGATCCTGAAGATGTTGAAGAGATGGACCTGAACTGGCAGATGGTGATGATTGCCTACAGACTCAAAAACATTCTTATGTCAACAAGAAATACAAGCCTAGTGCAAAACAAGACTGTTGGATTTGACAAGTCAAAAGCTAGATGTTTCAACTGCAACAGTTATGGACACTTTTCAAGAGAATGCAAAGCTCCAAGGAATAATGGAGGAAGTGCTCATTCAAGCACAAATAATCAAAGGTTTCAACAAGCTCAAAAGACTTTTCAAAAGCCTTATCAAAGTCTTCCTATGCCAGAGCTTAAAGATGAAACCAAATCATTTGATGAAACAAAGAAAGCACTAGTAGTCAACATAAAAGATGGATATGATTGGAGTGCATATGCAGATCAATTTACAAATGACTTAACATCAAGTTTGTCTCTTATTGTAGAAATTCAAGAGGAGGATTGGTCAGAAAACAATGACCCAAAAGTGGAAAGTGATGAAGAGGAAGATAACTATGATTGGAGTGACAAGTCTGACCCTAAAGAGGATAAAGAGGAAGTAGCTCTAATGGTTCAGTCTGAGCAACCAAAGGTTAGATCTTCTACTTCATCATCTGAAACCACAGTTCCAAAATTTCCTGAAATACTATCAGAAGTAAGAGAAAGGCTTTGCACCAAATCATGCTTTGAACATGTTGAAAACTACAGAAACTATTCATTCAAAATCTGTGAAAAGCTAAAACAAGAGGAATCTATGCATAATCAACTTAAATCTGATCATAAAACTGCAGATCAAAAGATTATCTCTCTTCAAAATTCATGGAACAAAACAATAAAAGATTTAGAAAATTGTTACAAAACAACAAGAAGAGATGAGCAAGAATCTTGAACAAGAGAAAATAGCACATGCTGCTACTCAAGTTGATCTAGAAAAAGTAAAGAGTTCAAAAATGATAGTAGAAAAACTAATCAGTAAAAGGAAAGATAAACAAAAAGCAGGATTAGGTTTCACTCATGAACCTATGCCTGAATCTATCACAAACACACTACCAGAGAATTTCAATACTCATGATCATTCACCTGAAAATAAAGCAAAGCTTAAAGCCTTTCAGATCAAAACCAAGAATGCAGAAGAAGAAAAAGAAAATGTCCAAGTGTTTGTTGAAAAAGATCAAGAAAATATCAAAAATGGACATCCAATCAAGATAAAATCATATGAACCAAAACAACCAAAACAAAATATCTCTTCTGATCAAATTCATAATGTAATAGAAGAAGTCAAAATTCAAAACAAGGATAAACAACAGATAGGAACATCAGAAGATTCAAACACAATCAATATGAAATAATTTCAATCAGAAAAGGAATCTTCTTCTGATGATGTTCAATCTGAAAATAAACCTAGCTCTTCTAAATCAAAAGAATCAAAGAAGAAGAAAGAAATCTGCAAAAGCAACATCTGAACAAAACAAAAGTTCAGAAAATTTGATTAAAGCAACAATTCAAACAACAAAAATAAAACCAATTAAATTTGTGTCAGCAGGTATGTTAAATATGAATTCTCTTTCAAATAATAAAGCAAATGTTATGAACAAATCAAACTCTGATCTGAAATCTAGTTCAGATTCAAAGACTTCCGCTGTAGCAAAAAGATTTGTTTCTAATACATTCAAGAAGGAAGTTCATGTTAAACAAATGAACAATAATCTGACACAAAATCAAACTGTGAAAAATGAAAAACAATAGCTTAACTATATGACACCAAAATCAAACATTATGTCATTGTCAAAAGTTAACAAAAAGTTGTTTCTCACACCACAAAAGTACTATGAAATTTGTGATATGAAAAATCAGAATACTGCTGAGTGCTACTTCAACAAGTACTGTCACATATGTGACATGAGAAATCATTCGACAACAGATTGTTACTATAATAAATATTGTACTTATTGTGATGAAAAGACTCACAACACTGCAGATTGTTACTTTAGAAATAGATCTCTCACTAGAAACTTTGCAAAATCAAACATAAGCAAAGGATTTGCTAATCCACAGTATTTGAGAAATCAAACTAATGGATTTCAAAGAGACATTAATCAACCTAATATAGGTTTGAGATCTTTTCTTAAGAACAAAAATATGAGCTTAAAACATAATATGCAAGAACACTTTATACCAAGATCTGTAAGGATGACTAATAAAAATGTTAGTCATCAATACATTTCAAAAGATGATCAATCGAATGGTATGATTGTTCACAAAAATAAATCAAACAATTTTCAGAATAAAATTGGTAAATTCATCAAAAATAAACCTGATTTGAATAATCTCCATTATAAACAATTTACAATTGTTGATAAATTTGGAAAGCCCAAGACCATTTCGGCTTGGGTAGATATTTCAACTTAACTTTCTTGTAGTGCAGGTACGCCCAAAAAGACCAATCAATACATGGTATGTGGATAGTGGGTGTAGTCGGCACATGATAGGCAATACTGCCTTGTTACAAGATTTTAAGTCAAAAGATGGAACTCACGTCGCCTTTGGTGGTGATGCTGGAGGAAAAATAACTGGAGAAGGAATAGTATCCAATGGGATAATAAGCTTTGATAAAGTCAACTTTTGTTCATAGTTGAACTTTAATCTTTTAAGCGTATCTCAAATATGTGACAAATCTTATTCTGTTCTGCTTGATAATTCATTCTGTTATGTTTTGAAACCAGGTTTCAAGATAAGCAAAGATTGGGTGATTGTTACAGCTGAGAGAGACAGAGATGTATACAAATTGGATATGTCTCAAGTTGATCCTTCAACTGAAACAACATGCCTAATTGCAAAGGCATCAAATGATGAAAGCCAGCTTTGGTATAGACGTCTCGGTCATTCAAATTTCAAGAACATGAACAAGCTTGTAGTAGGAAATCATGTCATTGGACTTCCATCCAAGAAGTTTGCAACAAATGATCACTGCTCAGCATGTTTGAAGGGAAAGCAACACAGAGCGTCTTATAAGTCCAAGCCTATAAACTCAACATCCAAACCTCTTCAGATGTTACATATGGACCTTTTTGGACCAACAAACGTCAAGAGTATTGGACGAAAATCATATTGTTTAGTTATCATTGATGACTTTACAAGATTTTCATGGGTTTTCTTTCTTTATGCCAAATCTGAAACAGCTGAATATTAAAAGGATTTATCATTAAAGTTGAAAATCAATTAGACAACAAAGTGAAAATAATAAGAAGTGTTAATGGAACAGAATTCAAAAATGCTAACATTGAAATGTTTTGTGCACAGAAAGGGATAGCTCATCAGTTTAGTGCTCCCAGAACTCCTCAATAAAATAGAATTGCTGAAAGGAAGAATAGAACACTGATTGAAGCTGCTCGTTCTATGTTAGCTGATGCAAAAATACCTATCACTTTTTAGGATGAAGCAATATCAACTGCATGTTTCGTTCAGAATCGAATCTTAATTGTCAAAGATAAACTAAAAACTCCATATGAGTTAATGTTTGGCAGAAAACCAAACATAAATTTTTTAAAATCATTTGGTTGTCCTGTTATGATTCTTAATTCAAGTGATCAATTAGGAAAATTTGATGCAAAATCTGATAATGGATTTTTCGTTGGATATTCATCAGTTTCAAAAGCCTATCGAGTCTACAACTCTAGGACGAATGTAATCCTTGAAACATTCAACGTTAAATTTATGGAAAATTCTTTTCCATCAGTTTCAAATGGTCCTGCATGGTTATTTGATCTAGATTCATTATCAAACTCTTTTCAATCCAATTTGTTTGATCAATCAAATTGTCTTAATTCTACAGATAAGAAGAACTCAAAAGGAGATCTTGGATCTTTCAGTGAAGATTCAGATTCTGATGACCCAGATGATTCAAACTCAGACTACCAATTTTTATCATTTGTCAAGGATTAAACAATTCACTTCCATGAAAATACAGTTTCAGATCATTCAGAGTCAATTAATCAGGAAGAATCACAAAATATTCCTTATGATGGTAATGAGTTTGTGATACCTGAGTCTGGAACATCATCCATTTCAGGTGATGTAGTTGATACAGGTAACTTCGATTACTTTGTCAACTCACCTACTCAAGTTCCAAATTTCAATCCACATTCTTCTACTTTGATACATGAGTTTTCCAACTTGAATCAAACAAATCTGGATGTTAATGTTCAATGTGATGAGAATACTACATCTCGCATTCACAAGAATCATCCAATTTCTCAGATTATTGGTTCATTGAATGAGAGAACAACAAGGAGTAAATTAGAACAAGCAAACGTATGCTTATACTCTTGTTTTCTTTCTCAAATTGTTCCTAAAAATGTTACCAAAGCATTAAAGGACAATGGTTGGATAGAAGCCATGCAAGAAGAATTACTTCAATTCCGCAAACAAGAAGTGTGGAATTTGGTGGATCTACCTGAAGGAGAAAATGTAATTGGCACGAAATGGTTATTTAGAAATAAGACTGATGATCGTGGTGTTGTAATAAGGAACAAAGAAAGACTTGTTGCACAAGGATACACACAGGAAGAAGGTATAGATTATGATGAAGTGTTTGCACCGGTTGCAAGACTTGAATCTATTCGAGTTTTTCTGGCTTATGCTTCATTCATGAAATTTAAGGTGTATCAAATGGATGTAAAGGGTGCATTTTATATGGTCCAATTACTGATGATGTATTTGTGAAGCAACCTCCAGGCTTTGAGGATGCACAATTCCACATCGAGTATATAAACTGAGTAAAGCTTTATATGGACTTCATCAAGCCCCTAGAATTTGGTATGAGACGTTATCACAACACTTAATCCAACATGGATACACACGAGGGAAAATTGATCCAACTTTATTCATAAAGAAGGATAATAATGATCTTTTATGTGTACAAGTGTATGTTGATGATATCATATTTGGTTCTACATGTCCAAAATTATGCAATGAATTTGAAGAAATAATGAAATCTCGATTTCAAATGAGTTCTATGGGAGAGATTAATTTCTTTCTTGGACTTCAAGTCAAGCAAACTACAGATGGAATCTTCATCAATCAAGAAAAGTTTTTTGACAATCTCTTAAAGAAATTTAAGTTGCAAGACTGTCAGTCCATACGAACTCCAGCAGATGTTAACACCAAGATTGAACCTGATCCAAAAGGAAAATCTATTGACCAAATGTTATACAGATCAATGATTGGATCTTTGATGTATGTATTGCATCTAGACCAGACATTATGTATGTTGTTTGTGTATGTGCCAGGTATCAATCAGACCTGAAAGAATCTCACTTAATTGTTGTCAAAAGAATATTTAGGTATCTCAAACGTAAACCAGCCTTAGGGCTTTGGTATCCTTACGAGGGAAATTTTGAATTATATGGATATACTGATAGTGATATGGTGGATGTTGTCAAGATAGAAAATCTACTTCGGGTGGGTGTCAATTTCTTGGTCCCAGATTAGTCTCATGGCAATGCAAGAAACAAACAAATGTCTCTTTTTCAACTACAGAAGCTGAGTACATTGCTGCCTCAGCAGGATGTTCTCAAATCCTTTGGTTGCAAAATCAATTACTAGATTATGGATTCAACTTTCTTAAAACACCAATGTATATTGATAACACAGCTTCTATGTTCATAACATCTAATCCTGTTCAACACTCAAAAACAAAACATATCGAAATTCGATATCATTTTCTTAGAGATAACTCTTCATTAATATGATCTCTCTGCAGACATTTATTCTATGTTTAATTTTTAGATTTTAATTCTATATTCATTTTCCTTTTATGCATGTCTTTGTGTGTGAAGTCAATGTCACAATGTGTTGTGTGATCTTATTCTCTTTCATAAGAAACTTATAAGTTTTTCAATCTTAAAAGTTAAGGGGAGTAATAAATGAAAGAGTTGTTCTCAGAAAATATTCAATAATCATAATCAAATTTGGAATGTTGAATTGAAAGGATGATGCTTTATGTTCAAAGTATTTGTGTAAACTGAAAAAAAGATGTGTTTGAAAATTACAATATGAATATACATAATCTTTGTAAATAAATGATTTTTAAGTTGAAAATTAGATGATATTTGATTTTATGTTAAGACTAAAATGAAGGGACAAAAAAAATTCAAAAAGAAATAAATAAAATAAAAGTAAATAAACAAAAAAAATTTTTAAATTGGAAGTGCAAAATGCAAAAAGTTCAAAATTTAGGGATCTAAATGGTAAAAGTGTGAAAGTGAAGAAATTGGAAATCACAAGTGTTTAAATCATGAAAGTCAACTCATGCACCTAAACAGTGCACATGCGCCTCAATAGGAGCATGATGAAATTTTCAGGATTATACAAATGTTTGATTCATTCCCATACGTCTAAACAGTTGTAATACGTCTGAAAATTACAAGGGTTGAGCGTTTGTGATAATCCCATGTGTCTAAATAGTGTGTTAGACGTATGTGATGTCTCATGCGTCTGCATAGTTTCAAAATTTTAAGTGTTAGACGTTTTACAAAGTCCATGCGATTGAACAGTACAAAAGCGCCTAAACAGTGCTTATGCGTCTAAATAGTTCTCATGCGTCTGACTTAAAAGGCACAACAGTGCTCATGCGTCTAACAAAATAAGTGAATTCTAGGTTTTCATACGCCCAAACATGGACCATACCTCCGAACAGGGCTCATGCGCCTAAAATTTCACTTATATATATTGAACACTTATGCGTATTTTTCATTCACACTTCAAAATTCTCAGAACCAAAACCCTTGAACTACGTCTGTCGAGGATAAACACAACCTTATTTCATCTGAAATCAATCAAATCCTTTGAGTATACATTGCATTTGAATATATAAACGTAAGTTTGTGATTCAAATACATAAATTTTGGATTAAATCAGTGATTTGTAAGAGACGGTTGAATGCTATTTGGGCGTTCGAACCAATATAATCCAGGTTTAAATAGATCAAATAAGTATTATATCAAAAATTGATACTGGATTAGTGATGAGAACACATTTGCGAGTCTGTTGATGTATTGTTTTGATGTTAAAGTGAAATTTTTTTATGATGAAATCAGTCGACTTTACATAGTCGAAGAAGAAGAAGATGAACAGACAATCAATTTTTGAACAAAAATAAAAAAAATTAAAATTAAATCAAAATTGAAATGTTAAATAATTAATTCAAACTGAATTAAGATAAATTTCAAAAGTCAAATAATACAAATTCAAAAGTAATACAAATTGAAATCTTAATTCAATAGTAAAAATAAAAGTAAAAATAAAAAGGTCAAATTCAAAGGTTAAAAAAAATTAAAAGTCATATATAGAAATAAATTTCATTAAATCAATATTCAATGTTCTCATAATTCTTTTGTTGTATTTTGCAGATGGCAGAATTAAAATTTGAGCCAAAACACAATGTAGCTGCTTTCTTAGATGATGAAAACAAAGAAGCTACAGGATATGAAGATATTATCAGATTCTTACTAAGAACAAAATATTTGTGTGCCATGTGTGCAAGGCCCATGATAAATAGAAGAATGATTAAAAAATTTCTGGAGAACTGCTCAAGTTGAAAGAGATGATCAAGGAAATAAATTCTTAAGAGCGTTTATCACTTCAGAAAGAATGCTTGAAGTTTCTGTAGAAGCAATTAGACAAGCTTTAAGACTGGGAGATAATGATCCTGAAGATTTATCTGAATATCCATTTAATGAGTGTAGAGAAGTTTTTCTACAGATGGGTCATCCTGATCATGAGTCACAGATACTGAAATGAGCCACAGGCTATGATTGAAGAAAATGTTGAGAAAGCTGTAACAGAAAGGAGTTCTCAAAATCAAACATCTGATTCTGATTTTATCAATGATATTTCATTCAATCAAATATTTGAAATTGATACAAATGAAGGAGCAGAAGAAATCCCGGTTAGTATGTCACACAATGTGTCTATACAACAGAGGAAATAGTTGAAGTTGATGAGATTGAAAGACTGAAAGAAGAAAATGTAAACAAAGAAAAAGAGATTGAAGAGTTGAAAGTTGAAAATGAAAGAATGAAAGAGATAATCAGTTCTTGTGAAAAAGAAATTCAAAAGCTCAAAGATGAAAATTTAAAGTTGTCTGAAGAAAATGTGTTAAAAGATGAAAAGATTGTTAGTTTTGCCCAAGATAAAGAAGATGTGATAAAGAACTTTGAAGTTATGATTAAAGATTATGATAGTCTTGAGGAGAAATTCAAGAAGTTATCTGAAGAAAATGAAAATCTTAAAGCTAAATTGATAAAAGAAAGAGAAGCTCAAAAAACTATATCTCCAGTACATGTGATTAGTACTGAGGTGCATATTAAAGAAAATCTTAAGCAAAGAAAAGGCAAACGAAAAGTAAATAAATTAGAAGATGTTGATCAAACTGAATCCTCGTCTAAATTTCAAAGAACTGAAGAATTAGTTGAAGAGCAAAATGTTCAAGAATAGATTGATGCTTTAGATGATATTGAAGAAATAGATAATGATGATTGGTATGATGAAGTTCTTGAGAATGAAGATATTGATGAAGCTGAATTTGTGTCATATTTCTCTTCACAAGAACATATACAAGAACAAGATGAAGTACCATAGGATTTTGAAGAAAAATATAACTATCTTGTGAACATGAAATACAATCGAGTGTATTTGGATGGACTGACTGTTTCTCAAATTAATGATGAATACGAGAATGCATCTATGCTGAGTCAGTTGCTTCAATAGATCCAAATGAGATAGTGGTTGAGCATGGTGAATGGATAAGAACAAAGGAGGTTATAAATGTAGAAGAACTGTCTAATTCTGAGCTGCACCATCCTGATCCTCATGATATGAGTATTCCCGCTCTTAGATATGGTTGCAAGCTAGAAATTACCCTTGGAGGAAGCTGAAGAGATTACAATCAGTATCTCTGAGAAATCTTGTAAGAAGCTTTCAAGAAACTGAGAAACAAATGAAGAAAATGATAGTGCTTGATAGAGATAACCCTCAGTATCTTAAGATAACAAAAAGAACAAGAATGTTAAAACCTCAGGAAATAAAACAAATGTCAAGATTTGATGATGCTCATGCTCATAGAAAAAGAATTAATGGAAATGTTTGCTGATCCAGAAATACAGACTTATAAAGCATCAACTGATCAAAGGCATATTCTCGATAGTTCAAGAACAACCGAAGATTTGGTAAGAAATATATTGCAAAAAGGACAATCAGTTGCTGAACTATTGAATGCAATGATTGCTCCAGATTTTACAAACCAAGTAAAGATCATTGCATGGAAGTATGATGAAGTGTTTGATGCCTTCTTGATAAAGAGAGTAAATGTTGTATGTGATGTTTATCATTTTTACTCCAGTATCATAAAACTTCCTGTGCAAGACTTAAAAGATCTTAATAGATTACCTCTGATCAATCATACTGATTCAAAGCCTGGGAAGATGTTTGTGGAATTATTAAGACATGGATTGGATAGATCAAGTAATTTTCTTAACACAAGATGTGATCAAGAAGACAAGGAGTATTTTGTTACTTTGAAGAAAAACAAGAAACTTAAGGGAGTTCAATCAGAAGAAGAACATTCGTTGATAGAATTCTGTGATAAATATTTTGAAAAAGTTACAACTCCTGGACTAAAAGTGATTGACGGTAATCAAATCTCAAAGCCAATTCTCAGATGGTTTTATAACACTGAGACATTTGAGCTGAAGTTAGTCCGAAATCTAGAAAGATAGGATGAGGACATGATTACTTTATTTGGAGTTTTTGAGCTAAAAATGTTACATCCAAGTTATATCTCATTTTTGTCAGTACAAAAATTTGAGAAAGTTTATCCTGAAATGGCTGAGCAAGACAAGAAATATTTCATTTCTATTATCAATGTGATGAATGCTGCTATGGAAAGGATTTCTTTGAGAAAAGTGCTTGCGTATGCCAACATTGTTAAGATAGATATTAAAGATATTGAATTCATGAGAATATCAAGGAAAGGGGTCTTAGAAGTGTACTAAAAGGAAAGTAACAAACCTATTGAGTTATATGCTAACATTGATATTTCATGTCTTTCAAAAGATACATTGGAAAGAATAGACAAGATGGAGATTAAAACAAATGAAGCTAAACCAGAACAAGGCATTCTTGCAAGTAAATACAAGTATGCTATATCAAAAGCTTTGAAAGAGTTACATATGTACAAACAGAAGCCAATGTTCAAAGTCAAAGAAGAACCAACAGATTTCTTTGAATGATGAAGTCAAGGCTGAAGATAGAATTGAAGATAGAGTTAGCAGTCAAGCTTGAAGATTTTGAAGACTGAAGACCATGTCAATCTTAGGGGGTGTATTGTTAAGTGCTCTAAGAAAGATTAACATGTGGTCTTTATTTGTCTTTTGATATTTTGTAATAGTATAGGGACTATTTCTGTAATTTGTTAGTTCCTTTACTTTCTGTTTTCAGTATAAATAGCTTAGATTTGTAGGTAGATAGTAACGAATACACAAGATATTCGAATCTGCATTTCATACTTGTAATTGTCTTAGCTTTATATGAATGGAAACTTGAATTTTATTGATATCTTGTTTTGATTTGATTACTTTGTGTGAATTTCATTGAATTGTGTTACAAATCATCACAAATATATTCATTTGATCGTATCAGATATTTTGTTCATGAATATTATTTGTAATGTTGTTTAATTTAGTTAAATAACGTCAAATAACAAAAGTATGTGTATGTTATATAATTAAAAGGTTAATTATATATCTATTTTAAATAATTAGCTAAACAAACTATAAAGGTTTTGGGGGGGAAACCCCAAATTGCTATAGATTCGGCCGCCCCTTTAAGGGGTTCTTTTGGCCTTTTGTTTTCCTTCACTTCTTGAAACACACACACATCCTCCTCTCTCTCTCTCTCACATGCAAAGGACCAAGAACCCATTTTCTTTCTATCTTCTTGAAGGAGTTCAAAGCTGAAAAAATCGTTTTTCAGCTCATCTTGGTTCGAGATTGGTGTTAAAATCCTAGCAACTAAGTGCTTTCTTGATGCTTCTAGATAATGATGCTTGAGGACACCTCTCCTTGGTGCTTTGTCATTCAAGAAGCTCATATTCTTTCCCCTTCATCACGTTTTTCAGCAGCATACAAAAGGTAGTTTGTATGTCATATTATGGTTGTTATTTGTTGTTGGTAGCTAGTTCAAACACATATAAATGATCCTATGATTTTGGGTTTGTTGATGATATGTTATTAGCCTTGATTTTCAGATTACAAATGATCATATGAAGGTTTTAATCCGCTGCGTTTTCAAGTTTAAATGGTTAAACTACTTTGATTAAGGTCCAACAAACCCAACATTGGCATCTAGAGCCGGATATGTGGACGACTAGTTTCATTTGTCCTTGTAAAATTGGTTTTATGGGGCTTTAACAACCTCAAGGGGCTGTTTTGTGGTGATGTTATAAATCCCCAACTTTTCAAGGTTATATCTAACATGCTTGTGATTAAATCTTGAAAGACAGATATCAAATGGTTGATTGTGTTTGTTTGGACAAAACACCCTAAATTCTTGGTTTATGTTGGCTGAAAATTGAGGGTCATATGGGGATTTATTTGGTTCTTGAATGTTGTATATGATGATTCATATTGGTGCATAACCTAGCCTTGACCTTGTGTTGATTTGGTTTTGAATGGATGTTTGTTTTGGTTGATTTCATTCATAATGGGTTGTAATATTTTTCTTTTGTGTTTACTATTTGGATGTAATTTATTTATTCATTCAATGGCAATGTAATAGATAGATTAAGTGTGCTTTCTTTTATTAGAAAATTTGTATTAGGATATAAATTTTGTAAAAGAAGATGCACAAGATGGAAGCACAAAAGGAGGACACAAAGAAAAGGACTTGAAGCATTTGGATGCAAGTTCAAGTGGGGGTCTTTGGAGATCTCCTCTTTTGTGTTGTGTTCAACCTTAGAAAAGACCAAATGACAACACTTGTGATGGCAAACAAGTGTTGTCAACATAGTGGTTATGGTTATGCACATGTGGTTGTTTTATATATGCTTGTTTGATTATTCATTTTATGTTGATTGTTTGATATATGGATATGCTTAGCAACCTAAATAAATTATCATAACAAGCTGAATTTTTTGGTTCCTAATCGTTAAGTGGCTAATAAAAGGTTATTAAAATGATTAATGATTTCAAAATAAAAGAGGTTTTATTAAAAGAGAACCATAGGGTACCATGTAGTTAAAAGCATGCGAATACAAGGTACATAGAGTTTTCATAACTAGAATTAATGGAAACTTAAATCCCTTTGGAAACAAGTTAAACACCATCCTTTTAAACGACACTCGAATAACTTGAGAACTACTTGTGGGATAAAGGTCACCTAACCACTTTTAGGGAACTTGTGTGTTTGAGGTGAGCTTAACATACTTGTGGGATAAAGGCCACCTAACCACTTGTATGTGTAAACTCACACGTGTGTGTAAGTAGTGTGACTTGAATTGGAAACCATGTGCATAGGGTCACCGAAGCATGGCGTACAATGGTGTTGATGGGATTTTACATGCCGACTAAACATAAGATGTTTAACCGATCCCATAAAGCTAGAAGTAGCAATAGGTCACAATTGTCAAATGTTGACAACCTTGTTAATTTAAATAATGGGATAAAGGTCACCTAACCATCATTTAAATGTGACGTTGGATTCTAGATTTTAATTATTAATTGTCTATGAGACGTGTAAAGGGTATTAATAATTAAAATGCAATTTTTCAGAAATACTAAAATGAACTTTGTAATTTTGTAGAAATTGCCACCAACAATAATGCTACCACCCCGACCGTCCCTACCCTATCACTGAGAACCATCTTAGAAAGGGATCGTCTTAACCATAATAAGTTTATGGGCTGGTATTGAAACTTGAGAATTATTCTCAAGCAAGAGAAAAGGGCCTATGTCCTTGACGATCCTATTCTTGACCAACCCGACCCTGAGGATGTTGAGGCCTATGACGATTGGCTTCAATACACCAAGAATTCCACGCAGGTTTCCTGCCTCATGTTAGGAACTATGACTACCGAACTCCAAAAGGATTTGGAGCATCTTGGGGCATATGACATAATTACCTATTTGAAGGGAATGTTCCTTCAACAAGCTAGGGTAGAGCGCTTCGAAACGGTTCGAGCGCTTCATGCGTGTCACATGGAAGAAACCCAATCGGTATCATCTTATGTACTTAAGATGAAAAGCCACGTTGATCTCCTCGAAAGGCTTAATTGTCCCGTCTCAAAAGAGCTAGCCACAGATTTGATCCTTAATGGCCTAACTAAAAGGTTTGAGACTTTCATAATGAATTACAATATGAACGGATGGGAAAAGAGTATTGGTGAGCTTCACGCAATGCTCAAAGCAGCCGAGGCAGGAATGGGTAGAACGGTTCTACATGTTCTCTCGATCAATGAGGAAGGCAATAAGAAAAGGCCATTCCCCGATCCCAAGGCAAATGTTGTGAAAGGAAAGGGCTACATCAAAGGAAAGGGGAAAGGAAAGGCTAAAGCGGAACCTCGAAAGCCTAAGCTTAAGAAGCCTTAGGTAACGGAGAACGATCCATGCTTTGAGTGTGGAGAGATAGGACATTGGAAAAGGAATTGTCCAACCTATCTCAAAGAGTTGAGAAACATAAGGGATGCTAGGCAAACCTCATGTACAACTTTCATAATTCACACTGGTTTAAATGTTATTTCTTCAAACTCATGGGTGTTGGATACCGGATGTGGAACTCACATATGCAATTTGTTGCAGGGGTTCAAAAGAAATATGCACTTCAAGAAGGGAGACACAAGTCTCTACATGGGCAATGGAGAAAAGTTGATGTTGAAGCCCAAAGAGACAATATTTTAAAACTTTCAAATGGTTTGGAAGTTATTCTTAAGAATATTTTGTATGCTCATAGTTTGACTAGGAACATAATTTTGATTTCCCGTTTAAAACAATGTGGTTGTGAATTAAAGTTTGTTGACTATGGTATTTATGTTTGTATGGATAATGTATTTTATTTCAAGGCTATGCCTTTTAATGGAATCTATGAATTGGGTCATAATGATTCATCCTATAATAGCTCATTATACTAAACAAGCACCAAGAAACTTAAAATGGGTTTAAGTGATTCTTAATTTTGGCATTGTCATCTTCGTCACATAAACAAGAATCATATTCAAACACCTCAAAAGAATGGTCTTTTGAAAAACAAATGAAAATGTTTCATTCGATAAGTGTGAATCTTGTTTACAAGGTAAGATGACCAAGTGCCCTTTAGTGGCACTAACGAGAGGGGAGAAGACTTATTGGGAATCATACATTTGGATGTATGTGCCCCGTTTTAAGACAATGACTAGAAATGGTGAATGATACTTCATTACCTTTACCGACGGTTATAGTCGCTATCGTTATGTGTACACGATGACACACAAACATGAAGCTTTTGAGATGATCAAAATCTTCAAGAATGAAGTAGAATATCAACTCAGTAAAACTATCAAAGTTCTTCGTTCAGATAGAGGAGGTGAATACCTTAGTGATGATTTTTAGTACCATCTAAGAAGTTGTGAGATCGTCTCACAACTCACTCCAACTGGAAGACCACATCATAATGGTGTGTCTAAAAGGAGAAATCGAACCCTATTGGATGTGGTTTGATCTATGATGGCTGTAAGCTCACTACCTCTATCATTTTGGGGTTTTGCAATGCTCTCTGAGGTTCGTATTTTGAATATGGCCCTGACCAAGATAGTCGATTCACTAAGTGTATATTTGTTGGATATCCCAAAGACTGTGTAGGATACTACTTCTTTGATCCAACAGAGCAAGAGTAATTATTGCTCAAAAGGCTGAGTTCTTGGAAACTAAGTTCCTTATGGAAGGAATAATGTATAGAATAGTGGAATTTGATGAGGATCAAGATCCACAAGCCGATACATGTTGGTTAACACTAGCAATCAACAAGAGGTTGTTGATGATGATCAAGAGGTTGATCAATACACACAAAACGTTCGTAAATCTGGTAGAGTTAGCATTCCACCTTAACGATATGTATTTTTCATGGATGGATGATATGTGGTTGACTCCGATGAGCCAAATACGTACCATGAAGCAAAGTCCAATTTGGATTGTGACAAATGGCTAGATGCCATGAATGTTGAGATGCAATCCGTGTATGACAATAAAGTTTAGGAATTGGTTGACCTTCCACTTAACTCCAAACCGGTTGGATGCAAGTGGGTTTCAAGAAGAAAATGGATATACATGGAACTTGGATACTTACAAAGCAAGACTTGTAGCAAAAGGTTTCACTCAAACTCAAAGGGTTGAGTATGATGAAACTTTCTTGCCTGCAGCAATGCT
This sequence comes from Flaveria trinervia, assembly GCA_025506515.1. Classification (NCBI taxonomy): domain Eukaryota; kingdom Viridiplantae; phylum Streptophyta; class Magnoliopsida; order Asterales; family Asteraceae; genus Flaveria; species Flaveria trinervia. The sequence continues at coordinate 60,615,663 of CM046455.1, forward strand.
AAAGTCAATTAGGATATTATTTGCCATAGCTGCATATTATGACTATGAGATTTGGCAAATGGATGACAAAACCGCTTTTCTTAATGGACATCTCGAAGAGACTGTCCATATGGTTCAGCTTGATGGTTTTGTCGGTCCACAACATCCTAAAAGGTATGCAAGTTAAAGAGGTCAATCTATGGATTGAATCAAGCATCGAGAAGTTAGAATCAACATTTTGATGAAGAGATCAAGAAATTTGGTTTCATCAAGAACGCTGATGAGGCTTGTGTATATACAAAGGCTAGTGGGAGCATAATAACATTCTTAGTATTGTATGTTGATGACATACTACCTTTTGGAAATGATATTCCAACCATGGAAGGTGTCAAAAGCTGGCTTGGAAGTTGTTTCTCCATAATATCTCGGTGAAGCCGCCTATATATTAGGAATAAAGATCTATACGGATAGATCAAGGCGTTTGATAAGTTTAAACCAAAGTGCATATATTGATAAAGTCTTGAAAGGGTTCAAGATTGAAAACTCTGAGAACGGTATGGTACCTATTCAAAGAGGGACAATATTGAGTACATCTCAATGTCCAAGCTCAAAGGATGAGCAAGATCTAATGAAGGACATCCCATATGCATCTGCTATAGGATCCATCATGTATGAGATGATATGCACTAGATCGGACGTGTCATGCGCGTTAATCATGACGAGCAGATATCAGCAGAATTCAGGGTAATTGCCATTGGATGGCTGTTAAAAGTATATTGAAATACCTTAGGAAGACTAATGAAATGTTTCTAATATACGGATCCGGTGAAGAGGAACTCGTTGTAAACGGTTACACGGATGCGAGTTTCCAAACCCTTCGAGATGATTCTCGATCATAATCGGGGTATGTCTTCATTATGAATGGAGTAGCATTGTCAACTACAAAATCCGAATACATAGCCGCATCATTAGCAGCTCAGGAAGCTGCATGTATAAAGAAATTTATCGCCTACCTAGGGTGGTCTCTACCATTCAAGACCCTTCGAAATCCTTTTGTGATCACGAGGGTACGATTGCATAAATCAAGGTACCCTGTCCTCTTCAAAAGGCTAGGCACATTGAGCGGAAATTCAACTACATAAGGGATGAAGTTGAAAAGGGAAAAATATGTATTCGTAAAGTTCACACCGGTCAAAACATTATGGATCCACTCACGAAGCTCCTTAAGAGGGCAAAGCATGAAAGTCATACTTGTGCCTTAGGACTTCGATATTCTAGTGATTGGAATTGATCTATTTAGTATTTAAAAGTTTGGAACAATGTAATGTTTAACTCTTTATATACTTGTGATATTTTGAGTTATATTCATTTTAGCATGTATACATCCATGAATATGTTTATTATTCTAAATGTCCGTAGTCGGTCATGTTTGTAAGAACAAATATAAACGTAAGACTATTATGAACATGGATTGGTGGATATTCATAAAGAATGAATATAGAGCAATTGGTTGCTGCCAAGGTTCATAGATATTTGTTGGATACAAATATTGGACTGACCCACATCTCAATTTTACTACATGGAATCTTCAAGATTGATCACAAGTAAAATTGAGTAAACACGAGTATCATTTGGTATCCTCCGACCTCAGATACATATTGGGTTTTGATATTCACCAAATGTTATACTTTGAGCTACTTCTTCACTACTCTGAAATAATGGGCAGTACATAAGGCTATGTTCAGGTGTGACACAAGGTGATTGTGAAAAACGTATGTAGTCAAGAAGGAATTTGTTCCTCTTATTCGTTGAGAGCAAGATGTCTAAGGCTTGATTAAGATAAATCAACAAGGAATGATCATTCTATGTCCTTGGATTTAACATGACATTTGAAACAAAAGGATAAATGATTGATTCACCTAAATCATTTCAAGTTGGATACTTTAAGGGGGTGATGTTATTGAATGGCTTTCAGTCATGCGTATTAAGGGTAGTAAACCGTTGTTAGGCAGTATTTACTGCTTGCATCAATCTTGTATGAATTTTGCGCAAGTGGGAGATTATTGGATTCTTTATGCCCAAGTCGGGTCATACCCAATAACAAGCTTAGCAAACACCAAACAATATTTAATTGTTGATGTGATCATGCAATTAAATAAATACACCAATTTAGAAAATGGGTTTTCAAAATAAGTTGCATATGAGATTGAACAACTTATATGGATATTTTGTTCATGGATATTATTTGTAGTGTTGTTTAATTTAGTTACATAACATTAAATAATAAAAGTGTGTGTATGTTATATAATTAAAAGGTTAATTATATATCTATTTTAAACAAATAGCTAAACAAAATATAAAGGCTTTTGGGGGGAAAACCCCAAATTGCTATAGATTCGACGCCCCTTTAAGGGGTTCTTTTGGCCTTTTGTTTTGGCTTCCTTCACTTCTTGAAACACACACACATCCTCCTCTCTCTCTCTCACATGCAAAGGACCAAGAACCCATTTTCTTTCTATCTTCTTGAAGGAGTTCAAAGCTGAAACTTATCATTTTTCAGCTCATCTTGGTTCGAGATTGTGTTAAAATCCTAGCAACTAGGTGCTTGTTTGATGCTTGTGGGTATGGATGCTTGAGGACACCTCTCCTTGGTGTTTTGGTCATTCAAGAAGCTCATATTCTTTCCCCTTCATCATGTTTTTCAGCAGCATACAAAAGGTAGTTTGTATGTCATATTATGGTTGTTATTTGTTGTTGATAGCTAGTTCAAACATATATAAATGATCCTATGATTTTGGGATTGTTGATGATATGTTATTAGCCTTGATTTTTAGATTATAAATGATAATATTAAGGTTTTAATCCGCTGCGTTTTCATGTTTAAATGGTTAAACTACTTTGATTAAGGTCCAACAAACCCAACAATTTATTTGTTTAATTTTAAGTATTTAATTAAATTGGTATTATTTTGTCGCCTATTAAAATCCGAAAAAGCTTAAATCAGTTACGGTTTTAGAATTTTAGGGGGAGAATAGGTTTAGTTAGTAACATTATTAAAAAAAACGAGGGAGGAGGAGAGGCTAGCTGATTGAAACTAGATCGTATTTGTGATACCGACTCAATGTCTTTGGAAAATGATAGTACACAGGAACAAACCACCGGGGACGTTAAAAGTTTAAATTGAATAAGATGCAAAGTTCAAAGTATAAGTCTGGTAGTCTAAGCAATGTAAAAGGAAAAAATGATAGTAAAACTAGCTACTACTAAGGTAACACAAAGAAAGTAGACCTAGAGGTTGCTAGACCATAGATGATATGTCGGTAGATTTAACACAATAGATGATTAGACCTTGTTGGTGATCTCAAGATTAAACTAAATTGTTCAACTGGCTGTAGGTTATCATCTCCTATTTAACACACCAACAAAATTGGTGAGATCAAAATATGAGCAAAAGCACATATAAAATGGGAGCGTAAGACCAAAATATGAGCAAAAGCACATAAAAAAATGCAAAAGCAATCAAACTAATAACTTATGTTGTTGGTGAGATCTATGCAAAAAGATTAAACTTGCTCAAACAATAAGATAGGTTATGTGCCTCTTTGCTGTGCGGTGGCACTGACTTGAGGATAAGCATAACCTATATATTCTAGATTTCATTGTTGTTTGCCGCCTCTCTGTTGTGCGGTGGCACTGACCTCAGGCTTGGCTTCTCTTTGAAAGTTCTAAGAATAGTTTCTTCTTGAAAACTACCCTGAGACCACTCAAAAATCTCCTGAGGAATGTTGATTACCGTATAAGTGTGGGATCCATAAATGCTTGTTGAAATAATCATACCTTAAACTGTCACCAATTTGTGTCAAAAGTCTGTCTATGGGTTTAAGAGGACCAGTATACTGACAATCATCGTGGCTACAATTCTTGAAAGTCCAAATCAATGTGGGGATCTAATACTACTAGTATGATTTCCTAAACTTGCTAACGACTCGAGATGAAAAACAAGAATTAAGCATCAACTCAATGTGGGGATCTAATAGTACTAGTATGATTGACTTGCCTGTATGATTCCAAATTTAATTGGTCCATTTATGGTCAAAATGAATTGAAGCTGCCCTTTCCGGAACCGAATCCATTAGATTTCTATCTTAGGAATTACACCTCACACAAAACCTCAAAAACAAGTTTTAGTTTTGTATTTCAATTTGAGTATTTTATTTTGTTTAGTTTTCATCAACTCACTTTGTTAGATATCGGACTACGCCATGGAAGTCAATAGGGGATTTAATCAACTAAAAGGGTCACGTCTGAGGTGACCACACGTGTTTTAAAATGTAAAATCAGTCACGTCTGAGGTGACAAATTGTTTAAAAGGATCACGTCTGAGTTAATTAAAATTTTTTCAAGTTAAAATGATCATGTCTGAGAGGATCAAATGCTCATAATGTTTAATCAAAAGATAAAAGGGATTAAGTGTGGAATGGTCATAAAGTCAAAATCATGAGTATGATCCAATCGCACGACTAGACCATGAGTACGGACCAATCGTACGAATGGACCATACTCATGCACTAAACAGTTGAATGGCACATGAGTATGAAACATTCACCCGAATGGCTTATCAGAATGAGCTAGTCGACCGAATGGAGCTGTGCGAATGAGTCAGTCACCCGACTGAAATCCAGTTGGCTGACTGAATGTGATCGTCTGAACCAATCACACGACTGAGGTCCAATCGCCCGAATGAACAAAGCGAATGGGTCCTGCCGGCCGATTGAAACCAGATTCAATATAAATAGGGCCAGAGTTGATCGCAATCAACTTATCACCCCCAATCGCCCTAAAATCGTACAGCCTATCGTTACTCTGCCAAAATTTCGTCTGACCCAAATTGATTACATATTTTGATATTCTGACGTTCGTTGGTGAATATACAGGTAAAATGTGGTGTGACCATGCCAAAAACTTCGTTGATTAGACTCCAAAATCAAGAAATTGGCCCTAACTACACCCGAGACTGTAAATGGACTAATAACCTAACTAAACCAAGTAAAATGTTGAAATAAAAGTAATTAGGTTATTAGTATAGTGATTGCGAGTCTAAGGAACCATTACACGATGTCTAATTTCAAGAATTGGTTCAAATTCGAATTTTAGTTGACCGAATAGTGGGTCATGCGACTGGACACCAGGATGAACTCCAATCGCGAGATTGAGCTGGTCGAATGACTCAATCGGCCTAATGGATAATACAAATGAGGTCAGTCGTCCGACTGAACCAATCGCAGTCTCAGTCACCCGATTGAACTCAGTCGCCTACTTAGTCACCCGATTGAACCCAGTCGCATGCCAGGTCAACCGATTGAACACAGTCGCATGGTTCAATTGCATGATTGAACCAGACTGAATTCAATCAAGCTAATTAAAATTGATTTATGGCTGAAAAGTGGTCCATCAACCCCAAGCACAACATATGTGCTCATTTAGATGCAACTACTCGGAATGGCGCCGAGTTGTGGGGATTATCGCATTCCTTAAGCGATCCAGGATCTACAAGGCTATATCCACACCATGCACTCCCTATAGGTCTATTCAGCAGGCTTTCTAGGAGGGGGAATCGGTTGACCGTACACACGAGCCTTACAGCATTCAAATTAGTATTTTTGGTCAGCCTTTTGAGGTCACTACAGAGGATATAAGACGTGTACTTGGGTTGGGTGACGATGCAGACCACCCTACCAGACTTCACCACTAACTGTGAGAGGGTGCTTCTTGAGGATGAAGTACGATGGGGATATTAATGCAGGTGTGCTCAACATGAGCAATCTGTGTCCCTAGTACAAGTACTTAGCACATGTCATCCTTAAGGGCTTGGCTTGCGAAGGGGTGGGTTTGATGATCTTTCAGACCAGATTTAAAATGCCTACATGGCACTGGTTCTGAACCACCCTTTCAGCTTCTCGAGCATGATATTCTCTTACTTCATAGAGAATCTGGAGGCTAAGGGCAAAAAGGGAATCTACACGCACCCTAGGTTTCTTCAGATGATTTTTGATGAGAAGTTGCCCACACTGCCCAAGGAGAGCCACGACGCTGTGTCGTTGGAGATGATGGATGATACGACATTGGGTCGCATGAAGGTCTACCGGGGAAAGCAGGTCAAACCCCCGGTAAAGAGACTTTTCGGGCATCTGGCCCAAGCTAGTTACGTGGCGCCGGGTAGGCGAAAGTGGCGCCATGAAGAGAGTGACTCAGATGTTGAGTAAATTGCTCTTCCATCTGACGACTCCAACGATGATGGTGATACAGGCGGAGACTCTAGGCCTGCTTCTACGAGGGGCCCTTCTACACATGCTACTCCTTCACCCCCTACACACCTAGATGCCACCACAGCCAGCTTTCTCCAAGACTTCTGTCCTCCCGATGAGGAAAAAGAGAGTGATGAGGAGCCTCTCACGAGGACTGTGGGAAACCGGGGTGGTTGCCACAGAGAGAGGTTTGAGGGTGGTTGGTGGATGCCCAGGGGAGTCCGGGGATGCTGCTGCTGATACAGATACCACTTATGCCCCGGACCCGCCCAACAGCCAAGGGGGAGCCTCTGTGCCTAGAGGCTCAAGGAAGAAGAGGATAGCACACCCCTAAGGCAAGAATGGGAAGAGGCTGAAGTTCACTCTAACCTCATCCACTACCACAGCCACACCATCCACCACTACCACCACCACAGCTACTACACCACCAACCACCATATCTACCGCCTCACACACCACTACCACACCCACTCCACCATTTACCCACATACAATCCACCTCCACTACACCTCATCCACCACTACCTTCCTCTATACCACCCCTAATCTACACCACCGCCACCATCACCACCACTAGCCACCAAGCAGGATCGTTATCTTACCCCTCCTTTCCATCCGGATCATCTCTACCTCCCAGTGGGGTAGAGGAACAGCTCTCGGCATTGAACCGTATGGTGCTGAAGCTATTAGCAGCCGATGACGAGAAGACTGCCCAGATTCATCAACTAGTAGAGCTTACTACTGCATAATCTCAGCAGATATCTCAGCACGCTCAGCTAATTGAGCAGCAGGCACAATAGATAGCTGCAAAGAGCTCAGAGATGTCCTAACTCCAGGAGAAACATGTCCACTTAGCCAAAAGGATAGAGGACTTGGAGGCTACCAACAAGACCATCATGCTAAGGTTCAAAGGATCAAAGGATCAAAGGATGATCCACTAAAGATCAGAGAGGGAGATGGTGATGATGATGATAGTAATGATGATGGTGATGATCAAGGGGACGATACTGATGCCGGTGATATGCTGATGATGATGTTGGTGATGATGATGATGATGATACATCTGCTGCGGGTGCCACATCAGTGAGTGAAAGGAGGACCAAGAACGCTCAAGACCAAGGTGCCTCCACATTAGCCCCGTCAACAGAGGAGCACATGATACAAGATAAGAGTAATGCTTAGTTGTTTATGTTGTTTAAAATCATGTCTAACTGAATATTGTATCAAACTAATGTATATAATGTTTATATTTTGATTATTGATGTTTACTACTTTGATTCTTGACTAATGGTTGTTGTGTTACATGTTTTAAATCAAGCAGATCCAAATTTTCAAGGAGATGAATATGATGTTGCTCCCCTCCAACAGATCAAGACTCTACTCATGATGATTCTTGATCTGCAGGGGATAGTCAGGAGATCGATGAATTATATTCTTGAAGAAGGAGAGATAACTCATGATCTCACTGACGAGCAACTTGCTGAAATGTTCTGACTCAATCCTTATGAGATCATGAAAGATGCTCCAACAGTTCATGTGGAAAGTGACGATGAGCTCAACGACGTTGATGAGATCGAGGTTGAAGATGCCACGGGTCAACATTATACAGAGTACACTGACATTGAAGGTAATGTCGTTCCCAATCTAGGCAACAATCTTGTCGTTGAAACTTTTGAGACTCTGGATAAAATGGAACAAGAGTCCGAAAAGAAAGAAGACAAGGCCCAAGCCTCAGAAGTGGATGTAAATATCAGAAAGGCTGAATGGGCTGCGTCCTCTGAAGAAATAAGAGCCCAACGTAGTGCTCCAACGTTAACTGTCTACACCAAGCTATACAAACTGAAGAAACATCACAAGGTGTCGGGCAAAATCATTGCGTGGGCATATTTTGAAGATCCCAACGCCTATGCAGTTAAATATGAGAAGGGGATTGAGTACTTGAGGTTCCCACACGACCTAAAGACTCTTCCTAGATTTGAGTTTAATGAGTTAGCAATGTTGAAATTGTTATATGCTGACCAACGTAAAATGTCAAGCTAGTTTGAAACAGCTCTAAAGAGAGAGTACCATACCAGATGAGTCAACTTCAAACCTTAGCACCCAGCGAGGTATATCAGACAATCTGAGGTTGATGACATAACTGGAAAACCGAAAATAGTGCTGAAGTGGAGTCCTCTACGCACCATGTCTAAGATCCCTTTATGGGAAATGCCACAGGACTTCACTCCACACTTCAAATGGTGGTACTATGATTGGAGAACAGGAGAGGCAGTCATAGTATTGAAGACCATCAAGGTGTTTGACCCGATGTGGCTTACTAACTTGTCTGCCGATGATGTTTATACATTATACAAGTGGCCACTGCTCTATGACACAAGATATTGTACAAGCTCTACAATTTCAGAATGTGATACGACTCTGTTTTGCTTTTGAGATACATGCAGGAGTCACAAGAGAAGAGAAGTACAAGAAGTATGAGGAACTTATAAAGGATGTAAGACAGTAGATGAAACTAGGTCCAAGGGGGGGGGTTGTAGATACATGTGTTCCTAGTTTTTGAACTTAGTGTAATATGTATTTATTGTCTTACACATATGTAATTGAATGGGTGCTTACTGAAATACAATGTGTGGTTGTGCTTATAATGTTTATTATTTCATTGATTAGTAGGTTAACACTTATTGAAGTAATTATATAGGTTTGTGGTTGTTTGAATAGATCAAAGTTAATTAATGATTATGAAACATATTCAAACTTAATCATATGAAGTTCTCATGTGATTGGCTCATGCTAATGGACCATAGGCATGAACAACTTCATGCTAATGAACTAGTCGTATGAATGAATCAGGAGACTGGATCAGTCACATGATTGTAACATGAGATTGACACCTTTGAGTATACTTCTAAGACACCTTTCCTTGAGATTATCATAAATTCAATATCTTTGATATCTTTCTTCATAATGTTTGCATAAGCAAGAGCTTTTCTCAATGATATTGTTTCCATAGCTGCACTCATTACATTAATTGTGGAAATGAAATATTTCTTGTCTTGCTATGCAACATCCGAAGATACTTTCTCAAACTTTTGTACAGACAAAAATGAAATATAACTTGGATGTAACAGTTTGAGTTCGAAAGCACCAAAAAGAGTAATCATGTCTTCATCCCACTGTTCAAGATTTCGAACCAATTTAAGTTCAGATGTCTCAATGTTATAAAAGCACCTGAGAATTGGTTTTGATTTCTGGTTACCTTCAATCATTTTCAAACCAGGAGTTGTTAACTTTTCAAAGTACTTATCATAAAGTGTTCATATTCAGATTGTACTCCTTTGAGCCTTTTGTTTTTCTTTAGAGTAGCAAAGTACTCTTTATCTTCTTGATCGCATCTAGTTTGAAGAAAATTACTTGATCGATCCATACCTTTTCTCAGTAATTCTACCATCATTTTACCATGTTTGTAATCTGTTGGATTGATCAGAGGTAATATATTCAACTACTTCAAATCTTGCACAGGAAGCTTAATTATGCTAGAGTAAAAGTGATATACATCACATATTGCATTTACTCTTTTTATCAAGAAAGCATCAAAGATCTCATCGTACTTCCATGCAATTATTTTTACTTGATTTGTAAAATCCGAAGCAATCATAGCATTCAACAATTCAACAACTGATTGTCCAATCTGCAATACGTTTCTTACTAAATCACCTATGGATCCAGCATTATCAAAAATCTGAAATTCCTTAGATGATGCTTTGTAAGTTTGCTTTTCTATACTTGAAAACATTTTAATCAATTCTTTTCTACTATCATAGCTTTTGACTTTCTTGCATTTGTTTGATTTCTTGAGGTTTTAGCACTCTTGTTCTTTTTATGATCTCCAAATATTGAGGATTGTCTGTATCAAGAATAATCATCTTCTTCGTTTGTTTTTCTGTCTCTTGGAAGCTTCTGACAAGATTTCTTAATGATACAGATTGTAGTCTTTTCAATTTTCTCCACGGATAGTTCTAGCTTGCAACCATGATCTTAAAGCTGGAATACTCATACTATCCGGATCAGGATGGTGAAGCTCTGAGCTTGGTAATTCTTCTACATTTATACTTTCTTTTTCTCTGATCCATTCACCATGCTCTATCACAATTTCATTTGGATCAATTGGTGCGACTGACTCTACTGCAATACACTTCTCATATTCATCATTAATCTGAGCAACTGTCAGTCCATCCAAAAATACTCTGTTATACTTCATCCTCACAAGATAGTTATATCTTTCTTCAAAATCTTGTGGTACTTCGTCTTGATCTTGAAATTGTTCTTGTGAAGAGAAATTAGCTACAAATTGTGCTTCATCAATATCTTCATCATTCAATACTTCATCATACCAATCATCATTGTACATTTCTTCAATATCTACTAAAGCCTCAATTTGTTCATGAGTGGATTGCTCTTCAACATTTTCTTCAATTCTTTGTGCTTTTGAAACTGAATGAGATAAACTTGCATCTTCAATCTCATCAATTTTTCTTTTTCCTTTATCCATTTCAGGATTTTCTTCAGCAATGTTTCTTTCAGAACTGATCATTTGTTCAGGTGATATAGGTTTTTGAACTTCTTTTGTCTTTAGCAATTCTTCTTTCAATTTTTCTTTTTCCTCCGACAATTTCTTGAATTTTTCTTCAAGAATATCATAATCTTTTATCATGACTTCAAAGTTTTTGATCACATCTTCTTATCTTTAGCATAAGTCATAATCTTTTTATCTTTCTTAACTTTTTCTTCTTTTAACTTTGAATTTTCATTCTCTAACTTTTGAATTTCCTTCTCAAGAGATATGCTCATCTCTTTCAGTCTTTCATTTTCACCCTTTAAATCTTTAATTTCTTTTTCTTTAACCACATTCTCTTCTTTCAATTTTTCTAACTCATCAACATCCACTATCTATTCTGTTTGTACAGACACATTTTGTGTAGTACTTAAAGGAATTTCTTCTACTTCTTCATTTTCTTTTGCTTGAAACACAGGTTCATATAACACATCATTCATGAAATCAAAATCAAAGGTTTGATTTTATGAACCTTCTTCATGTACTCCACTGTCAGGTTCAACTTCTTGAACTTCATTACAGAATCATCATGTATATCAACATTAGTAGCTTCTTCCACTATGTTCTGTGTTTCATTTACATTCTCATCTTCATTAATTTCTTCAATGAATTCTTGATGAGCTTTAGCTACACCATCATTATCATCATCATCATTATTATCATTATCTTCATCTTCTGATGAGCTTTCAAAATCTTCATTTTCATTTTCTTCATTATCATCATCAATCATATCATGAACAACCTCCTCAATGAGATCATTAGGATCTATTGGTTCATCTTCAGATAAATGAAAATGTTATTGATTTATGTCAAGTTCATCATTAGATACATTCATTATATAATCAAACACAGGAATGTTTTAAGCACCAATGATCATTGTCAGTATTTTTGTCACACCCCAACCTTGACGGCGGAAACGTCGAGATGTGAGAGTTAAGATTGTTCACAGCCACATAACGCTATATTAAATTGTAAATATTATCATAAGACTTGAAATGGAAATTACAATCATAAGTCTTATACAAGAAATAAGTTCAACATAACATAACATAATGTAACTTTTTATTTCATTATCTAGGTTCAAGTCCTAGATTATAGCATGCTTCAAAAGATCACATTAAGCTTGAGGTTGACCTGAAACAAGATAAAAATAAGAGTCAACTAAAAATAGTTGGTGAGTTTCCAAGGTTTTCATACATAATATGAAAAAGAAAGTTACAAGTAGCAATTCATGTCATAAGTTATAAGCTAGTAAGGTTATAAAACACATATCGTTACAACCAACCTCGACTTGATTACAAGTATAAAAGATTGGCTAAGTGTATTTGGTTCCCTAGTGCACAAGCATACGGCTCCTAGGAGTCGGCAATACATCGACTTTAGCACCAAATAGGCTTGTCAGGCCGAAAGATCTAAGACGTCGCCAGGCTAGCAATAGTTAATGATTGTAAACAAACTATGTATCTCATATAATCACTTACAACACACAAATAACCATGTCAAAATATAAAGATGAATTGCAAGTGCATTACAAGTCTCAAACGTTTATAAGTGTACGATGTATAAGTATCATGTTTCACCCCAAAATAGTGTGAAAAATGTAAAAAGGGGCAAGGAAAACTCACATGTTAAAATCAGTATATAATGAAGATCAATAAGAATAATAACAAAAGTCGTTCCAAGATGAACGTCACAAGGCCCCTATATATATATTATAAGATTTAGGTCAATAATATGGTTAACGATATAATAACACTAGGGTTCCAATATGAATTGGGGAAAAAATTATAAAACCACTCAATGAACACTTGTTTATGATTCATTTGATGAAAATAAAGGTACTAATTATAAGATTTTAAAGGAATTAAATCCTTTGTAAATAACTTGCGTAATTAGCTATAAACAAAATATATTTGAATTTAATAATTATTATTATAACTTCTAATCAAGGAAAAACATAAGTTCCAATAATGTAGTAAGTTTGGACTTATCGTACAAATCTATTTTTATAAAGATATTTTAGTTAAGATGTTTGTAAATAATTTTTATAAAAAGTTTTTCAAGAAATAATGTACAGAAAAGGTTTAGATGATTTAAAAAAATTGAGAGTTTGTGAAAGTTATTTTTATTTTTAAAATAATTTTTTTTACTTAATTAAAGGCTAAAACAACCTTTTTAAAAAAAACAGAGGGTGCCCGGGTTCGAACCCGGGACCTCTAGGTTAGGATGGGAGCGTGTTAACCAGTGAACCAAGGCATCCAGCCGCGGTTACAACCTGGTTTTGAAGCTTAGAATCATCGCGAATGAAAACCCCCAATTCTCATATAAGCCCTAGAACAATGTTCGATCAAATTGAGCCCCATATGAACATTGTAATCGATCGAAGGTTAGGGCTTTTGATCCCCATATGAAATCGAGTATAAAGGTAGTTTTAATTACCTGAATTTTTATTGGATTGGTGTTTGAACACTCGAGGAAACGTTGCGGACGTGGAAGTCTTGATGGATAGGCAAACCTCAACGATAATCAAATTAATTTATGGGAAGCTTCGCGTGATGACCTCGATGCAAAGCCCTTTGCGAATTTGGTCAATTGAAGCTCAGAAGATAATGTTCGGTTGAGTTGCAGGTCGCGACGAAGATGGTGATTGAATTTGTTGTTTTTGTTTGTTTTAAGTGTAATTGGTGGTTGTGAACACTTGGAATTTGTTAGATGATAGTTTCTGTTCGTTTAATTAGATTAATACAACGATTTAATGCTCGAACGGCTAAGTAATTGGAATGTTTCGGTTATGCATTCGATTCACTTAGTAACCGATGATTAAACACGTTTAATGGGTGCATTCAAGTTCGAAACGAGTTCTAGAAGTATTTGAGAACGGTTCTGGGTCTCGAAACGACCGATTTCAAAGGTTTCTAGTCTCGTCGGAGTTCGCCGGGAGTCGGCCGGGAAACGGCCGGAGAAACGGGAAAGAAAAGAGAAAAAAAGAGAGGGTTTTGCAATTTTGCAGTTCTGGTCCCTGAAGTTTCCATTGTTACATTTATGCACAAACTTTAATATTAAAATTTCTAAATTGGCATTAAAACCCCATAAACCTTAATTTCGTAATGTTTTAAACATTGTTAAGTTTGGTAACTATTACAATATATATATATATATATATATATATTTTTATATTAATTAACCATATTATTGATTTTTTTTATATTACTATTATTAGTTATTATTTATTGCTAATATTACTATTACTAATACTATTATGATTATTATTATCATAATTATATTCTATTTAATTTAACATTATTAGCTTCAAATTAAGGATTTAAAGACATACCAAGCATAAGAATCCCATAAATTTCATAATGGCACAAGTAGTCCTTACAAGAACTTAACAAGATTAACTTTTAATTTAACAAAAATACGAGATGTTACAATTTTATACACAGATTCTGACATGTGCTCCAATTGCAATTTATCACCTTCAACTCCTTCAAGATAGAAGTCTGGATTCTCTTCATTTATGAGCATTTGGAGAAATCTAGGATACATTAAGTATTTATTTCTCCTTCCTCTTTCAAGATTGAAAATAAATCCATTCAATATCCATTTAGCCATATTAATCTTCTATTTGTGGCTAATGCAATAATCGAAGATGCAATGTCTACACGGAATGAGTCCCAACCAGCACTTCGTTTAGACATATAGTGTTGAAAGATATAACATAATAATGTCCAATGCTTATACACTCATGCTCGAAAAAATTGTTTCTTTTGAAAATGATCTGGATGACCCATTTGTATAAACACTTCTCTACATTCATTGAATGTATACTCAAATAAGTCTTCAAGGTCATTTTTTCCAAGTTTAAGAGCTGATCTAATTGCTTGTTCAGAGACTTCTAGCATTCTATCAGATGTAATGAAAGCTCTTACCACTTTGTTTCCTTCTTCATTTCTTTCAACTTCAGCAGTTCTCCAGAATTTCTTGATCAATCTTTCATTTATCATTGGTCTTGCACACATAGCATAAACATATTTAGATCTCAACAAAAATCATATAATTTCTTCATAGCCTACTGCTTCTCTATTTTCTTCATCAAGAAATGCAGCAACATTATGCTTTGGTTCAAACTTTAAAGCTGCCATCTGCAAAATAAAATAAAAATATTAGAACATTGAAAGATTGAAGAATTTATATTTTGAAAATTAAATTCAATTTTGAATTGTGATTTTTAATTTTGTTTTACTTGTGAATTTAAGTTTGTGACATTCTTGAATTATTTATTTTGAATTTAACATTTTACCCATTTTGATTTCTGAGTTTTTCTACTTTTTATTAAAAAATATTATTTTTATTTTTATTTTTAAAAAATATTCACATGTCTGTTCATCTTCTTCTTCTTCGTTCGAAGAAAACCGACTGAGTAATTCATTATCATTATCATTATCATTTTCAAGTTAATCCACAATCAATATATCAAATCACTCGGAATTTGATATGCATCAACAATCTATGATCAATTTTGTATATGATTAATATTTGATTAGTTTAACTATGAATTTCATAGTGTTTGAACGCCCAAATAGCAGTCAAACGCCTATGTCAATCATCGTGTTTTGTAATCAAAATCTACTCATTTGAATCACAAACTTACGTTTATAACTCAAATAATATCTATCAATCAACACATGTTTGTTTCAGTCACTTATAAACTACTGGATTTATGAAACTTGAGAGTTGATGGTTTCAGAGAACTTTTAGTTTTTCAGAGAATTTTGAGTGTAAATGAGAAAACAAGTGCAGGTGTTCTATTTATATTAAGTGAAATTTTAGACGCATTAGCACCGTTTGTGCATACGAAACCCTAAAATTCACAAATTAATGAGATGCATGAACACTGTTTTGTCGTATGGACTTAGACACATGAGACATGTTCAGCCGCATGAGCATTGTACAGATGCATAAGCACTGTTTAGGCGCTTTTGCACTGTTTAAGTGCTTTTGAACTGTTCAGCCGTCTGAAGTTCCTGAAACGTCCAACACTTAAATTTCAACACTAACACTGTGTAGACGCATGAGACATTCAAAACGTCTAACACTTGTATAAAATCAAACTCATTATCACTGTTTAGGCATATGGGATTAATGAAACACCCAAACACTTGGTTAAACTTTATGGACTTATTGCAACTGTTTAGGTGCATGGGAATAGAAAAACGTCCAAAACTTGTATAATTCCTAAAAGTTCACCATGCTCCTATTTAGACGTATGAAGACTATTTAGGTGCATGAGTTCCTTTGAGTTGACTTTCATAAGTCTTACACTTGTATTTTCACTTCTTCACCTGCACACTGTTTAAAGATATTAGTAATATTTCATACTAATATTTAAACATTTTAAGCATAAATTTGAATTTTCCAAAATATTCATTTTAGTCCCTCAAATTTGAACTTTTTACATTTTTCACACTCAAAATTAATTTTCAACAATTTTAATTTTTTTACTTGATGTTTAACTTTTGAAAATTTTCTTTCTTTTCTTTCCCTTCATTTTAGTCTCAAAACATTCTCAAATCTCTATTTCTCAACTTTGAGAGAAGCATTTCCACTTGAAATTTTATATAGGTTCATATTATCATTTTCAAAAGTTTCATGATCACACTCACATAAACTTTGAACATATAGCATCATCCTTTCAATTCAACTTTCTTTGATTTTGATTTTCTGAAAAAAAACGTTTTCATTTATTACTCCCCCTAAACTTTTAAGTTGAAACAACATATGTTTTCTAAGGTAGCATAATAAGATCACACAACTCATTGTGACATTGCCTTCACACACTGAAAACATGCATAAAAGCAAAATGAAAGCAGAATCAAAATCTAATATCAACAAGAATTAATGTCTGCAGTGAGATCATATCAATGAAGATCAGTACATTAAAATAAAAAATTGTGGATAGTCATAGACAGTGAATAAATCCTGATCAAGTGTGTTCCAGGTCAGTGATATCATAGCAAAGGAGACACAAGATCTAAGGACAGACAATGAGTGTTTTTGACATAATATCAGCTCACTTACTTTTTCAATTCTTGGATTGATTGGGTTATATGTAGAGCGCTCAACTATGTAACACCCGGATATTTATTATTTTGAAGCCGGTGAAGAAAGAAAAGAAAATAAAGTTCGAAGTCGAGGGACCAAACTCGCGAACGAAGAAAAGTTGGGAAATCTGGTGATATTAGTAGGGAGAGGGCAGCCCACTCTCCCCACACACCCCACATTTCAGATTTCATAGGGAGAAGAAGAGAGAAAGGAGAAAAAGTTGGTTCGAGTTAGTTCGGGTCGCCAAAAGCATCATGTAGCAAGCCTAATCGAAGCTCTTGTCGTTGTGCTCGTTTATGTGAGTTCTAGAACCCCACTTTTACTTGTTTTCTAATGATTTTGGGGCTGAAAAACATCTGAAATCGGGTTTTTGGGTATGTGTATGTTCACCCGTTGTGTATGTGTATGTGTATGTATGATGCATTTGTGGCTTGATTGTGAGCTTTTGTGTGCTTGAATGGTGTCGTGGTATGCATCCCTAAGGTTTAGGATGGTCAATTTGGGATTAAAATGGGTTTAGAGGAGTTTGGAGGCCGAAAACCCTTGACTGCAGTCGGGATGAACTGCATTCTGCATCAGTTAGGGCTAGGCGACCGACTGGAGGCCGAATGGAGGCCATACGGCCGATTAGGGTGCGATTGGGGTCCATTCGCACGATTGAATGTCCATTCGCATGATTGAAGGGCAAGTCGCATGGGGGTCATGCGACTGAAGGTCCAGTCGCATAAGTGCTCATACGCACTAATCCTATTCGCATGAGGTCCATCCGCATTGTCCATTCGCACGACTGGATGTTCATTCCCATAGGTGTTCATCCGTATTAGTTCATTCGCATGATGTTCAGTCGCATGGAGGCCATGCGACTGAAGGGTGTCCATACGCCCGAGTAGGGCTGTCACACCGAGGAAAGTGTAGTTTTGACTTCTGACTTTCGGGGAAAAGTGCAGATGTAAGTTTTGACGTAAAGGTTCCCGTAAGAGCATGTAAGATGACGATCGGGGCCTTAGAGAGCATGTTGGGCATGACGATGATGATGTTTCATGTTAGGGCTTGTTATGTATGCATGATGTTGCCCTGTATGATGATGATGATTGCGTGTGATATGTTCCTTATATGATGTATGTTATCTTTCTTGTGGCCTTATGTGTCATGTTAATGAATGAATGAAGTATTATGTACGTAAAGTGAAAGATAATGAAAGAGGAACATAAAGTAAGAATGCATGCATTATTGAATGATGAACGAACGAAGGAAAGGCTTGCAAGCACATATATGAGGTGAGCAACTCGATGGTTGCAAGAGACTCGGATAGCGTGCCATCGATGAGAATGGCAATGAGGTGAGCAACCCTGTTGTTGCAACAAACTCAGATGGTATGCAATCCTTGAGATTGCTATGAGGTGAGCACCCCTACGGTTGCAACAGACTTGAACAACGCGTTATTGTGTAGTTTCCATGAGGTGAGCCACCCTATGGTTGTAGAGACTCGGATAGCATGCTATAGTGAGATTGGCAAGTGGGGTGAGCAACTCTATGGTTGCAACAGACTTGGATAGCACGAAGTCGTTGGGATTGTTAATGAGGTGAGCGACCCTGTTGTCGCAACAGACTCGAAGGAACGAAAGTATAAATGAATGAAAGATTTTGTATGAAAGAATGAAGTATGAATGAACGTAAATGAATTATCGGAATAATATACAAAACAGGATCTTGTCATTCGACCTCAGTAATCGTGGCTGAGTGCCACGAAGAGGGTAAAGTCTGACCGGATCTAGATAGAGAAGTGAATGATAATGTAACACGTTGAATGAGCAAAGTTAATGAACGGAATGATGAAGATAATAATGATATTATCTGTATGTACGTATGATGTATGATCGTGAACGAATGTAAAGTAAAGTATGTTTTATTTATAAAACTAGAACTCACTCAGCAACGCTGACTTTGATGTGTTTCCAGTTGGCAGGTAATGATTGCTGAGGATGTCACGGGCGACTACTCAGCTCTTTTGGGATGACATTCTTTTGATTAATGTTTTTGCATTGTAATGCGAACAAGTTATTTTGTAATGAATGTTGTATTAATTTGCAAAAGCATATACATGGAAATGAAAGATTGTTTTAGTTTTCCGCTGCGATTTTATGAAATACAAATGTAATTACACGTTTTATGTGCGATGAGAACCCAACTGTAAGCGTCCCAGGAACGGGCCTTACAAGTTGGTATCAGAGCCAAAGTTTAAGTGAAATGGGTAAATTTTCAAAATAAACCTAATCTTAAACTGAGAATGGGACGGAAAGAGAATGGGATGCCAATCTGAGTAGCTGCGTGCCATCAGGTATTTTTGTAAAGTTAACGGTTTTATGTGCGCATGGTATGTGGTTATGTGTTGTATGTAGGTTTAAATACTGATGTAGTCAGGACGGTAATGCTCGGGGTATGAAGAGTGAAGTAAGTGGCTAGTCACAACTGGCCACTGTAATTAGGGACTTACTATACTTAACATAAACTGAGCTGTTCCCTTGAATGATTGTGTTGGTGTTTGAATCTTTCAGTGTGCGTGTAATGGCCGGAGGTAGATCTTCAAAAGCTTCACGGGGTGGAGGTCACGGTGCTGAACCATGACCCAAAAGAGGGAGACCCAGAGTTGAGAGGGTGGTTCATGAAGAACCAGAGACTCCTCATCGGAGGGTGGCGACGAAAGCGCCAATCTGAGAGCCTCAGTAAAGGAGGCTGTTGTAGAAGAAGTCCATCAGGTCATGCAGACAATCTTAACGTCTGTGGTGACTGATGTTATTAAGGCTGTACGAGAAGGGGAAAGAAAAGAAAGAAACAGATCCTCTGGAGAACGGGAACAACCAGAGCCGGAAACGGTTCTATCTGATGACGAAGAGGAAAAAGAAGAGCCTACGCCGGAGACGGCATGAGGATGTAATTATGGGGCTTTTATGAGATGCAAGCCCCCTACTTTTGATGGAAACGGCACAGCTGCAGCTGCTCACCGGTGGGTGAGGGAAATGGAAGCTGTTCTCGACATCAGCGAGTGCCGAGAGGACCAAAAGGTGAAGTTTGCTACCCACTTTTTTGTGGATTCAGCTCTGTGCTGGTGGGACAACATTGTCCAAGCTGAGGGTAGTAGGGATATTGGGAAAATGAAATGGCCTTAGCTGAGAAGGTTGGTGATTGAGGAATTTTGTCCACATCGGGAAATGGACAAGCTCGAAAGGGAGTTCTTGCAACTGGAGGCGGGAACTATGACGCACCAGCAGTACACCACTAAATTCAACGAGATGGCACGTCTGGTGCCAGATCAGGTGACACCTTTGTCACGAAAGATTAAAAGATATATTCAGGGTTTGCCAGCGGATATTCGCAGACACATGATAGCTGCCCGGCTGAGTACGTTTAGGTCGGCGGTGGATTTGGCAGGGAGATTGTACGATGAGAGAAAAATGGTGGTGACTGAGGGTGGCAAGAAGAGCGGTGGTGATCGAAACTGGCAGGGAAAGAGGTTTGGTTGGGGTGATGCCTCGACGGGTAATAAGAAGGCACGAGCGGATGATCGCCGTGTGGTCACATCAAGTGCGGGGTCGAAAAGGTGTGGCAAGTGTGGAAGGGACCACGGCGGGGAATGTAGGTTTAGGTCAAACTTATGCTTCAAATGTGGGAAGGTGGGGCACCTGGCAAGGGACTGTCGTATAGTCCGATGCTATAACTGTGGTGAAGAGGGTCACGTAAGTAAGGATTGTAAGAAGTCGAGGGCTGAGAGTTCTAGGATGAAGAGAACTGGAGGTGAAGGACTGAGGGCGAGCGCCAGGGCATTTACCATGGCACAGGAGGAAGCTAGGACAGACCCTGATGTCGTGTCCGGTACGTTTCTGGTGAACCAAACTTTAGATTCTGTGCTATTTGATTCTGGTGCTAGTAGGAGTTTTATTTCTACTGCTTTCTGTGCTAAGCTGCCTATTAGTAGTAGACGTGTTGATGCGCCCTTTGAGGTAGAAACTACCATAGGTAAGTCTACCAGGATTTCTGAGATGATAGAGAATTGTGATGTGGAACTTGAGGGTCATAAGTTTCCTTTTAGACTGTTTGTGATGACCTTGGGTGGTTTCGATTTGGTTCTTGGGATGGATTGGTTGGCGGACTTCAAGGCGAACATTGTGTGTTGCAAGAAGATGATTCGGTTGACAGCGCCTGACGGAAGTTTGGTAACGGTTTATGGTGATCGAGTCATGACGATCCCGAAGGTGATCTCAATGGCTGTAGCGGAAAATTGTATGAGGCATGGATGTAGCGCCTACTTGGCTTATGTAAAGGATGTAGATGCACTAACACCACAACTGTCTAATGTACCGGTTGTGTGTGACTTTCCAGACGTATTCCCAGAAGATTTACCAGGGGTACCACCTGACAGAGAAATTGAATTTCAGATTGATCTGATACCGGGTGCCCAACCTGTTGCCAAGGCACCATATCGGTTAGCTCCGACGGAGATGAAAGAGTTGATGGAACAGTTGCAAGAGTTGCTTGATAAGGGGTTCATTAGACCGAGTATCTCTCCTTGGGGTGCTCCGGTCCTGTTTGTAAAGAAGAAGGACGGTAGTATGAGGATGTGCATCGACTACCGCGAGCTGAACAAGTTGACAGTGAAGAACCGATACCCCTTACCGAGAATAGATGATTTGTTCGATCAGCTTCAGGGTGCCAGTTGGTTTTCAAGAATAGATCTTCGGTCTGGCTATCATCAGTTGAAGGTGAAATAACAAGATATCCCTAAAACAGCTTTCCGCATGTGCTATGGTCATTATGAGTTTCTTGTCATGTCCTTTGGTTTGACCAACGCGCCAGCTGCTTTTATGGATTTGATGAACCATGTGTGTCGACCGATGATGGATAAATCAGTGATTGTGTTTATTGATGATATCCTGATTTACTCAAGGAGGGAAGTAGAGCATGCCGGTCACATTCGAGAGGTTCTGGAGACGTTGAGAAGGGAGAAATTGTATGCTAAATTCTCCAAGTGCGCATTTTGGTTGCGCAAAGTTCAGTTTTTGGGTCGTGTGGTGAATCCTGACGGGATCACGGTGGACCCGGCGAAGGTGGAGGCGGTTATGCAATGGAGGTCACCAAAGACGCCATCCGAGATCTGTAGTTTCTTGGGTTTGGCGGGCTACTATAGAAGATTCATCCAAGACTTCTCTAAGATTGCTTCTCCACTAACTAAGTTGACCCGAAAGGATGTGAAGTTTGTATGGGGTCAAGCTCAAGAGAAGGCATTCGAAGAGCTGAAGGCAAGACTGACTCAAGCTCTTGTTCTGTCATTACCCGATGGAAGCGAAGATCTGGTGGTTTATTCTGATGCTTCCTACTCAGGGTTGGGGTGTGTGTTAGTGCAGAGAGGGAAGGTTATAGCCTACGCATCCTGACAGTTGAATGTTCATGAGGTTAATTATCCCACTCATGACTTGGAGCTAGCAGCCGTGGTCTTTGCACTAAAGATTTGGAGGCACTATCTCTACGGGACAAAGTGCACCATATTCACCGACCATAAGAGCTTGAAGTACTTCTTCGAGCAAAAGGATCTGAACATGAGGCAGAGGAGGTGGTTGGAGCTTATAAAGGATTATGATTGTGAGATCCACTACCATCCGGGCAAGGCCAATGTAGTGGCTGACGCCCTTAGCTGAAAGGAGAGACCCGAGCTGATTCAGGTGAAAGCATATCAGTTGATCATGACCTCTGATGTAATGAAGCAAGTCAAAGAGTTCCAAGATGAGGCATTGAAAGAGGATCATCTTAACTCAGAAAGAATGAGAGGCCTGGTCGCGGAATTGGGTGAAAACACACTCGGTGTTAGAACTCGATTCGGTTGTGTGTGGATTCCTCGTTTTGGGGATCTAGGGTGAAGATAATGGATGAAGCTCACAAGACTCGATACTCCATTCATCCTGGTGCCACGAAAATGTACCATGACATGAAGAAAGATTATTGGTGGCTGGGTGTGAAGCGTGACGTGGTGGAGTATGTGAGTAAGTGCCTTACTTGCTTACAGGTGAAGGCAGAGCATCAAAAGCCGTATGGGAAGATCCAACCTTTGGATATACCGGAATGGAAGTGGGAGCACATCACCATGGACTTCATTACGAAGCTGCCACGTACTCCGAAAAGGTACAATGCCATATGGGTGATAGTTGATCGTTTGACGAAGAGTGCTCACTTTATACCGATCCGCGAGACGTATTCATCTGAGAGTTGGCCGATTTGTTCATCAAGGAAATTGTAACTCGTCATGGTGTGACGGTGTCTATTGTGTCTGATCGTGACACTCGGTTTACATCTAAATTTTGGAAGAAATTCCACGACGCTATGGGGATGAGGTTACATATTAGCACGCTTATCATCCCCAACCAATGGTCAGTCAGAAAGGACCATTTAGACATTGGAAGACATGCTTCGAGCATGTGTGATTGATTTTTGTGGAAGTTGGGATAACCACCTACCGTTAGCTGAATTCTCCTACACAACAGCTATCATGCCAGCATTGGTATGCCGCCATATGAGATGCTATACGGTAGGAGATGCAGAACACCCTTTGTTGGGATGATATTGGTTAAAAGGAATGGGGACGTCGAGGTAATCGAGGCTACGACTGAGAAGCTTGAAAAGATCAAAGCCTTTATGAAGGCAGCCAAAGACAGACAGAAGTCCGTATGCTGATAACGATGCAGGCCGATTGAGTTCCAGGTGGGTGACCGGGTTATGTTGAAAGTCTCACCTTGGAAGGGTATTATCTGATTCAGAAAGCCGGGCAAGTTGAGCCCAAGGTATATAGGCCCTTTCCGAATCATTGCTCGAGTGGGAGAGGTGGCCTATAGACTGGAGTTACCGGATGATTAAATGAATTCACCCAACATTCCATGTATCTCATCTAAGGAAGTGCCTAGCAGATAAGATACGACTGTCCCATTGGAAGATATCAAAGTAGATGAACGGCTCAATTATGTTGGAGCAACCAGTGGCAATCATCGACCGAAAGGGAAAAAATGCTAAGGAACAAAGTGGTTCCTCTTGTGCGTGTACAGTGGAAGCACAGGCAGGGATCCGAGTCAACGTGGAGACTGAGGAAGAAATGAGACAACATTACCCACGTTTGTTCGACGAATAACAGGTTTCGGGGACGAAACCTTTTAAGGGGGGTGGACTTGTAACACCCGGATATTTATTATTTTGAAGCCGGTGAAAAAAGAAAGAAAATAAAGTTCGAAGTCGAGGGACCAACTCGCCAATGAAGAAAAGTTGGAAATGTGGTGATATTAGTAGGGAGAGGGCAGCCCACTCTCCCCACACACCCGACATTCAGATTTCATAGAGAGAAGAAGAGAGAAAGGAGAAAAGTTGGTTCGAGTTATTTTGGGTCGCCAAAGCATCGTGTAGCAAGCCAAATCGAAGCTCTTGTCGTTGTGCTCGTTTATGTGAGTTCTAGAACCCTACTTTTACATGTTTTCTAACGATTTTGGGGCTGGAAAACATCTGAAATCGGGTTTTTGGGTATGTGTATGTTGACCCGTTTGTGTATGTGCATGTGTATGTATGATGCGTTTGTGGCTTGATTGTGAGCTTGTGTGTGCTTTAATGGTGTCGTGGTATGCATCCCTAAGGTTTAGGATGGTCGATTTGGGCTTAAAATGGGTTTAGAGGAGTTTGGAGGCCGAAAACCCTCGGCTGCAGTCGGGATGAACTGCATTCTGCATCAGTTAGGGCTAGGCGACCGACTGGAGGCCGAATGGAGGCCATACGGCCGATTAGGGTGCGATTGGGGTCCATTCGCACGATTGAATGTCCATTCGCACGATTGAAGGTCCAGTCGCATAAGTGCTCATACGCATTAATCCTATTCGCATGAGGTCCATCCGCATTGTCCATTCGCACGACTGGATGTTCATTCCCATAGGTCTTCATCCGTATTAGTTCATTCGCATGATGTTCAGTCGCATGGAGGCCATGCGACTGAAGGGTGTCCATACGCCCGAGTAGGGCTGTCACACCCGAGGAAAGTGTAGTTTTGACTTCTGACTTTCGGGGAAAAGTGCAGATGTAAGTTTTGACGTAAAGGTTCCCGTAAGAGCATGTAAGATGACGATCGGGGCCTTAGAGAGCATGTTGGGCATGACGATGATGATGTTTCATGTTAGGGCTTGTTATGTATGCATGATGTTGCCCTGTATGATGATGATGATTGCGTGTGATATGTTCCTTATTATGATGTATGTTATCTTTCTTGTGGCCTTATGTGTCATGTTAATGAATGAATGAAGTATTATGTAACGTAAAGTGAAAGATAATGAAAGAGGAACATAAAGTAAGAATGCATGCATTATTGAATGATGAACGAACGAAGGAAAGGCTTGCAAGCACATATATGAGGTGAGCAACTCGATGGTTGCAAGAGACTCGGATAGTGTGCCATCAATGAGAATGGCAATGAGGTGAGCAACCCTGTTGTTGCAACAGACTCGGATGTATGCAATCCTTGAGATTGCTATGAGGTGAGCACCCCTACGGTTGCAACAGACTCGGACAACGCGTTATTGTGTAGTTGCCATGAGGTGAGCCACCCTATGGTTGCAAGAGACTCGGATAGCATGCTATGTTGAGATTGGCAAGTGGGGTGAGCAACTCTATGGTTGCAACAGACTTGGATAACGCGAAGTCGTTGGGATTGTTAATGAGGTGAGCGACCCTGTTGTCACAACAGACTCGAAGGAACGAAAGTATAAATGAATGAAAGATTTTGTATGAAAGAACGAAGTATGAATGAACGTAAATGAATTATTGGAATAATGTACAGAACAGGATCTTGGTCATTCGACCTCAGTAATCGTGGCTGAGTGCCACGAAGAGGGTAAAGTATGACCGGATCTAGATAGAGAAGTGAACGATAATGTAACACATTGAATGAGCAAAGTTAATGAACGGAATGATGAAGATAATACTGATATTATCTGTATGTACGTATGATGTATGATCGCGAACGAATGTAAAGTAAAGTATGTTTTATTTATAAAACTAGAACTCACTCAGCAACGCTGACTTTGATGTGTTTCCAGTTGGCAGGTAATGATTGCTGAGGATGTCACGGGCGACTACTCAGCTCTTTTGGGATGGAATTCTTTTGATTAATGTTTTTGCATTGTAATGCGAACAAGTTATTTTGTAATGAATGTTGTATTAATTTGCAAAAGCATTTACATGGAAATGAAAGATTGTTTTAGTTTTCCGCTGCGATTTTATGAAATACAAATGTAATTATACGTTTTTTGTGCGATGAGAACCCAACCGTAAGCGTCCCGGGAACGGGGCCTTACAAACTATCATCAAGACATGCAAGCAAGAACACATACTCAACTTATTACCTCAAACATATGTGTAATCAGAGCTCATGTTACTTAATTCAATAGAGAATGATCATGGATAACCATTTGAACAGCTTTAACTATCCATTTAAATAGATTGTGCACATTGGTATCTTTTGCATCAAAGAGAATATCCAGGTCTATAATGACTTACAACAATGGATATCTCAGCCCTTCAGGTCTATGATGACTCATCACAAAGAAGTGAAATGATGCTTGTAACAGATCTCATGATTAATTACATCACCATTCATGATTAATTACATCACCATCAGGTGTGAGTGGAGTTACTCAACAAATAGTCAATCTGATAAGCCAAAACATCTCAAAAGTACTCAGATGAATACATATTTAGTGTAATCACAAGAATTTACTGAATTAGGATAATAGCATGATAGTGTCTACACATCATATCTGATCATGTCAGACATTATTAATGAGTGAAATATGCAACTGATCTCCCTAATGTACTATCATTTCTCACATATTGCAAAACAAATTCTTTTCAAAAACAATGAACTGACAATAGAAAAAGACTCTATTTTTGGATTTTGTTATATATGCTTTTGTATTTGGTTTTTCTAAGAAAAAGAAAACACACACACAAAAGAAAAACAGGCAATTAACATTGAGAGTATCACTTACGATAGTCTTTTGATTTAGAGAGTTCACATATGATTAATAAGACCAATTGATTCTACTAAGTACTCAAACCGTCCTGGTAGGAAGGCTTTAGTAAATAGATCTGCCAACTGTTTTTCTGTTACAATTTGAATCAAAATGATCAACCCTTTTTTAGAGTTATCTCTGAGAAAATGATATCGAATTTCGATATGTTTTGTTTTTGAATGTTGAATAGGATTAGTTGTAATGAACATAGCTGTAGTGTTATCAATGTAAATAGGTGTTTTAAGAAAATTGAACCCATAATCCAGTAGTTCATTTTGCAACTAGAGGATTTGAGAACATCCTGCTCATGCAGCAATGTACTCAGCTTGTGTAGTTGAAATAGAGACATTTGTTTGTTTCTTACATTGCCATGAGACTAATCTGGGACCGAGAAATTGACATCCACCCAAAGTAGATTTTGTATCTTCATAACAACCACCATAATCACTATTTGTATATCCATGTAATTCAAAGTTACCCTCGTAAGGATACCAAAACCCTAAGGCTGGTTTACCTTTAAGATACATGAATATTCTTTTGATAGCAATTAAATGTGATTCTTTCTGGTCTGATTGATACCTGGCAGAAACACAAACAACATACATAATGTCTGGTCTAGATGCAGTAAGATACATCAAAGAACCAATCATTGATCTATATAACATTTGGTCAATAGATTTTCTTTTGGATCAGGTTCAATCTTGGTTAACATCTGCTGGCGTTCGTATGGACTGACAGTCTTGCAACTTAAATTTCTTCAAGAGTTTGTCAACAAACTTCTCTTGATTGATGAAAATTCCATCGCCAGTTTGCTTGACTTGATGTTGATACATGTATGTCCCTAGATCATGATATGAGTGTAATAGATCTTGTTTGTCTGAATCTGAGATAATGCTTGGAATGATTAATGAAATGATATTGTTTGTTTGTTATTTTTAATGTTTAATATTTTATTAATGAGTCGACGTTGAATTGGTTAATTAGGTTGTGGTTGTTTGAATTGTTACACATAATGTTATATTAATTAATTAATACATTCAAACTTAACAAAATGAAGTTCTCATGCGAATGGCCCATGCGAATGGACCATACGCATGAATAAATTCATACGAATGACTCAGTCGCACGACTGAACTAGGAGACTGGATCAGTCGTATGATTGTAACATAAGATTGGCTCAGTCGCACGACTGAACACTCAGTCGTGCGGGTGAATCAACCGCATGGTTCAATCGCACGACTGAACCATACTAATGGTTCAGTCGCACGAATGAACAATACTAACCTATAAATACAACCCAATTTGTGAAAAAAATAGAGCATTCATTGATTACGATTCCAGACGTACCCTAGCCGTCCAGAAGCCTCCCAATTCGTTCTCCAAGTTCACAGAACACATTAGATCGATTCTCAATCGACTTCTAACGTTAGATTCAAGTCTTGATTGATTCTTTGTGTGTTCTCACTGATTGGATCGCCAATCAAATAGGATTCCGCACTATTTGATCTGGTTTACACGCTAATCACTAGGTATTTCGTTCAAATACCAGGTCCTAACAAGTGGTATCAGAGCATTGGCTCTTGATTACGTGTGATTCAATCAAGATTGATAAAAAATGTGTGTTTTTGCATTAAAACGCAATTTTTAGTGTCAAAAGTGATCTTGGACGTTTCCTGCTCATCAAAGTTTGGTTTCTATGGAGTTAGGCGATTAGACCTTGTGAAAATTCGAATTTTTACGGCTGAAAAACGTTTAACCTAGAAAATTTCACAAAACAACAGCTTCAGTCACATGAGAGTCCATTCGCACGACTGGACTTCATTCGCATAGTCCACACGCACGATTGGACCTAGTCGCATCTCCATTCGTACGATTGAACCGTTCGTTCGCATTGCTCATACGCATCAGATTCATTCGCACGACTGAGCCAATCGGTAGTTCAGCCGCACGATTGAACCAGTCGCAGAGTTCATCTGCACGACTGGACCATTCGCATCCTTCAGTCGCACCAGTGACAGTCTGTTTTATTAGACTTAAAGTTATTCTCCATGGAAGATCAAATGTCAGCCTTTACTACTAGGAAGGACTCTAGGATACAGAACCTGTTGTTGCCTGAGAGTGAGGTGGGTAATCATAATAAACCACCAAAGCTCTTGACGTTAGATGAGTTTCCCCACTGGAAACAACGTTTTGAGATCTACCTCAATGGAGTGGATCCGAATCTGTGGGAAGCCATCGAGATTGAATATAGTACACCTGTGGGAGCTGATGGAGTTAAGCTAACGTTAGGAGGGATGACGGACGTGCAGAAAGTTAAATACAATGCAGAGAAAAGAGTTTATGCATTGATTACACAGTCTATTCCTAAAGACATATTCCACCAGTACTCAGAAAATAAGCAGTCCAAGAAACTTTGGGATGAGCTAGAAAATAGGTATGACGGGAATGCTTCGTTGAAGGCAATCAAGGCTAAGGAGTTAAAGAAGGAATTCGATAACTTCTCATCGATGGGAAACGAGAGTTTAGACGACGTTATAGATAGATTCTATCATCTGATGAGTGAACTGCATACACATGGGGTGGCTACTACTATGGAAGAGAAAGTTACTAACTTTGAAGACGGATTGCCTGAAAAGTGGGCTTCATTCGTGTCTAACCTGAGACAGAATGGAATGCTGGCAAAACTAGATATTAATGACTTCATTCTTAAGCTGCGAGAAGAGGCACTTAGGATGAAGTACAGAGCTCAGAAGCCTTCGTACAATCAAAATCCAGCTTTGTACAACGCCACGCCTCAAGCTACGACATCTGGAGCACCTCTCCAGACTGCATTTGTGTCTAGCTCATCGGGTCCTTCACATGCGTCTCTTTCATGATCAGACACGTAGGGACCATCTTGTACCCACTATATTGGATCCAAAACCAGTGCTACTAAACTAAAGACCGAGAATCTCGGTAATGTGACTGTGGAAGTAGTTCGAGAACACATGGATCTTTTGGCTGCAGTGGTTCATTCTTATATGAACTTGTTGCTGGGAAGATTGGTAACTGCCATCTGGCAGACGAGGACTACGAGCAGGTGGACGAAATGGAGCTTGAGAGGATGGACATAATGTGGGCCTTAGCTAGTGCTGTCCGGAGGGCGAAGAAGTTTGTAAAACAAACCGGACAGAACTTGGTAGCTACTAAGGATACCACATTTGGCTTTGACAAGAGCAAAGTGACCCGCTTCAACTATAGAGAAGGGGCACTTCAAAAGAGAATGTGTCAAGCCTAAGAAGACGGGTAACGGGAACCCGTTCGCGTCCTTCACTCGTCAAGACAAGCAAGCTACCAGTTCTACTTCATCAAGCAAGGATCCAAAAGCCTTGACTGCTCATGATGATGAAGGACAAGATTGGAGCTTTAGGTTTGTCTCACTAGGGGAATCACACATTGCAAGTGTAGAAGATATTGACAATGATTCCGCTAGTGACGGAGATCTAGCAGTTGAGATAGCGATGTCACATAGTGAAGAAGCAACTGCAACCGAGGTTAGTTACAAGCCTAAAGCGGAGACTACCATGTCAGAGACAGAAAAAACAGAATCACCAGAACCAGAGACATCTGATGCTGCGTTGATGGCTAACTCTTCTGAATCAACTCAGGTAAGTACTACTGACCAAATGTTTGATAATCATGATTGTTCTGATTGTGATACGTTTAGAAACAGCATAGATGAAAAATTTGCTAGGTTATTAGATCATAATGATAACTTAGTAAAAGATTTGCAACTGTGCACTGAGGCTAATAGGGTATTAAAACTAAATGATCAGAGTTATAAAGAAAAGATATACCTTTTGACTAAACAGCTTAGGGAAACCGAAGTAGTTGCTTTTAACCAAGCTAATGACATTAGGTATTATCTAAACTCCCTAGAAGACACTAAGAAGCAAAAGGCAGTTCTAGAAGTAGAAGTAAATTCATTAAAACAGAAACTGCACAGTTGGACTAGTTCTTCACACATAGTCCAACACTTAGTGAGAGAAAGGAACAACGGCGAAGGATTGGGTTATAAATTGGTTCCACCACCACCTGAGACTTTGATGAACACTAAGACTAGACCAATAAATAAAAATCCCATCAAGGATCACGTGGTGTCTACTCCTCTGGTTAGTGATCCAGATTCCTTATGTTCATCTAATGACTCTGGAAACAAACAAAAGGAGGCCACTTCAAAGGCAAAGGGTAAATTGCCTTGTGTTAATCTGGAAAAGGAATTGAAAAGGTTAACTTAAAGTCAGGGTCAAACAGAGTCAAATTAGAACCTAAAAGAATTCTAAGGTTAATCTTTCACATATCTCAAGTCAAAAACCAATTAACCAAAAAGAAAAAGATGTTAAACAGGTTAAAACAGTTAACTTTGTTAAACCAGAGAAAATATCCAAAGAACCAGAGTCAAAACCTAGAGTGAGTGATGTTACTAGAGTGTCACACACTTCTCCACAAAGAAAGTTTAATCATAATGTTGATAGCAGGTCGTGCTACAACTGTGGTGAATATGGACACATTGCCTCCTATTGTCATTTCTATCAGACACCTAAGAAGAAGATTGAACCTCAGGTTTCAAAGCCTAGGTCTTCTAAGTGGAATTCTCTGACTCCACCTAGAAGAACTAGTGAACCTAAAATTCAACCTGTAAGTCAGTCGACTGTTTATCACAAACAGGCCTTGCACAAATCTGGATTATGGACGGAGAAGACATCCTTTGTGTCTGATAATGATGACAAGAAGGAACCTGAGCTACCCTCATCCTCTAAGGGTCAATGGGTGGAATTTATTTTATGTGATGCCTCTGGGAAACCCAAGCCAGTAAAGGCTTGGGTTCCTAACCCAAACTAATCCTTTACTTTGTACGTGCAGGGTGTTCGATACAGTGCTGAAACTAACACGTGGATTGTAGACAGCGGAGCATCCAGGCACATGACAGGAAACAGGGCTCTTTTATCAAACGTCAAGCGAATAAAAGGAGGGCATGTTTCGTTTGCTGGAAACAAGGGAGGCTATATCACAGCCCAGGGAGAAGTGGGGAATCAGAAAGTTAAGTGTGATAAGGTGAACTACCTTCAACAACTACAAAATAACTTACTTTCTGTTTCCCAAATATGTGATAAGGGATTTAAAGTCATCTTCGACAACAAGAAGTGTTACGTGCTAAAGAAAGACTACGTGATCCCAGAGGACCAAGTTCTGATGACTGCTTCAAGATATAAAGATCTTTATGTTTTGGATCTGTCGACAGCTTCTACAACGGATCATGAGGTTCAGCGTTTTCTATCTAAAGCTACTGAAAGGATTCCATCTCCTGGCATAGGAGAATGGGACACATTAGTCAAAGGAAGATGAATCACTTGATTCAGAAGGATCTGGTGAGAGGAGTTAATGTCAAGAACTTCCAGCTTCCTGACTTTTGTATAGCTTGCAAGAAAGGCAAACAAACGAAGAAGTCTCATACGGAAAAGAAAGTTCATTCAATAGAACTTCCTCTTGATCTTCTTCACATGGATCTGTTTGGTCCAGTCAGTACAAAGAGCATTGCAGGCAACTTGTACTGTTTTGTGGTCACTGATGACTACTCAGGTTCACTTGGGTAATGTTTCTGAAATCCAAATCAAACACATTTGAGTCATTCAAGGAGTTGGTAACCACACTAGAATCTCTCTACAAGCTGAAGGTTAGACAAGTACGCTCAGACAACGGAACAGAATTCAAGAACCAGTGGATGGAGGCATACTGCAAGGAAAAGGGAATTGTGCATCAATTCACTTCTGCCTACACGCCTCAGATGAATGGCGTTGCTGAGAGGAAGAACAGAAGCTTGATAGAGACAGCACGGACTATGCTGGCAGACTCGAAACTGCCTATCCAATTCTGGAATGAGGCAGTGGCGAATGCATGTTATACACTGAATCGAGTCCTGATAGTCAAGCGCCACGGAAAGACATGTTACGAGCTTCTACAAAGACGCAAACCGAATTTGGAGTATCTCGAACCATTTGGCGCACCATGCACACTTCTGAAGAAGACACAAGAAGGTAAATTCAGCGAGAAGGCAGATGAAGGAATCTTTCTAGGATACAACATACCGAACAAGCGAGTTTAGAACAACTCAACGGGTCTAGTAGAAGTGTGGTGTAATGTTGACGTTCAGAGATATACCACACCACCTACTAGCAAAGGACCCGCCTACTTTTTCGACTATGATGAATTCTTCAAGTCCTTCAACATCCCTCTCTCTCCCATGGATGACGAGTTAGCTACACGGATGATGTATGATATCTTGAATACACCAACATCAAGCACACTGGGAGGATCATCTACTCAGTCAGGGGGAGTAGTCGATGACAGTGACTCCTCCTCTGAAGATGAAGCGGAAGAAGATGATCAGAACAGTCAGCAGGAACAGGTTCCAGTTCCTGAAAGTCCACAAGCATCTACCAGTTATGTACCTTCGACTTCGGAGCCTCAAACTCCAACTACCTCGGCTGCAGAACCAAATGTTCATAATCTTGGCTCTGAGGTAGTTGTTCCTACTACTCCAGGATCACGACTAAACGTCTATCATCCCCTAAACAATGTCATTGGGGATGTTAGATCAGGAGTGCAAACCCGAAATCAACTATACTCAGTTGATTACGCCTCAGTTATGGAAAAAGGGATATATTCATAATGGTGCTTATCGGTGTTTTGTCTCACAGTTTGAGCCAAAATACATTAGTGATGCACTAAATGATGAGGCGTGGGTGAGTGCCATGCAAGAAGAACTTCTTCAGTTCAAGAAGTTAGGTGTATGGACTCTGGTTGATAGACCTAAAGGTACTAAGGTCATTGGCACCAAATGGGTTTTAAAATGCAAGAAAGATAACCAAGGGGTCATTATCAGGAACAAGGCTCGATTGGTGGTTTAGGGTTTTCGCCAACTCGAGGGAATTGACTACAATGAGGTGTTTGCACCCGTGGCAAGGATGGAAGCCATTTGTATCTTCCTTGCCTATGCATCGTACATGAAGATTAAAGTCTATCAATTAGATGTGGAAAGTGCATTCCTTTATGGGGAAATCAGAGAAACAGTCTATGTCAGTCAACCCGAGGGATTTGAAGATCCTTATCATCAGGATAGAGTCTACAAGCTCGACAAGGCTTTATACGGGCTTCATCAAGCTCCAAGAGCTTGGTATGAGAAACTCTCGACTCATCTTATGAAACATGGCTTTCGCAGGGGAGTCATTGACTGCACGCTGTTCATTAAAGAAAAGGATGGCGACCTACTGCTCGTACAGATCTATGTTGATGACATAATCTTCGGTTCAAAGAACGAAGAGTTATGCAAAGAGTTTGAAGCAGTTATGAAGAAAGAGTTTGAGATGAGTGCTATGGGGGAGATGAGTTCTTTCTTGGGTTACAGGTGGATCAGACACCAAATGGGATCTTTCTACATCAGACCAAGTATGTAGGAGACATTCTCAGTCGTTTTGACATGGATAATGCATCTGCTGCTGGGACTCCACTTGCAACGAATCACGACATAGCACCTGATGAACATGGAGATCTAGTAGATGCCACGATGTATCCGGGAATGATTGGATCCCTCATGTATCTCACTGCCTCAAGACCTGATATCATGTGTGCTACATGTTTATGTTCTAGATTTCAGGCTAAGCCAAAGGTCAACCATCTGATCGGGGTCAAAAGGATTTTTCGTTATCTGGAGGGTACACCCACACTTGGGTTGTGGTATCCTCATGATGATGACTTTGAGTTCATGGCGTATAGTGACTCGGATTACGGAGGCTGCAAGATGAACTACAAGTCTACATCCTCGGGGTGTCAATTCTTTGGGAGAAGACTAGTTACTTGGCAGTGTAAGAAGCAGACATCGGTTGCATTGTCAACTTGTGAAGCCGAATATGTTGCTGCTGCAAGTTGCTGTTCACAAATCATCTGGATTCAACAGCAAATGCGGGATTACGGTTTAAGTTCTCCTCTACTCCTATTTGTGTAGATAACTCTGCTGCCATGTAGTAACTAAAAATCCGGGTCCAAATCCTAAGACCAAACATATGGTATTAAATACCATTTCATAAGAGATGTTTTGAAAAGAACTTAATTTATGTGGTAAAAATTAATACTGATTTTCAACGCGCTGACCTCTATACTAAATCCTTGATAAACCACGTTTTCAATATTTGCTAGAGTCAACGGCGGTTTAAAAAGAAAAGTGAGGTAATTCCTGATGATGATAATGTGTAGTGATGTAGTTTAGTTAAAGTTTTCTTTTTTATTTTTTAATTATTGTTTATTTTAGTCTGTTAATTTAAACTCATGTATTTTGCTGTTATTAAAATCCTAAAATAATAAACCAGTTATGATTTTAGTATTTTAGGGGGAGAATTTGTCAGCAAGTAACATTTAAAAAAAACGAGGGAGAAGGAGTGGATAACTAATATAAGGTAGACCGTAACTGTGATACCGATTCAAACGCTTTGGAAAATGATAGTATACAGGAACAAATCAAGAGAGACTGTAAAATTTAAATTTAGAAAAGATGCAACGATTCAAAGAATAAGTCTGTGTAGTCTAAGCAATATAAAAGGGAAGATGATAGAAAAACTGGTAACTCCTAAGGCAACACAACGAGAGTAGACCTAGAGGTTGCTAGACTACAAATGATATGTCGGTAGATTCAACACAATAGATGATTAGACTTGACTGGTGATTTCAAGATCAAACTAAGTTGTTCAACTAACCGTGGGCTTCCATCTTATCACTGGTTAACACAGTCAACAATATTTAATTAAGGGGATATGAGCATGTAAACGCCACAAATGTGTGCGGATGACCATAAATAGAGCAAAGCAAGAAAAAATGAAAGACAAATGCTATAAAGCTAATGACTTATGTTGTTGGTGCATTTTGTGCAAAATAATATTAAGCTGCTCTAACAAGGAGATAGGTTGTGTGCCTCTCTGTTATGCGATGGCACTGACCTGAGGATAAGCATATCCTAGATATTCTAAAATTCATTGTTGTTTGCCGCCTCTCTGCTGTGCGATGGCACTGACCAGAGGACTGGCTTCTCTTTTAAAGCTCTAAGAATAGTCTCTCCTTGTAATAATACCCGTAGACCACTCAAAAGCTCCTAAGGAATGTTGATTGCCATATAAGTGGGGATCCACAAATGTTAGTTGAAATAATTAAACCTAAAACAATCACCAGTTTGTGTCAAAAGTATGTGTATGGATTTAAGTTGACAAACATATTGACAATCATTGTGGCTGCAATTCTTGAAAGTTCAAATCCATGTGGTAATCTAAGAGTTCCAGTATGATTTCCTAAATTTGCTAACGACTATGGATGAACACCAAGAATTGAGCATCAAAATATTTTGATAACAAGTCCAAAATGATTTGACTTGCCTGTATGATTCCAAAATTGAATTGGTCCAGGCATGGTCAATCTAAGTTGAAGCTGTCTATTCCGGAATCAAATCCAGTAGATTTCCATCTCAGGACTTATCTCTCATAAAAAGCAAAAACAATTCATATTTTTATTCGTTAGTCTAATTTTCTAATTTAGTTAGTCGTTTTAGTTTGTTTGTTTGTCGGACTACATCAGGAAAATCAGTAAGGGATCAACTCACTAAAAGGGTCATGTCTGAGATGACCACATGTGTTTTAAAAGTTTAAAACAGTCACGTCTGAGGTGATCAAAAAGTTTTCAAGTCAAAACGATCATGACTGAGATGATCAAATGCTCATAACGTTAATTTCTACAATTAAAGGGGTGTTAAAAGTTAAATATTCAAATTGGCAGAAAATTGAATAAGTATGACCCATTCGCACGAATGGACCATACGTATGGACCAATCATACGAATGGAAGCCATTCATAAGAATGGACCGTCCAACCGAATGGCCCATACGATGGCCTAGTCGGACGCTTAAGGGCGGACGAGTGAGTCAGTCACACGACTGAGATCCAGTCGGACGACTGAAGAAGGACGACTGAACCAATCGCACGACTGAGTCCCACTCACATGATTGAAAGGTGCGTATGAGCTTAGTCGCACGATTGAATCTAGGGTTAGTATAAATAGAGGGGGGCGGTCGCAGAGACTCGCCACCCTCAAATTAACCCTGAATCGCACGACTTAACGCCACTCTGCCCAAATTTCATTGATCTCTAAATCCCCCCGTTTCTTGATTACTGACCATATACATCGACTCTACAGATGGCGAGCGGATGGACTATGAGCACGAAGCACAATATATATGCTCATTGGATTGACATCCAGAAACGCTGCTGATTTCTCTGGAATCATCATATTTCTATTGAGATCAAGGATTGCACATGCCATATCTACTCCTTGTACTCTGTATCGATCCATTCAGCAGGCCTTCTGGGAAGGCGCTACAGTTGATAGATCGCCTGAGCCTCATTGCATCAGAAGTACCATCTTTGGAGAGGCTATTACTATCTCAAAGGAGGATCTAAGGATCGTATTACAGTTGGGGGATGACACTGATTGTCCGACTCGATTACACCCCCTCACAGTCATAGGATGCTTTCTTAGAGCCAAGTACTCTGGGGACATCAATGCTGGGGTACTCAACAAGAGTAACCTATGTCCCCAGTTTAAGTATCTTGCGCACGTGCTGCTTAAGTGCATAGCGTCCAGGAAGGGAGGTTTTGATGAACTATCCGACCAGAGACAGAACGCGTATGTTGCGTTGGTGCTAAACCACCCGTTCAGCTTCTCCAAGATGATCTTCACCTACCTGGTGGAGAACATCGAGGGGAAAGGGAAGGAAGGCTTCTGTATGTACCCGAGGTTTATGTAGATGATCATAGATCAGAAGCTTCCCTCCCTGCCGAAGGAGAAGGAGGATGCGGTAGTCCTCGAGGTGATAGATGACACTACCTTGGGGAGGATGAAGGTGTATAGGGGAAAGCCAGTGAAACCCCCTGTCAGGAGGTTGTTTGGGTATCTGGCCCGGGAGGACTACATGGTGCCAGCAAAGAGAAAGTGGCGCCATGATGATAGTGACTCTGATATGGAGCAGATTGCTCTACCCACTCATGACTCGAATGATGATGACAGTGGGGATGCTGGAGACGGTATGCCTATTCCACCTAAAGGCACTGTGTCTGATGTTGTACCTCCAGTGTCCGTCACAGCTGGAGAAGTAGCCGAGTCAGCTGGATTCATCAGGATTTTGTTCATGGTGCGGAGGAGGAGGAGGAGTCGGATGAGGAGCCCCTAACAAGAACTGTGGGAAGCAAACTTGTTCCCACATAACATGGGCTAAGGGTGGTTGGTGAACACCGAGAGACTCCAGAGAGACTGATACTGACCCAAGCTATGCACCGGGGTCAGCAGGCAGGGTTGTAGGGGGAGCATCCACCTCAACAGGGACGAGAAGGAAGAGGATGGCTAAGCCCCATGTCAGAAGAAGAAGAAGCGTCGGTTACCTTCGTCACCACCACAGCCACCACATCCACCACAGCCACCACATCCACCACAACTACCACATCCACCACAGCTACCATAGCCACACCATACCTCCCACCACAGTACAGATTCCATCCACCACATATCCTTTACTCCCACATCACCTCCACAATTTCACAGACCTATCTTCACTACAGCCACACCACACCACCACTTCACACCAAGCAGGACCCTCAGCCCATCCCTCACATAGTTATGGATCACCTCTACCTCCAATCGGGGTACAGGAACAGCTGTCTGCGCTCAACAGGATGGTGATGCGCTTACTGGCGGCAGATGAGGAGAAGGCGGCCCAGATCCGCCAGCTTACCGACCTGACTGCTGCACAATCTCACCAGATTGCAGAGCAGGCTCGAGTTATAGAGGAGCAGGCCAACACGATGGCTGCTCAGAGCACTGAGATAGCCTAACTCCAAGCACATAGTGTCACATCAAGTAAGAAGATAGAGGAGTTGGAGGAGGAAAAGAGACTATCAGTTAAAGCTGAAAGGATCCAAGGAGGATCCCTTGAAGATCAAGGAAGGGGACGGAGATGATGATGATGAAGATGATGATAAGGATGATGAGGGTGATACAGAGGAGAATGAGGAAACCGAAGGAGATAGGACAGAGGAGAAGGACAATGATGATGAAGCAGAAGGAGGGAATGCAGCTGCATCGGCCTCTGCTTCAGGTCAAGAGAAAAGGTCAAAGAACAGACAAGACCAACCAGCTTCTACTTCTACTCCTCCAAGTGACGAGACGATGATACAGGATAAAAGTAAAGACTAGATGTTATGTATTTATTAATTTTGTATTTGAATCCTGTATTGAAAACGATGTATTGAATGTTTATATTAAGTTAATACATTTCTGTTTGATTAATTACTAATGATTTATGTGTTGAATGTTTAAATCAAATAGATCCAAATTACCAATGAGATCAGTTTGATGTTGCTCCCCTTCAGCAGGTCAAGACTCAGCTAACAATGATTCTTGATCTGCAAGGGATTGTTAGGAGGTTAGTGAATTATACCCTGAAGAAGGGGAAATAATTCATGACCTATCAAACGAGCAACTCGCAGAGCTTTTCAAGCTAAATCCAGATGAGATAGTGAAAGATGCTCCGACATGCGATTCGAAAGTGACGAAGAGCTCAACGATGTTGATGAAGTCGAGATCGAAGATGTCACTGCCGAGGATTACCCTCAGTACGCTAACAATGAGGGTAATGTGGTCCCCAATCTGGGGGAATACCTTATGAGTGATACTTTTGAGGTGTTGAACAAGATGGAGCAAGAAACAGAGAAAGCAGTAGGAATAGCCCAAGCCTCAAATGATGATGTCGACATTCGAAAGCCTGAGTGGGCTGCATGTTTTGAAGAAGTTAGAGCCCAACATGCTGCACCAAAGAAGGATGCCTACACCAAACTCTATAGAGTCAAGAAACATCACAAGGTGTCAGGAAGGATCATAGCATGGGCATATTTTGAGGATCTTAATGCGTATGCGGTTAAGAGAGAACGGGCATAGAGTACTTCAGATTCCCACATGATCTGAAGACTCTACCAGGTTTTGAGCTCAACCAGCTGGCTAAGCTAAAGCTTTTGTATGCTGAACCGAAGAAGATGTCAGGCTGGTTTGAGGCTGCCCTAAAGAAGGAGTATCACAACAGATGGGTTAACTTCAGACCCTAACAACCTACTAGGTATATCAGAAGGTCTGAGGTTAATGCCATTACTGGCAAGCCCA
Organism: Flaveria trinervia; assembly: GCA_025506515.1. Lineage (NCBI taxonomy): Eukaryota > Viridiplantae > Streptophyta > Magnoliopsida > Asterales > Asteraceae > Flaveria > Flaveria trinervia. The sequence goes on from CM046455.1 coordinate 60,656,029, forward strand.
AGATAGTGTTGAAGTGGAATCCTCCATGCACAATATCAAGAATCCCACTCAGGGAAATGCCACAGGACTTCACTCCACATTTTAAGTGGTGGTACTATGATTGAAGAACAGCTGAAGCGGTCATAGTCCTAAGCAAAAAGGGACAAATGGATACGATCAGGGTATTCGACCCGATGTGGCTTACAAACTTGTCGGATAATGATGTCTATACGTTATACAAGTGGCCACTGTTCTATGATACGCAAGATATTGTACAAGCCCTCCAGTTCCAGAATGTTATACGACTCTACTTCGCGTTTGAGATTCACATGGGAGTCACAAAAGAGGAGAAGTACAAGAAATACAAGAAGGTTATGCAGAAAACAAGAGATTAGAGAGATCTATGTCCAAGGGGGAGTTTGTTGATACATGTATGTCCTTAGATCATGATATGAGTGTAATAGATCTTGTTTGTCTGAATCTGAGATAATGCTTGGAATGATTAATGAAATGATATTGTTTGTTTGTTATTTTTAATGTTTAATATTTCATTAATGAGTCGATGTTGAATTGGTTAATTAGGTTTGTGGTTGTTTGAATTGTTACACATAATGTTAATTAATTAATTAATACATTCAAACTTAACAAAATGAAGTTCTCATGCGAATGGCCCATGCAAATGGACCATACGCATGAATAACTTCATACGAATGACTCAGTCGCACGACTGAACCAGGAGACTGGATCAGTCGTATGATTGTAACATAAGATGGCTCAGTCGCACGACTGAACACTCAGTCGTGCGGGTGAATCAACCGCATGGTTCAATCGCACGACTGGACCATACTAATGGTTCAGTCGCACGAATGAACAATACTAACCTATAAATATAACCCAATTCGTGAAAAAAATAGAGCATTCATTGATTACGATTCCAGACGTACCCTAGCCGTCCAGAAGCCTCCCAATTCGTTCTCCAAGTTCATAGAACACATTAGATCGATTCTCAATCGACTTCTAACGTTAGATTCAATTCTTGATTGATTCTTTGTGTGTTCTCACTGATTGGATCGCCAATCAAATAGGATTCCGCACTATTTGATCTGGTTAACACGCTAATCACTAGGTATTTCGTTCAAATACCAGGTCCTAACACTTGAAGTCCAAGAAAGAAATTAATCTCTCCCAAAGAACTCATTTGGAACCAAGATTTCATGATTTCTTCAAATTCATTGCACAATTTTGAACTGAGAAATTGGATGATTCTTGTGAATACGAGATGTTGGAATCTCATCACATTGAACATTACATCCATATTTGTTTGGTTTAAGTTGGAAATCTGATGTAACAAGTTAGAAGAATGTGGATTGAAGTTTTGGAACTTGAATCAGTAAGCTAATAAAGTAATCAAAATTACCAGTATCAACTACATCACCAGAGATGGATGATGTTCCAGACTCAGGTTGCACGAACTCATTACCATCATAGGAATATGTTGTGATTCTTCCTGATCAAACGAGACTGGATGATTTGAGATTGAATGATTTGAAGCTGAATTAGCATGATCATTGTCATTAAATCGTATTGATGAATACTTGACAAATGATAAAAATGGGTAGTCTGAGCTAGAATCATCTGGGTCGTCAGAATCTGAATCCTCACTGAAAGATCCGAGATCTCTTCTAGAGTTCTTCTTACCTGTAGAATCAAAACAATTTGATTGATTAAACAAGTTAGATTGAAGAGAGTTTGATAATGAATCTAAATCAAATAACCATGCAGGACCATTTGCAACTAATGGAAAAGAATTTTCCAGAAATTTAACATTGAATGTTTCAAGAATTATATTTGTCCTAGAGTGGTACACTTGATAGGCTTTTGAAACAGATGAGTATCCAACAAAAAGTCCATTATCAGATTTTGCATCAAATTTTCCTAACTGATCATTTGAATTAAGAATCATAACAGGACAACCAAATGATTTTAGAAAATTTATGTACGGTTTCCTGCCAAACATTCACTCTGTTAGAATCAGAGATCTAAGTTTGATCAATTAGAATAGATTGTAGCGGAAATTCTAACAATGAATTAGATAATTTTGCAAGAACTCAATTGATATTCAATATAAAAGCACACGATTATAGAAAGAGAGAGAGAATTCTGCAACAGGAATATTTCATTCAAATGCTTTCGTGGTGGCTGAATGTCACACGTTACAATTAGGTCAACATTCCTTATATAAGGAATGTGACGTCTGCTGATGTCACTTGATAGTGACATCTAACAGAATTATACAAACAACTGAAACTATGCAAACTACTGAGAATGTTCTCAACAACTGATCACATCTCAGAGAATGCTAAGTACCAGAACATAAAACTACTCAACTAAAACTACTGAAACTATAAACTACTGAAAAGTAAATTACAAGTACTGAAAAGGAAAACCATCACAACTACTGAAGTTAATAACTTCAGCTGTTATGACAACTACTGATCACTCTGGTCTTCAGTCTTTATCTTCAGTCTTTGTTCTTCAGACTTTTACTTCAGACGTTGTCTTCAGCTGATAGCTTCATACTTTGTCTTTAGTACTTTACTTTCAGACTTTGTCTTCAGTAGAAATCTTCAGATCTTGTCTTCAGACTTTGTCTTCAGACCTTGTAATCAGCTGATGTCTTCAGCTATTGTGATCTTCTTCAGCAGTTGTAATGTCTGTGGGACTTAGAGGTTTTTTTTATCAGGCTCATTCGTTCTTTTGGCCCAACAAACTCCCCCTGAACCAATGCAGCCAAAACCTTTAAGTTTATTGATGATCCCACTTATTCTTTGGCAAAAACACTCTCTTGATCAGCTTCAGAGGTAATCATGTAAGCACAGGCCAGGAAAAGGTTTCTGATCTTTTGATTGGCTAAGTATGGAAGGGAACTCTGTCTTGGGGAAACTGGACACAGAGTCTTGTCCCAACCATGAAACCTAATTCCCATTAATGAGTCTGTAAGACTCTCTTACATAGGCCTCAAGGAGAACAACTTGTTCCTCCTTGGTGAGTTCTTCTGCTTCTCCCTCAAAGAAGAACTCTGGGCCATAATATTCAGACAAATATCTTACTGTCTTCCCATTTTTTAACTCAACAGTTGTGATCTCTCTGTATGCGAATTCATCTGGATGAGAGCTTTCTAGCAACAACTGGAGTTCACTATTTTGAAGATCTTCAAGTCTCTTGTATAACAACCCCTTCTTGATCATTTTGTTCTCAAGTATAGATTGAGGGGTTGTCTTTGAGTTGTGTGCTCTCTTGAATTCTTTTATAATCTCCCAGGGTGAGACTACCATGGCCAACATAATTGCAGCATTCAAAGTCTTTTTCACTTGGCCATGATATCTACTTGGTATGTTCTTCTTATGAATTCTGGAACTTACCCTGGGGTCTGGCCAAATCCTCACTCTTTCTCTTTGATGTTGGAATGTATGCCTAAGAGTGTACAGCCTCAGAGCTTGTTTCTTCATTTCTTGAATGGATGAGGACTGAGGGAAGTCCTTGTCAACCATTTTGAGAAATTGCTCATCATGCTGCTTCTGTTGTTCTGCTTCTTCAATCTTCACTTTCACCATTTGCATTTGCAAGACATCATTTATTGACTTCTGGGCTCAGGTGTTTTAAGTTTGAGAACAGCAGAGATTGGCAGATTGTCTTCATTATCATCCTCTTCTTCTTCTTCTTCTACCCTCAACACCCTTCTCCTCCTTTTGGGTGCATCATTGGGTGTGGTTTGAGGTGGTTTTTGAGGTAATGGAATTGGTTTTGGGGGTTGAGTTGTGAGTGTCTTGGTTTAGGGATAGGGTTGGCAGGTTTTGGAGTTGGTTGTTTATGAGTTGGAGTTAGGGAAGGCTGATCTAGCATTTTTGTGGTAAGTTTGGCTTTGGAGAGCTTGGCCATATCAGTTCTCTTCCCAACACCTGCCTCATCCAATGCTTCTATAATTAACCCCATATTGAATGCTTCAGAAGAATAGATTCTGGTGGTTATTGCTAGAATACTGTCTCTGGTCCATGATTTGATCTCAATGAATGATCTTCCCAAGTATTTTGCAATAAATCTGATCATTATCTCCAACCTTTCCCTATCCATCACACTGTAACTAGCCCATGGTTCTTGTATTTCCTTAACTTCCACCTTCTGATCTGAGTGTCTAAAGTGGCTGTATCAAAGCCCTGTCTAAAGAGTTGGTCTATTATTCTGTCCATAGATCTGCTGTGAGCTTCATCAGCTTCTTTAACCAGATCTTCTAAGGATTTCTCTCTAACAAGCTCTTGTGTTTCAACACTTTTCTTTCTTTTATAAGTGATTAGTTGTTTCTCTTTCTCTAGCTCCTTCTCTTTTTCTTGTTGTTTCTCATCAACCACTCTCTTTCTCTTTCTTTCTTTTACTGCCTTAGACTTAGTAGTCTCCGCCTTTTTGGATGCATTAGGATCAGGAGCTTGAAAGGCAGAAAGTGACTTTTGCACACCATCATCAACAAGTGATTGGAGATTTGAGGAGATCCTCTCATCAATGGTGTTATGTACTATCTCACTGATGATGGGAGTGATGAGAGGTAAAGATTTTTGAAAGGTTGCAACCATCTGCTCAGAGGGGTTTTGTCCCTAAGAGGTGGTGCCAAAAGCAGTGGCTGGTGGCTTAGTTAAGTGTATTGGCTATGTGTTTGGTGAACCTTCAAATGAAGGTGCCATCTGTGGGTCAATGGGGATAGATGGACTTTCATCCTGAGACATTTTGGCTAGCAGCTCTTTGAGTCTGCTCACCTCAGTCTCTAGGATTGTATTATGGGCTAAGACATTGAAGAAAAAGCCCAGGTCATCATCAGTCTTTGCTGAATCATCTGACCTCCTAATTAAATCAGGATGTACATGCCCTGAGTGTAGATCAGTATATGCATGTGCCCCTTGTTCTTGGTTCTGGGACTTCCTGCCTTAGGACTTTGTCCTTCATTGGTAGTTGCCTCTGGTGAGGTCTATATATGGTACCAACTTCATCCTGTTCATTTGCTGAATCAGTAGAAGTGGCATCCTGACCAGAAGTTCTAACCCCTCTTCTACACTTGGAGATTGAACATTATAACCCCTGTGTTATGGGTTATCAGCATCATTTTGGTCCTCCCCCTCAATGTTGAGGTATTTTCAGTGTTAACTGGTTTCTGGGGAGGGGGTGAGGAATGCAGCTGACTCAGCACTTTAGCAACTATAAGGGTTGGGCCACGGTTGCAGTTGGAGATTGGTCAGAAGCTGATTGCACCCGGGGTGAGAGATGCTCTTCATGGTAACCTTCTCAACTGAGAAAGGTTCTAGTAATGTGGTATCCCTAAATTTGGTTGCAACAGGATCCTGTGGAGAGGATACCTGTGCAGTTTCAGCTAGTTGAGTCTCTGACATAACTGGGGTTTAGAACCAGTATGTGTTTCCTGTATTGGTGGTACAAGGGCATCCGCGGGGGACTCATCTCTCTGAGTAGGCTTTTTGGGCTTTTGAGGTTTGGGTTTGGTGGGGACTTTGGATCTGGAGATGGAGGCTGTGGGTTCCCTCTGCTTGGGTTTGAGCAGCCGGGCAGTCCCTTTGAGAGTAGGGTCAGAGTTATGTCTGGAGTATACCTCAGCTAAAATAGCTGGAGCAGGGACTCCAAGACCGACTAGGCCGTCAGATTTTAATTGATTTAAAATTATGGCCATCAGAAACCTGGGATATAATAGCCATCTATTTTTCACAGTTTTCTGAGCCAGATCCTTTAGTTCCATAAATACTATCTCAGAAAAATTTAGATTTTGTCATTCAAAGATAGAGTACAATATCTGTTGCCATCTTAAGGACATCTGATCCGATGAAGATGTCTTTGGAGCAAGACAGACATTCACCATGTGGAAGATAAGTCTTTCAGCATCATGGAAGTGCTTTTTGAGAATGCTTGTAGCACTTAAGTCTCCTTCATACCCGTTGTTGATGAAATATATATCAATGGTGTCTTTCGGGTATTCTATAATACAGGTGGCATCATGCAAATTTAGGGTTTTGCGAATGTTGTCAGGGGTGATTACCACCTGTTTATGGTTAACCAACGACTGGAGAGTGATTTGGCTATCATTTTCACCAGTTGTGACAAAGACGTTGGTCCAGAATGGTGTAATCGGGGTATATGGTAGGATTCAAAAAAAAGCGGTTCGGTATTGGGAATCCACCATAAGATCAATGGCATTATCAAATTTTTTCCTGAAGGCCGATTTCGAGAAGTAGGCAACACAGTTATGTCGGGGTTTGAGTTTCATGGTCGCCATTGTTGATAGAGAAAAGGATAGAAAATGGCTAATGAAACGTTTGGCAATAAGTGCAGGTATTTATTAGGTTAAGAAAAGGCTGAAAAGAAAACGACTGAAAGTGTTGGTGTTGTCAGCAGTTGTATGAAAACAACTAAAGAGTTGGTTTGAACTATCAGACGTTTGAAAACAACTAAAGACCTAGTTTTGGTCATCAGTAGTTATGAAACTACTGAAAACCTTGGTTTTGTCTTGAGTAGAAACAACGGAGGACTTGGTGTTATCATCATAGTTGTGAACTACTGAAGATATGGTTTTGTCATCAGTTGGAAACAACTGAGGACTTGGTGTTAGTCATCAGTAGTTGTGAAACTACTGAAGACATGGTTTTGTCATCAGCTGTTTAAGATGAAACGCAGTTTGTGGAAATGACTGAAGAGAAAATTCTCATTAGTAGTTTTCATCAATTCTTAGCTTTTCAGCTATTTCATACTGTCCTCAACACTTACTCATCAAACTTGTTAGCTGTTTTCAGTTGTTTCATAGGACATCAGTACTTATCTGTTTTTATTGACATAAGTAGTTATAGCTACATCAGTAGTTGTAACTGCATCAGTTTCTTTTAATAGAATCAGTACATATTTGTGACATGATTACTAATGGTCATCAGTACTTGTTTACTGAGATCATCATTAGTTGTCACTTATTCTAGCTGCAGCATACCAAGCCTTAACACAAGATTTTGGAAGGTTGAACTATCCAAAGGCTTAGTGAATATATCTGCAAGCTCATCAGCACTTGGCACAAACTTTGGATCAATGAGACCTTTTTCAAAACAATCCCTAATAAAATGGTGTTTGATCTCTATATGTTTGGTCCTAGAATGCTGGACTGGATTCTTGACAATACACAGAGCTAAAGCACTATCCATTAATAATGGAGTCTTAGTCTCTGTAATGCCATAATCCAGTAATTGGTTCTGAAGCCAAGTACCTGAGATGTACAACTTGCAGTAGCAATGTACTCTGCTTCAGCAGTGGATGTAGCAACAGATGTTTGTTTCTTACTTTGCCAAGAAATCAAACAGTTGCCTAGGAATTGACATCCACCAGAAGTTGACTTTCTGGTTAACTTACACCCTGCATAGTCACTATCAGAAAAAGCAACTAATTTGCAAGAGTGTCTAGTGGAATACCAAAGACCTAGAGATTGTGTACCTTGCAGATATCTAAAGATCCTCTTGAGTGCAATCAAATGAGACTCTTTAGGAGCAGCTGAAATCTAGCACAAACACAAGTTGCAAACATAAGATCTGGTCTAGAAGCTGTTAAGTACATCAAGGACCCAATCATACATCTGTAAAGCGTTTTATCAACAACTTACCTTCTGATCTACATCCAGTTGTGTGGTGTTGCACATGGGAGTAGAACATGGCTTACAGTTTTGTAATCAAACTTATTCAAAAGATTTTTGTATATTTTGACTGATGAATGAAGGTTCCATCAGCCTTTTGTTTGATTTGCAAGTCTAGAAAGAACTGTAATTCTCCCATTGCACTCATTTCAAACTTTTGTTTCATTAAACTTGTAAAATCATCACACAACTGAGGATCAGAGGATGCAAAAATTATATCATCAACATAAATTTGAACAAGTAGCTTATGCTGATCCACTTTCTTAATAAACAAAGTTTTATCTATGGAGCCTCTAGTGAAATTATTTTTAAGAAGAAAATTTGAAAGTGTTTCATACCAGGCTCTAGGAGCTTGCTTCAACCCATAAAGAGCCTTATCAAGTTTATACACCCAATCAGGATGTTTATTGTCCTCAAAACCTGGTGGTTGACACACATAAACCTCTTCTTTTATTTGTCCATATAAAAAAGCACTTTTGACATCCATTTGAAAATATTTAAGATTGTGGAATGCAGCATAGGCTAAGAACAATCTAATTGCCTCCAGTCTGGCTACAGGGGCAAAGGTTTCATCATAATCAATACCTTCTTCTTGTGAAAACCCTTGTACAACCAGTCTAGCCTTGTTCTTGACATAAGCCCATTTTCATCTGTTTTATTCCTAAACACCCACTTAGTGCCTATTGCACACTTATCTTGGGGTAGAGGAACCAGTTCCCATACTTGCTATTTTTTGAACTGAACTAGCTCAAGCTGCATGGCTTCAACCCATCCATTGTCTCTAAAGCAACATGATAGTTCTTTGGCTCTAGCTGACTTATGAAGAGAGCATAGAAGCAGATGTTGGATAATTGACTCCTGGTTGAGACACCAGCATTGATATCACCAATGATTTGAGACATGGGGTGATTCTTCAGCTCTTGGTACACTATAAGATCAGTGCAAGTGTTTGTAGCAGGTTCAGCAGTAACAGATGTTGATCTAGACTCTAGAAACCAAGTATGAGATGGCAATTCAAATGATGTAGAGGAGTCAGAAATCTCATTAGCATTTGTTGTGGATGGAGCTGCTGAAGCTACAGGAACATCAAGTTTAGTGGACTCAGGCAGTTGATCACTAAACTTGAAAAGGTGAGTACTGATATCATCATCATCTTCAGTACCACCAGGTGGAAGACTTGTGGCAGAAGATGATTTATTCACATGATCTGCAACAGCTGGAAGTTGATAAGGAACATATTGCAGTATATCCAGATCAAACAACTCCATCGGGTTTTGTGGAATTTTATCCTTAGGAGATTCATTGAACTTCACATGCAAGGTTCTTCAACTATCTTTGTTCTGCAGTTGAAGACTCTGTAAGCCTTGCATATGGATGAATATCCTACAAATTACCCTGCATCCACCTTAGGATCAAATTTAGGGAGTTGATCCTTTGTGTTGAGAATGAAACAAGGACACCCAAATGCTTTGAAGAATGAAATTAGAGGAGCCAAATGATGTAGAACTTCATATGGAGTCTTCATCATCCTCTGATTTACTAGAACTCTATTCTACACATAGCAAGATGTGTTGACAACTTCAGCCCAAAAGGTTATGGCAAACCAGAGTCAGCCAACATGGACCTTGCAGCTTCAATTAGGGTCCTGTTCTTTCTCTCCACTACTTCATTTTGTTCTGGAGTCCTTGGGATGCTAAACTGCCTCTTGATTCCCTTTGAGAGATAAAAATCATCAAGTGTATGGTTTCTGAATTCTGTTCCATTATCACTCCTTATACACTTGACTGATAGGGAATACTGCTTCTCAACATATAACACAAAGTTTATAATCGTCTGAGCAACCTCATCCTTTGTATGCAAGAAGAAAGTCCATACAAATCTGGAGCAATCATCCACAATTACCAGATAGTATTTCTTCTTTGCCATGCTCATCACTCTCACAGGGCCAAATAGATCCATGTGCAGTAACTGCAAGCAGGCAGTGGACTTAGGTTCTTCAATAGGAGGGAATGAGACTTTGTGTGTTTTCCGTTCAAACAAGCAGTGCAGGTTTCATCACAGTGGAACTCCTTTATTGGTAGACCTCGCACTAAACTATTGTGGATCAGTTGATTCATGTTGTTGAGATTTATATGACCCAGCCTTCTGTGCCACAGTTTAGATTCCTGAGGAGAGGCTTTGGAGAACAAGCAAGGATGACCCTTCAAATCAATCTTCTTTGACAAATCCAGGGCATATACTCTTCCAATCCTGTTGGCCTTCAGGAGAGTATGTTCATCCAATACCTTGCCAATCAGCCTCAGAACTTGGGAAGACAGAATCCTGCAGTTCTGGCTTGTGAAAAGTGCAACATGCCCTTTATCACACATCTGACTGACATTCAGTAGATTATACTTGAGATTCTCCACATGGTTAACATCATCAAATCTGAGTTCTCCATTAGACACATATCCTTTCCCGATGATGTAACCCTTAGCATCATTTCCAAAAGAAACAAATCCCTTTTTTCCTTGAGAGTAGTCATTAAGAAGAGAGCTGCTCCCTGTCATATGCATAGATCCTCCACTGTCTACATACTAGATTCTCCTTTGGCATGCTGAAGAACCTTGCATTCATCACAAGGAACTAGTTAGGTTTTGAGACCCAAACCCTTTTGGTTTTGGGTCTGTTTTCATCAACAGATTTAACCCTAACTTGTTTCTCATGATTAACAGCTCATGAAGGTGGAGATGGTGCTTAAATGGATTCCTTGGATTTGGGCTTGAAATACCTTTTTAGTGGTTTGATCACAGGTGCATCTAGTTGGTTAACTCTCCCCAACAAATGCTGAACCATCATAACAAGTTGTGTCTGATTTGTAGCTAAAGCTTTCAGCTCTTGTGACACATCAATACTTGTTTTTGATGAGTTCCTGTGACCCACCATTTCCTCCTTGAAATTCAAAGACTTAGTCTGATTTTTATCATGAGGAACACTGTCAGCTATTTTATGATAAACCTTATCCTTCTTTTTGGATTTGGATGAAGCCTTGGGTTTATCACATTGGGATGATTGTGGTACAAACTTGGTCTCAAAGTCATTTTTCATTTTATCCATGTGAATTTTAATGAGCTTATATCTGTTGAGTTTGGAACCCTTTTTGTACCAACATTCATCAGAAAGATGATTGAATTTACCACATATTTCACATGGCTTATTCTTCATCTTGGATTGATCAACTGCTGAAGTGGAAACTACTGAAGGTGTGATCTTCAGTACTTTCCTCCTTTCAGTACTTGTGTTAAGTACTCAAGGATCTGTAACAACTGAAGACTTGTTCTTCAGCTATTCTCTGTCCGTCCTGAAAGACCATATGATAGATTCCTCAGCAGTTGTTAATCATTTTATTTTAGTTGATTTGAAATGCTTTTCAGATGTTGTGACTTGCCCTTTAGTACTTGAGGTACTTTGACGAAAAACATCTGAAGTACTCAGCTTCATGTGCTTATCAGTAGTTAACCCATCAGGCAATTGATTTGCTGAGGTATCAACATTGATTTCATCTTCTGATCTTGGCTGATCACTTGAGGATGAAACACATGATGATGTGGTTTGGAAATTACTTTCACCTTCAGGTTTTACTATTGATTTTGGAATAAAATCTACAGGGGGTGCAATGTGGTTGTAACCAATTCCAAACTTCACATTTGAAGTTGTTTGCTTGCTGAGAAGCATTTCAAATCCCTTGCAGGATGATACCCAGCGGTCACACTCAACTTGGGTAGCTGCAAGTGTTTCTTTAAGAACTCTGTGGTTCTCAAGAATGACCTCTAGCTTAGCCTTTTCATCATTTAATTGGCATTTAAGCTTATAAATCTCATCATCTTTATCTTTAAGGACATACTCATACTCAACTTTTCTTTTGGAAAGGGTTTGCTCAAGCTCAAGATTTTGACTTATTAAAGCTACATTTGCCTCTCTAATAGAGATAAATGCAGCTATGCAAGATTCAGAACATAGCTTGGCCTTAGCCTCAGAGGATACCTGGGTTACCTGTGATGAAGATGCATTGGAGCATGAACCATCAGTAGACTCCAAGGCCATTAGAGCAAGATTCCCAAAAGGATTTTCACCACCATGTTGACCATCACTAGCAAATAATTGCTCATTACCAGAAAGATCATCTGGTAGACTACTCCAGTCAACAGTACCAGGGGTGAAGAAGCTGTGATGAGGTTGTGATTGAGATGATTGAGATGGTTGAGGCTGGGTAAGGCTTGAGGTTGTTGTGCAATAGGAACTTGAACTTGATTTGGCTGTGGCATGTAATAGCAGGGATATGGATATGGCATTGGACCCTGAGGGACAAAATATGCAGGAGATATAGGTTGTGAGTGATGACCAGAACTAGCAGGATGTTGCCATATGTTTTGTGAACTATTGCTTGGAAAAGTCACAAAGGGTGCAGAGGAGTTAGATCCAGTTGATCTACACTCTCTTGCAAAGTGCCCAGCCTGTGGCATTTGTGACACCTCAACTTACTCTTGTGAAAACAAACTTTGGTTTTGCCAGAGAGTCCTAGAAATTTTCTGCCAGTTCTCTTGTAGAACTTTTCAGATCTGATATTAATCAAGGACATTTGGCTTAGAATATCCATCTCTTCTAGGTCATCATCAGCAATACCTTTCAAATCATCCATAATGAAGCACAAATTGTCACTATTACAGCCTGACTGACTATCAACACTAACAAATGCATGATCAAAACTGTTTGAAGAGAAATCTATATGCTCATCATAATTGCTTTCTGATGCAGCATATTTTGACTCATGACCAACCAAGGCAGTGTTCCCTGGTACAAAGTCATCAGTGAGCTTTCCTGATGATGCCAGCTTCCTTTTTTGCTCTATCTCTCTTTCAAATGTAAGCAGTTTCACATGGAGTTGGGTAAGAGATAGGCTATCCAGATTTGCACTGGAGCGTAAGACAATGGTATATGTGTCCCACCTCTCAGGCAGTGATCTGAAAAATCTGTTGTTCATCTGGCTATTAGTGTATTCATCTTTGACCATTTTCAGCTCAGAGATCAAACAGGAAAAACGCTCAAACTGTTGAGTCAGTGTCTCACCCTTCCTATGAGAGAATGTCTCATATTGTTGGACAAGGATTTCTCTGTTGTTTGCTAAGACCTCATCTGTTCCACCAAATTGTTCTTTAAATGCAATCTAGAGATCATGAGCAGTTTCATGATGCATAAGCCCAGAATAGATTGCATTTGGCAGTGCCATGGCCAGAATTCCATGTGCTTTAGCATCAATCTCAAACAGTTTTCGATCCTCATCTGAGTATTGTTCCTTCTTCTTCGGAACCATTTGGTTGGTTTCCGGATTGTTCACCATAGGCTTGTGTGGACCATGTACCACAGATGTCCAACAACCTGAACTGTTAACATACAGGTGATGGAGCATTCTTCGTTGCCATATGTTATACTCAGTCCTAACCAGCATCGGAGGCTTGGTTGAGGAACCAGTATTGTGAGGGTCATTAGAAGGAGTAGTCATTCTCAGATTCAATCAAATTCAATTAAGTTTTAACTGGTTTAGCGCAAAACACAACAAACTCAATATGAACCAAGAGAAATCTCAAAGCAAATAACCGAAAGGAGCAGAAATTCAATCTCTATAACCAATTCTTGCAAATATACTAATTCGATCAAACTTAGATATTGAAATAGCAGTTTCAATGATCAATTGTTAGATTGATCAATGATTAACCAGCTCTCATACCATTTGTTAGAATCAGAGATCTAAGTTTGATCAATTAAAATAGATTACAGCGGAAATCGAACAATGAATTAGACAATTTTGCAAGAACTCAATTGATATTCAATATAAAAGCACACGATTATAGAGAGAGAGAATTCTGCAACAGGAATATTTCATTCAAATGCTTTCGTGGTGGTTGAATGTCACACGTTACAATTAGGTCAACATTCCTTATATAAGGAATGTGACGTCAACTGATGTCACTTGATAGTGACATCTAACAGAATTATACAAACAACTGAAACTATGCAAACTACTGAGAATGTTCTCAACAACTGATCACATCTCAGAGAATGCTAAGTACCAGAACATAAAACTACTCAACTAAAACTACTGAAACTATAAACTACTGAAAAGTAAATTACAAGTACCGAAAAGGAAAACCATCACAACTACTGAAGTTAATAACTTCAGCTGTTATGACAACTACTGATCACTCTGGTCTTCAGTCTTTATCTTCAGTCTTTGTTCTTCAGACTTTTACTTCAGACGTTGTCTTCAGCTGATAGCTTCATACTTTGTCTTTAGTACTTTACTTTCAGACTTTGTCTTCAGTAGAAATCTTCAGATCTTGTCTTCAGACTTTGTCTTCAGACCTTGTAATGAGCTGATGTCTTCAGCTGTTGTGATCTTCTTCAGCAGTTGTAATGTTTGTGGGACTTAGAGGTTTTTCTAATCAGGCTCATTGGTTCTTTTGGTCCAACACACTCATAAGAAGTTTTCATTTTATCTTTCACAATTAACGTTTTGTTCCGAAAAAAACACGTTTTTGATATAGCTTCATCCCACAAAAAGTTATAGGAATCTTTGCATCAGCTAACATAGAACGAGCAGCTTCAATCAATGTTCTGTTCTTCCTTTCAGCAACTCCATTTTGTTGAAGAGTTCTAGGAGCACTGAACTGATGAGCTATCCCTTTCTGAGCACAAACATTTCAATGTTAGCACTTTTGAATTCCATTCCATTATCACTTCCTATTATTTTCACTTTATTTTCTAATTTATTTTCAACTTTAATGATAAATTCTTTTAGTAATTCAGTCGTTTCAGATTTAGCATACAAAAAGAAAACCCATGAAAACCTTGTATAGTCATCAGTGATAACTAAACAATATGATTTTCGTCCAATACTCTTGACATTTGTTGGTCCAAAAAGGTCCATATGTAACAATTGAAGAGGTTTGGAAGTTGAGTTTATGAGTTTGGTCTTATAAGACGCTCTATGTTGTTGTCCCTTTAAACATGCTGAGCAGTGATCAGTCGTTGCAAACTTCTTAGATGGAAGTCCAATAACATGATTTCTGATACAAGCTTGTTTATTCTTGAAATTGAATGTCGAGACGTCTATGCCAAAGATGGCTTTCATCATTTGATGCTTTAGTAATTAGGCAAGTTGTTTCGGTTGAAGATCAACTTGAGACATATCCAGTTTGTATACATCTCTATCCTTTCAGCTGTAACAATACCCATCTTTGCTTATCTGAAAACCTGGCTTCAAAAATATAACAGATTGAATCATCAAAAAGAACAGAAATGATTTATCCCAAATTGGGATACACTTAAAAGATTAAAGTTCAACTTGAGCAAAAGTGACTTGGTCAAAGCTTAGATCCCATTGATACTGTTCCTTCTCTAGTTATTTTTCCACTTTCATCACCACCAAAGGCGACATGTGTTCCATCTTTTACTTAAGTCTTGTAACAAGGTAGGATTGCCTGTCAATGCGGCTACACCCACATCCACAAACCATGTATTGAGTGGTCTTCTGGGCGACCTACACAACAAGAATTAAGTTGATATATCCACCAAGCGAGATGGTCTTGGGTTTTCCAAATTTATCAACAATGTTAAATGTTTGTAATGAAGATTATTCAAATCAGGTTTATTCTTGATGAATTTACAATCTTGTTTTGGAAATTGTTGAGATTATTTTTGAAAGCATTTTCATACATTTGATTGATCAATTTTGACATGAATTGAGCTGATCATTTTATTAGTCATTCTTACGAATCCATGGATGAATTGTTCTGCACATTTTTAGATGTTGGACCAAAAGAACCAATGAGCCAAGATCAGAAAACCTCTAAGTCCCACACGGTATCACAACAACTGCTGAAAGCCTCATCAGTAGTTTGACAAGTGCTGAAGACTTCAACAGCTGAAGATCAAGTGCTGAAGACCTTAACAGCTGAAGAACCAAAGTGCTGAAGTACAACAGCTGAAGAACACAAGTGCTGAAGCTGAAAGACCAAAGTACTGAAGTACAACAGCTGAAGAGTTCACAAGTGCTGAAGATCAACAACTGATGTACAAAGTCTGAAGACAAAGACTGAAGACATCAGCTGATGATATCTACTGAAGTCATCAGCTGATGAAACGCCTGAAGGTCAAAGTCTGAAGATCAAGTACTGAAGCCTCAGTAGTTTGTCACAACTGCTGAAGAGTACTTACTTCTTCAGTAGTTGTGATATCAGTAGTTTTATTTTCTTTGTTTCAGTAGTTTTGTAAAACGACTGAAGAGCTTGTTCTTCAGTCGTGTAGTTTCAGTAGTTTTATATTTTGTACTTAACTTGCTGATATGTTCTCAGTAGTTGTGAACATTTCAGTAGTTTGTTAAGAATTAGTTATTTCTGTATTGGATCTGCCAGTTGTCACTTTCCGTGATAACAGCAGTGACTGTTGCACTCTATATAAGGAGTGACAACCTATTGTAATGATTGAATGAAATGAGAATTGAATGGAATGAATGATTGATTCGATTAGAAATATTCTTCATCTATAAACATTCCCAGAAATCAGAAATACATACTCTCCCTATAACTGTATGCGATCTTAATGCTCACATATATTGTTAGCTTGCTACAATTTGTCTAATTCGTGTTTGTATTCCGCTGCTGCTTTACATTCTGATACATCAAACTTGTGATCACTGATCCTGTCAAATGGTATCAGAGCAGGTTAATCATTGATCGATCTAATAATTGATCATTGAAACTGCTATTCAAGATCCAAGTTTGATTGAATTAGCTTTTGTTTTTGCAAGAAACGGTTATAGAGATTGAATTTTTCTGTATTTCTGCTCATTCATCCTGAGATCTTTTCTTGGTTCTCATTGAGTTTGTTGTGGTTTGTCTAAACTTCTTTTTAAACTTGAACTAAACTGTTTTTGAACTGAAAATGACCACTCCCTCCAATGATCCTCACAATACTGGTTCCTCAACCAAGCCTCCTATGCTGGTTAGGAATGAGTATAACATATGGCAAAGACGTATGCTCCATCACCTGTCTGTTAACAGCGCAGGGTGTTGGACATCTGTGGTACATGGTCCACACAAGCCTATGGTGAATAACCCGGAAACCAATCAAATGGTTCCGAAGAGGAGGGAGCAATACTCAGATGAGGATAAAAAGTTGCTTGAGATTGATGCAAAAGCCCATGGAATTCTGGCCATGGCTTTGCCCAATGAAATCTATTCTGGGCTAATGCATCATGAAACTGCCCATGACCTCTGGATTGCTTTGAAAGAACAATTTGGAGGAACAGATGAGGTCTTGGCAAATAATAGAGAAATTCTTGCCCAACAATATGAGACATTCTCTCATAGAAAGGGTGAGACACTGACTCAACAATATGAACGGTTTTCTTGTTTGATCTCTGAACTAAAAATGGTCAAACTTGAATACACCAATATTCAGATGAATAACAGATTTCTCAGATCACTGCCTGAGAGATGGGACACATATACTATTGTCCTACGCTCCAGTGCAAGTTTGGACAAACTATCTCTCACCCAACTCCATGGGAAATTGCTCACTTTTGAGAGAGAGATAGAACAGAAGAGAAAGCTGTCTTCATCTGGAAAGCTCACTGAAGACTTTATACAAGGCAACACTGCCTTGGTGGGTCATGAGTCAGAATATGCTGCATCTGAATGCCAGTATGATGAGCATATTAATTTCTCTTCGAGCACTTCTAATTCTGCATTTGTAAGTGTTGATGGTCAGTTTACTGGAGGTAATAATGACAATTTATGTTTCATTATGGATGATCTCAAGGGGATTGCTGATGATGACTTAGAAGAGATGGATATTTTGAGCCAAATGGCCTTGATAAATATCAGATCTCAGAAGTTCTACAAAAGAACTGGAAGAAAATTCCCAGGACTCTCTGGCAAAACCAAAGTTGGTTTTGACAAGAGCAAGTTGAGGTGTCACAAATGCCAACGGCTTGGACACTTTGCAAGAGAGTGTAGATCAACTGGATCAAACTCTACTGCACCCTTTGTGACTTTTCCTGGCAACAGTCAACAAAACAGAGGGCAACATCCTGTCACATCTAGTCATCATCCTCAACAACAATCTCCGGCATATTTTGTTCCTCAGGGTCAAATGCCTATCAGTACCCTTGTTATTACATGCCACAGTCAAGTCAAGTTCAAGTTCCTATGACACCACAACCTCATGCATTACCAGAACCTCAGCCTTCCCTATCTCATCAACAACCTCATCTCAACAACACAGCTTCTTCACCCCAGGAGTTGTTGACTGGAGCAGTTTACCAGATGACTTGTCTGGTCATGATCAACTGTTCTCAGGTGCTGGTCAACATGGTGGTGACAGTCCCTTTGGGAATCTAGCTCTTATGGCTTTGGAGTCTGCTGATACTTCATCTTCCAATGCCTCTACACCTCAGGTATCACAGGTATCCTCTGAGGCAAAAGCCAAATTATGTTCTGAACAATGCATAGCAGCATTTGCTTCCATTAGAGAAGCAAATGTAGCTTTAATTAATAAGAACATTGAGCTAGAACAAGTAATTTCCAAAAACAAAGCTGAGTTTGAGTTTGTGCTCAAAGATAAAAATGATGAGGTTTATAAACTGAATTGCAAAATAATTGATGATAAGGCTAGAGAAGATGTACTTTTAGAGAAGTACAAAGATCTCAAAGAAACCCTTGCAGTTACCCAGGTCGAGTGTGATAGATGGGTACAATCATGCAAAGGTTTTGAAATGCTTCTTAGTAAGCAATCTGCTTCAAATGTGAAGTTTGGAATTGGTTACAATCACACTGCTCCACCTACAGATTTTACCCCAAGAGCAGAGGTAGAATCTGATGGTGAGAGTGATAACCAATCCATCAAGTCATGTGATCTACCTTCTGATACAGCACAATCAGAAGTAGCAGTCAGTATCAAGTCCTCTTTGAACCTATCAGCTGATGTTGATGGTCCAAATGCTGACATTCACATGATCAATAAGTTGATCAACTCAGGAGTCAATCCTGAAGGTCCTGAAAGGACTGGAGAGCAGGATTCAACTCCTGAAGTTCAAACTTCAACTGCTGTCAGTACTGAAGAGAAGAAAACTGGCAGTAGTAGAAAGAGTTTGAAGACTACTAAAGATGCTGTCAAGAAAGCAACCAATGCTTCCAAAGCATTGAAGAACAAGTCTTCTGTTGCTTCACCATCTTTAGTTGATGATCAACCTAAGATGAAGAAGAAACCATGTGAAGTATGTGGTTTGTTCAATCATCTTACAGATGATTGTTGGTACAAAAGAGGTTCCAAACTCAAACAAAAGGAAGAAATTAATGAGAAAATGGTAAAAATGAAAACTGAGTTTGAGACCACATTTGTATCAGCAACATCAAATCCTGTAACCCTTAAGTCCTTAAAGCAATCCAAAAAGGAAGGAGTTAAACAGGTGACAGCTGAGGGTGCTCAAAAGAAGAAGGTACAACATAGGACCTTATCTAACTCCACTAGCAATGTGTCTGATGAGCTGAAAGCTTTATCACAAAATCAGACACAGCTGGTGATGATGGTACAACATCTGTTGGGTAGAGTTAACCAACTAGATTCTCCTATGTTGAAACCACAGAAAAGGAGGTCTAAGCCAAAGGACTCCTCTTCTGCACCATCTTCTTCCTCTCAGGCTGTTGTTACAAATAAACATGCTAGTTTACCATCTATTGATGAGACCAGGCCCAAAACCAAAAAGGTTTGGGTCTCTAAAACTAACTGATTGTTTATTATTGCAGGGTTCTTCAACATGCCAAAATAGCATCTGGTATGTAGACAGTGGGGGATCCATGCACATGACTGGGAACATCTCTCTTCTTCATGACTACTCTCAAGGAAAGAAGGGATTGTCTCTTTTGGCAATGATGCTAGGGGTTACATCATCGGTAAGGGCTTTGTCTCCAATGGAGAAATCAAATTTGATGATGTTAATCATGTGGAAAATCTCAAGTACAACCTCTTGAGTGTCAGTCAAATGTGTGATAAAGGCCATGTTGCCCTTTTCACAAGTCAAAACTGTAGGATTCTGTCATCCAAAGTTTTGCCCTTGATTGACAAGGTGTTGGATGATCACACTCTCCTGAAAGCCAACAGGACAGGAAGAGTGTATGCCTTAGATCTCTCTAAGAAGATAGATCTCAAAGGCAATCCTTGCCTATTTTCCAAAGCCTCTTTTCAAGAATCTAAACTATGGCACAGGAGGCTTGGTCATGTTAATCTCAAAAACATGAATCAGCTTAGCCACAATAGTTTAGTCAGAGGCTTACCAATAAAGGAGTTCCACTGTGATGAAACATGCACTGCTTGTTTAAAAGGAAAACAGCACAAGGTCTCATTTCCTCCTATTGAAGTGTCCAAGTCCACTGCCTGCTTGCAATTACTGCATATGGATCTATTTGGTCCTGTGAGAGTAATGAGCATGGCAAGAAGAAATACTGTCTGGTAATTGTGGATGATTACTCCAGATTTGTATGGACTTTCTTTCTACACTCAAAGGATGAGGCTGCTCAGAAGATTATCCACTTTGTGCTGTACATTGAGAAGCAGTATTCCCTTCCAGTCAAGTGTATTAGGAGTGATAATGGAACTGAGTTCAGAAATCATACACTTGATGACTTCTATCTCTCAAAGGGAATCAAAAGGCAGTTCAGCATTCCAGGACTCCGGAACAAAATGGAGTAGTGGAGAGAAAGAACAGGACTCTCATTGAAGCTGCAAGGTCCATGCTGGCTGACTCAGGTTTGCCATTGACCTTTTGGGCCGAAGCTGTCAACACAGCTTGTTATGTGCAAAATAGAGTGTTAGTAAATCAGAGGTTGATGAAGACTCCATATGAAGTTCTCCATCATTTGGCTCCTCTGATTCATTTTTCAAAGCTTTTGGGTGTCCCTGTTTTATTCTCAACACAAAGGATCAACTCCACAAAATTGATCCTAAGGTGGATGCAGGATACTTTGTTGGTTATTCATCTACTTGCAAAGCATACAGAGTCTTCAACTGCAGAACAAAGATGGTTGAAGAAACTCTACATGTTAAGTTTAATGAATCTCCAAAGGACAAGATTCCACAAAGTCCTGTGGAGTTATTTGATTTGGACATACTGCAATATGTTCCCTATCAAACTCCTGCTGTTGCTCCTGTCAACAGTTCACCACCTGGTGGTACTGCTGATGATGATGATGATTGCAGTACTCACCTCTTCAGGTTTAGTGATCAGCTGCCTGATTCAACTAGACCTGATGTTCCTGTAGCGCCAGTAGCACCATCCACAACAAATGCTGATGAGATTTCTTCGAATTCAACTTCCTTTGAATTACCATCCACTGATTGGTTTCAAGGAAATGATTCACCATCACCATCTGTTGCTGCTGAACCGGCTACAAACACTTGCACAGATCTCATTGTGTATCAAGATCTGAAGAATCACCCCATGTCTCAAATCATTGGTGATATCACTGCTGGAGTATCAACAAGAAGTCAATTGTCAAATTTCTGCTTCTATGCTCTCTTCATCAGTCAGCAAGAGCCAAAGAATTATCACATTGCTTTAAAGGACAATGGATGGGTTGATGCCATGCAGCTTGAGCTTCTTCAGTTCAAGAAACAGCAAGTGTGGGAACTGGTTCCTCTACCTCCAGGTAAGTGTGCAATAGGCACTAAATGGGTGTTTAGGAACAAAACTGATGAAAATGGGCTTATTGTTAAGAACAAGGCCAGACTGGTTGTTCAGGGGTTTGCACAAGAAGAAGGTATTGATTATGATGAAACCTTTGCCCCTGTAGCCAGACTGGAAGCAATTCGATTGTTTTTAGCTTATGCTGCTTATCAAAAACTTAAAGTCTTTCAAATGGATGTCAAAAGTGCATTTTTGTATGGAAAAGTTAAAGAAGAGGTTATGTATGTCAACCTCCAGGCTTTGAGGACAATAAACATCCTAATTGGGTGTATAAGCTTGATAAAGCTCTTTATGGGTTAAAACAAGCTCCAAGAGCCTGGTATGAGACATTGTCAAACTTTCTTCTGGAAAACAATTTCACTAGAGGCTCCATTGACAAGACTTTATTTATTAAGAAAGCTGGGCAGCATAATCTACTTGTTCAAATTTATGTAGATGATATCATTTTTGCATCCTCTGATCCAAAGTTGTGTGATGCCTTTACAAAGTTGATGCAACAGAAGTTTGAAATGAGTGCCATGGGAGAATTACAGTTCTTTCTGGGGTTGCAAATCAAACAAAAGGCTGATGGAATTTTATTCATCAATCCAAATATACAAAAGATCTTTTGCAAAAGTTTGATTTACAAAACTGTAAGCCCTGTTCTACTCCCATGAGCAGCACCACACAACTGGACTCAGATCAGAAAGGTAAAGTGGTTGATGAAACACTTTACAGATGTATGATTGGGTCCTTGATGTATTTAAGCTTCTAGACCAGATATTATGTTTGCTACATGTGTTTGTGCTAGATTTCAGGCTGCACCTAAAGAGTCTCATCTGATTGCAGTCAAGAGGATCTTTAGATATCTGCAAGGCACTCCATCTCTAGGTTTATGGTATTCTACCAGACATTCTGGTAAATTAGTTGCTTTTTCTGACAGTGACTATGCAGGGTGTAAGTTGACCAGGAAATCAACTTCTGGTGGATGTCAATTCCTAGGCAACTGCTTGATTTCTTGGCAGAGCAAGAAACAGACCTCAGTTGCTACATCCACTGCGGAAGCAGAGTACATTGCTGCTGCAAGCTGTACATCTCAGGTACTCTGGCTTCAAAACCAACTTTTGGATTATGGCATTACAGAGACTAAGACTCCATTGTTAATGGATAGTGCTTCAGCTCTTTGCATTGTCAAAAATCCAGTCCAGCACTCTAGGACCAAACATATAGAGATCAGACATCATTTTATAAGGGATTGTTTTGAAAAAGGTCTGATTGATCCTAAGTTTGTGCCCAGTGCTGATGAGCTTGCAGACATTTTTACTAAGCCTTTGGATAGTTCATCTTTCCAAAACCTGGTGTTAAGGCTTGGTATGCTGCAGCTAGAATAGGTGACAACTACTGATGCTCTCAGTAATTCATATTGATGATCATGAGTGCCTGTCACATATAAGTACTGATGAGCTCTTTTAACCTCAGTAGTTTTATAACTACTGAAGGCTAAAAGTTCTCACAAGTACTGAAGTACTTCATCTGCTCTAAACTACTGAAGTAGTTACAACTACTGATGCAGTCATAACTACTGAAATCAGTAAAAACAGATAAGTACTGATGTCCTATGAAACAACTGAAATCAGCCATAAAGACTGATGAATGTGTTGAGGACAGTTTGAAACAGCTGAAAAGCTAAGAATTGACGAAAACAGCTGAAGAGAACTTTCTCCTCAGTCGTTTGTACCACTGCTGTTTCATTTTAAACAACTGAAGCAAAACCACGTCTTCAGCAGTTTTATAACTACTGATGACCAATACCAAGTCTTCAGTTGTTTACAACAGCTGATGACAAAACCACTGTCTTCAGTAGTTTCATAACTACTGATGACAAACACCATGTCCTCAGTTGTTTCAATCACCTGAAGTCAAAACCACGGTCTTCAGTAGTTTTCTAAACTACTGATGCCTAACACCGCGACTTCAGCTGTTTCAACGTCTGAAAGGATAATACCATGTCAACGGTCGTTTAAAACTACTGATGACTAACACCACATCCTTCAGTCGTTTCTCACCCGTACCCTATAAATACCCTAACCTGAGCTCTCCATGCTTATCTTCTTCAAACCTAACGTTCCTCTCCAAAAAATTTCCATGGCGTCTATGCAAATTAAACCGCGACACAACTGTGTTGCCTACCTCACAAAATCGCCGATCTGGACTAAGTTCGATACTGCTATCGATCTTATGGTTCAGTCCCAATACAACAAGGCATTCCTTCTGAACCCCGTTTTACATACCGAATCCTTGAACCAATTTTGGATGAACGTTAATGTCACTACTGAGGAGAGCAACACACGATCCCTCCGGTCAGTCGTCAACCACAAAGAAGTAGTGATTACTCCTGCAACAATCCGTAAAATTCTTCAACTGAGTGATGCTACTTCTCCTGCTGGATATCCGAAGGGCACCATAGATCTATCATTTGCTCAGCATGGATATCAAGGTGATCTCAATGCCACCACCATCATGAAGAAACACTTTAATGACGCTGAGCGCCTGATCTTTCACATGGTCAATGTATGTTTGGCCCCTAAGACATCGTCTTGGGATCAAATGTCCACCAAATGGCAGCAGGTAATGTATTCTATCCTTGAGCAACAACCACTGAATTTTTCAGAATTAATATTTTCAGAGCTCAAAGATATGGCTCAAAAACTAACTGCCAACCGTTGGATACTCTATCCACGGTTCATAATGGCCATTATAATAGACCAGCTTAATGCTGAGGGACTTGTTGGCTTGGGAGTCCCTGCTACGGCTGTTTTGCCAGAAGTATACTCCCGGCACAACTCCGACCGGACACTCAAACTGGCTGCCAAGCTGCGAAAACCCACGCAGCTGGAACCCACAGCCACCACCTCCAAATCCAATGTCCCCACCAAACCCACCAAAAAGAAACCCAAATGGCTACTCAGGGAATTGAGTCCCCTGAGGATGCTCCTGCACAACAAACGCAGGATATATCCACTAGTCCAAACCCCCTAGTGGATACCATGACTCCTCCAGTCACAGCCGCTCAGGCTTCCTCTCAACAGGAGCCTGCAGCAACCCAAGGGGCACCTACTTATCTGGGATCTTCCTCACTTGAGGAGATTGCCATTGAAGAGCACCATCCACCCCAGGTGCACACTGCTTCTACCCCCGTACCCCAAACAACCGCCCCTCACAGCCCAACTTTAGATAGTTGCTCAAGTGCTGACTCAATTGCACTCCTCACCCCTCCCCAGAAACCACTTATTACTGGGAATACCTCTACAATTGAGGGGGAGGAACACAGTGCACCTGAGAACCCACAGCACAGGGGTTTCCCATTCTATCTCCTGGTGTAGAGAAGGAGCTTAGAATATCTAGTGAGGCTGCCACCTCCTCTGACTCAGCACATGACCAGAGTGAGGCTGGTAACATTGCTAAGACCTCCTAGAGGCAACTGCTGATGATGGACATTGTCCTGAGGCTGGAAGTCCCCAGTACCAAGCACACAGGGCACATGCACCAACTGGTCTACACCCAGTGCATGTACATCCTGCTCTAAGCAGGAGGTCAGGTGATTCAGTATCAACTGATGATGACCTGAGCTTCTTCTACGATGTAGTTGCTCAAAACACCATTCTAGAGATGAGGTTAGCAGACTCAAAGAGCTGCTGGCCAAGATGTCTCAGGATGCAAGTCCATCTGCCACCCTCATACACCCACAGATGGCACCTTCCCTTGAAGGTTTCCCAAATACAGAGCCACCCCAATCAACCACCTGCCTCTGCTTCAGGCCCTACTTCTCAGGAACAGAACCCTCCTGAGCAAATAGGTGCTGCACTCCAAAATTCCCTCCCTCTCATCACCCCCCTAATCACTGATATAGTGATCAAAGCCCTTGATGAGAGGCTTTCCTCAACATTACAGCCCTGGTTGATGCTGCTGTCCACAAGACTCTTTCTGCGGTCTCAACCCCTTCCTCCAATGCAACCAAAAAGGGGGAGAGTCCTGCAGTGAAAGAACAGAAGAGGAAAAGATCCGAGGAAAAGGAGGAAGCGAGCAAGCCCAAAAGGAGGAGAAAGAACAGCAACCAATGCTCACCTACAAGCGAAAGAAAGGTGCTGATGAGCACATTGCTGAAGATAAAGCCTTGGAGCTACTGATAAAAGAGGCTGATGCCGAACACAGTAGATCAATGGACAACATCATTGATCAGCTGTTCAGGCAAGGTCATGACACCAACAAACTTGACTCTGAGATTCGACGACTAGAGATTGAAGAAATCCAGAATAGATGGGCAAGTTATGAAGTGTTAGAAAGAGAAAGGCTAGAAATCATGATAAGATTTATTGCAAAATATCTTGGAAGATCAATGATTGAGATCAAAGCTTGGTCCAGGGACAGTATCTTGGCAATCACCACCAAGATCTGTTCGTCTGAAGCATACACTAAGGGGCTTGTTATTGAAGCTTTGAATGAAGTGGGTGCTGGGAGCAGGACTGAGCTAGCAAAGCAATCAAAAGCCACACTCACCTCAAGGATGCTAGCACAGCCTGTCAACATTCCCACACCAAAACCACCCAAAACACAACCCACCAAACCAACTCCTTACCTCAAAACCCATAGCCGATGATATACCCTTGAAGAAGAAGAGAAGGATATTGAGGCTAGAAGAAGATGAAGAAGATGATGAAGACAGGCTGCCGCTATCAGCTGTGATTCAGTTGCCTAAGGCCACAAGTCACTCCTCAGCAATTACTCCTGAAGTTCAGAGACAAATGGTTAAAGTGAAGCTAGAAGAAGAAGAGCTTCATAAACAGCATGATGAGGAATTGCTGAAGAGAGTTGACAAAGCTTATGCAGCCACATCTTCCATCATCAATATGAAGGAGCAAGCCCTCAGACTTTACACTCTCAGGCATACCTTTCAATATCAAAAGGAAAGAGTGAGGATTTGGCCTGATCCCAGGGTCTCTCACAGAATTCATAAGAACAATATACCTCGGAGATACATTGGCCAGGTGAAAAAGATCGTAGATGAAGTGATCTCTCTGGTCTTTGTAGTTTCACCCTGGGAAATCCTAGAAGACTTCAAGAAGGCCTACAAAGCTAATCTAACCCCTCAGAAGATGCTGGAAAACAAATAGTGAAAAAGGGGTTAGTTTACAAGAGGCTTGAGGAAGTCAGGAAAAATGAGCTCCAGTTGTTCCTAGAGGGTAATCACCCGGATGAGTTTGCTTACAGAATAATAACAACTGTGGAGCTAAAGAATGGGAAACAGGCCAAATACCTGTCTGAGTATTATGGGCCGGAATCATTGTTTGAAGGAGGTGCTGAAGAGCTAACCATGGAGGAACAAATCACCTTCCTTGAGGCCTACACAAGAGAGTCGTACAGACTCATTATGGGGAAGTGAATCTCATGAATGGGATAACAACTCTGTGTCCAGTTCCCCAAAACAGAGTTCCATTCATACTCTGCCAAACAAATATTTGAGGTTCTTCCCAGGCCGGAGCGTACATGGGTCATCTCTACTGATCGAAGAAGGAAAAAGACCAACATTTTTGCCATCAATAAGTGGGAGTATAAATAAGTTAGAGGTTTTGGCTGCATTGGTTCAGGGGGAGTTTGTTGGACCAAAAGAACCAATGAGCCAAGATCAGAAAACCTCTAAGTCCCACACGGTATCACAACAACTGCTGAAAGCCTCATCAGTAGTTTGACAAGTGCTGAAGACTTCAACAGCTGAAGATCAAGTGCTGAAGACCTTAACAGCTGAAGAACCAAAGTGCTGAAGTACAACAGCTGAAGAACACAAGTGCTGAAGCTGAAAGACCAAAGTACTGAAGTACAACAGCTGAAGAGTTCACAAGTGCTGAAGATCAACAACTGATGTACAAAGTCTGAAGACAAAGACTGAAGACATCAGCTGATGATATCTACTGAAGTCATCAGCTGATGAAACGCCTGAAGGTCAAAGTCTGAAGATCAAGTACTGAAGCCTCAGTAGTTTGTCACAACTGCTGGAAGAGTACTTCTTCAGTAGTTGTGATATCAGTAGTTTATTTTCTTTGTTTCAGTAGTTTTGTAAAACGACTGAAGAGCTTGTTCTTCAGTCGTTGTAGTTTCAGTAGTTTTATATTTTGTACTTAACTTGCTGATATGTTCTCAGTAGTTGTGAACATTTCAGTAGTTTGTTAAGAATTAGTTATTTCTGTATTGGATCTGCCAGTTGTCACTTTCCGTGATAACAGCAGTGACTGTTGCACTCTAATAAGGAGTGACAACCTATTGTAATGATGAATGAAATGATGAATTGAATGGAATGAATGATTGATTCGATTAGAATATTCTTCATCTATAAACATTCCCGAAATCAGAAATACATACTCTCCCTATAACTGTATGCGATCTTAATGCTCACATTATTGTTAGCTTGCTACAATTTGTCTAATTCGTGTTAGTATTCCGCTGCTTTACATTCTGATACATCAAACTTGTGATCACTGATCCTGTCATTAGATCTCACATAATTGTTCTTTTGAAAAGATCTAAATCTAAAGAAGGTTGATTAGTTAATCTTTGAAATCCATCAGTTTGATTTCTCATAAATTGAGGATTAACATAACCTTGCTGAGTTGAGTTTGCGAATCCTCTTTTAGGTGATCTCATTCTAAAGTAACAATTTGCAGTATTGTGAGTCTTCTCATCACAAAAGTACAATATTTGTTAAAATAACAATCTGTGTAGAATGATTTCTATGCCATATGTGACAGTACTGTTGAAATAGCACTCAAACAATATTGTGATTATTCATATCACATATTCATAGTATTGTTATGGGGTTTTAAAAACGTTTGTTAACTTTGACATGACACTTGTTTGATTTATTTTTATATTTTGTGTCAAATAGTTAAACTGTTGTTTTTCATGTTTCACATTTTGATGTTGTGTTATATTGTTTTTCATCTGTTTAACATGAACTTCCTTCTCGAATTTCTTATGAACAATCTTTTGCTACAGCGGAAGTCTTAGAATCTGAACTTGATTTCAAATCAGAGTGGGATTGTTCATAGAATTCACCTTGTTGTTTTGAAGATAATTCATATTAACAAACCTGCTGACACAAATTTTATCGGTTTAAGTTTTGTTGTCTGATTTGTTGCTTTGATCAACTTTTCTGAACTTTTGTTTTGTTCAGAGTTGATTTTTGATGATTTATTTCTTCTCCTTTGATTCTTTGATTTAGAAGAACTTGGTTTACTTTTAGATTGAATATCATTAGAAGAGATTCCTTTTCAGATTGAACTTGTTTTAGATTAATAGTGTTTGAATCTTCTGATGTTCCTACCTGTTGTTTATCTTTGCTTTAAACTTTCACTTCTTCTAAAACAGAATTAATGATTAGAAGTGTTTTGTTTTGTTTGTTAGGTTATATGATTTTATCTTGATTGGATGCCATTTTAATCTTTTCTTGATCATTTTCAACAAACACTTTTATATTTTCCTTTTTTCTTCATAATTCTTGTTTTGGACCTAAAAAGCTTTAAGTTTAGCTTTGTTCTCAAGAGAATGATCATGTGTATTGAAATTATTTGGTAAAGGGTTTGTGATAGATTCAGGCATAGGTTCATGAGTGAAGCCTAATCCTGCTCTCTGTTTATCTTACCTCTCACTTACCAGTTTTTTACAATCATTTTTGAACTCTTTACTTTAGCAAGATCCATTTGAGTAGCAGCATGTGCTATCTTCTCCTGTTCAAGATTTTTAGTCATCTCTTCAAATTGTTTAGAAACATTTTCTAATTCTTTTAAAGTTTTGTTCCATGAAGTTTGAAGAGAGATAATCTTTTGGTTTACTGTTTTATGATCAGATTTTAATTTATTATGCATTGATTCTTCTTGGTTGAGTTTGTCACAGATTTTATATGAATATGTTCTATAGTATCAACATGTTCAAAGCATGATTTTGTGCATAATTTTTCTCTCACTCAGATGGTATTTCAGGAAATTTTGGGGATGAGGTTTAGATTTTGAAGATGAAGTGTCAACCTTTGATTGATCAGACTGTGCCATTAGAGCTACTTCATCTGTATCCTTCTTAGGATCTGATTTGTTACTCCAGTCATAGTTATCTTCATCATTCTCACCTTCCACCTTTGGATCATTAATTTCTGAAGGTCTTCTTCCTGAATTTATGCAATAAGAGATAAACTTGCTGTTAAATCATTAGTAAATTATTCAGCATATGCACTCCAATCATAACCATCTTAATATTGACTACAAGAGCTTTCTTGGTTTCATCAGATGATTTTATTTCATCTTAAGCTCAGGCATAAAAAGACTTTGATAAGGCTTTTGATAAGTCTTCTGAGCTTGTGAAACCTTTGATTGCTAGAGCTGATTGAGCACTTCCTCCATTATTTCTTGGAGCTTTGCATTCTTGAGAAATGGCCATAGCTGTTAGAGTTAAAACACCTAGATTTTGACTTGTCAAATCCAACAGTCTTGTTAGCACTTGGCTTGTACTTCCTGTTGACATATGAGCGTTTTGTGTCTGTAGGCAATCATCACCATTGCAGTTTAAATCCATCTCTTCAACATCTTCAGGATCCATTTCAAACAAACCCTGCAAAACAAGATCTAATTGAGTAAATGGCTACCTGATATGCTTGAAAACTAGCCATAAGTGCAGTAAATGCAGTTTTAGACTCTTCATCCTCTAATAGGATGTTTATCACATCTTTAACTTTGCTAGATTTAGCAGAGTTAGATGAAGAAGTCTCTATTTGAGCATTAGATGTTTAAGACTGAGATTTAGGAGGAGATTGAGAATGAGATTGTGTTGTGTAAGCAGGGGCACTAGTAAATGATGTGTCAGTGAAAAATCCTGCTCCGACAAATAAATCTCCTTCTTCTTCTTTAACATTCTCAATTTTTGCCATGAAATCATTTTCAACTCTGTTTGCTGGAGAAGCAACAAACTGATACTGAGACATTGATGCTGCTCTATCATTGTTCTTTTACTGACTCAATCTTGGAAATAATTAGATCTAGTTTCATTAGGAACTTCACAGTATCCATAGTAAGGTTACCGTTTGTTTCCATGATGAGGGTTAAAGCATTGAGTAGTATAAGATTTAGATCTTCAAGATTAGGCTTAATACGGCTGTTGACATCTCAGTAGTAAGTTGAACAAATCTATTCATCATCTGGTTCATAGTTTCTTCAGATAAATGTTGAAACAATTCCAATTGCCTTTTCAACTTTTGCTTCTTGAGATTTTGAATCTCCTTGCCTCTTCACATATGGTCTTTAAGGCTTTATACATGGTATATCCAGTTGATATCCATCAAGCCTTGCAAGAACTTCAGAAGTAGTCCTTTACACATCAAGGAGTATGCTCTGACATCATTTTTTACTCTTCTCAAATCATCTCCTTGAAGACCATCTTCAGGATAGGGTTCCTAAGAGTCTTTAGTGTATACCAACACCTCTGTCAGGTCCATTAGTGATTATTGGGATGAATGGTCCTTTTTCTATGGATTTCCAAAGATCAGTGCCAATGGAATTTAAGTGATGTTTCAACCTAAGAGACCAATTTTTGAAATCAGCTCTGTTTTTAAGTTTTGGAACTCTATTTTTAGAATCTTCTGATTCACCTTTTTATATTTTTTTTATTTTTCTTATATTTTGAATTAAGAAAAGGAATATGAAAGTGTTGAATTTTTTTTTGGTTTTTTTAAATTCTAAGTCAAGGTTGATACGCCTGAACAGTATTCAAACGCCCAACAGTTGATGCGCCTAAGTTGAGAGTTGTCTAAGGGAATGCCTTAGAAAAATTTTCCAAAACGCCCAAAATTGATGCGTCCTGAACAGTAGTAAAACGTCTGAACAATTGTGATGCGCCTACACAGTTTTGATGCTCCTACACAGTTTTGATGCACCTACACAGTTTTCAAATGTCTAAACAGTTCAAATACTCCTCAACAATGATGATACGTCTGGACTTTTTCTCTTCAACAGTGGTCAAACGTCTGAACTGAAAATTTCTAACAGTGTTAATGCGACTAAATAGTAGTCAAACGCCTAACACTTGGACAATTTTTCAGCAAACTTCAACCCTAAGGCGCCACATTCATCATGTCATATGAATGTAACAGACTCAAATCTTCTGAAAATCTTCAAAAGTTGATGAATTGATTGAAACTTTCCAATTAGATGAGTTTTATGCCCATAATCATTCTTCTAAAATCAATTTCTATCAATATCAACAACAAATCAATTAATTTACAATTTTCAGTTCGAAAAAGCAATGAACTTTTCGAACACAAATTCACCAAATTAACTCAAATTTGATGAATTCAACTGCTAATTCTGGTACAAAACATGTTTGTGATGATGAAACACATCTGAAATCCACAAGTTTTTTTTGAATTGTCTATCAATCACAGATCAGTAAGCTTTTGAGTTTCAAAGTTCGACAAACTTCAAAAACACTCAAATAACAGCTACCAACAGCTCTAATACCAATTGTTAGGATCAATTGAGCTAATCTATGATGATGTATCAACACAATTCAAAGAAAACACATACAAAGTAATCGAATTCAAACAAGATATTAACAAAATTCACAGTTTCATTAATATCAAGCAAAGACAATTACAAAGTAATAAGTAGTGGTTCGTTCTCTCTCTCAAAGCTCTACTAACTAACTGTCTAAGCTATTTATAATGAAACACAAAGGAACTAACAATTACAAAAATAGTCCCTATACTATTACAAATATCAAAAAGACACATAAAGACAACATGTTATCTTTCTAGAGTCCTAACAAGATCGATTGCTAATCATTCTTAATGTTTAGATTCAATCTTTAATTGATTCTACGTGCGTTCTCACAGATTGGATCGCCAATCAAATAGGATTCCGCACTATTTGATTCGGTATACGCATAAATCTATTAGTACTTGTCTCGTACACGATCCCAACACAAAGTTACTATCAAAGGTAATTTTTTCCAAAGACAAATTTACTTCCGAGAGTAAGAAGGTCTTCTGAATGAAGAGAGGTTGTTCAAGCTTTGGAAATAGATTTCATATAGCATCAAGTATTCTTCTGGGGCTAAAAACTTTTTGGAAAATAATACTATCTTGGATGAGTTTTTCTTCGAAAGATAAATAACATATCTTCCAAGGGTTAATTTCTCTTCGGAAGAACACATACTTGGCAATGTTTTGATGAAAATCTTTTTGGAACATGGCTTAAATTATATGACTAAAGCAAGACACATTTTGAAAAGGTTTTCAAAAGAGATAGACTAATCAATGTTTTTCATACCAATAACTGTAATAAGATACTTAAATCTTTTTTCATCAAAAGCTATTTTGAAAAAATCAACATATTGTTCATTTGAGTCTACTTTGACTAGTTTAATCAGATTTTTTCATTGATATCTCTAATAAAATGATACTTGATGTCAATGTGCTTTCTCTTGGAGTGCTAGATGGGATTTTCTATAATGCAAATGGAACTCTTGTTGTCAATGTGAAAATAAGTCTCCATGAAATTTAATCCATAATCAAATATCTGATCTTGAATCCATAGCAGCTAGGCATAGAAATTAACACCGCAATGTATTCAGCTTCAAGAGTTGATATTGAGCCATAGGATTGCTTCTTGCATTGCCATGAGTTGATCCTTCCATAAAACAATTAGCATCCTCCTGATATTGCTTTCTTATTGATGTTGCCACTACCATAGTCACTATTGTGTAGCCATAGAGATTGAAATATTGATTCCTAGGATACTAGAGACCATGTTTTAGAGCTCCTTTTAGGTATCTAAGGATTTCTTGGTAACAACTAGGTGAGACACCTTTGGAGCAGATCTTGCATAAATGCATGTTGAAAACATAATATCAGGTCTATTTGTTGTGAGATACATTAGAGATCCAATAATTGTCCTATTGTGACATTGATCAGTATCCTCCCCATTTGAGTCAGGACAAAGATTATGATTTCCGACTATAGGAGTCTTTGAGTCAGAACAGTTGATAATCCTTTGTATCAAATCTTTCGAAAATGTCATTGACATATTTAGATTGATTGATAAAGAACCCTTCTATCATTTGCTTTACTTGAATTCCAAGGAAAAAGTCCATTTCTTTCATGGAACTCATTTCAAACTTCTTCATCATAATACTTTCAAGGTCTTTACACATTTGGTCATTAGATGAACCAAATATGATGTCATCAACATAGACTTGTAAGAGCAAAATGACTTTCCCAGACTTTCTTATGAATAAAGTCTTATCAGTGGTACCTCTGGTGTAACCATTCTTAAGGAGAAAGTGAGACAAAGTCTCATACCAGAGCCTAGGTTCTTGGTGCCGCCCATAGAGAGCTTTATCTAATTTTCACACATAGTTGGAGTGTTCTGGGTCTTCAAATCCTATAGGCTAGCACACATAGACTTCTCTGTGTATAATCATATAGAAATGAACACTTGACATCAAGTTGGTAGACTGGAAAATTCTTGGATGCTGCATAATCAAGAAAGATCCTCACTGCCTTAAGTCTTGTAACAGGTGCAAATACATCAGTGTAGTCAATTTGCTCCACTTGCGTATACCCTTGAACTACCAGTCTTGCCTTGTTCTTGATAATCAAGCCTCTACCATCTCTCTTGTTCCTGAATACCCACTTTGTGCCAATGGGTACTTGTTCGGATGGTAGTGGACATAGGTTCCAAACCTTTTGTCTTTTGTATTAAAGCAACTTTTGTGTTGATTCAACCCAACTAATATCTGTAAGGCCCCGTTCCTAGGACACTTACAGCTGATTGATCATTGCACATAAAAAATATAATTTACATTAACTTAAATAACCATTGCAGCAGAAACATTTAAACATCCATTTCATTATAATCGCTTTTGCAAAATGATACATTGTTGACTAGTTACAAAACATTGTTCTTTGCATTACATCACAAAAAGTCATATTTCTATCAAATGGATGCCATCCGAAAATGCCAAGTAGCTACCCCATGCCATCCTCAGCAATGCTCACCTGTCAACTAGAAAATGCATAAAAAGTCAGCGTTGCTAAGTGAGTTCTAGTTTTTTAAAAAATATTACATTACCTTCCATTCATTAAAACATTTTCATTACTATGGCACCATGATCACATATCATACATACATCAAGGTAAT
This sequence comes from Flaveria trinervia, assembly GCA_025506515.1. NCBI lineage: Eukaryota > Viridiplantae > Streptophyta > Magnoliopsida > Asterales > Asteraceae > Flaveria > Flaveria trinervia. The sequence continues at coordinate 60,690,719 of CM046455.1, forward strand.
AATTATTATCTTTAACATCGTTCGTTAGTACATTTCACACGTTCGCACATATCGCATGTATCGCACATAACGCATGTATCACACATATCGCACGTATCACACATATCTCACATATCACACATATCGCACATATCACACGTATCACACATATCGCACGTATCACACGTATCACACATATCGCACATATCTCACATATCGCACGTGTCACACATATCACATGTATCACACATATCGCACGTATCGCACATTTCGCATGTATGGAGTGCTCACTAGGACAGACTTACCCTATATGTGTGTGTGAACTCTTATGGGTTATCCAAGATCACACGCTGTAAATAGATATACACACAGTAATTAGGAAATCACACGTTATTGGAGCGGTCACCAAGACTAAACTCTTACTATGTGTATGAACCCTTATGAGTTAGCCAAAGTCACACGCTGTAGACACACACAAGGTAATAACTCTAATGAGTTGTGAACATCCTTTCATATGCTTGCAAGGCTTTTCATTCGTTCGCTTATTATGTTCCACTTTCATTATCTTAAATATTTCACTTCGTTAAGATAATCCTTTACGTTCATTAACAATATCACACCACGCAAAGTCATATCATCATACGTAATAAGGAACATAACATATCATAACATACATAAGCATAACATCATCAATCACACATCATCAATCACACATCATCATGCATAACAATCAATCATACATCATCATACTCATCTGCATTTGACAATGCTCATCTGCATTTGTTCATCCGCATTGACCATACTCATCCGCATTTGTCAATGCTCATCCACATTTGTTCATCCACATTGACTTTACTCATCCGCATTTGTCAATGCTCATCCGCATTTGTTCATGAGTATTGATTTTCCTCATCCACATTTGCCAATGCTCATCCACATTTATTCATCTGCATTTGTTCATTCGCTTGAACTAGTCATCCACATTTGTTCATCCGCATTTGCTCATTCACATGAACTACTCATCCGCATTTGTTCATCCGAATTTGTCCATCCGCATTTGTTCATTCGCATGAACTACTCATCCACATTTGTTTATCCGCATTTGCTCATTTGCATGAACTACTGATCCGCATTTGTTCATCCGCATTTGTTCATTCACATGAACTACTCATCCACATTTGTACATACGCATTTATTCATTCGCATGAACTACTCATCTGCATTTGTTCATCCGCATTTGTTCATTCGTATGAACTACTCATCCGCTTTTGGAACACTTAAGCAGTTATTCTAAAACCTAGGCGTATGAGCTAATGTTTGGGCGCATGAGCAGCCCAGGTCACTCTTAACCTCATAATTCATCCCCAAACACCATCTATCATATTCTAAGCTTAAATCTTACATTCTAAGCCATAGAAACACAACCATAACATCATCAAACATGAACATAGCCCAAAATCAAAACCATACCCACAACATACACACATTCATACATACGGGTACGAATCCCAGTTTTATAAAAACATACATTCATGCATATCCAGCCCCAAAATCAGTTAAAATATGTAAAAGAGGGGTTCTAGAACTCACCTCTGCGCTCTTGAGTATGGCTTCTTCCAAACTCGTTTGCAATTAAGTTCAACCACCTAGAAACCCACTAAAAACACACACAACCAAACATACAAACACACATAAGCATACAACCGAGGCAAGGCCAGTTAAGAACACTTAAAAACCATGAATTCCTACCTTGAATTCGACTTTTCAACTCTTGTTCTTCAAAAATCCGAATCTGCACTTTGTCTCTAAAAATCCGAAGATTTGGGTGTTGTGAGAAGGGACTGGGCGGGCATGCCCACTTTACTCCCACTTTCAAACCTTTTTGTCCTTTTGACACTTTTTACCTCTCAACTTGGGTAAAATAACTTTTCTTTCTTTTTCTTCACTTTAATCTTTCTTTACTAACTTAAGAAAAATAACCGGGTGTTACAATATCCTTTATTGCTTTTTTGAAATTCTTTGGCTCTATTTGAGAAAGAAAGATGAGTACAAGCAGACATTCACATTATGAGTTTGTCCTCTTCTTATCACACCTTTAGAAACATCTCCAGTGATGTTCTCAACTCAGTGAGTGTTATGAATTCTGAGTCTAGGAATCACATCCAATTGCATGGAGAGATCTAGATTTGAAAAGTTCTGCTCAGGATTCTAAACACTTGGACCAGCTGATGTCTCACGTTCATTCAATGAGGACCGATTGAATGAAGGAAAGACAACATCAGTATCATTTGGCTATGAAGTAGCATTAAAAATTGCATATCCCATTAAAATCTTCCCTTCATCAGCATGGTGTTGTACATTATTTGAGTTGTCACTTGATGAGTTTTGAGTCTAACTTTGTTGACAACTAGTTGAAGCTCCGTTGGTTATTGAAATAGTTATACTATTAGATCTTCCCATTGCGGAAGCTTGATTTTCGGTAAATCTTGTAAAACTTGGAAAATGTCTGGGTAACTCAAATAGTTGGTCATTATTAAAATCACATTGAGTACCTGTTGCAGCAGAAACATTCTCACAGGAGGGTTTAGAATAGTTTGGAAACAATTCTAAATCAATGATATCATCTGGTCCATTCCCCGTAACACAATTAGTATGCTACTTAACAACTATGTTGGAAGATTCTTCAAATGGATGACTTTTGATGTTATAAACTCTATAAGAATATAGTTGGAGGAATATCCAACAAATATAGCATCATCCGAATTTTTAGCAAATTTTACCAAATTGTCCTTTGCGTTAAGTATGGCATGCCTGCTGCGAAAAGATCTAAGAACGCAAATGAATGTTGACCTCTTATTCCATATCTCATAAGGGGTTTTTCCAGGGGCCTTAACTAAGAAAATTATGTTTTGCACATAGCAGGTAGTGTTGAGTGCTCTACCCAAAATGTTAGAGGCAACTTTGAATCAGCTAACATAGTTCTAGCAGCCTTAATAAGTATCGTATTTCTTCTCTCAGCAACCCTACAGGACAGTTAATGGGATGATAACTACACTTAGTCTCATAATGAGGAGAGTTTTTAGAACACTTAAGAGATAAAATAGGGAACCAAAATTTTGTTTATGATACTAAAAACACAAGTAAGCAAGGGACATAAACTTAAGAACAACAACAAGGATGTTTGGTTTACAAGATTGGAGTATATTGCTTCTCATGTTCTATTACAAGTCTTACAAAGCATGTTGGAACCCTAGAAAGATTAGCATTTTAGTCTTTAGATTAGATTTTGTTATAGTGTAGCGACTGATTATGTAAATATATGTTCTTTTTGTTTCTTGTTATTAGTATAAATAGGATTGCTTGTTTTTGTGCAGGGTAGACAGTTTGATACATATTGGAACTATTATTAGTATAATTGGTGTATTAGTCACTTGATTGAAGGGTTTCAGACTGTTTTATCATGTTTTGAAAATTTTGTTAAGAACAGGTTGTTACGAATAAGATGAATTAGGCGTTTGAGGTGTTGAAATCATTTAAAATATCACCTAAGTGTTTAGGCGCATGATCACTATTCAGACACTTTAACACTGTTTAGGCGTTTTAGAGTGGTCATTTTGACACTTTGTGGACATTTCAGCACTGTTCAGACACTTTTTAGAAAACTAAGTCCTAGGCGCTTTGGAACTATTCAGGCGCTTTGGAACTGTTTATGACGCTTCAACACTGTTTGGGTGTTTAGGAACTCTTTGGGTGTTTTGATACTATTCAGGCGTTTCTACACTTGGAAAGTTCAGAAGTTCACTAAGGCAATCCTTTAGGTGTTTCTAAGTCAAGTTGGGCGTTTCACTACTTTTTAGACATTTCACTACTATTCAGGCGCATATAATTCAGACTTTAGACTCAACACTTAGAAATTTTTGAAAATTCTAAAATCCAAAAATATTTTCATTTCGTTATTTCTATTTAAATCTAAAAATATCAAAAATAGTATATTTTTCTTAAATTCAAAACTTAATCATGGTTAAGTCTGAAGATTCAGAGAATAGAGTACCAAAGCTAAAGAATAGAGTTGATTTCAAGAATTGGTAACTTAGGCTAAAACATCATTTGAACTCAATTGATACTGATCTGTGGAAATCAATTGAGAAAGGACCTCACATCCCAGTCAGTTCTGATGGTCCTGATAGAGGATTTGTTTATAAAAAAGATACTCACGAGCCATATCCTGAAGATGGCTTACATGGTGATGATTTAAAGAAGGTGAAGAATGATGTTAAAGAATATTCTCTCATGTGTAAAGGGTTACCTTTGAAGGTACTTTCAAGACTGGAGAACTATCAAACTGGATATACCATGTATAAAGCTCTGAAAGTTATTTGTGAAGGAGGAAAAGAGATACAAGCTCTTAAAAGACAAAAGTTAAAGAGGCAACTTGAACTTTTTGAGCATATATAAGGAGAAACTATAAACTAGATGATGAATAGATATGTGCAACTAACGTCTGAAATATCAATCTTAGGAATCAAAAATGATCTTAAAGACCTAAATGACAAATCCTGATTGCACTTCCATCATCATGGAAACATACTATAACCCTATTAAAGCACATCGAAAGGTTTCCAATGGATCTTGATCTTCTCATTGCTAAGATTGAATCTGTGGAAATTGATGAGAGCTCAAGAAATAATGACAGATCAGCATCAACATCTTAATACAAGTATGTTGCTTCTCCAACAAATACTATAGAGAATGCCTTTCTTTTCAAAAACGATGCTACTCCTGAAGATAAGGGTGATGTGATTGTGGGAGCTGGAGTTTTCACTAGTACCCCAGTCTATTCAACTCAGTCACAACCATAGTCTCCTCCAAAATCTATAATGCCTAAAACTCATAATGAGACTCCATCTTCTAACTCTACTAATCCTAGCAAATTTAAAGATGTTATAAATATCCTTTTATAGGATGAAGAGTCCAAAACTACATTTACAACTTTTATGGCAAGCTTTCAAGCCAATCATGGTAATCAACTAACTCAAGTTGATTTGATCTTGTAGGATTTTTTTGAGATGGATCCTGATGACGTAGAGGAAATGGACCTTAATTGGCAAATGGTGATGACTGCCTACAGAACATAAAAGCACTCATATGTCAACACGAAGTACAAGCCTAGTACCAACAAAAACAGTTGGATTTGACTAGCCAAAATCAAGATGTTTCAATTGCAAAAAATTATGGCCATTTTTCTAGAGAATGTAAAGCTCCCCGAACTCAAGGTGGAAACGGCCAAAGCAGTTCCAATAGTCAGAGCCATCAACATAAGACTCAAAAGACTTTTCAAAATCCATATTAGAGTTTACTTATGCTAGAATTAAAAGATGATCAAAATATAGCTAAAGAATCAAAGAAATCACTAGTTGTAAGCATAAAGGATGGTTATGACCGGATTGCTTATGCTGAACAATTTACAGCTGATCTTACTTCATGTTTAGCATTGATCTCTGAAATGAATGAACATCGGTCTGAAAACAATGATCTAAAAATAGATGAATCAGAAAAAGAGACAGACTATGATTGGAGTGACAAATCTAATCCAAAGGAGAACACAGAAGAAATTGCACTCATGGCAAAGCTTGAACAACCAATGGTTGTAAACTCTACACCTGACATTGAATGTTCAAGTTCATATCCTGAAATTCCAATTGAAGTATGAGGAAAACCGTGCATTAAAGCATGTTTTGAACAAGTTGAACATTATAGAACTTAGTCATTCAAAATATGTGATAAATTAAAGCAATAAGAATCAATGCATAGAAAACTGAAAGATGATCATAAAGTTGCTGACGATAACATTATGTCACTTCAAGCAAGTCGGAACAAAACTCTAAAAGAATTTGAATTTGTTAAGAAACAACTTGAAGAAATGACAAAAACACATGAACAAGAAAACTTGGAACATGATGCAACTCAAATTGATTTGGCCAAAGTAAAAAGCTCAAAGACTATAGTTGAGCAACAGGTAAATGAAAGAAAGGATAGAGATAAAACAAGATTAGGTTTTACTCATGAACCTATGCCTAAATCTATCTCTAATACTTTACTAGAAAACTTCAATACTCATGACCATTCTCCAAAAATTAAAACTAAGTTAAAAGAATCTCAATAAAGAAAAAGATTGGTCAAGAAACTACTCAAAGTGAAACTGAAAAACAAAACATTCAAATATTTGAGGAGAAGATTGAGAAAATATTAAAAATGGCCATCCAATTAAAGTAAAATCTTATGAACCTCGTCTTAAGAATAAAAGGCTATTTGTTCCAAAAGGTGAATGTGTCATAGAGAAGTGTCAAATTAACCAATAGATTGAAAAAGCTAATGAGATCAATATGAAAATGAAAGGAAAATGTCAAGAAGAGAAATCAGATGCTTCTCTGATAATTCAAGCTAAAATGAATTAACTCAAAACAAAGATTGGGAAAAAGAATCTTCTCCAAATTCAATTAAAACTCAAAGCAATAAGAAGTTTTCAAGAAATCAAAGAAGAAGAAAAACATCTTCTAAAACTAAACAGACTCAACCAATTAATAAATCAAGTCAAATTAAACCTGTGGAGTTTGTGCTAGCAGGAACCTTCAACATGAACACAATATCTGAAACAACTTTAAAAACTAAGATTAAATCTAACTCTGATCTGAAAACAGGTTCAGGTCCAAGTCTTCCGCTTTTCAAAATAGATTTGTATCTAAGGAGTTAAAGAATTATGAGAGTGTTAAAAAGTAAAAACCTAAAATTCAAAAGACCAAACTCACATAACAAAAACAAAAGCTTTACCAGCCTTCTTCTAAATCCACACAAGGATCTAATATGGCCTTTACATCTATAGTTAAGCAAATGTTGTTTAAAAACCACAAAAATATTGTAATATATATGACGTGTACAATCATTACACATCTAAGTGTTAATTTAATGACTACTATCACATATGTGATATGACAAATCACAACATAGCTAATTGTTATTTTAACAAATACTGTGTATTGTGTGATGAAAGAAATCATAATACAGAGGATTGTTTCTTCAAGAAGAACTCAACTAGAAAGGATTTTGATAATCAAGGATATGCTAATCCAAAGTTTAAAGCAATCATTATAATGGATTTCAAAATCTATCAAAAACACATTCTCTAGGTTTGAGATCATTCAGAAGAATCAATTCAGATTATGATAATCAATATAATGTCAAATCACAATAGTATAATCAAGGACATTTCATTCCACACTTAGTGAGAATGAAAAATGAAACATATAATAAGAAAAACATTTCTAATGTTTCACAAATTGGTTTAAAATTTCTTGAAGATGATCTTGATATCAGATTTAATGTTTTGAAAACAAAACAAAGAAAAGACAATCAAATTGTTTTCCAAGAGGACTTGAAAAACATAAATTTCAAAGGAAACCTGACGTAAACAAACTCCATTTCAAACAATTTACCATTGTAGATAAATTTGGAAGCCCAAGACCATTTCAGCTTGGATTACTAACTCATCTTAAATATCTTTGAATGTAGGTATGCTCGCGGAGACCAGTAAACACATTGTATATTGACAATGGGTGTAGCCGGCATATGACATTTAATCAAGCCTTGCTTCAAGAATTTAATCTAAAAGATGGTACTCATGTAGCGTTTGGTGGAGATGTAGGTGGAAAGATAACTGGTGAAGGAACGGTATCTAATGGAAAAATAAGTTTTGATAAAGTCAACTTCTATGAATATTTGAACTTCAATCTTTTAAGTGTTTCACAAATATGTGATAAATCATATTCTACTTTATTTGATGACTTTTTTTGTTATATCTTAAAGTCAGGATTTCAGATCAGCAAGGAGTGGGTTGTTGTTAAAGCTGTTTGAGATAGAGATGTCTACAAACTAGACTGGTCATATGTTGATCCTTTTATAGAAACAACTTGTCTCATTGCTCGTGCATCAAATGATGAAAGCCAGCTTTGGCATAGACATCTCGGTCATTCAAACTTCAAGAACATGAACAATCTTGTTGCAGGAAATCATGTTATTAGAATTCCTTCAAAGAAGTTCGTAATATCAGACCTCTGCAAAGCATGTTTGAAGGGAAAACAACATAGAGTGTCTTATAAGACCAAACAAATAAACTCAAATTCCAAGCCTTTACAAACGTTACACATGGATCTATTTGGTCTTGTAAACATATAGAGCATCGGGAAGAAATCATATTATTTATTCATCATTGGTGATTATACACGATTTTCTTGGGTTTTCTTTTTACATACAAAATTTGAAATAGCTGAATTTTTAAAAGAGTATATCATTAAAGTAGAAAATCAACTCAATCAAAAATTAAAAATAATTAGAAGTGATAATGGAACCAAATTTAAAAATTCTAATATTGACAGTTTCTACGCAGAAAAAGGAATAGCTCATCAGTTTAGGGCTCCTCGAACTCCACAACAAAACAAAGTTGCAGAATAGAAGAAAAGAACATTGATTGAAGCAGCTCGTGCAATGTTAGCTGGTGCAGTGATTCCTATCACTTTCTGGGATGAAGCCATATCAACTGCCTGTTTCATTTAAAATCGTACTCTATTGGTTAAAGACAAACATAAAACTCCTTATGAGTTAATGTTGGTAGGAAACCCAAAATTGATTTTCCTAAATCTTTTGGAGGTCCTGTTTTGATTTTAAATTCAAATGGCCATCTAGAAAAATTTGATTCAAAGTCTGATAATGGATTATTTCTTGGATATTCATCCGCTTCGAAAGCGTATAGAGTTTATAACTCTAAGACGAATGTTATCATTGAAACTTTCAATGTAAAATTCCTTGAAAACTCCTTTCCATAAGTTGCAAATGGTCCAATGTGGTTATTTGATTTAGACTCATTAACAAACTCACTTAGTTCTAATCTGTTTGATCGTCTTGTGTCAACAGGAAACAAGAAGGAGATCTTGGAACCTTTAGTGAATATTCCGAATCTAATGATATGGATGATACAAGCCCAGACTATCCATTTTTCTTTTTTGTGATAGATCCTCTATTCACTACAGAGAATCATGATCAACAAAATACTCAGCGTCAACAAGTTCCTAAAAATTATGATGTTTCTCAACCTATTCGTAATGATGGACCAGAAATTCACCATCCTGAGTCTGGAACTTCATCTATATCCAAAGATGTTGATGTTAATGACAAGCTTAATTACTTTGTCAATTCTCCAACTCAAGTTCCGAATTTCATTCCACATTTTTCAACTCTATTGCACTAGCTCTCCGACCTGAACCAAACCCATCTGGATGTGAATATTCAACAAAACGAGATTCCAACAACTCATATTCATAGGAAACATCCCATCTCTCATATTATTGGTCCTTTGAATGAAAGAATAACGAGAATCACTTAGAATGAGCAAATCTTTGCTTGTACTCATGTTTTCTTTCTCAAATTGTCCCTAAAAACATTACTGAAACATTGAAGGACAATAGTTTGAAGCAATGCAAGAGGAATTACTACAATTCAAAAAATAAGAAGTGTGGAAACTGGTTGATTTGCCTAGAAAAGAGAATTCCATTGGCACAAAATGGCTATTTAGAAACATATCAGATGACAGAGGAATAAATATTCGAAACAAAGCTCGATTAGTAGCTCAAGGATACACTCAGGAGGAAAGAATAGATTATGATGAAGTGTTTGCTCCAGTTGTAAGACTAGAAGCAATTCGTGTATTTCTGGCATATGTTTCTTATATGAAATTCAAGGTGTATCAAATGGATGTTAAAGGTGCATTTTTGTTTGGACCAGTCACCGATGATGTGTATGTTAAGCAACCTCAAGGTTTTGAAGATGCTGGATTTCCTCATCATGTGTACAAGCTCAGCAAAGCTCTATATGGTCTACATCAAGCCCCAAGAATCTGGTATGAAACTTTGTCCCAACATTTGATCTAACATAGGTATACACGAGGGAAGATTGATCCTAAATTATTCATAAAGAACGATGCATCTGATCTCCTTTGTGTGCAAGTGTATATGGATGATATCGTTTATAGATCAACCAGTCAAAATCTATGCTCAAAATTTGAAGAAATCATGAAATCATGATTCTAGATGAGTGCTATCGGAGATTTCAATTTCTTTCTTGGATTACAAGTTACATAGTTTATAGATGGCATCTTCATTAATCAAGAGAAATTTGTTGATAAGCTATTGAAGAAATTTAAACTACAAGATTGTCAATCCATCAGAACTTCAACTAACACAAACACCAAGATTGATCATGATCTGAAAGGAAAATCTATAAACCAAACATTATATAGATCTATGATTGGATCTTTGATATATTTAACTGCATCTAGACCTAACATAATGTTGTTTGTGTTTGTGCCAGGTATCAATCAAACCCAAAGGAATCTCACCTTATCGCTATCAAACGCATATTCAAATATCTCAAAGGAAAACCAACTCTAGGGTTATGGTATCCTTATGAAGGAAACTTCAAGTTACATTGATATACTCATAGTGATTATGGGGGATGTAGTCAACATAGAAAATCTACCATGGGTGGTTGTCAGTTTTTCGGTCATCGATTAGTCTCATGGCAATGTAAGAAACAGACAAATGTCTCAGTCTCAACTATAGAAGTTGAGTACATTGTTGCATGAGCAGGATGTTCTCAAATCATTTGGTTGCAAAATCAATTACTGGATTACTGGTTCAGTTTTCTTAAAACTCCTATTTACATTTATAACACTACTGCTGTGATTATTACAGCTAATCTGGTCCAACATTCTAAAACAAAACATATCAAAATGCGATATCATTTTTGGAGAGACAACTGTGTAAAAGGTTTAATCATTTTGATTCAGATGTCAACTGAAAAATAGTTGGCTGACTTGTTTACCAAAGCTTTCTTACGAGGAAGGTTTGAGTATTTAGTTGAGTCAATTGGTCTTATTAATCATTTTGAAAATGATTTTTCTTTATCAAAATGATAATAACCCTCCCTCATTTTCATAAACAAATCAAAAGTTAAATAGTTAAAGTTAACTGCCTGATTATGTATATTGTGTGTGTTTGTTAAATGAAAAACAAAATACAACATCAGAAAATTGCAAAAACAAAAGAGAAAATTATAAGAAAATACATAAATATAGTTTAGTTGTTATATTTTTTAGGATCGAATATGCCATTGTAATATGAGAGAACTGATAGTATATCAGTTTTAATCAATTGCATACTTCACTAGGTCATAAAGTCTAACGTTATCAGCTATGATTTGCAGGCAAGATCATGTAATTATACTGAAAAAGTAAATATTGTGATTAAACTCAATCATCTATGCATTTGTGTCTGTCCATCGTAGTTCTAATAAGTAGTGTTGACTTATCTGATTGATTGCTTGTAAAGTCATAATCTCACACCTGGTAATAATAAGTGTAACCATGAGATCTGTTTACCATATCTATTGACTTCTCTATTATGAGTCATCATAGACCTGAAATAATGAGGTACCCTTTGTTGTAAGTCGTTACAGACTTGGATATTCTTACCTGATGCATAAGATGCCAATATGCACAATCCTTTCAAAAGTCCAAAAAGGATGCCCTATGATTCTTATGAATAATCTCTATCTATTTCTTTATGAAACGGATTTTGGGATTACCTAGTGGTTTGTCCATGGTGGTTTTCTCGGAGATTATTAACTGGTTTAACCATGATGATTCTATCATTGACCTAAACATGAGAGCTAGTTATACATATATGACAGGTTTTTAAGTTGACTAAAAGTGCTTGCTTGCATACCTTGACGAGGGTCAGACTCTCTAAGTTTATGTGTGGATTACATAATGTCATATCTAATCCAACCTTAATAAATCCAAGATATGAAAAAGTAAGTGTATTGATTTTTTTGCCAAAAGCACTCGTTGTTTGTCCTTAGATCTCGTGTCTCCTTTGCTGTGGTAACATTGACCTGGAACTCACATGATCAGGATTTAATCATTTTTTATGACTATCCATAATTTCTTTATTTCAATGTGTTGATTATTAACAGATATGATCTCACTACAATCATGCGATTCAATGTGTAGAATTTTATTATGCTTTATTTAGATTTTTGCTTGATTTTATGTGTGTAGGCATGTTAATAATGACTGCTTTTTCTTAAGCTTTCAACTTTTATAAACTTTTAAGTTTGTAAACTTAAAAGTTTAGGGGGAGTAAATATGAAAAACATAATATCAAAATAAATGTTTGGATGAAAAAGGATTAAGCCAAAAATTCAAGCTAGTATGTGTTTGATATGTTTAAAAAATGAACTTAAAAACAATAATTTTCAAATTGTTTTAAAATATGGAAAAACTTCTTTCAAAGAATTTAGAGTATTTGTGTTTTTATAAAATTTTTGAGACTAAAGTGATGGGAAATTAATTAAAAATAAAAATGTCAAAAAGTCAAAATTTAGTCAAAAAGTCAAAGGTTTGGTCAAATAGTCAAAGTCTTAGTCATTATTCAAAGTTTGAAAATATGTATGAAAAAAGTGAAATTGGTCAAAATTTGGGTTTGAATGAATTTTTTGAGAAAAAATTTGTCAAGTGTTAGACATATGGATGTCTAATGCGCCTAAATAGTGAACATAAGTCTAAGTTTAGACACATGATAAACTTTTAGTTTTAAGATAAGTGTTGGAGGTTTTAAGTAAAACTCATGTGCCTAAACAGTGGTCATAAGTCTGAAAATCTCGGTGTTAGGCGTTTTGTACAAGCTCATGCGCCTAAAAAGTACCAGACGTTTCATACTGAAAATAAAACAAAGTGTTAGGCGTTTAGGACTAGGTCATGAATGGTGCTCATGCGCCTAAACAATGCTCATACGCTTGTACAGTACAAATGCACCTAAGTTCTTGAACATAATTTGACCAAGTGTAACTCAATTTTCTAGTTCTCATACGCCTAAACAGGGGTAATACACCTGTATAGTGCTCATATGACTAAACCTCATTCGTCTCAACAGTGGTCAAATGCCTACACAGTTGCAATGCGTCCAAGAGTTTTTCACACTTATATAAATTCTACACTTAGATGAGATTTCATTTCATTTGAAATTTTCACACTATTATTCTCTCTATTCTTACTCTCACAAACTCAACGCACACATTACTCACTGTTTTCTCTGATTTTATGAGATAGTTTGTAACACCCGGCTATTTTTTAGACAAGAAAGAAGAATAAAGTGAATAAAAAGAAAGAAAAGAAATAAAACCCAAGTCTAGGGGTAAAAAGTGTCCAAAAGGATAAAATGTTTGAAAAGTCTAGTCGGTGTAAAAGGTGGTATGGCCACCCATATGTCACATACACCGCTGATCTTCAGGGTAGAGAGAGAGAGAGTAGCTGGGAGCAGCAAATTCTCGTTTTTGATGGAAGAACAAGAAAGAATTCAAAGTCAAGGTAAGAATTCATATTTTTATGGTGTTCTTAACCAGTTATGTCCTCGGGTTTATGCTTATGTGTGACTATATGTGTTCGGGTATGTTTTTAGTGGGTTTCTAGGCGGTTGAATTCAATTTGCGAATGAGTTTGCAAGAAGCCATACTCAAGAGCTGCAAAGGTGAGTTCTAGGACCCCTCTTTTACCTGTTTTAACTAATTTTGGGGCTGGAAATGCATGAATGTATGTTTTCATTAAACTGGGTTTCGGACCCGTATGTTTGAATCTGTGTATGATGATGCTATGTTATGATGTGCGACTATGTTCATGCCTGATGATTTTTCTAAGACTTAGGATGTATGATTTAAGCTTAGAACATGATGAACAGTGAGTTGAAATTGAAATCTGATGTTTAAGGCTCATATGTTAAGTTTTAGAATCTACATAAGTGTTGAAAAGTGAATGCAGATGAGTAATGGGAAGAAATGCGGATGAACAGTTAATGCGGATGAGTATTAACTGCTAAATACGTAAATATGGATGAGCAGTTAATGCGGACGAGGTCAATGCGGATGAGCATTGACTAAGTATGGAAATACGGATGAAGTAAGTCAATGCGGATGAGTAAGGCAAATGCGGATGACAAATGCGGATGAAGTAAGTCAATGCGGATGAACATTGACTAAGTATATGAAATGCGGATGAAGTAAGACCAGTGTGGATGAACTATAGTAAATGCGGATGAAATATTGTAATGCGCATGAACTATAGGAAATGCGGATGAACACTTAGACTTTTTCTGACTTTCTGAGAAAAAGACGAGTGTAGACTTTGACTTAAGATGTTCCCGGGGATTCATGTAGGTTGACTTTTGAGGTCATAGATGTTAAGATGGGCATGTAATGATGCGTGATTGATGCATATGCATAATGATGATGTATGATGTTGTATGATTATGCATGATGTATGTTATGAATGTATGATGATGTCGTGTATGATGTTGATGACTGAATGTTATGTTCCTTGTGATGCATGTTTATCTTTCCGTGGCTTTACGTATTATGTTAATGAATGAACCGAAAGTATTATGTAACATAAAGTGAAAGATAATGAAAGAGGAACATGATGAATGAATGCATGCATTAATGAACGAATGAATTGAGGAAGGCTTGCAAGCAAATGTATGGAGGTGCACACCCAACGAAGGTGTTAGCTCAACGGTGTACGGGTTAGCTACCCCGAAGGATGCACATTGGGGTCCAATCTTTGTGATTGACCATATGAATGGGATCCTTGCCGCTTGCCCTAGGTACTGGAGTCAGCTTCATGCAAAATGTTCGAGGTCTATGAAAGACCTCAGGCCCAGTTACCCACTTTGTGCACAATGTTCGGGGTATAGCATATGGCAATGATCTGGAATGAAAGAGAAAAGATAAATGGTGAATGTACTTGCCCTAGGTATTGGAGTTAGCTTCATGCACAATGTTCGAGGTCTATGAAAGACCTCAGGCCCAGTTACCCACTTCGTGCACAATGTTCGGGGTAATGTACATGTCACTAGAAGTAATTAATGAGCGAATGAAAGTAAGAACGTATGGAAAAATGAAAGTTAATGAATGAATGATGAAGATAATATGATATTACTGTGTGTACGTATGATGTACAATCGCATGAAAGTAAAGTATTGTTTTATTATAAAACTAGAAGTCACTTAGCAACGCTGACTTTTATGCATTTTCCAGTTGGCAGGTGAACATTGCTGAGGATGGCATGGGGCAACTACTTGGCATTTTTTGGATGGAATCCATTTGTATAGAAATGATGTTTTTGTGATGTAATGCAAATCATGACATATTGTAACGGTTAACTACATTGTATCATTTTGCAAAAGCTGTCATTAATATATGAAATGGTTTTAAATTATTCCGCTGCGATGTTTTTCATATATGTAAATGTATATTTTATGTTTTATGTGCAATGATTTACCTAGCTGTAAGCATCCCGGGAACGGGGTCTTACATAGTTGTCATTTGAAGGTAAAATCAGTAATCATAAACAACATATTGATCTTATTTCATCGAATCAGTGTTCTTAAACATCAAAATCATTTAGGCGTTTGAACCCTATTTGGGTGGTCGAACCCTAACACTTGAATAAATCAGTAATTGATGTTCAAATGTGTAAGGCCCCGTTTCCAGAACGCTTACAGCTAGATCCTCATCGCTGATAAAACATAATATTACATTTCACTTTCATAAAACGTGGCAGCGGAAACATTAAAAACAATATCTTCATTTCATCAAAATACTTTTGCAAAACATTACAACCTTTCATTTCACAATTTCTTTTACAAAAGCATTATATAATGGATGCCCTCCATAATAAGCTGAGTAGCCGCCCCGTGCCATCCTCAGCAACATACCTGCCAACTGGAAACACATCAAAGTTAGCGTTGCTGAGTGAGTTTTAGTTTTACAATAAAACATACTTTTCATTCATTAAAACCGTTCTTTACTTTCTTTCAAAATCATACGATGCTTTACATTCGTTAGTGATCATACATCATACGTACATACAGATAATATCATTGTTATCTTCATCATCCGTTCATGCCGTTCTAGATCTGGTCGGACTTTACCCTCTTCGTGGCACTCAGCCACGATTACTGAGGTCGAATGACAAAGATCCCGATTAGTACATTATTAAGATATTTTGTTAATGTTCGTTACATACATATCGCACATTCGCACATTTTCATACTTTTATTATCATTCATTTCTCATCTAGATCCTGCCAAGCTTTACCCTCTTCATGGCACTCAACCATGATTACTGAGGTCGAATGACAAGGATCCCGTTCGTTCTTCCATCATTACCTTTCTCACTCATCAACTCATGCCATACTCCCGACTCATGTCCGAAGACTGGTACTATGCTGTGGTCTGTAAACAAACCCCCGACTCATGTCCAAAGACTGACACAGCACCAGAGTACACGATTCGTTTCTCTTTCATCTTATCTCAGCCTCATGCACTACTCCCGACTCATGCCCTAAGACTGATACTGTGTCGGGGTCTAAACACAAACCCCCGACTCATGTTCGAAGACTGACACAGTACCGGAGTACGCGACAAGGACCTCTTTTGAGTCTGTTGCGACACAAAGTGGCTCACCTCATACATATGCTTGCAAGCCTTTCATTCGTTCATTCATTCATTCATGCATACATTCATTCATTACGTTACTATTTTCATTATCTTCCACTTTACGTTACATAATACTTTATTTACTTTCATTAACGTTCAACGCAAAGCCATGGAAAGATAAACATACATGATAATAAGGAACATAAAACATAAAACATCAAACAAACAGGGCAACATCGCACACCCATAACATACATCACGCATAGCATACAACGTGCACAAGCACACGACATCATCATCACACGAATCACGCGTAACACATCACATAACCATACGTCATCGCACATCATCATGCATCACATCATCATCATCATCAGCTCATCATCATACATCATCTTACATCATCCATGGCCATCACACCACCTACAACCCCAAAGGTCCGAGCCTACGTCCGCACTTTCCTGAAAGTCAGCCAATACTATGGTCGCTCGCGCGTATGAACCCTATTCGGTTTCATGGTCTTCCATACATATGAGAACACTCAGGAAAATGGACCTCCAGTCGCATAGCCTCCAATCGCATACTTCCCATACGAATGGACCTCAGTCGCATGACATCCGGGCGCATGGACCTCAGTCGCATGACCTTCATGCGAATGGCCCTCAGTCGCACACCTTTCATGCGTATGAATCTCAATCGCACGACTCACAGGCGTATGGACTCTAGTCGCATGACCTTCAGTCACATGACCTTCATCCGCATTTCCTTCAGTCGCATGACCTTCATCCACATTTCCTTCAGTCGCATGACCTTCATCTGCATTTCCTTCAGTCGCATAGCCCTCATGCGTATGGCTCTCAGTCGCACGAACAAATCTCAGTCGCATCTCTTTCGTGCGTATGAACCCAATCACACCTCATTCGGGCGCATGGACCTCCATTCAGTCGCCTAGCCCTAGCTGATGCAGAATGCCGTTCATCCTGAACTGCAGCCGCCATGTTCGACCTCCAAACTCTTCCAAACGTCTTTTAAGCTCAAATCAACCCTTATAAACCTTAGGGAAACATACTACAACATCATTCAAGCATACCCAAGCCGAAATCAAGCCCCAAACGAATCATACACATACATATACATACATAAACGGGTATACACCCAAAAACCCAAAAAAATAGTTTTCAGATGTGTTCCAGCCCTAAAATCATTCAAAAACGTGTAAAAAAGTGGTCCTAGAACTAAGATTAACGATCCCGTCGAGTAGAGCTTTGATTTGACCTGCTACACGTCGATTTTCACGTCCGAATCCGCCCTAACCAAGCTTTTCTCCTCTTTTTCTCCTTTTCTCTCTTCTTGGCTGAGTATTTGCAAGAATGGGGGGGTGTGGGCTGCCCTCCCCCTTTTATACTCCAACTCATCAAGTTTTCTCTCGTTGGCGGGTTTGGTCCTTCGACCTTGGACTTTATTTCTTTTCTTATTTCTTCGACTTCAAAGAAAATTTCCAGGTGTTACAAAATGTGATTGTATGTTAAAATGTAATCTTAAATTGTTAATGATACTAGACTGTGACTTGTTTAATATCACCGAATCCAAGTTTCATCACAAAAATTTCTGAATGATTCATGTGTTCATCAGTGTAAAATAATATTAAAATAATTGTACAGAACTGAATCGACAAATCAAATATTCAAATAAAGTGTACTTGTTAATCATTAAAACTCAGATTATGCTTAAAAATCATCAAGAAACAAATTACTTAATGGATTATATATTTTAAATTTGATTGATTAATAAAACAGTAAGTGTTAAACACTTAGATCTTTTTTTAAACAAAATTGATCAAATTTTAAATTATAAAATTGTTAAGTAAAATATAAAAGTAATAAAGGATTTGTAACTTGTACATGTTTGCTAAAAATCTCATAAGATTGGTTGATATTTATTCAAAACTTTTGAAAAACTAAGTGTTTAAAACACCTCAAATATCTTCAAAAGTGTTTATGTATAAAATTGACAAATTATCTTGTGTGTTTCATTAACTCAATGCCTTATTACTAATAATTGTTTCTTTATGATTGACAGAAGAGTGCATTAAAGTTTAAGCCTAAGCACAATGTTGCTGCTTTTCTAGATGAAGATGTTAGAGAAGCAACTAGTTATGAAGAGATAAATAGATTCCTTCTAAGGACTAAGCATGTATTTGCCATGTGTGCACGCCCAACTATTAATGCTAGATTGATAAAAAAAGTTTTGGAGATCAACTAAGGTGGAAAGAGATGATGAAGGACACAAAGTATTGAGAGGTTTTGTGTCTAATTATAGAATGATAGAGGTCTCTGAGCAGTCAATCAGAGTTGCTCTTAGACAAGGAAAGAATGAACCTCAAGATCCAACTAAATACAAATTTAATGAATGTAGAGAGGTGTTCATGTTGATGGGTCATCGAGATAACTTCCCTAAGAAACAATTCTTTAGGGAAAGGGTATCTAATCATTGGAAGTTATTGTGCTACATATTCCAACATTGCATGTCCAAGAGAAGTGCAGGATGGAATTCAATTCTTATGGACATTGCTTCTCCTATCATTGCTTTAGCCACTAACAGGAGATTCAACATGGCTAAATGGATCATGAATGGATTCATTTTCTGATGTATCCAATGAAGAACATCCAGATATGTATGTAGATGGTATAGCAAGTGAATGACTTGAACTAGAACATATGTTTGAGAGTGTTTATAAGAGATTGACTATCATTACAGGAGCTCAAAATGTGCCTCTATTTGATTACTTGAGAAATGTTGCAAATTATGAGGTTGATATTCATTAACAACGTTTTCATTTGACTGAGGATGAGCCTGTAAATCCTAATAAGCTTATAGAAGATGTAATAGAAGAAATGGTTTTGAAAGAATCTGAAGAAGATGATGATAACGATGAAGAGGGTCATAATGATGATACTTCTACCAATAATGATGATGATGAAAATGATGCTAATGATAATCAAGGTGATGATCAAGGTGGTGATGTAGAAGGAAATAATGAAGAACCTATTTAGGAGATGGATAGTGAACAAACTATTTCTGATCATAGAGTGATGAGGAAAGGAATGTAGATGTTGATGTTAATACTGAAGTAAATGATCAAAGAGATGATGATTATGTTGAAAATGAGGATATTGAGAATGTTGATTTCAATCAAGCCATTGATTTTGATGCTATTTAGTCTGAGCCTATCACATAGAATGTTATTTCTGCTATGCAATCACCAAGTGTTGAAGTTATGATTGTAAAATAGAAAGAAAAATAAATGAAACAAACAAATAATGTTTGTGTTCAAAAAGAAATAAATGATGATTAAGATGAAATTGATGAGTTAAAGTCTAAGATTGCATCTGAAAATGAAGAAATTTAGAGATTGAAAGAAGAAAATGGTTTGTGAAAAGAAAATGATGTAAAGAAGAACATCATAATGAATGATCTTGAAGAAAAGGTGAAAAGAATGTTTGAAGAGATAGAAAAATTAAAAGAAAGTCTAAAGGAACAAGAAAAGGAAACTGAAGAAATAGTTGTTAAGAAAGAAACTTTGCAAGAATCTCAAGCAATAGAAGTTGAGAAATATACAGAAGCTGCGAAAGGTAAAATAAAGATGGATGAAATTGTTAGGATCTAGTATTTAACCAAACACCAACTGATTAACGTGTTAAACCAAACCAAATAGTGCGGAATCCTATTTATTGGCGATCCAATCAGTGAGAACGCACGTAGAAACAATAATGTATTGAAACTAACGTCAAGAATCGATTGAGAATCGATCTATAGCGTCCTATGAACTTGGAGTACGAACTTGGAGGCTTCTGGACGGCTAGGGTACGTCTGGAGTTGAAGTGGATTCAATCCCTACGTTTTTCCATGAAGTAGGTGGTATTTATAGGTTAGGATTGCTCATTCGGGCGACTGAACCATTAGCATGGTTCATTCGTGCGATTGAGCCATGCGGTTGATCCATTCGCAGTACTAATGTTCAGTCATGCGACTGAGTCAGACGCATGAAGTTGTTCAGGCGTATGGACTATTTAGGCCCATGGACACCTAGTCACATGGCCATTTGGACGCATGACCACTGTTGGGATGCATGGTCCAGTCGGACGCATGAGAACTTCACTTCACCAAGTTTGAGTGTATTCAATATTCTAACATTATGTATAACACTTCAAACAATCACAAACCTATATAATTAAGAACAACTCATTAATGAAATATTAAACATTATAAACACAACCAAACATTTGTATTTCATCAAGTACCCACTGTTACATAAGTGTAAGACATATTACATTCAGATCAGGATCTAGGTACATATATGTATCAACAAACTCCCCCTTGGACCTAGATCTATCTATTGTCTAACATCTTTCATGATTTCCTCAAACTTTTTGTACTGAGCTTCTTTGGTAACTCCTGTGTTTATCTCAACACCAAAACAGAGTCTTATCACCTTTTGGAACTATAAAGCTTGTACAATATCCTGAGGGTCGTAGAACAGTGGCCACTTGTATAAAGTGTAAACATCTTGTGCTGACAAGTTGGTGAGCAACATCGGGTCAAACACCCTTATGGTTTCCATTGTGCCATTCATGTTCAAGACTATCACGACTCTCCCGTTCTCTAATCATAGTACCACCATTTGAAGTGTGGAGTGAAGTCCTGTGGCATCTCACGTAGTGGGATCTTAGACATTGTACGTGGTGGACTCCACTTCAGCACTACTCAAGGTTTACCAGTTATGGCATCAACCTCAGATCTTCTGATGTACCTCATTGGTTGTTGAGGTTTGAAGTTGACCCATCTGGTGTGATACTCCCTCTTTAGAGCAGCTTCAAACCAGCCTGACATCTTACGAGGGTCAGCATATAGCAAGTTTAACTTAGCTAACTGGTTGAGCTCAAAACCTGGAAGAGTCTTCAGATCATGTGGAAATCTGAAGTTCTCTATTCCTCTCTCACGTTTAACTATGTAAACGTTGAGGTCTGCAAAATGTGCCCATGCTATGATCCTGCCTGCCACCTTTTGATGTTTCTTGACCTGATACAGTTTGGTGTAGACAGTAGACGTTGTAGCGCTGCGTTAGGCTCTTATCTCTTCAAAACATGCTGCCTATTCAGCCTTTTTTATGTTTACTTCGGTGTCTGAGGCTTGGGCCTTCTCTTTGTCCTTTTCTGACTCTTTCTCCATCCTGTCCATAGTCGCAAAAGTGTCACTGACAAGAGTGTCTCCCAGATTAGGAATGGCAGTTCCCTCCTTGCCAGTGTACTCAGGATAGTGTTGAGCCGTGACATCTTCTATCTCAATCTCATCTAAATCCTGAAGCTCATCGTCAATCTCTGTTTGCACAGTTGGAGCATCTTTCACAATCTCATCAGCGTTTAGCTGGAACATTTCGGCTATCTACTCGTTAGTGAGATTGTGAATGATTTCTCCTTCTTCAGGAGTATACATTACCAATATCCTGACAATACCCTGCAGATCAAGAATCAATGTCAGTTGAGTCTTGACCTCTTGGAGGGGAGCAATGTCATATTCATCTATTTGGGAATCAGTATTTGCTTGATTTAAACATTCAACACAATAATCATTAGCTAATAATCAAGGCATAATCATTTACATTACATAAAAACATTCATTTCATTAATTTTACTCATGATCCAAATACAAGTGATTTTAAATAACAATAAGACATCTGAGCATTACTCTTGTCCTGGAGCATCGGCTCTTCTGCTGACGGGGCTGATGTGGAGGCACCTTGATCTTGTGCTCTTTTGGTCCTCCTTTCACTAACAGATGTGGCACCCGCAGCAGGTGAGTCATTATCATCATCATCTCTAACATTATATCCAACATCCCCAGTAGCATCAGTGTCATCATCACCATCATTATCTTCATCATCACTCTCATCCCCATCCCCCTCCTTGATGTTAAGTGGATCTTCCTTGGATCCTTTTAGGCGTAGCATGATGGTCTTGTTAGTAGTCTCCAACTCCTCAATCTTCTTTGCTAATAGAACATTTTGCTCTTGGAGTTGGGACATCTCTGCACGTTGAATCTCCATCTGTTTTGCCTGCTGAGATATCTGCTGAGCTTGGGCAGGAGTAAGATCTACAACCTGTCACAGCTGAGCCGTCTTCTCTTCGTCTGCCGCTAACAACCTCAGCACCATATGGTTAAGTGACGAGAGCTGTGCCTTTACCCCACTGGGAGGCAGAGGTGATCCTGATGAATATGAAGAGAAAGAGGATGGTGCTGTAGGATGGCTAGTGGTGGTGACTGTGGTGAAGATTGGAGGCGGTATATACGATGATGGTGGTGATGTAGGTGTGAATGATGTGGTGATGGATGGAAGGGTGGTAGTAGTGGTAGTTGGACTGGTGGCTGTGGTGGTGGCTATGGTGGTGGCTGTGGCGGTGATAAAGGTGATTCTGTGTTTCTTCCTTTTCAAGCCATGAGGCTGAGCCATCCTCTTCTTCCTCGATCCCGTCGAGGTGGATGCTCCCCCTAGTACACGGCTTGGCAGATCGGGAGCATAAGTAGGGTCAGCAGCAGTCTCTCCCGATCCACCTGGGTGTTCACCAACCGCCCGGAGCCTTGTTCTGTGGGAACGACTTTACTTCCCACAGTCCGAGTCAGCGGCTCCTCATCTCACTCATCTTCTTCCTCACCAGGCATGAAATCCTGGTGGAACCCAGCAGTCTCCGCTCCTTCTCCAGTGGGGGCAAATGCAGGAGACGGAATATCAGCAGTGGGTCCAACATCTCCTTCATTTCCGCTATCATTGTCATCCGCGTCATGCTCTGGGAGTAGTAGCTGCTCATCGTTGGAGTCACTATCTGTGTGATGCCACTTACGTCTCCTCGACGCTACATAAATCTCATTGGCCCGATGGCCTATCAGTCTCTTCACTTGGGGCTTTACTTGCTTACCCCTGTAAACTTTCATACGGCCCAGTGTCGTATCATCCATGATCTCTAGAACCACAGCCTCGTGGCTTTCTTGGGAAGGGATGGAAGCTTCTCATTGAATATCAGCTATAAGAATCTGGGGTACATGCAAAAACCCTCCTTACCCTTAGCGTCCAGATTCTCCACAAGGTAAGAGAAGATCATGCTCGAGAAGCTGAAAGGATAGTTCAGCACCAGTGCCATATAGGCATTCTGGATTTGGTCTGAAAGATCATCAAATCCACCTCTTATGGAGGCGATGCACTGCAATATAACATGTGCTAAGTACTTGTACTGAGGACACAAGTTGCTTTTATTGAGCACACCTGAGTTGATGTCCCCAGCATACTTAATCCTCATAAAGCATCCCCTTACGGTCAGTGGATGTAGCTTGGTGGGATGATCAGTATCGTTCCCTAGCTCAAGTACTCTTTGGATATCTACAGCAGTGATCTCGATAGCCATCCCATAGATAGAGCTTTGTATGCTATACGGCTCTTGGGATCGATCAACAGAAGCATTCTCCCAAAATGCCTGATGTAGAGACCTGTAGGGCATGCAAGGAGTAGAAATGGCCTTGTAGATCCTTGATCGCCTAAGAAATGTGATGATCTCTGTAAACTCGACGCCATTCCGAGTAGTATGATCTAGATGAGCACATATATTGTGCTTAGGGTTGATTGACCATCTAGCAGCCATCAATCTGAAGCACAAGACACATAATCATCAGATACTCACATAACACAAATCAGTTCTAAGTATCTTGTTTGATTTCATTCTGATTCATTCATGCGGATGAATCATGCGACTGTGGTTAGTCGGTTATCCTATCCTGCGACTGGACTCATTCGGGTGAATGAACATGCGACTGAGTTCAATCTGTTGGCTGATCCTGCGATTGATTCAGTCGGCCGACTGAGATCATTCACATGTCCAATTCGGCTGATTGAGCTATTCTTCCGGCTCAATCGTGTGATTGGAGTTCATCCATGTGAGCAGTCGCATGACTTACTGTTAAGTCAACTTAGGTTCGAGTAATGACAAAATCATGAAATTAAACATTATGAAACGGTTCGTTAGATTCGCAATCCCATAACTAATAACCTTATTTTTAACATTTTACATGGTTTCAGTGGGTTATTAAGCCATTTAGGGGTTTGGTTCTTGTTTCATTCGAACATTCCAAAATAGGGCACCATATCTCCTGATTTCAATGAGATTTCATCGTATTATACCTGTATAATCACACACAATCGTCAGAAAGTCAATGGAAGTATAAAAACTTGGTCTGATGAGAATTTGGCAGAGTAACGGTAGGCTATGCGAATTAAGGGCAACTAGGATTGATGAGAAGAATGCGATCGACTGTTGCCCTTTATATACTGACTCTGCGTTCAATTGGCCGGCTGGACTCATTCGCTCACTTCATTCGGGCGAATGAAGTCCAGTCGGATGATTGACTTAGTCGATCACCTACAGTCGGCCGACTGAGGCTCAGTCGGTCGACTGACTCAGTCGCACGCTCCCAATTGGACGAATGACCCATTCTGATAATCCATTTGGGTGAATGGGTCATATCATGTCCATTCAGTTGCTTAATGTATGAGTATGGTCCATTCGCCTGGTTGGTCCATACTCATGGTCCAGTCGTGTGAATGGGTCATACTCTTTAAAGTTTTCTAACTTCATGACCATTTGACTTTTAGACCTATTTAGACTATTGAGTTAACATTATGAACACTTGATCATCTCAGACATTATCATTTTAACTGGAAAAACCTTTGATCACCTCATACGTGATCCTTTTAACCAATTTGTCGCCTCAGATGTGACCCAATTGTTGTTTGAAAGCACTTGTGGTCATCTCAGACATGACCTTTTAGATGATAAGGACCCTTATCAACTTCCATGACATAGTCCGATACTAACATACAGAATATGACAAACTTTGTACAGAAATAAAAGAAATAATACTGAAAACTTAAAAAATAAGACATTTTTTTGTGTTTTTGTGAGAGTTAATTCCTAAGATGTAGTTCTAAGGAATAAATATTCTAAGAGAGCAGCCACAATCATTTAAGCTATACATGAATCAATTTAAGTAGGAATCATACAGAATATTCAAATCATTCGGGACAAGTTATTAAAAAACAGCTTTTCGCTCTTTCCTTGTTGTTCATCTGGAGTCATTTAGCAAATTTAGGAAATCATACTAGTACTATTAGGTCCCCACACTGATTTGAACTTTCAAGAATTGTAGCCATAGTGATTGTCAGTATACTTGTCCTCTTAAATCCAAACACAGACTTTCAACATAGTTTGGTGATCAATTTAAGGTTTGTTTATTTCAACAAGCATTTGTGGATCCCAAACTTATATGGTAATCAACATTCCTCAGGATATTTTTGAGCGGTCTAAGGGTAGAAATTCAAGAAGAGACTATTCTTAGAACTTTCAAAGAGAAGCCAATCCCAGGTCAGTGCCATCGCACAGCAGAGAGGCAGCAAACAACAATGAGTTCTAGAATATATAGGTTATGCTTATCCTCGGGTCAGTGCCACCGCACAGCAGAGAGACACATAACCTATCTTCTTGTTTGAGCAAATTTTCTTCTTTTTGCACAGATCTCACCAATAACATAGGTTATCAGTTTGATTGTATTTGCATTTTTCATGTGCTTTTGCTCATGCTTTGGTCTTACGCACACTTTTGTGGTGTTTATTTTGCTCGTCACCCCTTATTGGAATCCTGTTGATTGTGTTAACCAGGGATAAGGTGTTTCCCACAGCTTGTCAAACATTTTAGTTTAATCTTGAGGTCACCAACTGGTCTAGTCATCTATTGTGTTCGATCTACCAACATATCAGTGTGGTCTAGCAACCTCTAGGTCTACTTTCTTTCTGCTACCTTAGTAGTAGCTAGCTTAACTATCATATTTCCTTTTATATTTCTCAGACTGCTCAGACTTATACTTGAACTTTGCATCTTTTTCAATTTTGGATTTTTAAAGTCCCAAATGGTTTGTACCTGTGCACTATCATCTTCCACACGTTAAATCGGTATCACACGTACGATCTTATTTATTTCATTCGGCTTGCCTTTCCTTTTCCTCGTTTTTTTATACCTATTCTCCCCCTAAAATACTAAAACCTCTAAGGATTTGCGTTTTAGAATTTTAATGAGCAAGAACCGACACTAAGTGTAATTAACAAACTAACAGTAAACAAAACAATAGAACTAAACTTAAAAAATACTATAATTTAAGAAATTTTAAAAGACACTAGACGTGACGCATTGTACTATACACGGTCATCTTCAGGAATGACCTCACTCTTCTTTTTAACACCATTGACCTCTAACAGATATAGAAAATATGGTTTATCAAAAGCCTTTGTATAAAGGTCTGCGCGTTGATAATCAGTGTTTATTTTTATCACATCGATTAAGTTCTTTTCAAAACAGACACGTATGAAGTGATATTTGATCCCGATGTGTTTGGTCTTGGGATGTTGGACCGGGTTCTTAGTGACTGCAATCGCAGTAGAGTTATCAACAAATAAAGGAGTAGAAATGAATTGCAAACCTTAATCTCGCATTTGCTGTTGAATTCATATGATTTGGGAACAGCAGCTTGCACCAACAACATATTCTGCTTCATAGGTTGACAAGGCAACCGAGGTCTGCTTCTTACACTGCCAGGTTACCAATCTTCTCCCAAAGAACTGACACCCTTCTGATGTAGACTTGTAGTTCATCTTGCAGCCGCCGTAATCCGAGTCACTATACGCTATAAGTTCAAAGTCATCATCATGAGGGTACCACAATCCAAGTACGGGTGTGCCCTTCACGTAACGAAATATCCTCTTGACTCCAATTAAATGGTTCACCTTAGGCTTTGCCTGATATCGCGAGCATAAACATGTAGCATACATGATATCTGGTCTTGAGGCCGTTAGATACATGAGAGATCCAATCATCCCTTGGTACATAGTAGCATCTACCAGATCACCGTTCTCGTCGGGTGCTACATCATGGTTTGTAGCCAATGGAGTGCCAGCTATGGAAGCATTTTCCATGTCAAACCGACAGAGAATATCTCCTACATACTTGGTTTGATGTAAGAAGATTCCATTTGGTGTCTGATCTACTTGTAACCCAAGAAAGAACTTCATCTCCCCCATGGCACTCATCTCAAACTCAACCTTCATTACTGCTTCAAATTCTTTGCATAATTCTTCATTCTTTGAACCGAAGATTATGTCATCTACATAGATCTATACTAGCAGTAAGTCTCCATCGTTTTCTTTGATAAACAGTGTGCAGTCAATGACTCCCCTGCGAATTCACAAGATGAGTAGAGAGTTTCTCATACCAAGCCCGTGGAGCTTGATGAAGCCCGTATAGAGCCTTGTTGAGTTTGTAACTCTATCCCGATGATATGGATCTTCAAATCCCTCGGGTTGACTGACATACACTATTTCTTGATTTCCCCATGAAGGAACGCACTCTTCACATCAAGTTGATAAACTTTGATTTTCATATAAGATGCATAGGCAAGGAAGATGCGGATGGCTTCCATCCTTGCCACAGGTGCAAATACTTCATTGTAGTCGATACCTTCAACTTGTCTAAAACCCTGAACAACAAGCCGAGCCTTGTTTCTGATGATCACACCCTGATCATCTTTCTTACATTTCAAAACCCATTTGGTACCAATGACTTTAGCACCTTTAGGTCTATCCACTAGTGTCCATACACCTAACTTCTTAAACTGAAGAAGTTCTTCCTGCATGGCACTAACCCAAGCCTCATCATTTAGTGCTTCACTAACATACTTTGGCTCAAACTAAGACACAAAGCAGCAGTAGGCACCGTCGTGAAGATATCCTTTTTCCATCACAGAGGCATAATCAGCTGAATACAGCTGATTTCTAGTCTGTACCCCTGATCTCACATCTCCTATAATATTATCCAATGGATGATAGATGTTTAGATGTGAGCCAGGAGTTGTCAGAACAACCACCTCAGAGTCAAGATTATGAACATTTGGTTCTGGATCTGAGGCAATAGGAGTCTGAGGTTCTGAAGGTTCAGAAGCATCACCAGCCGGTGCGTGTGAACTTGTGGTAGTCGGAACCTGTACATCCTGGTTGATCTGATCATTTCCTTCATTTTCTTCATCAGAAGAAGAATCACTCACATCAACTGCTCCCCCTGAGTTAGTAGGATCATGACATGTTGAATCTTGAGATGGTGTGTTCAAGACATCGTACATCATCTTGTTTGCCCACTCGTCTTCTAGAGAAGAAAGAGATATGTTGAAGGACTTGAATAATCCATCATAGTCGAAGAAGTAAGCAGGCCCTTTTCCAGCAGGTCGTGTGATATATCTCTGAACATCAACACTACACCACACCTCTACTTGACCTGTTGAGTTATTGTAAACTATCTTGTTCGGTATGTTGTATCCTAAGAAGATCCCTTCATCAACCTTCTCACTGAATTTTCCCTCCTGAGTCTTTTTCAGTAGGGTGCATGGAGTGCCAAACAGCTCGAGATATTCCAAGTTAGGTTTACATCGTTGTAATAACTCGTAGCATGTTTTTCCATGGCGTTTTACTATCAGAACTCGATTAAGAGTATAACATGCATTTGCCACTGCTTCATTCCAAAATTGTATAGGTAGTTTCGAGTCTGCAAGTATTGTCTGTGCAATCTCTATCAAGCTGGTTCTTCGTTAGCAACACCGTTCATCTGAGGAGTATAAGCCGAGGTGAATTGATGCACAATTCTCTTTTCCTTGCAATAGTCCTCCATCCTCTGATTCTTGAACTCGGTTATGTTGTTTGAGCGCACCTGTCTTACCTTCAGCTTGTATAAGGATTCCAGAGTAGTTACCAATCCTTGAAGGATTCAAATGTTTCTGATTTGGATTTCAAAAACATTACCCAAGAGAACCTTGAGTAGTCATCGGTAACTACATAGCAGTACAAGTCGCCTGCGATGCTTCTTATACTCACTGGACCAAACAGATCCATGTGAAGAAGCTCAAGTGGAAGTTTTATAGAATGAACTTTCTTTTCCTTATGAGATTTCTTCTTCTTTTTGCCCTTTTTGCACGCAACATAAAAATTTGGGAGTTGAAAGTTTTTGACATTTACTCCTCTCACAAGATCATTCTGGATCACGTGATTCATTTTCCTCAGATTTATATGTCCCATTCTCCTATGCCAGGAGATGGATTCCTTCTCAGTAGCTTTGGACAAGAAATATTGGACTTCACTATCTGTTGTGGATGCCTTTGAGGGATCCAAAACATAAAGATCATTATATCTAGAAGCTGACATAACGATCTGATCCTCCGGAATCATGTAGTCCTTTAGAACGTAACACTTCTTGTTGTCAAATACTACCTTGAATCCTTTATCACAGATTTGAGAAACAGAAAGTAAGTTATTTTGTAATTGTTGGACATAGTTTACCTTATCAAACTAAACTTTCTCATTTCCCACTTCTCCTTGAGCTTGATGTACCCGCCTTTGTTTCCAGCAAATGAAACATGCCCTCCTTTAATTTGTCTGACATTTGATAAGAGAGCTCTGTTCCTTGTCATGTGCCTGGATGCTCCGCTATCAACTATCCACATGTTAGTTTCAGAACTGTAGCGAACACCCTGCACAGTCAATGAAAACATTAGTTCATGTCAGGAACCCAAGCCTTAACCGGCTTGGGTTTCCCTGAGGTATCACATATCACATACTCAACCCACTGACCCTTTGAGGTTAAGGATTGATCAGAATTCTGTTTGTTCTTATTTTCAGGCAATGAGGAGGTTTTTTCTTTCCATAGAACAGATTTGTGTAAGGCTTGTTTGTGATAAACAGACGACTGGCTGATGGATTGAATTTTGGGTTCACAATCTCTTTTAGAAGGCGTCACTGAGTTCCTTTTAAAAGATCTTGATGTAGATATAGAAAGTTCAACTTTCTTCCTCGGTGTCTGATAATAAGGACAGTAAGATGCTATCTGACCATACTCTCCACAATTATAGCAGGATCTGCTTTTAACTTGTTGGTTTCTATTTTTTGGTGGAGATGCAGATGTCACACAGTTGACCTTATTATGTTTGGATTGGGACACTTCTTTGTTTGATGTATGAGTTGGTTTTACAAACTTAATTGCTTTACCTGGTTTTACATCTTTGATCTCTTGTTTACCTGGACTGTGACATGATGCCCGTGATTTATTAGGTTTTATAGTCTTTTAGGTTATTGTTTGACTTTGTTTGACCATGACTTAAAACTAATCTTTTCAAATTCTTGTTCCAGATTAACACAAGGCATTTTTCCTATTGCCTTTGAAGTGGCCTCCTTCTGTTTAGTGTCTGATCCAATTGATTTACTTAATGAATCTGGATCACTCACCAGAGGAGTGGACACCACGTGATCCTTGATGGGGTATTGTTAATTGGTTTACATTTGGTGTTCATCAAGGTCTCAGGTGGTGGTGGAACCACTTTGTATCCCAGTCCCTCCCTATTATTTCTCTCTCTTACTAAGTGTTGGACAATATGTGAAGAGCTTGTCCAACTATGCAGTTTTTATTTTAATGAATTGACTATTACTTCTAAAACTACTTTTTGCTTCTTAGTTTCCTCAAGAGAGTTCAGACAGTACCTAATGTCATTTGCTTGGTTAAAGGCAACTACCTTAGTTTCCCTAAGCTATTTATTTAATAGGTCTATCTTTTCCTTGTAACTGTGCTCGTTTTGTTTCAATACTCTATTAGCTTCTGTGCACAGTTCTAGGTCCTTTACTAGGCTATCATTATGATCTAATAACCTAGCAAATTTTGAATCTATACTTTCTCTAAATTTATTACATTCTAATCAAGCATGATTATTAAACAGTTGGTCAGAAGTACTTACCTGAGATGTAGAAGAAGAATCAGCCATGAGTACTGGCTCGCTTTTCTCTGGTTCGGATGATTCAGATGATGATGCATTTGTAGATTTTTCTTCTTCAGGCAGGTAGTTGACCACATTTGCAGTATCTTTAGAGTTTGACATTGCAATCTCTACTGCTACATCACCTTCACTTGCAGAATCGTCATCAATATCCTCCACACTAGCTATATTTGACTCTCCTGGTGAGACGAACCGAAAGCTCCAGTCCTGTCCTTCATCTTCGTTGGCAGTTAAGGCTTTTGGATCATTACTTGATAAGTCAGCATTATTAGCAGTGGACTTGTCACCGCAGTTGAAGCATGTAAGCTTTTGGATCCTTACTTGACGGTTAAATGACGAGAAGGGATTTCCATTTCCTGTCTTCATTGGTTTTATACACTCCCTCTTGAAGTGTCCCTTCTCACCGCAGTTGAAGCATGTAACCTTTCACTTATCAAACCCAAAGGTTGTGTCTTTTGTTGCAACCAGGTTCTGTTCGGTCTTTTTGACAAACGTTTTAGCTCGTCGGACAACACTTGCCTGAGCCCACATTATGTCCATACGTTCCAACTCCATTTCATCCACCAGCTCATAAACTCCATTTCATCCACCAGCTCACATTATGTCCATACGTTCCCGAGGTTGTCGGTTTTCAGCTTTGCGGCATTTGCTTCAGGTACTATATATTGGGTGCTAGACGACCCTGAAATTTTGATCCTGAAGTTGAGGGTTGTGCTGGAACTCCTGTGCTTGAGATGAAGGCGGTTTGCAATGGTGCTCCAGATGTCTTGACTGAAGGAGTAGCATTGTAGAGTGCAGGATTCTAATCATAGTTTGCCTTTTGGGCTCGATATTTCATCCTAAGCTCTTCTTCTCTTAGTTTCAGAATGAAGTCATTTATGTCTAACTTCGAGAGCATTCTATTCTGTCTGAGATTTGAAACAAACGAACCCCATTTATCTGGTAATCCATCGACAAAGTTGGATACCTTATCTTCCATCGAAGTAACCACTCCATGAGTGTGCATCTCACTCATCAAGTGGTAGAATCTATCATCACATCATCAAGGCCTTTTCCCATTGAAGAGAAGTTGTCAAACTCCTTCTTAATGCTTTTGCCTTGATAGCCTTCAGAGAGGCATTCCCGTCATACCTCTTCTCCAACGCATCCCAAAGTTTCTTGGCTTGAGTATACTCCGATACTGATGGAAAATATCCTTCGGAATAAACTGAGTAAGCAAGGCGTAGACTTTCTTCTCAGTGTTGTGTTTTACCTTCTGTGCATCCGACATGCCACTTAGAGTAAGTTTTACTCCGTCAGCTCCAACTTCCATGCTGTACCCCGACTCTATTGCCTCCCACAAATTTGTATCTACTCCATTCAAGTAGATTTCGAAACGTTGCTTCCATTATGGATAGTCGTCTAACGTGATAAGCTTTGGGGGTTTATTGTGTATTCCCACTTCGTTCTCCAACAATAGTAGATTCTAAATACGAGTATCTCTACTAGCTGTGTATGCCGAAAACTGATCCTCCATTTCACTTATCTTTATGGTTTAACACACTGCTGATGTATGCGAATGAAGGTATGCGATTGGGCTTATTCGGGCGATTGAACAAATGCAGATGGTTCAATCGTGTGAGTGAACAGATGTGGATGAGTTAGTCGTCTGAATGAACTAATGCGGTTGAACAGACCGAATGAAGTTCTTAGTCGTACGAATGAAGGTACGAATGAGTCCAATCGTGCGGTTGGAAAATGCGAATGAACTCAGGCGTGCGATTGAGCCAATCGTGCGACTGAACTTTCTGAAGTGTGATAATTCATAGGTTAAACTTGTTTTGGCCGTAAAAACTCGAATGTTATCAAACCCTAATAGACGTATGCCGGAGAAACTACACTTTTCGATTAGGAACCGTCCAAGACTTCGTTAGACACAAAAAGATTGCGTTTTTGATGCAAAAACACAATTTTGTATCAAAACAGTTGAATCAACACGTAATCAAGAGCATGTTGCTCTGATACCACTTGTTCAGATCTGGTATTTGACCAAACACCAATTGATTAACGTGTTAAACCAAACCCAATAGTGCGGAATCCTATTGATTGGCGATCCAATTAGTGAGAACGCACGTAGAAACAATAATGTATTGAACCTAACGTCAAGAATCGATTGAGAATCAATCTATAGCGTTTTATGAACTTGGAGTACGAACTTGGAGGCTTCTGGACGGCTAGGGTACGTATGGAGTCAAAGTGGATTCAATCCTTACGTTTTTCCACGAATTAGGTGGTATTTATAGGTTAGGATTGCTCATTCGGGCGACTGAACCATTAGCATGGTTCATTCGTGCGATTAAGCCATGCGGTTGATCCATTCGCACTACTGAGTGTTCAGTCGTGCGACTGAGTCAGATGCATGAAGTTGTTTAGGCGTATGGACTATTTAGGCGCATGGACACTCAGTCGCATGGCCATTCGGACGCATGACCACTGTTAGGGCGCATGAGAACTTCACTTCACCAAGTTTGAGTGTATTCAATATTCTAACATTATGTATAACACTTCAAATAATCATAAACCTATATAATTAAGAACAACTCATTAATGAAATATTTGGAAGTCGGTTTTTCGGGATCGATAAACATCCGAGCATGTTCTTGACGGAAGGATGAACAACCAAAACCAAAAGTCAAATCAATAATACGAACTATCAAATATTGGTTTCATTGATAAAAAGCTAACGATTACAAGCTCGTTACAACATAAGAATCAAGACTCTTGGCAAGGGGAAGATCGAGTATGATCTCCCCTCTCATCCGGCAGCCCTAGGCTCCGGGCAGACTTCCTCTCAATCCTTTTTTCTCTCTACACATTGAAACTGGTATATATAGGCCTCTGCCCATATTAGATGCAACTGGGCCCATTCGTGCGATTGGACCATGCGTATGGTTCAATCGTACGACTAGACCATGCGTATGGTTCAATCGTACGACTGGACCATACTTATGGTTCAGTCTTACGAATGTCCCAATCGCATCTCTCAGTCGCACGGCTGGTCCATTAGCATGGCTCAGTCGTACGACTGAGTCTCATTCGCATATGCTCCTGCGAATGACCCAGTTTCATGTGTTTACAACATATCAGATGTATAACATTAAGCCTAGACTATTCGACAAGCGACGGACATACTATATATGACTATATATGCTCCAACAATATTAAACATTATAAACACAACCAAACATTTGTATTTCATTAAGTACCCACTTGTTACATAAGTGTAAGACATATTACATTCAGATCAGGATCTAGGTACATATATGTATCAACAAAATTGAAACTAAATCAATATCTAGGGCAAAAGCTCAAAAGATTGCTCAAGATACATTAATTGTAGAAGAAGAAGAAGTTCAACAACAAATAGAAGCTCTTTATGACAGACTATGATTTACCAGATGAATGGTATGATGAGGTACTTGAAGATGAAGATGTATGTGATGTTATTGACTCACTAATTGAAATAGTTCAAGATGACATTCCTATAGATTTTGAAGACAAATATAACTATCTGATGATGAAAAATTACAACAGGGTATTCTTGGATAGGCTGATAGTGACTCAGATAAATGAAGAGTATGAAAAATGTATGTTTGCAGAGCTTTAGCTCCAGTAGATCCAAATGAAATAAGACTTGAACACGGTGAATGGACTCCTTTGAATGAAAACTTAAACATTGATGATGTTCCTGTGATAGAATTGCACCACCCAAATCCTGAAGATATGAGTATAACTGCTTTAAGAATGTGGTCGCAATCAAGTAACTATCCTAGAAAAGGTTGAATAAACATCACCGAGTGTCTTTAAGAAGACTAGTTAAAAGTTTTCAAGAAATAGAGAAGATGTACAACAAGATGATTATTCTTGATATGGACAATCCTTAATATCTGGAGATTACAAAGAGAACAAAGATTCTAAAGTCTCAAGAGATTAAAGCTATGGAGTTAGTTACAAAAACTCATGAAGAGAAGAAAGAATTGATGGATATGTTTCCAAGATCAGAGCATAGTGCTTATAAATTTGATTTAGATCAAAAGCAATTATGGAACAAGTCAAGATCTACAGATGACTTAGTGAGAAATGTGCTTCAAACAGGACAATCTATCTCTAAGCTTCTGAATGTAATGATTGTGCCTGAAAAAAAGAATGTAAAGATAGTTGAATGGAAGTATGATGAAGTATTTGATGCTTTCTTGATAAAAAGAGTAAATGCAATTTGTGATGTATATCATTTTTACTCAAGTATAATTAAACTTCCAGTTAAAGATCTAAAGGAGTTACACAAGTTACCTCTCATTAATCCTTCAAAGGATGCTAGGGGAAAGAACTTTGTGAAATTACTTGATAGGAGAATAGCAAGAATTCCAGCTTTTCTGCAAACCCGTTGTGATCAAGACGAAAAGGAGTATTTTTCTATGTTGAAGAGAAAATCAAAGAAAGGAGAATCAAGTGTATCTATTGAAGAATTTTATTTGGATACTTTCAGTGATAAGTATTTTGACAAAGTTACTAATCTAGGATTGAAAGTGATAGATGGTACTCAAACTTCCAAACCAATCCTGAGATGGTTCTATGATTCAACAAACTTTCACTTGAAGTTGGTTACAAATGAAGATGATTGGAATGATGATATGATTAGTTTATTTGGAGTATTTGAGTTTAAACTCCTTCATCCAAGTTATATATCCTTCTTATCCAATCAAAAGTTTGAACAAGTACATTCTATTGAAGCTGAGCATGATAGAAAGTATTTCATGACTATCATTAAAGTCTTGAATGCTGCAATGAAAAGAATTTCATTGAGAAAAGCAATGGCATATGCTAAGATTGTGAAGAAAGATGTCAAAGACATAGATTTCATGAGAATCTCAAGCAAAGGAGTGCTAGTGATATACACAAAAGATAATACAACTCCAATTGAATTGTATGGAAATGTGGATATAGCTGGTTTATCGAAAGAAATTCTCTTGATGATGGAGACAATGGAGATAAAGACTAACAATTCAAATCCGAGCAAGGGATTTTGGCAGAAAAGTTCAAATCATCAACTAAGAAGGCTCTTCAGGAACTAGAGCTATATAAAGAGAAGCCAATGTTCAAGATCAAGGAAGAACCAGAAGATTTCTTTTGCTGAAGACCAATGCAAATCTTAAGGGGAGCATTGTTGGAACCCTAGAAAGATTAGCATTTTAGTCTTTGGATTAGATTTTTTCATAGTGTATGGACTTATATGTAAATATATGTTCCTTTTGTTCCTTGTTATTAGTATAAATAGGATTGCTTGTTTTTGTGTAGGGTAGACACTTTGATAGATATTGAAACTATTGTTAGTTCTCTCATTTTGCATATTGTAATCCTTACTAATATCAATTGAAACTCTATGAATTATTCTGACATTTGTTTGTGTTGATTACATTGTTCATTTAAATTGTCAATTGCTTGATAAAAAACACAGATCGATCCATTTGAAGCTATCAAAGCATAATAAATTAAGTTACAAGGACTTGAGATATTTTATACTACATCGTACAACCGGCCATTCTTAAAAGGCCTACTGGATACATTTGATCTAGACAACAAAATCAATGTAGAGTCAAAAGGTTGATATGCCTTTTTGACTAGTGACTATGATATGTCATAGCTCACATCCTAATTTATTAAAAAAAGATTAGAACTACATAAAGTAGAAAGTTACATACTCAAGACCTCAATGTATAGTTACAAAAAGCATGGACCATTCACCAACTTGTATAAGTTGGTGAGTCATTAGAGTTGTAGCAGAAAGTTGGTCAGCTTTATGAAAAGTACATTAGAGAAAACATGTTCTTCAAAGTCTTTGAAAGAATTTGTCTTCATTTCATAAGCATTGAAAGAATTTGTCATTGAAGCTTCAGAAGACTTCACTTTTAGCTTCGGAAAATATTGGTCTTGACTTCATATTGCAGGGTGTACAATTTCTGAAGCAACTTCTTTCCTATGAGTGCATGCATGTAGGAAAGACTTCGTCTATTTTTAGTGCATTAGCCTTTCATTAAAACTTAAAATGTCCCCCTAGGCTGATGCTACCAAAACATAGAAGTGTCTTCAGCTATTGACAATCCTCATCATGATTATGACAATTCCTTTCTCCATCAAATGGTTAGGATTATTTACACTTTCAAAATACCTTCTTATGTCAAAGAGATCTTCTAGGTTGGTTAAGCATGACTAGCCAGAAGTAGACATCTTGACCACCTTGATCTCTTGTGACATACTATTTGTCCGGATTAACAGTAATGGTCCAGGATAAGATGGGTCTACCTGCTATAAGAGGCTCTACTTCAGTTGAGTGGGTTGAGCAGCCTCTTCTTACACATCCTCAGGATGCTTTGACTCAACTTGAGGTCCGGAAGTGGATGACTATGATTTCTACTTTGACACAGACTTGGTGGCCTTCATTTTCTTCCTTTTCAATTGATATCACTGGCCTTTAGCACCAGGTTTTTTTTATTTTGTCCATCTTAATTGGGTCCTTCTCCCTCATAGGTTCAAAAGCCATTCATTTCATTAAAACACTGTTTTTGAGCAATACGCTATTGTTTAACCGAATACAAAAGAATTCTTTAATCACATTACAAAACCACAGCAATAATAAGTATGAATGGATGTCAGTCTTTCCCTGCTGAGTAGCTTCAACCTCGTTCCATCCTCAGCAATATTTACTTGACAACTGAAAATGTATAAAAGTTAGCCTTGCTGAGTGAGTTCTAGTTTTAATAGTAATAAAATACTTTCTATAAGGTATATATATGAAAATACTCTTTTTGTGAAATTTTATCTCTTTATACATGAGCACGCATTAACAATACAATCAGATAATGCTTCTTCTCATTACTATATGTCTTATTTATTCTGTACTCTTTTATCTTTATCTTTCACTGTCTACATGGACCAATAAGCAATACCCTAAACTATATGCGCGAAGGAAATGGTGATGGGCCCTTTGTTCCCTCAAAGAGCTCTAAATACTGTCTACAAGGCTGGCGCAGTCACCTAGGGTACGCTACAAAGGTCTGCCAATGTCGATTGACTGGCCCCGTGTGCATAATAGGGTAGTTAACCCGCATCACGGTTGAGCTAACAACAACATGGGTGTGCACCTCCTATAAGCTTTCAAGACTTGTTAACATTTTAATTAAGTTCCATTTCTCTTCTTCATTGCTTTTTCTCTTTATTATTAGTAATACTTTACGGTACGATAATATACACGCCACGTAAAGTCATCTACGAAAAGCATAATAATAATACGGAACAATCATAAAACAATCATAATAATGCATGGAACTAAGCATTAATGAGCCCTAGTCAAACCTCGGTCCCAAAAACTTCGTAATAATTTCTAAGTGTTTAGGCGCACCAACACTATTTGGGTGCATGAGCCCTGTTTGGGCGTTTCATCACCATGTAGGCGCATCAACCAACACTTAACTGTTTTAACATTTAAGTGCATGAACTATTGTGGCGCATGGACTACTATTCGGGCGTATGGTCCATTCGGACGCATGGACATTTAGGCGCATGGGGTTTGGGGGGTTGGGCATACTTAGGCGCATGGGCTATTCAGACGCATGGGCAGTATTGGGGCGCATGGCCCTACACTTAGTCGTCCGATTACAAATTCTAGGTGCATGAACCACTATTCAGGTGCATGAGTTACACTTAAACATTTCTAAGGCAATTCTAGGCGCATGAGCCTTATTTAGGCGCATGAGCCTTATTTAGGCACATGAACCTTCTGCTCAACATATTTCTAAGATATTTTTGAACCCAAACATCAAGCCTATTTATTCTAAGCTTACCAAGGCTATTGTAAGTATGAACAACTTAATAACACCTAAGGAACATCATCAAACAAGCATAATACGTATGGGTATACATACATAAACATAGTAAAAACCATTTTAATACATTTTCCACCCTAAAGAGTTTAAAACAAGTAAATCCGGGGTCTAGAAACTCACCTAGTGCAACTTTGGTGTATCTTCCTTCTAACCCGTATGCAAATGAGTTCAAACACCTAGAAACCCACCATACATACACACGAATACGCACAAACACACACACAAACAAATAAGCACATAACCGAGACAAAACCCATCATAAACACTTAGAAACTTCAAATTCTTACCTTGAATTCAGCCTCTTCTTCTTCTTCTTCAAACTGAGAGTTTTCTGCTCTCTCTCTCTCTCTCTCTAACCGAATGAAAAAGGTGATATGAAGTGAGGGTGGGCGGCCATGCCCACCTTTACACTAACTTTTGTACTTTTGTCCCTTTTATATGTTTAACCCCTCAACTTGGGTTAAATTGCATTTCCTACTTTTATTCTTCATTTATTTTTCTTCTTTAAAAAGAATAACAGGGTGTTACAAGTCCACCCCCCTTTATTCTTCGAACAAAGGTGGGTAATGCTGTCTCATTTCTTCCTCAGTCTCCCATGTAGATTTGGATCCCTTCTGTGCTTCCACTATACACGCACAAGAGGAACCCTTTATTTCTCAGTGTCTTCTCTTTTCTATCGATGATTGCCACTGCTTGCTCCACATAATTGAGCCTTTCATCTACTTCGATGTCTTCCAGTGGAACAATCATGTCTTCATCAGCTAAGCACTTTCTCAAATAACATACATGGAATGTCGAGTGAATTCCACTTAACTCATCTGGTAACACCAATGTATAGGCCACCTCTCCTACTCGAGCAATGATTCGGAAAGGACCTATGTATGTCGGGCTTAGCTTACCTCGTTTCCTAAATCGGATGATCCCCTTCCAAGGGGAGACCTTCAACATAACCCGGTCACCCACCTGGAACACAATCGGTATGCGTCGTTTATCGGCATACAACTTCTGTCTATCTTTGGCTGAATTCATGAAGGCTTTAATCTTCTCAAGCTTCTCAGTCGTAGCCTCGATTACCTCAACACTCCCTAATTCCTTCTGACCAATATCACCCCAACAAACGGGTGTTCTGCATGTCCTACCGTATAGCATCTCATATGGTGGCATACCAATGCCGGCATGATAGTTGTTGTTGTATGAGAATTCAGCTAACGGTAAGTGGTCATCCCAACTTCCCCCAAAATCAGTCACACATGCCTGAAGCATGTCTTCCTGTGTCTGAATGGTCCTTTCTGACTGACCATTAGTTTGGGGATGATAAGCCGTGCTAATATGTAACCTCGTCCCCATGGCGTCGTGGAATTTCTTCCAGAATTTAGATGTAAACC
The DNA here is from genome assembly GCA_025506515.1 of Flaveria trinervia. Classification (NCBI taxonomy): domain Eukaryota; kingdom Viridiplantae; phylum Streptophyta; class Magnoliopsida; order Asterales; family Asteraceae; genus Flaveria; species Flaveria trinervia. Next base: position 60,731,555 of record CM046455.1, read on the forward strand.
GGGTGTCACGATCAAACACAATATACACCGGCAGACCATAATGAGTTACAATTTCCCTGATGAATAGGTCAGCCAACCTCTCAGATGAATATGTCTCGCGGATTGGTAGAAAGTGAGCACTCTTCGTTAGACAGTCAGCAATCACCCATATGGCATCATACCTTTTCGGAATACGCGGCAACTTCATAATGAAATCTATTGTGATGTGTTCCCACTTCCATTCCAGTATATCCAAAGGTTGAATCTTCCCATATGGCTTCTGTTGTTCGGCATTCACCTGTAAGAAAGTAAGTCACTTAGTCACATACACCACCATATCGCGCTTCATACCCGAGCACCAATAATCTTTCTTCATATCTTGATACATTTTCATGGAACCAGGATTGTCACACCCCCAAACCACAGCGGTTTCCCACGGGGTGCGAACGTCATGATTTCATAGTCACTGATCGACCACTACATGGTTTTGTAAAACATACATCTCAAATAAGTTTAAAATACATCATTGTTCAGAGTTAAATTTGCGGAAGCAATAGTAATAAGGTAAATTGTTTCAAAACATGACAATTACAAAAATGAATGTCCCAAGCAGCATGAATGGCCCTAAACATGAGATGTTCCATGCTAGCTTAACTTGGTGCATCTATCAATTACCTGAGAAAACATGCATGAAAAATGTCAACATAAAGTTGGTGAGTTCACAGGCTTTAAAGTAATAGTAAACAGTGTAATGGACCACAAGTCTTTCCATGATTTGATTGTCGATCATACAATACTACAATATTATATAAGCACCGCAACCGAAGTTAGACTGTAATTGTAACAAATTGCCCCTACCCATGCCTACCGTAACCATGATTGTGAACAGGCTAATAATGCACCCGTTTAGACCTCCAGTCAAGATTAGGGTAATTAATCTGGGCAGGGGTACTCAAACCCAATAGTACTATCCATTATTACCTTGCTTTGGGAAATAAACTAACGGTTCGATAATAGGGGACTTTATACGGTAAGTAAACAACTTATATAGCATGTAAAATCATTGACAAGTAAATGTGTCCAAGAAAATAGTAATTTGCATGTGATCTCCCCCAAAATGAAAATAAGTAAAAATGGGGTTGTGAAACTCACCTGTAATGCACGCGTGAATACTAGGAATAGTTTGTACATATGATTGGTCTAGGAATCTCCTAAACAAAATCACAATTTATTCATAAGGTCATGATTACTAACCCTAGATGATCATGCAAAACTCATCCACAAAGTTAGTTTCGAAAATGTCACTCAACTAATTAGACACGTCGAGTCGTAAATGTTTAATTTAGATTCTTGTCTTCATATCTATCTTCCTAAAAGTACATAATGTATTAAATGTGTTTTATATTAAGTATAATGGTATTATACTTTCCATGTGTATGGGTTTTCCTTTTTTTATCAAATATCTTCAAAAGTTTACTTTATATAAATATGGGCATTTGACAGAATCAAAGGGATTTTTGGGTTTGGTTGTCATCCTCTTTTCATGATACAAAGAATTTTTATAAAATCTCATATTTTTACCATATTTAGATCTATGTATTAGGATTCCAAAAAGGTATAGCTTGCAACATGTAGCTAGGTTTAAGTCCCTCGAAATGGGTCATGAAGCAACTGATGTCAGTGCAGGATTTTTCTGTACATGTCCAGGGATTTCACCTTTTTGAGGGGTCAAACCTTACATTCACAAATAGAGCCTATAGTACTTTTAAACCTAACACTTTAAGATAAGTTTCCACATAAGGAAAATCTCCATTTGGTTAGTTTAAGCATAACTTATGCCTCAATCTTTCAGCCCTATCTATTCTGCCAAATATTCAGGTTCAACACCTTTATCATGTTTGCACGTTTTCGATAGATTATAGTCATCTAAAAATTTCAAGGTTGGATGGGTTATAAACTAGACATCCTAAGGTTAATGTTAGGCTCAAGAAACCGTTCATTTGACCATGTTTAGGTCGAGTTATGGTGTCGAAAACATAGAACATGAATCTGCCAGAAGATGTCTTACATGTTTTGTTACTTTTAAAACTTTGCTACAACACTTTTGGAAGAGTTAGTGAATATGAACACATCATGATGGTGTATAGAAGATTAGAAAAAAAGTTATAACCTTAAACAAGCAAGGAGAAAGATATGGTAGTCTTGAATGCAAGGAAAAGAAGACTTGATCCTTTGAACTAAGAACCAAACAAGAAATAGGTGGGGAAGATGTTGTAGGATGCTGAAAGCTTCAAAACTCACTTGATCTTCAACCAAAGGCACTTGAATCACCCAAGATTTGAAGAAAATAAGTGAAAATCCAATGGAGTGGTGGTAGGAGTGTCTTGGCTGAATTTTAGAGAGGGAGAAAGAGAGAAGATGAGTGTGATGTGTTGGTGTAGTTGAAGTGAAGGGTGCATGTCTTTTATAACACTCAATCCTCTTTAAGTGTAAAGTTCTTGGAGCATGGGCTCCTATTCATGGTCAAAGGATGGGTAAATGGTGTTCCGAGAGTGGTAAGGTAGACATGTTTCTTTAACACATCAAAAGAGAGGCTTCATGAATATGGCAAGTTGTGTTTTGTCAAATCTTGTAAGTTTTGTGAGCTTTATTGGGAAGGAGGTGGAAGAGTAATGTGGTGGTGGCTTGGATGACCACATGCATGGGAAAGGGGGGTTTTGGTTTTCATATTTTGTGTAGTATTGGGTATTTAGGTGGTATTTGTTGCACCATAGGTATTTTTACATATTCCTATATTTTTAATATTATTATTATTATTTTTTCTTTACATTTTGGAATACCTTAAAATATTATAAGAATTCATATAATAATAAATATTTCAATATTGATGATATATTAATGAAGCATCATGTATCTAGCATTCGTGTTAAAATGATTCGTTCTGAGTAATCATCAATTTATGCGATTAGGTTTATTTATAAATTCAAGCTTTTCCAATGCATTTGGTTTGCAATCTAAAATAATTTGAAACAATAGAATCTAAAATATTTTGAAACACCTAAATGAATTTATTAGTACATGTATATGAATTATAACCAATGTTCATGTGTGTGGGTTGTATCACGTGTAAAAATGGTAATTACGCGAATCACCGATGCATGAAATGTAATGCGTGAAATTTTGCAATGCATAAAACGGCTTCAATAATTGGAATTCAATTGAAAATCAAGTATTATAGGGGTAATTATAACCAAGTCAAGGTCGGGTATTGACCTGAAATTGCCGGTTGTCACGAGAATGAATGGAGTACGAGTCTTGTGAGCTTCATCCATAATCTTCATACGTAGATCCCCAAAACGAGGAATCCACACCCGTCCAAATTGGGTTTTAACACCAAGTGTGTTTTCACCCAATTCCCCAACCAAACCTCTCATCCTTTCTGAGTTAAGATGATCTTCTTTCAGTGCCTCATCTTGAATCTCTTTGACTTGCTTCATCACGTCAGAGGTCATGATGAGCTGATATGCTTTTACCCGAATGGACTCGAGCCTCTCTTTTCGGCTAAGGGCATTAGCCACCACGTTAGCCTTGCCCGGATGATAGTGCATCTCGCAATCATAGTCTTTTATGAGCTCCAACCATCTTCTCTGCCTCATGTTCAGATCTTTTTGCTTGATGAAGTACTTCAAGCTTTTGTGGTCAGTGAAAATGGTGCACTGCGTCCCGTACAAATAGTGCCTCGAAATATTTAGTACAAAGACCACAACTGCTAGGTCCAAGTCATGAGTAGGATAATTGACCTCATGAACCTTCAACTGTCGAGATGCATAGGCTATAACCTTTCCTCTTTGCATTAACACGCACCCTAACCCCGAATAGGAAGCATCTGAATAGAGCACCAAATCCTCGCTTCCTTCGGGTAATGACAGGACAGGAGCTTGAGTCAACCTTGCCTTTAACTCCTCGAATGCTTTCTCTTGAGCTTGACCCTATACAAAATTCACATCTTTCCGGGTCAACTTCATTAGTGGAGAAGCAATCCTGGAAAAGACTTGAATGAATCTTCTATAGTAGCCCACCAAACCCAAGAAACTACGAATCTCGGATGGCGTCTTCGGTGACTTCCATTGCATAACCGCCTCCACCTTTGCCGGGTCCACCATGATTTCGTCAGGATTCACCACATGACCCAAGAATTGAACTTTGCGCAACCAGAACGCGCATTTGTAGAATTTGGCATACAACTTCTCCCTTCTTAATGTCTCCAACACCTCCCGAATGTGACCGGCATGCTCTTCTTCGCTCTTCGAGTAGATCAAGATATCATCAATGAACACAATCACTAATCTATCCAGCATCGGCCGGCACACACAATTCATCTTATCCATAAAGGCAGCTAGCGCGTTAGTTAAACCAAAAGAGAAAACGAGGAACTCCTAGTGTCCATAACGCGTAAGGAAGGCTGTCTTAGGAATATTTTATTCCTTCAACTTCAATTGATGGTAGCCAGATCGTAGATCTATCCTCAAGAACCAACTGGCACCTTGGTGCTGGTGGAACAAGTCATCATTCCTTGGTAATGGGTACTGATTCTTCACCGTCAACTTGTTCAGCTCTCGATAGTCAATACACATTCGCATACTTCCGTCCTTTTTCTTTACAAACAATACCGCAACACCCCACGAAGAGCTACTCGATCCAATGAATCCATTATCTATTAACTCCTGCAATTGGCTCATGAGTTCCTTCATCTCAGTCGGAGCTAATCGATATGGTGCTTTGGCAACGAGTTGAGCACCGGCTATCAAATCAATTTGAAACTCAATCTCGCGATCCGGCGGCACGCCGGGTAAGTCTTCCGGGAATACGTCCGGAAAGTAACACACCACTGGTACCTCAGATAATTGCGGTACCGACGCATCCACATCTTTTACGTATGCCAAGTAGGCACTACATCCACGTTTCATGCACTTCCCCACCACGACCATCGAAATCACCTTCGGGATTGTAGTAACGCGATCTCCATAAATCATAGCCAAACTCCCATCGGGCGCAACTAATCGAATCATCTTCTTATGACATACGATGTTTGCTTCATAGCTTGCTAACCAGTCCATCCCAAGTACTACATCAAATCCACCAAGGGGCATCACATGTAACCTAGCAGCAAACCTATTACCTTCTAGTTCTATAGCACAGTCCTCTATCACATCAGTATTTCTTGTGGACTTGCCAATAGCGGTTTCTACATCGAATGGTTCACTGACATTTCTACTACTAATAGGCAAATTAGCACAGAAAGTATTGGAAATAAAACTCATACTAGCACCGGAATCAAACAATATAGAGGCACAAGTTTGGTTTACTGGAAACATACCTGACACGACATCGGGATCAGCTCTGGCTTCCTCCTGGGTCATGGTGTAAGCTCTAGCACTGGCCCTCTTCCTTCTTTCCTCCGGCTTCGTCTTTGCTCCAGAGCTCTCCGCCCTCGGCTTCTTACAGTATTTGGTCACGTGGCCCTCCCCGCCATAGTTATAGCACTTCGACGCCCTACAGTCTCTAGTGATGTGGCAAGGCTTGCCATACCTGAAGCATACATTCATTCCCATCCTGCACTTACCGGTATGCTCCCTTCCACATCTGCCACACTTTTTCAACCCTGATCTTGATGACACCCCATGGTCGTGTACCTTGATCTTCTTATTGTTTGGAGTGAACCCACCATGTCCAAACCTCTTCTTGTTCCAGTTCTTACCATTCCCACTCGTTTTCTTCACCTCCACCGCAGTCTCCTCTCGCTCATCATACAATCTACCCGCCAAATCCACCACCGATCAGGTGCCTGCGAATGTCAGTCGGCAGTCCCTAGATGTACCTCTTGATCTTCCTTGACACTGGCATCACCTGATCTGGTGCCAGCCTCGCCATCTTGTTGAATTTAGTGGTGTACTGCTGGTGGGTCATGGTTCCCGCTTCAATTTGCAAGTACTCCCTCTCAATTTTATCGAGTTCCCACTGAGGAGAGAATTCCTCAACCACGAACTTCTTCAGTTCACTCCACCTCATCCTTCCGATTTCCCTGGTACCCTCAGCTTGGACAATATTGTCCCACCAAATAGCACTAAATAAACGAAAGAGTGAGTTGCGAACTTCACCTTCTGGTCCTCGTGGCACTCACTGATCTCCAAGACTACCTCCATCACCCTCACCCAGCGGTGAGCGACAACATCATTGGCATTGCCATCGAAAGTCGGGGCCTTACACCTTTGGAACGCCCCATAACTACACCCTCCGGTCGCTACCCCCACTACATCATCCTCCTCCTCATCGGACAACACAGTCTCAGGCTCTGGTTGTTCCTCCTCCCTTCTGCTTCCCTTGCATGTTGATCCTTTCTAGTCTCCTTCTCCTTCCTCTCCTCGCTTTTCACAGCCATGATGAATTCAGTCACCACAGACGGTAAGACTGTCTGGATGATCTGGTGTACTTCATTAGCAATCGCCTCCCTAGCTGAGGCATTCAAGCTAGCATTCTCATTCTCTTCGCTCCGGCCATGGACCTCTGGGTTCTCATGGTTCGTCTCATGAGCCTTAGCACTACTCCTAGTCACACGTGGAAGGCCACTGCCTCTAGGAGTCTTGGAAGATTTCTGTCCAGCATCCTCTAACACACTATAAGATTCAAACACTAACGCGGTCATTCAAGGGAGTAGCTCTGTTTATGTCAAGTATAGTAAGTCCCTAATTACAGTGTCCAGTTGTGATTAGCCACTTACTTTACTCTTCATACCCCAAGTATGTCCTATCTTGACTTAATCAGTATCTAAATCTACTAAAGGCACATAAATCTCATAGCATGCACACATAATACCGGTTAACATTAAGAAAAGGTATACCTTATGGCACGTAGCTACTCGGGCTGACATCCCTCCAACTGTTCCATTTTCAGTTTAAGTGTAGGTTTTAAAATTTTATTTAACCCAATTCTCTTAAACTTTGGCTCTGATACCAACTTGTAAGGCTCCGTTCCCGGAAACCTCACAGTTGGTCATTCACAGCATTATATACATTAAACATTATAAATTTACAAGCTTAAGCAGCGGAATTATTTTAACAAAAGCCATTCATTTCATTAAAACACTGTTATTAAGCAATACACTATTGTTTAACTGAATACAAAAGAATTGTTTAATCGCATTACAAAACAACAGCGATAATAAGTATGAATGGATGTTAGTTTTTCCCTGCCGAGTAGCTTCACCCTCGTGCCATCCTCAGCAATATTTACCTTCCAACTGAAAATGTATAAAAGTCAGCGTTGCTAAGTGAGTTCTAGTTTTAAAAGTAATAAGATAGTTTCTGTAAGGTATATATATGAAAATACTCTTTTTGTGAAATTTCATCTCTTTATACGTGAGCTCGCATTAACTATACAATCAGATAAAGCTTCTTCTCTTTACTGTATGCCTTGTTTATTCTATACTCTTTTATCTTTATCTTTCACTATACTCTTTATACTTGTTAACATTTTATTAAAGTTTCACTTCTCTTCTTCATTGCTCTTTCTCTTTATTATTGGTAATACTTTACGGTATGATAATAAACACGCCACGTAAGGTCATCCACTAAAAACAATAATAATAATACGGAATAATCATAAAACAATCATAATAATGCATGGAACTAAGCATTAATGAGCCCTAGTCAAACCTCGGTCCCAAAAATTTCATAATAATTTCTAAGTGTTTAGGGGCACCAACACTATTTGGGTGCATGAGCCCTGTTTGGGTGTTTCATCACCATGTAGGCGCATGAGCAAACACTTAACTATTTTAACACTTAGGCGCATGAACTATTCAGGCGAATGGACTACTATTCGGGCGTATGGTCCATTCGGACGCATGGACACTTAGACGCATGGGGTTTGAGTGGTTGGGCATACTTAGGCACATGGGCTATTCAGACGCATGGGCAGTATTAGGGCGCATGGCCCTACACTTAGTCGTGTGATTACAAATTCTAGGTGCATGAACCACTTTTCAGGCACATGAGTTACACTTAAACATTTCTAAGGCAATTCTAGGCACATGAGCCTTATTTAGGCGCCTGAACCTTCTGCTTAACATATTTCTAAGATAGTTTCGAACCCAAACATCAAGCCTATTTGTTCTAAGCTTACCAAGTCTATTCTAAGCATGAACAACTTAATAACACCTAAGGAACATCATCAAACATGCATAATACATACGGGTATACATACATAAACATAGTAAAAACCATTTTAATACATTTTCTGCCCTAAAGAGTTTAAAACAAGTAAAACTGGGGTCTAGAAACTCACCTGGTGCAACTTTGGGTGTATCTTCCTTCTAACCCATATGCAAATGAGTTCAAACACCTAAAAACCCACCATACATACACACGAATACGCATAATCACACACACAAACACATAAGCACATAACCGAGACAAAACCCATCATAAACACTTAGAAACTTCGAACTCTTACCTTGAATTCAACCTCTTCTTCTTCTTCTTCTTCTTCAAACCGAGAGTTTTCTGCTCTCTCTCTCTCTCTCTCTCTCTAAACGAATAAAAAAGGTGATGTGAAGTGAGGGTGGGCGGCCATGCCCACCTTTACACTAACTTTTGTACTTTTGTCCCCTTTTACATTATTAACCCCTCAACTTGGGTTAAATTGCATTTCCTAGTCATATTATTCATTTCTTATTATTCTTTAAAAAGAATAACCTGATGTTACAAGTCCGCCCCCCTTAAATAGGTTTCGTCCCTGAAAACTGTTATTCTTCAAACAAACGTGGGTAATGCTGTCTCATTTCTTCCTCAGTCTCCTATGTAGATTCAGATCCCTTCCTTTGCTTCCACTGTACATGCACAAGAGGAACTCTTTATTTCTCAGCCTCTTCAGTTTTCTATCGATGATTGCCACTGGTTGCTCTACATAATTGAGCCTTTCATCTACTCCAATGTCTTCCAGCGGAACAATCATGTCTTCATCACCTAAGCACTTTCTTAGATGAGATACATGGAATGTCAAGTGAATTCCACTTAACTCATTTGGTAAGTCCAATCTATAGGCCACCTCTCCTACTCGAGCAGCGATTCAGAAAGGTCTTATGTATGTCGGGCTTAGCTTACATCATTTCCTAAATTGGATGATCTCCTTCCAAGGTGAGACCTTCAACATAACCCGGTCACCCACCTGGAACAAAATCGGTCAGTGCTGTTTATCGGCATACGACTTCTGTCTATCTTTGGCTGACTTCATGAAGGCTTTAATCTTCTCAAGCTTCTCAGTCGTAGCCTCGATTACCTCGACACTCAAAGGGCTAGGCCCTCTGTTCCCTCAAAGGGATCTAAATATGTAACACCCGTTATTTCTTAAAACGAAAAGAAAGAACAAGAGTTGAAGAATAAAGAAAGGAAATGTCAATAAACCCAAGTTGAGGGGTTAAATGTGTAAAAAGGAAAAAGTACAAAAAGTTGGTGTAAAGGTGTGCATGGCCGCCCACCCTCACTTCCCATCACTTTGTTCATCGGGTCATAGAGAGAGAGAGAGGAAAGAAGAGAGCAGAAAGCTACGGTTTGAAGAAAAAGAAGAAGAAGATGTTGAATTCAAGGTAAGAATTCGAGGTTTTTAATTGTTCATGTGGGGTTTTGTCTCGGTTACATGCTTATGTGCTTATGTGGTTGTGTGTGTGTGTCCGTATGTGTGTGTTTTGGGGTGTTTTTAGGTGTTCGAATTCATTTGCAAACGAGTTAGAAGGAAGAAACAACCAAGTTGCACCAGGTGACTTTCTAGACCCCGGTTTTACTTGTTTTAAACTCTTCTTGGGGCTGAAAATGTATTAAAACGATTTTCAAATGTATATTTATGTATACACGTATGTATTATGCATGTTTGATGATGGTTCTTAGATGCTTATAGGTTGTTCATGCTTAGAATAGCCTTGGTAAGCTTAGAATAGATAGGCTTCATGTTTGGATTCGAAACTATCCTAAAAACATGTTGAATAGAAGGTTCATGCGCCTAAATAAGGCCCATGCGCCTGGAATTGCCTTAGAAGTGATTAAGTGTATCTCATGCGCCTGAACAGTGCCCTCAAGCGCCTAGAAAATTAGTCAGATGCCAAAGTGTATGGCCATGCACCCCAATAGTGCCATGCGTCTGAATAACCCCATGCGCCTAGGTTTCATACGCCCGGATAGCCCATGCGTCTAAGTGTCCATGCGTCCGAATGGGTCATACGCCCGAATAGTGTTCATGAGCCTGAATTTTTCATGCGCCTAAGTGTTAAAGCAGCTAATTGTTGGCTTCATGCGTCTGCACAGTGATGAAGCGCCCAAACAGGGCCCATGCGCCCAATAGTGTCTAAGGGCCTAACACTTAGAATTTTTTACAGATGTCTTGGGTGTTTGTGCTCTTAGGGTTTTGAACGAGGTTTGACTAGGGTTTATTAATGATGGGTTTCATGCATGATTATGATTGTTTTATAATTGCTCCTTATTTTATTATGTTATTAACAATAATATTATTATTAATATTATTATTAGTATTAGTATGTGACTTTACGTGGTGTGTTTATAATCATAACGTAAAGTATTACTAATAATAAAGAGGAAGAGCAATAAAGAAGAGAAGTGGAACTTTAATACAATGTTAACAAGTCGTTCAAGCTTACAGGAGGTACACGACCATGTTGTCTTTAGCTCAACTGTGTTGCGAGTTAGCTACCCTATTATGCACACGGGGTCAGTCAATTCAGACTAGGGACCTTTGCAGCGTACCCTAGGTGTCTTGGTCGCCTTGTATATAGTATATAGAGCCCCTTGTGGGAAAAAGAAGGCCCAACACTGTTTTCCCCGCGTATACAGTTTAGGGTATTGCTCATTGGTCCATACAGATAGTGAAAGATATAGATAAAAGAGTACAGAGTAAACAAGGCATACAGCAAAGTGATGAAGTTTTCAAAAAAAGAGTATTTTCATATGGATACCTAAAGAAAGTATTTATTACTTTTAAAACTAGAACTCACTCAGCAACGCTGACTTTTATACATTTTCAGTTGGCAGATAAATATTGCTGAGGATGGCACGAGGGTGAAGCTACTCGGTAGGGAAAGACTGACATCCATTCACACCTATTATTGCTTTTATTTTGTAATGCAATTAAACAGTTCTTTTTTATTCTCTTAAACAATAGTGTATTGCTCAACAACAGTGTTTTAATGAAATGAATGAATGGTTTTTTTCTAAATGATTACGCTGCTTAAGTTGTAACTTTATAATGTTTTCAATGGATTTAATGTTGTGAATGACCAACTGTGAGGTCTCCGGGAACGGGGCCTTACAAGTTGGTGTCAGAGCCAAAGTTTAAGAGAATTGGGTTAAATAAATTTTTTGAAACCTAAACTTAAACTGAAAATGGGACAATTGGAGGGATGTCAGCCCGAGTAGCTACGTGCCATCAGGTATGTCTTTTCTTAATGTTAACCGTTATTATGTGCGCATGCTATTAGATTTATGTGCTCTTAGTAGATTTAGATATTGATTAAGTCAGGATAGGAAATGATTGGGGTATGAAGAGTAAAGTAAGTGGCTAATCACAACTGGCCACTGTAATTAGGGACTTACTGTACTTGACATAAACTAAACTGAGTTGTTACCTTAATGACCGTGTTAGTGTTTGAATCTTATAGCGTGTTAGAGGATGGCTGGTCGGAAATCTTCCATGACTCATAGAGGCAGAGGCCGTGCACGAGTGAATAGGAGTAGTGCTAAGGCTCCTGGAACGACCCATGAGAACCCTGAGGTCCATGGCTGGAGCGAAGAGAACGAGAATGCTAGCATGAATGCCTCAGCTAGGGAGGCGATTGCTGATGAGGTACACCAGGTCATGCAGACAGTCTTACCGTCTATAGTGACTGAAGTCATCAGGGCTGTGAGAAGTGAGGAGATGACGGAGAAGGAAAATAGAAAGGGATCAACAGGCAAGGGAAGCAGAAGGGAGGAGGAACAACTAGAGCCTGAGACTGTGTTATCTGAGGAGGAGGAGGATGATGTAGTCAGGGTAGTGACCGGAGGGTGCAGTTATGGGGCGTTCCAAAGGTGTAAGCCCCCGACTTTTGATGGCAATGGCAATGCTGCTGCCGCTTACCACTAGGTGAGGGAAATGGAGGTAGTTTTGAGATCAGTGAGTGCCGCGAAGACAAAATGGTGAAGTTCGCCACTCACTCTTTCGTCGATTCAGCATTGTGTTGGTGGTACAATATTGTCCAAGCTGAGGGTGCTAGAGCCATTGAGAAAATGCGATGGAAGGAGTTTAAGCAGTTGGTGATCAAGGAATTCTGTCCCCACAGGGAACTCGATATAATCGAGAGGGAGTTCTTGCAACTTGAAGCGGGAACCATGACCCACCAGAAGTACACCACTAAATTTAACGAGATGGCGAGGCTGGTGCCGGATCAGGTGACGCTGGTGTTAAGAAAGATCAAGAGGTACATCCAGGGACTGTCGGCTAATATTCGCAGACACCTGATTGCTACTCAGCCAGGTACCTTTCGATCGGTGGTGGATTTGGCGGGTAGATTGTATGATGAGCGAGAGGAGACTGTGGTAGAGCTGAAGAAGACGAGTGGGGATGGTAAAAACTGGAATGGGAAAAGGTTTGGACATGGTGGTTTTACTCCAAACAACAAGAAGATGAAGATAGACGACCGTGGGGTGTCTTCAAGATCAGGGCTGAAAACGTGTGGTAGATGTGGAATGGAGCATACCGGTGAGTACAGGATGGGAATGAATGTATGCTTCACGTGTGGCAAGCCTGGCCACATCGCTAGGGACCGTAGAAGCCGAGGGCGGAGAGCTCTGGAGCAAAGAAGAAGAAGCCGGAGGAAGGAGGGCAGAGGGCAGGCGCTAGAGTTTACACCATGACCTAGGAGGAAGCCAGAGATGATCCTGATGTCATGTCAGGTATGTTTCTAGTAAACCACACTTGTGTCTGTGTATTGTTGATTCTGGTGCTAGTAGGAGTTTGATTTCCACTGCATTCTATGCTAAGTTGCCTATTAGTAGTAGAAATGTCAGTGAACCACTCGATGTAGAAACCGCTATTGGCAAGTCCAGGAGAATTACTAACGTAACAGAGGACTGTGCTATAGAACTAGAAGGTCATAGGTTTGCTGCTAGGTTAAACGTGATGCCCCTAGGTGGATTTGATGTAGTACTAGGGATGGACTGGTTAGCAACCTATGAATCAAACATCGTATGTCGCAAGAAGACGATACGATTAGTTGCGCCTGATGGGAGTTTGGTTATGATTTACGGAGATCGCGTTACTACGATCCCGATGGTGATTTCGATGGCGGTGGCGAAGAAGTACATAAAACGTGGATGTAGTACCTACTTGGCCTACGTAAAAGATGTGGATGCGTTAGTACCGCAATTATTTAAGGTGCCAGTGGTGTGCGACTTTCAGGACATATTCCCCGAAGACTTACCCGGCGTGCCACCGGATCGCGAGATTGAGTTCCGAATTGATTTGATACCCGGTGCTAACCCGTTGCCAAAGCACCATATCGATTAGCTCTGACTAAGATGAAGGAGCTCATGAGCTAATTGCAGGAGTTGATGGATAAGGGATTCATTCAACTGAGTATCTCTCCGTGGGGTGCTCCGGTATTGTTGTTAAAAAAAGGACGGAAGTATGCGAATGCGTATCGACTACCGAGAGCTGAACAAGTTGAAGGTGAAGAATTGGTACCCGTTACCTAGGATTGATGAGTTGTTCGACCAGCTCCAAGGTGCCAGTTGGTTCTCGAGGATAGATCTACGATCTGACTATCATCTATTGAAGGTGAGGAACAAGGCATTCCTAAGACAGCTTTCCGTACGCGTTATGGACACAACCAGTTCCTCGTTATGTCTTTTGGTCTAACTAACGCGCCAACTGCCTTTATGGATTTGATGAATCAGGTGTGCCAGCCTATTTTGGATAGATCAGTGATTGTGTTCATTGATGGTATTCTGATCTACTCGAAGAGCGAAGAAGAGCATGCCGGTCACATTCAGGAGGTGTTGAAGACATTAAGAAGGGAGAAGTTGTATGCCAAATTCTCCAAGTGCGCGTTCTGGTTGCATGAAGTTCAATTCTTTGGTCATGTGGTGAATCCTGATGGAATCATGGTGGACCTGGCAAAGGTGGAGGCAGTGATGCAATGGAAGTCTCCAAAGACGCCATCTGATATTCGTAGTTTCTTGGGATTGGCGGGATATTATCAAAGGTTCATTCAGGACTTTTCCAAGATCGCTTCTCCACTAACCAAGTTGACCCGAAACGATGTAAACTTTATATGTGGTCAAGCTCAAGAGTAAGCATTCGAGGAGTTAAAGGCAAGGTTGACTCAAGCTCCTGTTCTGTCATTACCCGAAGGAAGCGAGGATTTGGTGGTTTACTATGATGCTTCCTACTTAGGGTTGGGGTGCGTGTTAATGCCGAGAGGGAAGGTATAGCCTATGCATCTCGACAGTTGAAAGTTCATGAGGTCAATATCCCAATCATGACTTGGAGCTAGCAGCCATGGTCTTTACGTTGAAGATTTGGAGGCACTATCTCTACGGGACGAAGTGCACCATTTTCACTAACCACAAGAGCTTGAAGTAATTCTTTGAGCAAAAGGACCTGAACATGAGGCAGAGAAGATGGTTGGAGCTCATAAAAGATTATGATTGTGAGATCCACTACCATTCGGGCAAGGCTAACGTGGTGGCTGATACCCTTAGCCGAAAGGAAAGGCCCGAGCCAATTCATGTGAAAACATATCAACTCATCATGAATTATGATGTGATGAAGCAAGTCAAAGAGTTTGAAGATGAGGCACCAAAAGAAGATCATCTTAACTCTGAAAGGATGAGAGGTCTGGTTAGGGAATTGGGTGAAAACACACTTGGTGTTAAAACTCGATTTGGATGAGTGTGGATTCCTCGTTTCGGGGATCTACGTTTGAGGATTATGGATGAAGCTCAAAATACTCGATACTCCATTCATCCTGGTTCCACAAAAACGTATCAAGATATGAAGAAAGATTATTGGTGGCTGGGTATGAAGCGTGATGTGGTGGACTATATGAGTAACTGCCTTACTTGCTTACAGGTGAAGGCCGAACATCAGAAGCCATATGGGAAAATCCAACCTTTGGATATGCCGGAATGGAAGTGGGAGCACAACACCATGGATTTCGTTACGAAGCTGCCACATACTCCGAAAGGGTATGATGCCATATGGGTGATTGTTGACCGTCTGAGGAAGAGTAGTCACTTCCTACCGATCCGCGAGACATATTCATCTAAGAGGTTGGCAGATCTATTCATCAAGGAAATTGTAACTCGTCATGGTATGCTGGTGTCTATTGTTTCTGATCGTGACACCCGGTTTACATCTAAAATTTGGTAGAAATTCCACGATGCCATGGGGACGAGGTTACATATTAGCACAGCATATCATCCCCAAACTGATGGTCAGCCAGAAAGGACCATCCAGACACTGGAAGACATGCTTCGAGCATGTGTGACAGATTTTGGGGGAAGTTGGGACGACCACTTACCGTTAGCTAAATTCTCATACAACAACATCTATTACGCCAGCATTGGCATGCCACCCTATGAGATGCTATACGGGAGGAGATGTAGAACAGCCGTTTGTTGGGGTGATATTGGTGAGAAGGAATTGGGGAGCATCGAGGTGATTGAGGTTATGACTGAGAAGCTTGAGAAGATTAAAGCCTTCATGAAGGCAGCTAAAGACAGACAGAAGTCGTAGCCGATAAACGACACAGACCGATTGTGTTCCAGGTGGGTGACCGGGTTATGTTGAAGGTCTCACCTTGGAAGGGTATCATCTGATTCAGGAAACGAGGTAAGCTAAGTCCGAGATACATAGGACCTTTCCGAATCATTGCTCGAGTAGGAGAGGTGGCCTATAGATTGGAGTTACAAGATGAGTTAAGTGGAATTCACCCGACATTCCATGTATCTCATCTGAGAAAGTGCTTAGCTGATGAAGACATGATTCTTCCACTGGAAGACATCGAAGTAGATGAAAGGCTCAATTATGTAGAGCAACCAGTGGCAATCATCGATCGTAAAGAGATGAGACTGAGGAATAAAGTGGTTCCTCTTGTGCGTGTACAGTGGAAGCACAGGAAGGGATCCGAATCTACGTGGGAGACCGAGGAAGAAATGAGACAGCATTACCCTTATTTGTTTGAGGAATAACAGGTTTTGGGGACGAACCTATTAAGGGGGTGGACTTGTAACACACGATTATTTCTTAAAAAGAGGTTAAATATGTAAAAAGGAAAAAAGTACAAAAAGTTTGTGTAAAGGTGCGCATGGCCGCCCACCCTCACTTCCCATCACTTTGTTCATTGGGTTTTAGAGAGAGAGAGGAAAGAAGAAAGCAGAAAGCTACGGGTTTGAAGAAAAAGAAGAAGAAGAGGCTGAATACAAGGTAAGAATTCGAGGTTTTTAAATGTTCATGTGGGGTGTTGTCTCGGTTACATGCTTATGTGCTTGTGTGCTTGTGTGTGTGTCCGTGTGTGTGTCCGTGTGTGTGTTTTGGTGTGTTTTTAGGTGTTCGAACTCATTTTCAAACGGGTTAGAAGGAAGAAACACCCAAGTAGCACCAGGTGAGTTTCTAGACCCCGGTTTTATTTGTTTTAAACTCTTCTTGTGGCTGAAAATGTATTAAAATGATTTTCAAATGTATATGTATGTATACCGTATGTATTATGCATGTTTGATGATGGTTCTTAGATGCTTATAGGTTGTTCATGCTTAGAATAGCCTTGGTAAGCTTAGAACAAATAGGCTTGATGTTTGGATTTGAAACTATCCTAGAAACATGTTGAATAGAAGGTTCATGCGCCTAAATAAGGCCCATGCGCCTGGAATTGCCTTAGAAGTGATTAAATGTATCTCATGCGCCTGAATAGTGCCCTCATGCGCCTAGAAAATTAGTCAGATGCCTAAGTGTATGGCCATGCGCCCCAATAGTGCCCATGCGTCTGAATAACCCCATGCGCCTAAGTTTTCATACGCCCGGATAGCCCATGCGTCTAAGTGTCCATGCGTCTGAATGGGTCATACGCCCGAATAGTGTTCATGCACCTGAATTGTTCATGCGCCTAAGTGTTAAAGAAGCTAAGTGTTGGCCTGATGCGCCTGCATAGTGACGAAGTGCCCAAACAAGGCCCATGCGCCGAAATAGTGTCTAAACGCCTAACACTTAGAATTTATTACAGAATTCTTGGGAGTTTGTGCTCTTAGGGTTTTGACCGAGGTTTGACTAGGGTTTATTAATGATGGGTTTCATGCATGACTATGATTGTTTTATGATTGCTCCTTCTTTTATTATTGTTATTAATAATAATATTAATATTATTATTAGTATGTGACTTTATGTGGTGTGTTTATAATCGTAATGTAAAGTATTACTAATAATAAAGAGGAAGAGCAATAAAGAAGAGAAGTGAAACTTTAATAAAATGTTAACAAGTCTTGCAAGCTTACAGGAGGTACACGACCATGTTGTCGTTAGCTCAACTCTGTTGCGTGCTAGCTACCCTATTATGCACACGGGGTCAGTCAATTGAGACTGGGGACCTTTGCAGCATACCCTAGGTGTCTGGGTCGGCCTTGTATACAGTATATAGAGCCCCTTGTGGGAAATAGAGGGCCCAACACCGTTTCCCCCACGCATACAGTTTAGGGTATTGCTCATTGGTCCATACAGATAGTGAAAGATAAAGATAAAAGAGTATAGAGTAAACAAGGCATACAACAAAGAGATAAAACATTACCTAATTGTATAGTTAATGCGTGCTCATGTATAAAGTGATGATGTTTTCATAAAAAGAGTATTTTCATATGTATACCTACAGAAAGTATTTTATTACTTTTAAAACTAGAACTCACTTAACAACACTGACTTTTATATATTTTCAGTTGGCAGGTAAATATTGTTGAGGATGGCACGAGGGTGAAACTACCCGGTAGGGAAAGACTGACATCCATTCACACCTATTATTGCTGTTGTTTTGAAATGCAATTAAACAGTTCTTTTGTATTCGCTGAAACAGTAGTGTATTGCTAAACAACAGTGTTTTAATGAAATGAAATGAATGGTTTTTGTCAAAATGATACCGCTGCTCAAGTTGTAAATTTATAATGTTTTTAATGGATTTAATGTTGTGAACGACCAACTGTGAGGTCTCCGAGAACGGGGCCTTACAAAATACTGTCTACAAGGCTGGCCCAGTCACCTAGGGTACCCTCCAAAGGTTCGGCAGTCTCAATTGACTGGACCTGTGTGCATAATAGGGTAGCTAACCCGCGTCACAGTTGAGCTAACGACAACATGGTCGTGCACCTCCTATAAGCTTGCAAGACTTGTTAACATTTTAATTAAGTTCCACTTCTCTTCTTCATTGCTCTTTCTCTTTATTATTAGTAAATACTTTATGGTACGATAATAAACACGCCACGTAGAGTCATCCACTAAAAGCAATAATAATAATACGGAATAATCATTAAACAATCATAATCAAGCATGGAACTAAGCATTAATGAGCCCTAGTCAAACCTCGGTCAAAACCTTAATAGCACAGACTCCTAAAAATTTCGTAATAATTTCTAAGTGTTTAGGCGCATGAGCCTTATTTGGGTGATTTATCACTATATAGGAGCATCAGCCAACACTTAATTGTTTTAACACTTTGGCGGATGAACTATTTAGGCGCATGGGCTACTATTTAGGCGTATGGTCCATTCAGACGCATGGAAACTTAGGTGCATGGGGTTTGGGCAGTTGGGCATACTTAGGCGCATGGGCTATTCAGACGCATGGGCACTATTGGGGCGCATGGGCACTATTGCAGTGCATGGCCCTACACTTAGTCATCCGATTACAAATTCTAGGAGTATGAACCACTGTTCAAGCGCATGAGTTACACTTAAACATTTCTAAGGCAATTCTAGGCGCATGAACTTTCTGCTCAACATATTTCTAGGATATTTTTGAACCCAAACATCAAGCCTATTTGTTTTAAGCTTACCAAGGTTATTCTAAGCATGAACAACTTAATAACACCTAAGGAACATCATCAAACAGGCATAATATGTACGGGTATACATACATAAACATAGTAAAAACCGTTTTAATACATTTTCAGCCCCAAAGAGTTTAAAACAAGTAAAACCAAGGTCTAGAAACTCACCTCGTGCAACTTTGGGGGTATCTTCCTTCTAACCCGTATGCAAATGAGTTCAAACACCTGAAAACCCACCAAACATACACACGAATATAAATAAACACACACACAAACACATAAGCACATAACCGAGACAAAACCCATCATAAATACTTAGAAACTTTGAATTCTTACCTTGAATTTAGCATCTTCTTCTTCAAACCGAGAGTTTTCTGCTCTCTCTCTCTCTAACTGAATAAAAAAGGTGATGTGAAGTGAGGGTGGGCGGCCATGCCCACCTTTACATAAAGTTTTGTACTTTTATCCCCTTTTACATTTTTAACCCCACAACTTGGGTTAAATTGCATTTCCCACTTTTATTCTTCATTTCTTATTCTTCTTTAAAAAGAATAACCGGGTGTTACAAATATACTTTAGTACAAAGATGAATTTAGTCATCAACAAGCAATGAGATCACAATGATAACTGAATCTAATCACAATCTTTCAATGATTTTGAAATTCTCAAACAAATTAATAACAATTGCTGATATGTTTGTCCACTTAAACCCATGCCCTATCTTTTTCAACAAACCGCAGATGATTCGCTAAAGTTTGATTAAATACTTTACAATGTTAGGACCCCACAATCAATTGGAAAAAACCCTCACACAACCTTAGGATTTCTTGAATTTTTGTTACGATCTTTATAAAGCAAGGCTTGTGCATTAGTGTGCAAGTGCTTATCATCCTAATAATGCATTCTATGATGAATTTATCCTTAGATTATTTTACACTACTTAGACCAAAATGGTGAGTGCTACAGGTCTATACTCACGTATAACAAAAGAGATGACCATTTAATCATGCGCTAATGAGAGCTCCCGGTTAGTACTATCGTACGACAAAGGAGGTTATCACTCCAGGTCAGTACTTTTGTACAGCAGAGGTGATTAGCACAAAAACAAGACACATAAATAAGCCAATCTTGGCTCAAAAGTTATCGCTTTTTTTGTCGGGACTCAGTTTTCGTGCAGGCCAAAATGATTGCATAAATCCAGACTTCCTTAAGCATAAATTTTAATTTAAATCATTATGATGTTCTCTACTTTATGATTCAGGCTGAGCCTACCAAGCATATCACTAAAGAATTTGTTTGCTTTGTTAAATTTTCAATTGAAAATTAGATATGATATCAAATAACAACATCAATTACTCTTATTTCTCATTTTAAAACCCAAGCCATGCAAGAACAAGCATTTCAAGATGATATACAATCATTTCCCAGTCATCTCCAATCAAGTTCCCAGTTCTCTTTTTAGTATTTTTATTGAATTTTATTATACTCTCCCCCTAAATTTATATTTTTACAAACCATGTTTCCTTTATATATATATATATGTATGTATACATATACGTTATTTTTTAATATTTTTTATAAAAATATGAAGAAATAGAAATTTACCAAAGAAGATCTTCAAAACTACAGTGATATCAAAATAAGGAATGAATTATCAAGAAATATACAGTGACTGTGAAGTGAAAACTATGATTTTACAGATATAAATCCAAATTGTGGATAAAATACTATGACCTTAACCTTTTTGTTCCACTACAAATTTGAATTAGGAACAATCACTATCAGTGAATCGAATTACTAACAGACCTCCTGAATTGTTCCTGCACTCATAAACAGATTAGTTTGAGAGGGCAACCCCGACCATCGTAGTCTAGGGTGTAAAAAATCGAGGATTGTTGTATCCTTCTTTTTACTTTTCCAAATTTGTTTTCGTTCAATTAATTTGGATTCGAATGAATTAAATTTGGAAATCATTTTCTATTTAAGACCGGAAGAAAAAGAATTTAGTTTTGAAACTTTGGTCAATTTCATCTTTTAATCATGTGAAACCAACTTCACATAAAAAGGTTTGGATGAAGGATTTTTCATCAAACTATTCAAGGATGTGTGCTTTTCACCTTGGACTAGAGAAGCAACCTGTGTTGCATTTATCATTTCGAACATTCATTGTAGACTTACATCCGAAGAAGTAATTCATTTTGCATTTACCATCATTAGCAAGTCTTTGAGGACACTTTTTTACCACATGAGCTTTTCCACACTCAAAACAAGCCTTGAAAAGCATTTGATGCTTCACCGGCCCGTGTGAAGTATTTGGAAGTGGAGATTGTATTGACGTTGTTGCATATTCTTGCTTGTTTTGTGCTTGTTGTGCTGAGCAAGGAGTGAGATCTTCACTGATTTTTGCAGTTGGAGAAGAGATCCGTATTGGTCTTGATTTACCTTTTGGAAGCTTTTGAGATTTGACAATTTCAGGTGATATCTTGATCTTTGAGGAACCAACAATGTTCTCTGTGTTTAATTCATCATTTGAGCTTGTCCAGTCTTGTATACAAAGATCTTCTTTCAATGAATCTTGATTGACATGAATATAATATGTTGCTATTGTTGGAGCTAAATGATTAGGCAATTCCCGATTTATCTCTTCTTTCACAATCATGGCTGGTTCAAAGGTAGGAATGTCACCTATTTTAAACTTATCAATGAAGTTAGAAGAAATAGTAGATACAAAACTACAAACAACCGGAACTGCACATTATTATTTGGACTATTAGCATTCAGTTTATTATATCCCATATCAATTGTAGAATCATAATCATTCCGCACCTCTTTAAGATTCACTCTTGCTAAACTTGCATACAAACTATTAGTATCCTTTTCAACTAATCATTTTTTGATGTGTTGGAGCTGTACAAGATAGTCTATATTATCAACACAGTCAAAGTCAACAAAAGTCAACATCAAAGTTAACGCGAAAGTCAAACCTGATACGTTCGAGATAAATAACCAAGACGAGACGTTGGAGCTTTAGATGACTAGGAGTTTTATTGTCATAAATATTTTTTTTGTGAACAAAATATATTTTATCTTGTTTTAGTCATTTTTATGTTTTATATGTAATTTTTATTAATTAGCCTACGTTTAGGGAGTTAACTGCAATTAGTGAATACTATATTCAATATAAATAGGTTAATTTTCATTAGCCTTGACTAATGGTTGTATGACCAAAAGATTAGGGGGATTACTTGTAAACATCATTTGCAATCTAATTAAAAGATCAACGGGGATTTTATTGTGTTTATCATATTTTGATCCATTACCTTCATGATTTGATTCAAGTGTGATTAACCTAGGCTAACAATTTGGTATTAGAGCCATGTTGGATCAAATTCATTGAAGAGTTGAAGATTTTTAGAGAGAGAATTCGAGGTTTTTGGTTGTTTTTGTTATATATCAATATTTCATCAATTCCGGATCAAATTTGAGTGTTATTGATATGGAAATTGATTGAAGTTTCCTTGTTATTGGTTGGGAAAGCTCTATTAATCATCAGATCTCAAATCCATTGAGATTTAGGTGATTTCAGATTTATTTCGTGTTGACAAAGCCTTCTAGATTCATCGAGCGAAACTACATCTTCATCTAGCAAAACTCCACCCTCTTCGGCGAAACTACAAGTGTTTTACACTTTGTATTTAATTTTAGCATCTCAGCGAAAGTAGTGATCTTGAATGAAAGTTCAACAGTGTTTGTGTGCATATTACAAGCGAAATTGTTGTCGAAAGTATCTTTGAACGAAAGTTCAAGCTTGTTTCGTGCGAAATTGTTGTCGAAACTAAGAAGTCTAAAGCATTTGGCTAGCGAACTACTGCTGAAATTTCCAGCAAAACTTCTGTCGGCTTAGCGAAACTAGATTTCACTTTTGACCCCAGTTGCTAAGATTGCGTAGAGTGACATTTAAAAAATTATTTTCTCGAGGGAGAATTATTTTCCGATTTTTGGGAAATAAATTTTTGGGGTGTTTAATTGTCGAAAATTTTTAATAAAATGTCATCGTCAGAAAACTTTAAATCTAAAGAAGCATGTTCCATCAAAAGCCGATTTGACTCTTTTGCAGCAATAAAGAAAGAAAATTTGACAAATTTGATTGATCGATTCTTAAAGGTGGCAAATAATCTAAACAAGCATGTTCCAGATTTTAGTAATCATGAACAAATTCAAAATCTTCTTGACTCGCTTCCGTCTGAATGGAATCATCAAGTTAAAATGCTAAAGGAAGAATGAGATTATCTCCACACGCTAAATACTGATCTTTTTTTTCTGTAACAAGCATACTTGATTACAACACATAGATGATTAAAAATTTGAAGTTATTGAGAACTGATTCGGATTTAAATTTTGAATTCAGAGAAACTATTCAAGAGAAATGTGAAACTTTGAGAGTCGACAATGACAGTAAACTAGAGTCTGTTAGAATCGATGACGATAAGGTTGGAAAAGCTAATAAAAGAGAGAAAGAATCTGAGGCTGACGAGATGTTGAAGGTCAAAGAAGAGGAACAACAAAAAATCACTAGGGCTTCAACTTTGAGAAGAGCTTAGATACAGAACGAACTATCATGGATCTTCTTATGAGACTGTTCTGGATATGTGTTCTTCATCATACAAAATCCGGTATTGGGGATTTATAAGGCAAACAGATTGTTACTGGAAAATGAAAAAGAATTGAAAATATCATTGAGGAATTAAAGAAAAATGAAATTGCGTTTTCAAGAAAACTTATGAAGCATTGGCTAAAAATGATATTTTAAGAAGAACCATTTTTTAGTATAGCACTTATATTAATATTTTGAGAGAAAGGGTTGTTTTAGCTCATGTTGAAACGACAAAGCTTCAAACAAAGCTTGATAAATGGACCCTTTCACACATGAAAAAGGATGAGCTTATTGCTAAACAACAAGGGGCGTGGGTAAAACATGGGATTAGATATAAATCTGATAGTTAAACAGTATTTTAATTCAGATCCACCCCCTTCTACCTTATGTTATTCACCAATCCCCAGACGTCATCCAAAAAATGATTTGTTTGAAGAACCTACTAATAGTCTGCATAGGTTTGAGAGGTATCAATCTTAATGAGGTGCGAGATGATTATGATTCTACGACTAGTGTGGGATACAATAAATCCAATGCTGACAATCAAGCTAACGGATGTTCAGTCTTGTTGTTTGAAAATCTATATCTACTATTTATTCTAACTTCTTTGATAAGGTTAAATTAGGTGAAATCCCTACCTTTGACCCTGTCAGGGTTATGCAAGAAGAGATAAATCACGAATCACCTAATCATCAAGGTCCAACTACAACAACACATCCTACTTCTGTCAATCAAGATCCATTAGAAGCAGATCTATGTATACAAGCCTGGAAAAGCTCAGATGATGAACCAAACACAAAGGACAGTTTCGGTTCCTTAAAAATCAAGATATCATCTGACATTCTCATCTTTCAAAAGCTTATAAAAGCTAATTCAAGACCAATACGAATCTCTTCTCCAACTACAAAGCAACCCAGTCAATCAGTGAAGATCTCATTCCGTGTTCAGCATAGCGAACGATAAAACAAGCAAGAATCTGCAACGACCTCAAAGCAATCTCCAATTCCAAATGCTTCATAAGGGTCAGTCAAGCATCAAAAGCACTTCAAGGCTTGTTTTGAGTGTGGAAAAGAGGGTCATGTGATAAAGAAGTGCCTTCAATGACTTGCTTCGAATGGTAAAGGCAAAACGAATTGCTTCACCGAATGTAAGTCTACAAAGAATGTTCCAGACGGTAAAGGCTTCTCTAGATCAAGACATAAAAAGCACACATCTTTGAATGATTGGATGAAAAACCTCCATCTAAACCTTTTCATGTGAAGCCAGTTTCACATGATTTAAAGATAAAAATGACCAAAGGTTTAAAACCAAATTCTTTTCCTTCTAGTCTTAAACAGAAAATGATTTCCAAATTGAATTGATTCAAATCCAGATTAATTAAACTAAGAGAAATTTAGCAAATTAAAAAGAATGATACAACAATCCCTGATTGTTTAAATGGTTGTCTGCCAAAGCAAGTTACTTATATTGATGAAAAAGGAACTTCCAAGACTATGATGGCCTTGGTTCCCCTTTCAAAGTAATTTGTTTATGAGTGTAGGAGGACTCTTAATATTCCAGTTTACTAACAGAGATTATTCCTAATTAAAATTTAAGACGGAACAAACAGGTTAAGGTTATGGTATTTTATCCACAATCTGGACTTTTATCTTCACAATCACAGTTCTCACTTCACAATGAGTGCATATTTCTTGAAAATTCATTTCTTATCTTCATATCAGTGTAGTTTGGAAGACCTTCTTTGGTAAATTTCAATTTTTGTACAGTTTTATAAAAAAATTAGTTGAAAATAATAATAATAAAATAGTTTTGCAAAAAAAATTTAGGGGGAGAGTATATTAAAAAAATGAAAAGAGAACTGTGAACTGGATTCGAGATGACCGAGAAATATTTGTATATCATCTTGAAAGGATTGTTTTTCCATGAGTTGCGTTTAAAATAAGAAATAATAGTAACTAATGCTATTATCTAATTTACATTTTTTTTTATTTCAAATAATAGAAAAACAAACAGATTTTTTAATGATATGCTGGTAGACTCAGCCTAAAGAATAAAGTAGACAACAATATAATGATTTAAATTAAAATATATGCTTAAGAATGTCTGGATTTACTCAATTATTTTGGCGTGTATCAAAACTGAGTCCCGACAAAAATTGGATTGAGAATTGATCTTTCAACCACCATGATACAATTCATATAAGCCATATATTTGAGTTATATTTGGTGTATTTATGTGTCTTGTGTTCGTGCTAATCTCTTCTGCGGTACGGAAGTACTGACCTGGAGTGATGATCTCCTTTGCTGTACGATAGTACTGACATACCTTTTATCGGAACATGATTAAATGGTCATCTCCTTTGTTATATGTGAGTACAGACCCTGGAGCTCTAACCATTTTGGTTTAAGTTGTGTCAAATCATTTAAACGATGAGTTCATCACATATTGAAATATTTTGTTGATAATCACTTGCACACTAATGCACAAGCCTTGCTCTATAAGATCATAACAAAATTCAAAAAATCCTGAGGTTGGGTGAGGGTTTCTTGCCAAATGATTGTGGGGTCCTAGCATTCTAAAGTATTTAATCGAACTTTAACGAATCATCTGTTGGTTTTTGAAAAAGATAGGGCTTGGGTTTAAGTGGACAAACATATGAGCAATCGTTATTGATCTGTTTGAGAATTTCAAAATCATTCAAAGACTATGATTAGATTTAGTTATCAGTGTGATCTTATTGCTTGTCGATGATTAATTTCATCTTTGTGCTAAAGTATATCTTAAGGATGTGATCTTATGATCAATTCAGTTCTCGGTTATAAAAAAATTAGTAGACAAAAAAATGTTATAGTAAATGTATATACTAAAAATAAAAGTTATGATAAATTTTCATTTCCAAATTTGTTTTAAGTCTTCCATATTACGCTGTTACAATTTTATCATTTTCATGCATTTCAAAGAAATTATGTACAACCAAACACGGGTTCGCTTGTTTTCAAACACAAATAAACACAGGTTTATTTTGTTAAAATGAAATTATCTAATTATAAATGTGAGGATTGTGTTTGTGAATGTGTTTCAGATATTTGCTCTAAGTGATGGCCGATCATCAGTTGAGCAGTATACCTGATCAGTGAATATTTTCCTCAAGTTTGTAGAAGCAACCGAGCTAGGAATCCTCCTCCTACATCTTCTGAAGAACTTGAGATTAGAGATTTGGGAAAGCTGTTCCAACATCCTCTCAAAGGAGGCACTTGAAAAGAGGAAGCAAAGAAATAGCTGGAGCTTATGAAATGAATAATCTTTCTCATCAGATTCAAAAATATTCAAATTGAAGATCTTTCTATTGTTGACTTCTCAGGGCTGAATTCGTATGAAGACATTGATAACGATAGACTAAGGGGGAGTATTGTTGGAGCTGTACAGGATAGTCTATATTATCAACACAGTCAAAGTAAACAAAAGTCAACATCAAAGTCAAAGTCAACACGAAAGTCAAACCCGATACATTCGAGACAAAGAATCGAAAGGAGACATTGAAGCTTTAGATGACTAGGAGTTTTATTGTAATAAATATATTTTGTTTGAACATAATTTATTTTATCTTGTTTTAGTAATTTTTATGATTTATATGCAATTTCCTTTAATTAACCTAAGTTTAGGGAGTTAACTACACTGTGAATATTATATTCACTGTAAATTGGTTAATTGTCATTAGTGTTGACTAACGGTTGTATGACCAAGAGATTGGGGGGATTACTTGTAAACAACATTTGCAATCTAATTGAAGATCAAAGAGGATTTTTTTTATGTTTATCATATTTTGATCCATTATCTTCATGATTTGATTCAAGTGTGATTAACCTGGGCTAACAAGATGAATATTTGGAAATGGAAAATAACATAGTTCAGATGGAGGTGGAACTGAATTTAATACAGTTTCACCATCTGAATGACAGTTTCGCAGGGTGAAACTATAGATTCGCCAGCTCTTTCGCTAATTGTTGTGTCACTTCTGACCAAAACATGAATAGGCAAAACTATAGTTTCGCTACCTTTTAAATTATATTTTATATATCACATTTTGTGAAATTAATTGCTCATATTTGCACATTCGAGGTTGTTGGATGAAGAAGAAGGCTAATGCAACCAAAACTAAGTCACTTAGATAATTTTGGTACTGAATGCAAAGGCTTCTGAAGCTTAGCATGGACCTTCCAAAGGTTGTAGAGTTCTTTCGAAGACAAAGTGAAAGATCAACTTCCGAAGACAGAACTCTACTTCCGACGTCAAGTGTATACTTTCGAAGATCAAGCCTTAGAAGAATGAACTGAAGACCACTTCCGAAGTATGATGAAAAGAAGAAGTCTCCAAGCCTTGGAAGAAGCAGCCTCTTCCGAAGTATAAGTGGCTTCGGAAGTACTTACTCTTCCGAAGCCATTTAACCTTCGGAAGACACTGCTATGACCAGTGGACACAAGTATGGTCTTTGACACTCCGCTGCAGACCTCTGATACTGTATGCTTCTTCCTAAAGAGCCATGCAGTTGACCATATTTTATTCCACTGTTCACCTTTTCATGATAGTACAAGTTACCAACTTTAGTTGGTGACAAAAGGTAAGTCAGGGACATGTCCTGACTACCAAATCTCAGATAAGACTTTATCCGAGATACCTTAAACTTTAGTCTTGTAGTATAGACTTTAGCTATAGGATCCCAACTGGTATCAAAGTATATCCGGCCATAGGTAGTATTATATATTGGTTATCTTTGTAACTCATTGTAACTACAACTACTGCTTGTAAGAGTCTTGTATTTTGAGTTGAGAAGCAATATATAAAAGTACCTTTAAAATTACTTCCTGTGTTCTTTATTACTTTCTATATTGTGATCAACTCTTACTGATTCTATCTTACCCGAGTGTTGTTCTAGGTGAGTTTGAGAGAAAAACATAAGTGTTTACTGACAAACATCGATCCTGCAATTGGTATCAGAGCTTCTCAGGCTCTTGATTGCGTGATCTAACCATCCAAATCAACTTGTTTTTCACTCCTCCCTACAACCCACTCACTCTAATGCCCTTAACAAGTCCAAGGTAGAGATGGGAACCATGACAAAGGCTCCCATCATTACTCTTGAAAATATCAGGTGTTGGAGTAGGAGATTGGAAGGCTTCATCAGATATCAAGACAGCAGGATGTGAACTCCATTGTCAATGGCCCGTATAAGCCTAAGGTGGCATCACCCAGTGGAAACGGTGCCATGATAGAAAAGGCTGGCGAGGATTACTCTGATGAAGACAGGAAGAAGATGGATATCGATAACAATGTTATGACTATTCTCATGACTGCAATACCAAACTCCATTATGGTGGGATTCGAGCATTGCACGACTGCTAAAGAATGTTTGATGCACTTGCTCGGATGTACTCAAGCATGACTCAAAGAAGGACTCACTCAAGCAGCAGTTCAAGAACTTCACTCATATTGCTGGGGAGACCCTTAGCTAGCAGTACTTCAGATACATGGATCTTATCTCTTCTTTTCAGTCTGTGAAGATCACTCCCGAACTTAGAGATCTTACTAGAAAGTTCATGAGTGCTCTTACAAATGAGTGGACATTTTACAGTGTCTCTATCAAGAGGACAGAGAACTTGAACACTCTCACCATGACTGAACTCTACGGCATCCTTGATGGATATCGCCTAGAGATGGAGAGTAAGAAGGGCCACCAAACAAGCTGACCCGTGAGTCTTCCTGCTAGCAAAACTTTAATGGTTGCTGAAGGCTTATTACCCCTACAACCTCACCATTTCTTAACTTATCAACAGCCATCCTGCTCTTCTGGACCTTACATCACTTTTCCTGAGACTCTAAGGTCTCAACAGGCTCAACACAACTCCTTTCAGGAAAGTTATGCCTTTGTCTCAGGAAGTGGACACTCTTGTGATTTTCAATACTGCTGTGATGATCTTGAGTGTTTTAGTCCAGATGATGTAGAGTACGTGGACATTTCCCAATAGATGGCTCTTTTAACTTACAGAGCGAAGAAGTTCGTTAAGAGAACTGGAAGGCAGTTCCCTTAAAACCCAACTACCAGCAAGTTTGGGTTTGACAAGACCAAGGCAAAGTGTTAAAACTGTAACCAACTGGGTCACTTTGCAAGGGAATGAAAGGCTCCCAAGACCAATCCGGGAACCCCATAGGCCTTCACACATCCCTCAACCTCAAAGCCCACTGAGAAGTCAACTGAAACAGCTGGAATGGCTCAAGAAGTTGACTGGAGCTTCATGGTACAGGATGTGACTCCTGCTCAAGCTTCATGGCCGGAACAAATGATTCCCAGGTATATGAACATCCCTGCACACCAGCCTATATAGCTAAAGTTAAACTCTATCAGGATTACAATATGGAAATTAGATTTGATATTGAGTCTTTAAATATTTTAAAATCTGATTTTAAAAGCGCTGGATCTGACTATCAAAAGAAAATTGAGGAGTTAGAGAAAACTGTGTCTCCTTTAAAACATGAATACACCAACTACAAGACTCAAATCAAAGATCTGATATCCAAATTGTCTGAGGCTCAAGCCCAGCTTGTCACTGCTGAGGATCAGGCCAGGAAGCATGCTATCTCTGAGCAAAACTTCCAAGCTATTGTTCCATCATCCTCCCACTCCAAACTCTGCTATCAGAACAAAGGAGGGTTGGGAACTAATGAAATTGCTCCACCACACTACTGTGAGTCTATTAGACAGCCTAGATGTGGTACTGAAGAGCAAGAGATTCCAATTGCTAACCCTTCCTTACCAAAGTTGAATGATGAAGCAACAATAGTGGTCACCACAGGGAATGAACAGGTAGATGTACCTATCTCCTCCTGTGAAGAACAAATCCTAACCACTAAAGCCAGAAGAAGCAGAGCTAAAGCTGCTAGGAGAATTGCGAAGAAGGTGGCTGAGTCCAAGTTGAAGACTGACCCCAAGCATAAGGGTGTCTTTATCTCAGCTGGATTCCAAGTGTTAGGTACTTTTGATTCAGGAAAGGAGTGTAATACTAGCACTTCTGCCCTACCAAAGGATTAGAATTTAAGGGAAAAGTTGTGATGAAGAAAAGAAGCCCAAGAAATACCAACCCTCACATTCCTAAAGAGCTAACATTGCATGCATAATGTGTGGTCTGCAAAACCACATGGCAAAAGATTGTTACTACAATCCTGCAAGCAGACACTATTCAAATCATGTTAGGAAAGAAGGAGTCAAGGAAGGTTTCACATTTGGACCTTTTCAAATGGTTCAAGTGATGAAAAAGGGAAAGCTAGTCTCTGAAGCCAGGTTGCTTTCGGATGATACTCCTTCTTCTGAAGGGAAAATGGCTTCGGAAGCAAAAGCTACTAAGGCTCGAAAGAACAAGAAAGTTCCCTTGAAACCTCCCAAGAAGAAGACTGCTTCGGAAGAAAAGGTGGTGAAGACTTCTTCCGAAAAGAAAGAAGCTTCGGAAGATAGTCATGCTGCTAAAGCTTCAACAAGCTCGTCCTCCAAGATCAACCAACGGATGGACTAGAAGATCAAGGAAGATGCTGCAGGCCAAACCTCTTCTTCAAAGACCTCTATTAAACCCCCATGCATAACATTTGGTTCAATTATGTCATTATCTTTGGAAGAACCCAAGTCCAATAAGGCTTGGGCTTCCAAACAAAACTAACATTCTCATCTTATGTGCAGGGACATCCATATGACAAGAACAACAATATATAGATTGTAGATAGTGGATGCTCTAGGCACATGACAGGGAACAGATCTCTCCTTCAATAGTTTCAGAACATTGACGGAGGTCCTGTCCAATTTGGAGGTGAGGTCGAAGGATATATTTCTGGCAGAGGGAGTATATCCAATGGTAAATAAAAGGTTGACAAAGTTCACTTTGTCAAACAGCTTGAACACAATCTCTTAAGTGTTTCTTAATTCTGTGATCAAAAGCACCAAATGTTTTCACAGAACATGAGTGCATTATCCTCAAACCTGGGATGACAATTCCTCCGGAATTAGTGCTTCTTAGATCTCCTAGAAAAGGGGATATGTACAAGCTTGATATGAACAATGCTTCCCCAATAGGTGAAGTATCATGCTTTCTTTACAAAGCTGATAGTGATGAGTCAACACTGTGGCATAAACGTATGTGTCATGTAAATTTTAAGACAATGAATAAATTGGCTAAAAATAACTTGGTGCATTGTTTGCCTAAAAAGGAGTTTTTCTGCAAAGATAACTGTGTTGCATGCCTGAAGGGGAAACAACACAGGACATCTCATAAATCCAAATGTGTTAACTCTATCACTACTCCATTACACTTATTGCACATGGATATCTTTGGTCCCACAAGTACAATGAGCATTGGAAGGAAATCATATTGCCTTGTGATAGTTGATGATTTTACAAGATTCACATGGGTATTCTTTTTAAGAACTAAAGATGAAACTGCTGAAACACTAAAATCTTTTATTCTTAAAATAGAAAATCAAATTGATCACAAGGTTAAAATCATTAGAAGTGATCAAGGGACTGAGTTTAAGAACTTCATCTTGACTCATTCTGTAACTCAAAAGGGATTGCCAGACAATATAGTGCTCCCATAACTCCTCAACAAAATGGTGTTGCTGAGAGGAGGAACAGGACACTTATTGAGCCTGCTCCAACTATGTTAGCTGATTCAAAACTACCTCTAACATTCTGGGCAGAGGTAGTCAGCATTGCATGCTATGTGCAGAACAGAGTTCTTGTAGTTAAGCCCTATGGAAAAACCCCTTATAAGCTATGAACAAGAGGCCACCGTTCATTGGCTTTCTAAGGTCCTTTGGCAGCAGGTGTACCATACTTAACACAAAAGACAATTTAGCAAAATTTGCTAAAAAGTTGGATGGTGCTATCTTTGTTGGATACTCTTCAAGCTCCAAAGCTTACAGATTATACAACATTAAGAATCAACAATTTAAGGAGTCGTCCAATATAGTTTTTAACGAGCACACTCCTTGTGTTAGGGGGAATGGCCCTATTCATATCTTTGATTCAGAATTGTTTCCAAACTATTTTAAACTGTCTTGTGAGAATGTTTCAGTTGGAATAGGTGCTCAAAATGATGCTGATGCTTCTGCTGATGATCAACTGTTTGAGCTTCCCAGACCTAGTCCAAATTGTCCAAGAGCTGCAACAAACGAAGTCTCCACCATTCACAGATCTGATAGCTTGACTATATCAAGGAATTGTGAAGCTTCTTCAAGTGAATCACTCACCGAGCCTCAAAACTCATCAGGTGATCCACCACAACACCAGGTAAAAGGAAGTAGTGTTTTGAAGGAACATGAAACTGTTAATGCTACTTCACAGCCAACCATTGATGATGTTTCTCACTCATTCAATCAATCCTCATTGAATGATTTTGAAACAACAGCAGGACGGAGTGTTCCAGTTCCTAAGCAGAATATGTCCAACCTGGATCTATCTTTGCAACTAGAATTGATTCCTCGCCTTAGGATTCATAACACTCATCCTGCTGAGAACATCATAGGGGATGTCACTGAGGGTGTGAGAATAAGAGGACATACTCATCATGAGAATGTCTGCTTCTACTCATGCTTTCTATCCCAGATGCAACCCAAGAAGGTAGAAGATGCTTTAAAAGATAGTAGCTGGCTTGAATCGATGCAAGAGGAACTGCTTCAATCAAGAGACAGAAGGTATGGAACCTATGTTTGCTACCATCCAGTGAAGTACCAATAGGCACTAAATGGGTTTTCAAAAACAAGAGAGATGATAGAGGCTTGGTCATCAAGAACAAAGCAAGAATTGTAGTTCAAGGTTACACACAAGAGGAAGGAATTGATTATACTGATGTCTTTGCACCAGTTGCAAGACTTGAGGCAGTTAGGATCTTCCTTGCTTATGTTGCATCCATTTATTTCACTTTTTATCAACTTGATGTCAAGTGTGCATTTCTATATGGGGATATAGATAGGGAAGTCATGTTTGTCAACCTCCAGGATTTGAAGACCCACAACACCCCAACTATGTGTGCAAATTGGATAAAGCTCTATATGGGCTGCATCAAGCACCTAGGCTGTGGTATGAGACATTGTCTCAGTTTCTTCTGAAGAATGGCTACACTAGAGGTACCATTGACAAGACTCTCTTCATCAGAAATTCTGGAAAGGACATCTTGCTCGTTCAAGTCTTTGTTGATGACATCATATTTGGTTCTTCAAATGACCAAATGTGTAAGGACTTTGAGAGCATTATGAAGAAGAAGTTTGAGATGAGTTCCATGGGAAAAATGGATTTTTCCTTGGAATTCAGGTGAAACAAATGAAGGAAGGGTTCTTCATTAATCAATCTAAATATGTCTCTGACATCTTAGAAAGCTTTGAAATGAAGAATTGCAAGCCTGCCAAGACACCCATTCCCAGAAACCATAATCTGTCCTGACCTTGAAGGGGAGGATACTGATCAACATCAGTATAGGGCAATTATTAGTTCTCTCATATATCTTACTACTAGTAAACCTGATATCATGTTTGCTACTTGCATTTGTGCAAGATATCAGGCTGCTCCAAAGATGTCTTACTTAGCTGCTATTAAGAGAATCGTTAGATACCTAAAGGAGCACCTAAACTAGGTCTCTGGTATCCCAGAAACATGGATTTTAATCTTTATGGATACTCTAACCGTGACTATGGTGGCTGCAATATTGACAAGAAATCAACATTAAGGGATGTCAATTTCTTGGTGGAAGGACCATCTCATGGCAACGCAAGAAACAATCCTGTGTATGTACATCAATAGCTGAAGCTGAATACATTGCTGCTGCTAACTGCTGTGCTCAACTACTATGGATTCAGAATCAGATGTTAGACTATGGATTCAACTTTTATGAGTACTCCTATCCATATTGACAACAACAGTGCTATCTCCGTTACTGAAAATCCGGTGAAGCACTCCAAGACAAAGCATATTGACATCAGGTATCATTTCATTAGAGATATTTATGAGAAAAATCTGATTAAACTAATCAAAGTTGATTCAAATGAATAATATGCTGATTTGTTCACCAAAGCTTTTGGTGAGCAAAGATTTAAATATCTCATAACAGCTATTGGGATGATAAACATTGATTAGATCATCTCTTTTGAAACCTTTTAATGTGTAATGTCTTCTGTCAATACAATTTAAGCCCTATAACAAAAGATGTTTCTGAAAATTTTCTAAGTGTAAATTTCTTCCGAAGAGAAATTAACCCTCAGAAGTTATTTTTTATATCTTCTGAAGCATAATTTCTCAAAGGATAATTTTTCTTCTCGGAAGAACTTTTGGTCTCGGAAGAAGCGATTGATTACATATCAGATCTACTTCCGAGGTTCACAAAGTCTCCATTCAGAAAGCAACTCTAACCTTCGGAAGAAAAGTTTTTGCTTCGGAAGTAAGAATTGCCTTCGAAAGACAAATTACCTTCGGAAATGTTTTACATTCGGAAGAAAAATTCTACTGTGTAACGTAATTCTCTTGGGCCCTACACTATAAAAAGCAAAGATTTTGTTAATGATGTCGGATTATTTAATTGATTTTAACCTTACCGCCACTGTCATTTATTCCACTAAACCGTCACATCACCTTATCCTAACCCCATTACCGTCTTCCCACCCTCTTTAAAATAAACTCGATAGTTCAATCTCATCTTCTTACTTGCAATCTTTACTGCCCTAGAAAATTTTCTCCTCTGTAACTTTACCCAAGCTCAAAATCATCCACTTTGACCTTTCTCCAAATGGCACTTAACCTCAGCACAACCAGGTCACACTCCTTGATTCTTCAAGGGATGCTGACTTCTCTGAAATCATCTACTTTCTCACCCAATCACCTTACTACACTGCTCTTACCATTAACCCCACTGTTTACTCCAATCACTTGGCCAAATTTTGGAGAAATAGTCAAGCTGAAACCCTAAATGGGATTCGAGTACTGAGGTCCAGCATTTATGGACAGGAGTTGATCATTACTGAACAACTCATCAGGGAGCATCTAGAGCTTCATGATAAAGGAGCTCCTACTGAGTTTCCAAAGGCAGATTTGGACAGCACCTACATCCTTATGGGATATGGCGGTGACATCAGCAGGTCAACGGTATACAAATTCAACTTCTCTTACAATTGGAAGTTTCTCCTGCATGTTGTTCTCCACTATTTGTCCAACAAGTCCTGCGGATGGGATCAAATCCCATATGAAATAGGATGCTTAGTTCATGGACCGGTGAGAGGCCTACGCTTCAACTACTCATGATTTGTGTTCACCAATCTGATTGGGAATCTACAAATGGAGACATTCTATATGTATCCTAGATTCATACAACACATCATCAACTGTGAGTTAGACCAGAGCATGCTTGTCTGTGCAGCTGCTCTGACTGTCCCCCACATGTGGCCTACCATCTTCAAGACTTTGAAGAAGGTATCCACCAACTTCACTAGAAGGTACACCATTCTGCTTCCAGGTATGATTGAGCGCATAGCTCCTGGTGACATCCCTGTTCACCCCACAGGTGATGAACCCACACCAGCAACCACCACCACAATGCCAACACTGCCTTCTCCACCCATCACCATCACATATCAAAGACACCCTAAATGAACCCTGTTCAATCTACTCTGATTAAACAAGCCCCTCCTGTTCAATCCAAAAAGACTAGAGTGGAAACATGGGCTCCCACTCAGTCTGACGTCTCTCCATCCTTCTCTTTTGACCTCTTGATTTTGAGTCTCCTCAGTCTCAAACCCAGGAGCCCGACACCCAAACCAGCAGCCCTCGGAATGACTATCTACACTCTTCTGAGCAGCCAACAAGGAACAACCCCACCAAAGGCTTTATGCCTGTAGACATTGATCAAGGTCCCGGGTCAGTAGGCTTAACCTCCTTATCTTTTACTCACCTACTCTTCAAAACTGATAAAGAGATAACATCTCTCCATGGCAATGAAGTTGATCTACAACACCCTCTTCAAGATGAACTGACAGGATCAGCGATCACAAGTTTGATGTATTAGAGTTCAAGGCAGCGGAATAAGAATAGGAATTAGACAAATTGTAGCAAGAAGTCGATGCTTGTATGCATTAAGAGCACATACGGTTATAGCGAGAGAATATATTTCTGATTCAAGGAATGTTTATAGATATGGAATGTTTCTAATCAAATCATTCAATACATTCATTCATTCATTCCCGTCATTCACTATTACAATAGGTTGTCACTCCTTATATAGAGTGCAACAATCACTGCTGTTATCACGGAAAGTGACAACTGGCAGATCTAATACAAAAATAACTAACTCTTAACAAACTACTGAAATGTTCACAACTACTGAGAACATATCAGAGTGTTAAGTACAGAATATAAAACTACTGATTAGAAACTACTGAAACTACAACGACTGAAGAACAAACTCTTCAGTCGTTTTACAAAACTACTGAAACATAAAACTACTGAAACTAGAAATATAAAACTACTGATATCACAACTACTGAAGAAGTACTCTTCAGCAGTTGTGACAAACTACTGAGGCTTCAGTACTTGATCTTCAGACTTTGACCTTCAGATGTTCATCAGCTAATGACTTCAGTAGATATCATCAGCTGATGTCTTCAGTCTTTGTCTTCAGACTTTGTACATCAGTTGTTCATCTTCAGCACTTGTAAACTCTTCAGCTGTTGTACTTCAGTACTTTGGTCTTTCAGCTTCAGCACTTGTGTTCATCAGCTGTTGTACTTCAGCACTTTAGTTCTTCAGCT
Source organism: Flaveria trinervia (assembly GCA_025506515.1). Classification (NCBI taxonomy): domain Eukaryota; kingdom Viridiplantae; phylum Streptophyta; class Magnoliopsida; order Asterales; family Asteraceae; genus Flaveria; species Flaveria trinervia. The sequence goes on from CM046455.1 coordinate 60,769,144, forward strand.
GTTGAAGTCTTCAGCACTTGATCTTCAGCTGTTGAAGTCTTCAGCACTTGTCAAACTGCTGATGAGGCTTTCAGCAGTTGTTGTGATATCATGTGGGACTTAGAGATTTTCTGATCTTGGCTCATTGGTTCTTTTGGTCCAACAAACTCCCCTGAACCAATGCAGCCAAAACCTCTAAATATTTATTATCCCACTTATTGTTGGCAAAATGTTGGTCTTTTTCCTTCTTGATCAGTAGAGAAGATGACCCATGTAAGCTCCGGCCTGGGAAGAAATCTCAGATATTTGTTTGGCAGGGTATGAATGGGAACTCTGTTTTGGGGAACTGGACACAGAGTTGTTATCCCATTCATGAGGTTTACTTCCCCATAATGAGTCTGTATGACTCTCGAACATAGGCCTCAAGGAGAACAACTTGTTCCTCCTGCGAGAGTTCTTCTACTCCTCCTTCGAAGAAGAACTCTGGACCATAGTACTCTGATAAGTACTTCATGGTCCTGCCATTTTTCAGCTCCGCCGTAGTTACCTCCCTATATACAAATTCTTCTGGATGTCTTCAAGCTTTTTATACAACAACCCCTTCTTAATCATCTTGTTTTCTAGTAAAGCTTGAGGGGTCTTCTTTGCTTGGTGAGCTTTCTTGAATTCATCAATGATTTCCCAAGGTGAGACTACAATGACCAACATGATGGTAGAATCTATTGTTTTTCGTACCTGGCCATTGTATCTGTGTGGAATAGTTCTTTTATGGATTCTAGAACTCACCCTGGGGTCTGGCCATACTCTCACTCTCTCCTTCTGATACTGAAAAGTGTGCCTGAGAGTGTACAGCCTTTGAGCATGCCCTTTCATGGCTTGAATAGATGATGACTGAGGAAATTCCTTGTCAACCATCTTCAACAGTTGCTCATCGTGCTGTTTCTACTCTTCTTCTTCTTCTATCTTGACTCTGACCATTTCCCTTTGAGAGTCAGGTGTGATCATGGGTTGACTTCGGGGTTTTGGTAGCTTTAGAACAGCAGAGAGTGGCAGACTATCATCTTCATCCTCCTCTTCTCTTCTTCTTCCATCCTCAGCACCCTTCTCCTCCTTCTGGGTGCATCACTGGATGATGGTTGGGTTGGTGAAGGAATTGGTTTTGGAGAATGAAGATGTTTGGATTTTGGCTTAGAGATTGGTTGGGAGATTTGAGGGATAGGCTCTGTTTGAGTGGGTGGAAGGGAAGGTTGACCCAGCATCTTTGTAGTTAGTTTCGCCTTTGTGAGTTAGCCATCTCTAACCTTTTACCAGCCCCAGCCTCATCAAGGGCTTCCACAATAATCCCTTTGTTGAATTGCTCAGACAGACAGATTCTGGTGGCTATAGCCAGAATACTGTCCCTAGTCCATGCGCGAATCTCCATTAACGATCTTCCTAAGTATTTTGCAATAAAGCGGATCATTATTTCCAATCTCTCTTTTTCCAGAGCATCATACCCTGCCCATCGGGTTTGTATCTCTTGCACTTCCAACCTTCTGATCTCACTATCCAGTGTGGCTGTGTCAAACCCCTGCCTGAAGAGTTGTTCAATTATTTTATCCATGGATCGGCTGTGTGTAGTGTCAGCTTCTTTTACCAGCTCCTCCAAGGATTTGTCTTCAGCAGTATGATCATCAGCACTTTTCTTTCGCTTGTAAGTGAGCAGAGGTTGCTTTTCTTTCTCCTCCTCTTGGGCTTGCTTTCTTCCTTCTTTTCCTCTGTTCTTTTCCTCTTCTTTTCTTTCACTGCAGTACTCTCCCCCTTTTTGGATGCATTGGAGGAAGGGGTTTGTACCGCAGAAAGAGTCTTTTGTACAGCAACATCAATCAAGGGCTGTAAAGTTGAGGAAAGCCTCTCATCAATGGCTTTAGTCACAATATCAGTGATTATGGGTGTGATGAGAGGGAGGGAATTTTGAAGTACACACCTATTAGCTCAGGAGGGTTCTGTTCCTGAGAAATAGGGCCTGAAGCAGAGGCAGGTGGTTGAGTTTGGATTGGCTCAGTGTTTGGGGAACCTTCAAGTGAAGGTGCCATCTGTGGGTGGGTAGAGGCAGATGGTCTTTCTCCTTGTGAGAGTTGGTCAAGTAGGTTTTGCAGCCTACTGACTTTCTCTTCAAGGATTGTGTTCTGGGCAAGAACATCGTAGAAAAAGCCCAGGTCATCATCAGCCGAAGCTGAATCATCTGACCTCCTGCTTGGAGCAGGATTTACATGCACTGGATGTAGACTAGTTGGTGCATGTGCCCCTTGTGCTTGGTATGGGGACTTCCAGCCTCAGGACAGTGTCCATCATCAGTTGTTGCCTCTAGTGAGGTCTTAGCAATGTTACCAGCCTCGTTCTGATCATGTGCTGAGTCAGAGGAGGTGGCAGCCTCACTAGATATTCTAAGCTCCTTGTCTACACCAGGAGATAGAAGTGGTAAAACCCTGTGATGTGGGTTCTCAAGTGCACTGTGTTCCTCCCCCTCAATTGTAGAGGTGTTCCCAGTAGTGAGTGGTTCTAGGGAGGGGTGAGGAGTGCAATTGAGTCAGCACTTGTGCAACTATTAAAGTTGGGCTGTGAGGGGCGGTTGTTTGGGGTGAAGGGATAGAAGCAGTGTGCACCTGGGGAGGTTGGTGCACTTCAATGGCAATCCCTCAAGTGAGGAAGATCCCAGATATGTAGGTACCTTGTGTGGTTGCTGCAGGCTCCTGTGAGAGGAAGCCTGAGCGGCTATGGCTGGAAGAGTCATTGTATCCACTAGGGGGTTGGACTAGTGGATATATCCTGCGTTTGTGTTGCAGGGGCATCCTCAGGGGACTCAATTCCCTGAGTAGCCGTTTTGGGTTTCTTTTTGGTGGGTTTGGTGGGGACTTTTGATTTGGAGGTGGTGGTTGTGGGTTCCAGTTGCGTGGGTTTTCGTAGCTTGGCAGCCATTTTGAGTGTCTGGTCAGAGTTGTGCCGGGAGTATACTTCCGGCAGAACAGCCGTAGCAGGGACTCCCAAGCCAACACATTAAGCTGGTTTGTAATGATGGCCATTATGAACCGTGGATATAGTATCCAACGGTTGGCAGTTAGTTTTTGAGCCATATCCTTGAGCTCCAAAAATATTATTTCTGAAAAGTTTAGTGGTTGTTGCTCAAGAATAGAATACATTACCTGCTGCCATTTTGTCGACATTTGATCGCAAGACGACGTCTTAGGAGCCAAACATACATTCACCATGTGAAAAATTAGGCGCTCAGCGTCAGGAAAGTGTTTCTTCATGATAGTGGAGGCACTGAGATCGCCTTGATATCCATGTTGGGCAAAGGATAGATCTGTGGTGCCCTTCGAATATCCAGCAGGAGAACTAGCATCATTCAGATGAAGAATTTTGCAGATTATTGCAGGAGTGATGACTACTTCTTTGTTGTTGACGACCGACTGGAGAAATGGTGTGTTGTTCTCCCTAGTGATAATAGTAACGTTCATCCAAAATTGGTGCAGGGATTCGGCATGTAGTATGGGATTCAGAAGAAATGCCGTATTGTATTGGGACTGAACCATAAGATCGATAGCAGTATCGAACTTAGTCCAGATAGGCGATTTAGTGAGGTAGGCAACACAGTTGTGTCGCGGTTTAATTTGCATGGACGCCACTGAGAAGAGGGAAGTTTTTGGAGAGGAACGTTAGGTTTGAAGAAGATGAAGCATTGAGAGCTTAGGTCAGGGATATTTATAGGGTACGGGTAAGAAAACGACTAAAGGATGTGGTGTTAGTCATCAGTAGTTTTAAACGACCGTTGACATGGTATTATCCTTTTAGACGTTGGAACAACTGAAGTTGTGGTGTTAGGCATCAGAATTTAGAAAACTACTGAAGACCGTGGTTTTGACTTCAGATGATTGAAACAACTGAGGACTTGGTGTTTGTCATCAGTAGTTATGAAACTACTGAGGACAGTGGTTTTGTCATCAGCTGTTGTAAACAACTGAAGACTTGGTATTAGTCATCAGTAGTTATAAAACTACTGAAGACATGGTTTTGCTTCAGTTGTTTAGAATGAAACAGCAGTTATAGAAACGACTGAAGAGAAAGTTCTCTTCAGCTGTTTTCGTCAATTCTTAGCTTGTCAGCTGTTTCATACTGTCCTCAACACATTCATCAGCCTTTTTGGCTGATTTCAGTTGTTTCATAGGACATCAGTACTTATCTGTTTTTACTGATTGCAGTAGTTGTAGCTGCATCAGTAGTTGTAACTACATCAGTAGTTTAGAACAGATGAAGTACTTCAGTACTTGTGAGACATTTGCCTTCAGTAGTTATAAAAACTGCTGAGGGTAAAAGAGCTCATCAGTACTTATATATGACATAGTTACTAATGATCATCAGTACTTATTACTAGATCATCAGTAGTTGTCGCTTATTCTAGCTGCAGCATACCAAGCCTTAACACCAGGTTTTGGAAAGTTGAACTATCCAAAGGCTTAGTAAAAATGTCTGCAAGCTCATCAGCACTAGGCACAAACTTAGGATCAATCAGACCTTTTTCAAAACAATCCTTTATAAAATGATGTCTGATCTCTATATGTTTGGTCCTAGAGTGCTGGACTGGATTTTTGACAATGCAAAGAGCTGAAGCACTATCCATTAACGATGGAGTCTTAGTCTCTGTAATGCCATAATCCAAAAGTTGGTTTTGAAGCCAGAGTACGTGAGATGTACAGCTTGCATCTGCAATGTACTCTGCTTCAGCAGTTGATGTAGCAACTGAGGTCTGTTTCTTGCTCTGCCAAGAAATCAAGCAGTTGCCTAGGAATTCACATCTACCAGAAGTTGATTTCCTGGTCAACTTACACCCTGCATAGTCACTGTCAGAAAAAGCAACTAATTTACCAGAATGTCCAGTAGAATACCATAAACCTAGAGATGGAATGCCTTGCAGATATCTAAAGATCCTCTTGACTGCAATCAGATGAGACTCTTTAGGTGCAGCCTGAAATCTAGCACAAACACATGTAGCAAACATAATATCTGGTCTAGAAGCTGTTAAATACATCGGACCCAATCATACATCTGTAAAGTGTTGCATCAACCACTTTACCTTTCTGATCTGTATCCAGTTGTGTGGTGCTGCACATGGGGGTAGAACAGGGCTTACAGTTTTGTAAATCAAACTTTTGCAAAAGATCTTTTGTGTATTTGGACTGATGAATGAAATTCCATCAGCCTTTTGTTTGATTTGCAACCCTAGAAAGAACTGTAATTCTCCCATGTCACTCATTTCAAACTTCTGTTGCGTCAACTTTGTAAAGGCATCACACAACTTTGGATTAGAGGATGCAAAAATGATATCATCTACATAAATTTGAACAAGTAGATTATGCTGCCCAGCTTTCTTAATGAATAAAGTCTTATCTATGGAGCCTCTATGAAATTGTTTTCCAGAAGAAAGTTTGATAATGTCTCATACCAGGCTCTAGGAGCTTGTTTTAACCCATAAAGAGCCTTATCAAGCTTATACACCCAATTAGGATGTTATTGTCCTCAAAGCCTGGAGGTTGACATACATAAACCTCTTCTTTAATTTTTCCATACAAAAATGCACTTTTGACATCCATTTGAAAAACTTTAAGGTTTTGATAAGCAGCATAAGCTAAAAACAATCGAATTGCTTCCAGTCTGGCTACAGGGGCAAAGGTTTCATCATAATCAATACCTTCTTCTTGTGCAAACCCCTGAACAACCAGTCTAGCCTTGTTCTTAACAATAAGCCCATTTTCATCAGTTTTGTTCCTAAACACCCATTTAGTGCCTATTGCACACTTACCTGGAGGTAGAGGAACCGGTTCCCACACTTGCTGTTTCTTGAATTGAAGAAGCTCAAGCTACATGGCATCAACCTCCATTGTCCTTTAAAGCAATGTGATAATTCTTTGGCTCTTGCTGACTGATGAAGAGAGCATAGAAGCAGAAATTTGACAATTGACTTCTTGTTGATACTCCAGCAGTGATATCACCAATGATTTGAGACATAGGGTGATTCTTCAGATCTTGATACACAATGAGATCTGTGCAAGTGTTTGTAGCAGGCTCAGCAGTAACCAGATGGTGATGGTGAATCATTTCCTTGAAACCATCAGTGGATGGTAATTCAAAGAAGTTGAATTCGAAGATATCTCATCAGCATTTGTTGTGGATGGTGCTACTGAAGCTGCAGGAACATCAGGTCTAGCTGAATCAGGCAGCTGATCACTAAACCTGAAGAGGTGAGTACTGAAATCATCATCATCATCAGCAGTACCACCAGGTGGTGAACTGTTGACAGGAGCAACAGCAGGAGTTTGATAAGGAACATATTGCAGTATGTCCAAATCAAATAACTCCACAGGGCTTTGTGGATCTTGTCCTTTGGAGATTCATTGAACTTAACATGTAGAGTTTCTTCAACCATCTTTGTTCTGCAGTTGAAGACTCTGTATGGCCTTGCAAGTAGATGAATAACCAACAAAATACCCTGCATCCACCTTAGGATCAAATTTATGGAGTTGATCCTTTATGTTGAGAATAAAACAGGGACACCCAAATGCTTTGAAAAATGAAATCAGAGGAGCCAAATGATGGAGAACTTCATATGGAGTATTCATCAACCTCTGATTTACTAAAACTCTATTTTGCACATAGCAAGCTGTGTTGACAGCTTCAGCCCAAAAGGTCAATGGCAAACCTGAGTCAGCTAGCATGGACCTTGCAGCTTCAATGAGGGTCCTATTCTTTCTTTCCACTACTCCATTTTGTTGGAGTCCTTGGAATGCTAAACTGCCTTTTGATTCCCTTTGAAAGATAGAAGTCATCAAGTGTATGATTTCTGAATTCAGTTCCATTGTCACTCCTAATACACTTGACTGGAAGGGAATACTGCTTCTCAATATACAACACAAAGTGAATAATCTTCTGAGCAGCCTCATCCTTTGAATGTAGAAAGAAAGTCCATACAAATCTGGAGTAATCATCCACAATTACCAGACAATATTTCTTCTTTGCCATGCTCATTACTCTCACAGGACCAAATAGATCCATATGCAGTAATTGCAAGCAGCAGTGGACTTAGGCACTTCAATAGGAGGGAATGAGACTTTGTGCTGTTTTCCTTTTAAACAAGCAGTGCAGGTTTCATCACAGTGGAACTCCTTTATTGGTAAGCCTCTGACTAAACTATTGTGGGTAAGTTGATTCATGTTTTTGAGATTAACATGACCAAGCTTTCTGTGCCACAGTTTAGATTCTTGAGAAGAGGCTTTGGAAAATAGGCAAGGATTGCCTTTGAGATCTATTTTCTTAGAAATATCTAAGGCATACACTCTTCCTGTCCTGTTGGCTTTCAGAGAGTGTGATCATCCAACACCTTGTCAATCAAGTGCAAAACTTTGGATGACAGAATCCTACAGGTTTGACTGGTGAAAAGAGCAACATGGCCTTTATCACACATTTGACTGACACTCAAGAGATTGTACTTGAGGTTTTCCACATGATTAACATCATCAAATTTGATTTCTCCATTGGAGACAAAGCCCTTACCAATGATGTACCCCCTAGCATCATTGCCAAAAGAAACAAATCCCTTCTTTCCTTGAGAGTAGTCATGAAGAAGAGAGCTGTTCCCAGTCATGTGCATAGATCCCCCACTGTCTACATACCAGATGCTACTTTGGCATGTTGAAGAACCCTGCAAAAATAAACAATCAGTTAGTTTTAGAACCCAAACCTTTTTGGTTTTGGGCCTGGTCTCATCAATAGATGGTAAACTAATAGGTTTATTTGAAACAACAGCCTGAGAGGAAGAAGATGGTGTAGAAGAGGAGTCCTTTGGCTTGGACCTCCTTTTCTGTGGTTTCAACATAGGAGCATCTAGTTGGTTAACTCTACCCAACAGATGTTGAACCATCATAACCAGCTGTGTCTGATTTTGTGATAAAGCTTTCAGCTCATCAGACATATTGCCAGTGGAGTTTGATAGGTTCCTATGTTGCACCTTCTTCTTCTGAGCATTCTCAGCTGTCACATGTTTAACCCCTTCCTTTTTGGATTTCTTTGAGGACTTAAGGGTTACAGGATTTGATGTTGCTCATACAAATGTGGTCTCAAACTCAGTTTTCATTTTTACCATTTTCTCTTTAGTTTCTTCTTTTTGTTTGAGTTTGGAACCTCTTTTGTACCAACAATTATCTGTAAGATGATTGAACAAACCACATACTTCATATGGTTTCTTCTTCATCATAGGTTGATCGTCAACTAAAGAGGGTGAAGCAACTGAAGACTTGTTCTTCAATGCTTTGGAAGCATTGTTTGCTTTCTTGACTGCCTCTTTAGTAGTCTTCAAACTCTTTCTACTGTCAGTTTTCTTCTCTTCAGTACTGACAGCAGTTGAAGTTCGAACTTCAGGTGTTAGATCCTGCTCTCTAGTCCTTTCAAGACCTTCAGAATTAACTCCTGAGTTGATCAACTCATTAATCATGTGAGTGTCAGCATTTGAACCATCAACATCAGCTGATAGGTTCAAAGAGGGCTTGATGCTGACTGCTACTTCTGATTGTGCTGTATCAGAAGGTAGATCACATGATGTGATGGATTGGTTATCACTCTCACCATCAGATTCTACCTCTGCTCTTGGGGTAAAATCTGTAGGTGGAGCAGTGTGATTGTAACCAATTCCAAACTTCACGTTTGAAGCAGATTGCTTACTAAGAAGTATTTCAAAACCTTTGCATGATTGTACCCATCTATCACACTCTACCTGGGTAACTGCAAGGGTTTCTTTGAGATCTTTGTACTTCTCTAGAAGTACCTCTTCTCTAGCCTTATCATCAATTATTTGGCAATTCAGTTATAAATCTCATCATTTTTATCTTTAAACACATACTCAAACTCAGCTTTGTTTTTGGAAAATTATTTGTTCTAGCTCAATGTTCTTATTAATTAGAGCTACATTTGCTTCTCTAATGGAAGCAAATGATGCTATGCATGGTTCAAAACATAATTTGGCTTTTGCCTCAGAGGATACCTGTGATACCTGAGGTGTAGAGGCATTAGAAAATGAAGTATCAGCAGATTCCAAAGCCATAAGAGCTAGATTCCCAAAAGGACTGTCACCACCATGTTGACCAGCACCTGAAAACAGTTGGTCATGACCAGACATGTCATCTGGTAAACTGCTCCAGTCAACAACTCCGGGGTGAAGAAGCTGTGTTTGAGGTTGAGTTTGTTGATGAGATTGGGATGGCTGAGGTTCTGGTAATGCATGAGGTTGTGGTGCCATAGGAACTTGAACTTGATTTGACTGTGGCATGTAATAACAAGGGTACGGATATGGCATTTGACCCTGAGGAACAAAAATGCCGGAGATTGTTGTTGAGGATGATGACTAGAAGTGACAGGATGTTGCCCTCTGTGTTGTTGACTATTGCCAGGAAAAGTCACAAAGGGTGCAGTGGAGTTAGATCCAGTTGATCTACACTCTCTTGCAAAGTGTCCAAGCCTTTGGCATTTGTGACACCTCAACTTGCTCTTGTCAAAACCAACTTTGGTTTTGCCAGAGAGTCCTGGGAATTTTCTTCCAGTTCTTTTATAGAACTTCTGAGATCTGATATTTATCAGGGCCATTGGCTCAAAATATCCATCTCTTCTAAGTCATCATCAGCAATCCCCTTGAGATCATCCATAATGAAGCATAGATTGTCATTATTACACCCAGTAAACTGAACATCAACACTCACAATGCAGAATCAGAAGTGCTTGAAGAGAAATTAATATGCTCATCATACTGGCATTCAGATGAAGCATATTCTGACTCATGACCCACCAAGGCAGTGTTGCCTGGTACAAAGTCTTCAGTGAGCTTTCCAGATGAAGACAACTTTCTCTTCTGTTCTATCTCTTTCTCAAACGTGAGCAGTTTCCCATGGAGTTGGGTGAGAGATAGTTTGTCCGAACTTGCACTGGAGCGTAGGACAATAGTATATGTGTCCTATCTCTCAGGCAGTGATCTGATAAATCTGTTATTCATCGGGATATTTGTGTACTCAAGTTTGACCATTTTTTAATTCAGAGATCAAACAAGAGAACCGCTCATATTGTTGAGTCAGTGTCTCACCCTTTCTATGAGAAAATGTCTCATATTGTTGGGCGAGGATTTCTCTATTATTTGCCAAGACCTCATCTGTTCCTCCAAATTGTTCTTTCAAGGCATTCCAGAGGTCATGGGCAGTTTCATGATGCATTAGCCCAGAATAGATTTCATTTGGCAGTGCCATGGCCAGAATTCCATGGGCTTTTGCATCAATTTCAAGCAACTTCTTATCCTCATCTGAGTATTGCTCCCTCCTCTTCGGAACCATTTGATTGGTTTCCGGTTATTCACCATAGGCTTGTGTGGACCATGTACCACTAATGTCCAACAACCTGCGCTGTTAACAGACAGTGATGGAGCATTCGTCTTTGCCATATGTTATACTCATTCCTAACCAGCATTGGTGGCTTGGTTGAGGAACCAGTATTGTGAGGATCATTGGAGGGAGTAGTCATTTTCAGTTTAGAAACAATCTAATTCAAGCTTTTAAAAGTTTTACACAGACCACAACAAACTCAATGAAGACCAAGAAAAGATCTCAGGATGAATGACCAGAAATACAGAAAATTCAATCTCTATAACCGTTTCTTGCAAAAAACAAAAGCTAATTCAATCAAACTTAGATCTTGAATAGCAGTTTCAATGATCAATTATTAGATCGATCAATGATTAACCTGCTCTGATACCATTTGATAGGATCAACGATCAAAAGTTTGATGTATTAGAGTTCAAGGCAGCGGAATAAGGATAGGAATTAGACAAATTGTAGCAAGAAGTCGATGCTTGTATGCATTAAGAGCACATACGGTTATAGCGAGAGAATATATTTCTGATTCAAGGAATGTTTATAGATATGGAATGTTTCTAATCAAATCATTCAATACATTCATTCATTCATTCCTGTCATTCACTATTACAATAGGTTGTCACTCCTTATTTAGAGTGCAACAATCACTGCTGTTATCATGAAAAGTGACAACTGGCAGATCTAATACAAAAATAACTAACTCTTAACAAACTACTGAAATGTTCACAACTACTGAGAACATATCAGAGTGTTAAGTACAGAATATAAAACTACTGATTAGAAACTACTGAAACTACAACGACTGAAGAACAAGCTCTTCAGTCGTTTTACAAAACTACTGAAACATAAAACTACTGAAACTAGAAATATAAAAATACTGATATCACAACTACTGAAGAAGTACTCTTCAGCAGTTGTGACAAACTACTGAGGCTTCAGTACTTGATCTTCAGACTTTGACCTTCAGATGTTTCATCAGCTGATGACTTCAGTAGATATCATCAGCTGATGTCTTCAGTCTTTGTCTTCAGACTTTGTACATCAGTTGTTGATCTTCAGCACTTGTAAACTCTTCAGCTGTTGTACTTCAGTACTTTGGTCTTTCAGCTTCAGCACTTGTGTTCTTTAGCTGTTGTACTTCAGCACTTTAGTTCTTCAGCTGTTGAAGTCTTCAGCACTTGATCTTCAGCTGTTGAAGTCTTCAGCACTTGTCAAACTGCTGATGAGGCTTTCAGCAGTTGTGATACCATGTGGGACTTAGAGATTTTCTGATCTTGGCACATTGGTTCTTTTGGTCCAACATGAACAGAGCCCGGAAAAATCCCTTATCTCTAGCCCCTATCAGCAAACCTATTACTGAGGTGAGTCCCACTAATGTGGAGGGGACTCATGCGGATTCAGCTGCCATTATAGAAGGTGCCTCATGGACCTTGTGGACAATGGTAACATATATCAGACTGAATCTGCGGCCACCGAGCACTATGATAACTCTGAAAGAGACATCAGTGAACACGGGAAACCAGGGTGCCAAGAAACCACATCTGGTGGTGAGGCTTAACATACAAGGTATGTTACCTCATCTCCCCGTGATTCTTCAAAGAAGATGAGGGAAGCATGAAACTCCTCATTCACGGCCTTTCATCTAAAGTCTTAAACATTGAATCTTTGGTTAGAACTTTAGAAGCAAGGTCCCCCACTCAGCAACTTGACATTGATAATCTCAACGCCAAACTATCTGAGAAACAGACAAAGAGGTCTGTCAGGCATGTACCTATTCAGGTCTCATTGACTTCTTCCTCTAGCTCATCTAGCTCTCAAGATGATGCTACCAAAAAGGGGGAGAATGTTCAGAGACAAACACTTGAGGACCCCCAACAGAGCCACACTTCAACTCCAACTTCAACTTCATCTACTCCTATCATCACTGTGTCTGAGCCATGTCAAGTCATTCTGCAGATTGACTCAAAGATGCTCAATGATCTCTACAGACTCTTCACCAAGTTTTTGTTGAGATCCTCCACAGATCAGCCAAGTCCAGATGCTGCAATGCTCTACTTTGGAGCTGAAGAGCTTCAGAGGCTGACTGCGCTTTCTACCACTATGGAAAAAGTTGGTCAACCTAAGGTCCACATGGAACCTACGATTCATTTCGAAGGGGAAATAGGGACTGATGGCCTAGCAACTGAAACAGTTAGGACAAAATCTGTATCTCCTCTAACTTCTGAAGCTGAAGTTAAAGCCTCGGAAGAACAAGCTGAATCTTCCAAAGCTGAAATAGAAGCTGTGAAAGGACTGTTTAAGATGTCCGAGGAACTGATCATCACAGATGCAATCCTTGAAATGGCATCTGAGGTGAACAGTGAGGACTTTCTGATACTTCCTCCATCACAGACACCATCTCTACCTCTTTCACAGTCAGAACCCTCTCTCCAAGAACCACCATAGTCAAGCACTTCAAAAGACAAAGGCAAAAGAAAATTGACTACAGAAGAGCTTCAGGAAGAGAAGAAGATTGAGAAACTTAAGAAGAAAGGATGACTTCCAATTGAGATGTTGCTAGCTGCTAGTACAAAAGCAGCTGCAACCACTCAGGAGGTTGTCACCAACAAAAGAAGAGAAGTGATTATTGACCAGCCTATCCAAATGGGAGCTGCCAATGAAGAGACACTCCTGCTACCACTAGAGGAGTTGGTTGGCCTTGGAGAAAGAAGATGCCAGGTTGGCCTTGGAGAAAGAAGAAGAAAAACAGAAGGAAGCTGAGCTGTAGTTGAGGAGAGACAGGATAAACTTCCTACTCTCCAGTGGCTTTAATCTTCAAGAACTTTCTCCACACAATGATGATACGATCCTCTGGCTCTACAACAAAGAGCAGGATCAAATGGAGAAAGAAAGGAAGAAGGCTGCAAGAGAAAAGGAAAAGGAGAAGAAGAAGAAGGAAGAAAAGGCTAGGGACACTTCAACCAAGAAGCTCACTGAGAAGGCTTGGATGAAAGACTATCTTTGGGCCCATGGCTTCTCTGGCAGGCAAGTGGGTCCCATGTCTGAAAAGACACTTCAATGGATTGTTAGTGAAATCAAGGCTGACATCCAGATCGGGAAGAGAAAAGAGATGTATAGAAGGGTAAAGGGGATGACCTTCACTGCAACCACTCCACCTCAACCTGAACCCTCACCCTCACCCTTCACCATTAAAACCAAACCTTTCACCCCTGAACCCACACCATTACCCATAGCTTCTCCCTCACCACAACCACCCAATCTTCCAATCCTTCAACCCAAAACACTCGCCAGTACCTCTGAACCTCAACCTACCAACTACCATCTAAACCATCCCCTCAGCCTTCTCAACATCACTCTCTTGAGGAGTTTAAGGTAATCATGACCAAGCTCATCAACTGCACTACTCTATGCGAACTCTCATGTGATGAAGATTCTGGCAACATTACCTATGGTGATGGATCCTCTTGTTCCCTCACAAAGAGATCAATTTCTTGATTTACCTAGAGGAACACTAGACCAGGCAGCTAGACTTCTAGGTCTCAACTCAGATTCATTAAATGATGAAGAGAAGAATCTTAGAAGGAAACTGTTGACTCTGCTGGACAACACTAAAAAATAGGACAAGATTCCCAATTAGTCTCTTGCGCCTAGAAAGAAAATAGTCCAGTGGAGGTTCGATGAAGCTTCTCACAAATTTGTTATGGAAAGGGAGAATGGCGAAGTTGATAGACTTAATGCAACCTCTCTGCTAAACTCCAACAGGTTTGATATTGCTGAGTTAGCAGAGAAGCCATTCTCCAACCCCTCCAACTCTGAAGTTGCTGCTATCATCAGAGATCCTCTTAGCAGCCATCACCTAGCCGAGTTAACTGCAAACGCCAAGATTGAAGAAGAGTTTAGATTGAGACGACAGGAACACAAGGAAAGACCTCCCACCAAAGGCACTACCTTTCTACAGATGGTGGAGGGTCCAAAATTGGAACCTATAGTCACATGAGAATATGATTACAGTTCCCATCAACTAACTCTTTTCAGAGGGCAACAACAGAGGGTACATGTTATCCAAGGTGACAGACTAGATTTCTTGTCCACCAAGGATCTGTACAAACTTCTCAGCACCATATCAGGGAAGAACAAGGAGACAGACACATATCTACTCTCCTTGGTGCTGAAATTTTTAAGAAGCAGAAACAAGTGACGTTTTGGTAGCATCAGCCTAGGGGGAGTTTGTTGGATCAAGAAGAAAGCTAGTGCAACCAAAAGTAAGTCACTTAGATAATTTTGGTACTACAGGCAAAGGCTTCCGAAGCTTAGCATGGAACTTCCGAAGGTTGTAGAGTTCTTCCGAAGACAAAGTGAAAGATCAACTTCCGAAGACAAAAAGTCAAGTGTATACTTCCGAAGTTCAAGCCTTAGAAGAATGAACTAAAGAACACATCCAAAGTATGATGAAAAGAAGAAGTCTCCAAGCCTTGGAAGAAGCAGCCTCTTCCGAAGTATAAGTGGCTTCAGAAGTACTTACTCATCCGAAGCCATTTAACCTTCGGAAGACACTACTATGACCAGTGGACACAAGTATGGTCTCTGACACTCCGTTGCAGACCTCTGATACTGTATGGCTTCTTCCTAAAGAGCCATGCAGTTGACCATACTTTATTCCACTATTAACCTTTTCATGATAGTACATGTTACCAACTTTAGTTGGTGACAAAAGGTAAGTCAGAGACATGTCCTGACTACCAAATCTCGGATAAGAATTTATCCGAGATACCTTAAACTTTAGTCTTGTAGTATAGACTTTAGCTATAGGATCTGAGTTGGTATCAAAGTATATCCGGCTATAGGTAGTATTATATATTGGTTCTCTTTGTAACTCATTGTAACAACAACTACTGCTTATAAGAGTCTTGTATTTTGAGTTGAGAAGCAATATAAAAGTACCTTGAAAATTACTTCGTGTTTTCTTTATTACTTTCTATATTATGATCAACTCTTACTAACTCTATCTTAACCCGAGTGTTGTTCTAGGTGAGTTTGAGAGAAAAACATAAGTGTTTAGTGACAAACATCAATCCTGCAGAGGATTTATAGTTTGAGAGGCTCTTCCATGACCTATATTTACAATTTTGAGTTTTTGAGTATTTGATTATCGTTTAATGTTCATTTAATTCTTATATGTGAGTTTCAAACCTTGGACTATAATTTAATAACGGTTTAATCATCGCTTTTATGACTGATTGGGATATGACTCTTCAGAACTCTCGCAGTTCATACTTCAAAAGTACTGATAGTCCAGCGAAACTGAACGAAAGTTAATGGTTTTCAGCAAAATTTGTGAAGTTATGCTGTCCATGCGAACTTGACAGTTTCGCTGGTCATAATTCAGTTTCGCTTGGCCGAAATTATAGTTTCGGCTTGCCGAATCTACTGACTTGGCATGCTGAAACTACATATTGTTCCTTGCTGAAAGTACATTTTCGCTTGTCGAAAATACTGTTTCGGCTAGCGAAACTATACTTTCGCCTAGCGAAATTATGTTGATTTTCCTTCATTTTTATTATTTTTAATTATTTTTCTCTATTATTCATTTATGACTAGGTTAAAAAATGATATTCTCTGTTGATGTGAATCAACAAGGACTAAATATGTTGATTGAGTCAATGAATATATGGTGGAATCAAATAATCAAGGAACATTGAATGGGGGAAATACTCATAAATGCTATTTGTATTGATGAAGGTAATTGGTTACAATGAATGCTAGGGTATGAGCATTAATAGTACTAAGAAACCTTGTAAACAGAAGATTCTAATGGTCTAGAATGTGTATCAAGAGTCACCTCACATATAAGGTTATCTATTCTATTTATAGGCTGACATGATGCCTTTTACAATATGACTATAGTACCCCTGACCTATACATCACTGAACTAGTCTAAGTCTTCATTAGCATTTCTTTTGTTCATCCACATTGACAAATGCAGATATGTTGATCTTGATCAACATTTCTTTTTGGTCTTCAGCATTAGTCTTTGGTCATCAGCATTGCAAAGGTGGGATGAACAAACACATATGTGCATTTTTTGTCGGGCATCCGCATTGGTTAATGCGTTTGTTAATGCGGAAGAACGAATACTTGTCAACATTTGTTCTATTTCATCAGCATATACAAATGCGGTTAGCTAATACTTGTATTCTTCTTGGCTGATTTTTCATCCGCATTTGTTCTTGGACTTGTGGGATTCTCAGCAGAACAACCATCAACCTACCACTTGAATTGGCATGTATGATCCTTTCAAGGTTCAACAATACTCCCCCTAAGGATGATACAACCTATGTTCTTCAAGGGTTTGATGGTGGTTGAGGTTAGGAAGATTCAGCTGGGTCTTGTGGAGATATAAGAGGTTCTACCTGAGATGGATCCAAATGGCCTTTATCATGTTGAGAAAGTCCTTTGCATCAGAGATCTTCTCTCTGTTTAGCACATGTATCTTCATCTGGCTCATAGTGTATATGGCTTCTAAGGGTAGCTTCTTTAGAGAAATAGGTTCCCAAATTGACACAACGGACAACCCATTTGTATGAATCTATAGAGCTCCATCCGCATCCACCTCTAACTTTACAATATTCTCCAATTGCAAAGGATCCTTCTTTTTCTTCCTAAAATCCTTATTGACATTCATTATATCAAATGCCATTTTTAAAATCTTTATACATTTCAAAAAGAAATGCATATCTTCTTCTCCCATTTTATTATGTATCTCTCTGAAATACCTTGTGTTTATGTAGTGGACATAGGATTTATCTAACAATGTCACTTCATATCCACTAAACAACCTAGTTTCAGTTCATTCCTTTCCTCCCCATCTTCTTTCAATCACCAACTCATATGTCTTTTCATCACAATAAACATTTGAGATTGGGTTGGAGGAATGAGTTCCAGCTACCATCTTTCTTTTCAAAGATTTAGTAGGCTTCACCTTAAGCTTAGGGAACACCGTTTCCTTAGCTGGTTTTGTTCTCTTCTACTCCAAGGGGTTAGCCAAGGATCTATCTTTTCTCTTGCACATAGCCTTGAGAAATTTGAAGTTGTCTGTTCTTTAAACATCCTCAGAATATCTTCAATTCATAACCCCTGAACATAGCCTTGTGATTGATCAACTCCAAATTAGCTAGTTCTTTCAGATCATGGATTTCTAGGTAGTTCACTATAGCAGAGTACACTGTGAAGAATTGAACTAAACCTGAAATCCTTTTAATCATGAACATGTTCCAGTCACTCTCATACTTCCAGACAATTATCTTTTCATCAGTTTTGCCTTTTGGAGTAGACACCCCTCTAATCATCTCAGCACTGGTGAGCCCTTCTTGAAGCTTCGATTGAGAGGGATCAGAAAACCACTCTGGATTCATATGGAGAACAGATTCCAAGAGACTCATGGTCTCTTTGGGTGAGTTGGATGCCTCATGCAAACACTTTTGTTCTAGGCATTTTGCTAATAATCTCTTCTTCAATTTTCTTCAGCATTTCTTTCTATTCATTGATCATCCTAAGGATAGCATCCCTTAGGGAATTTTTCTTCATGTTTTCTAATTTTCTTCTTGCAAATCCTTGATCAAACAGATAGTCTTTCATTTCACTATCAATCATATTATAGGGATCAGGACACTGTGATTGAGGAGTGGAAGTCTGCTTTGCCTTTGAGAATGACTTGAACACCGGAGCTTTGGGAGAAAGAGTTTGTTTAACTTTTCTTCTTTTGCCGTCATTCCTTCAAAAGTCATTCTAAACACCTCTTAGGATCATACCCATGATTGATAAAAAACATAGCCTTCACCATCAAGTCATTAGATTGGGCTTTCTCTACCATCTCCCTTATTGATTCCTCATCTTTCACAGGGCTTTTATGAGCTATTGGTTCAATAACCACGTAGCCACCCTCTATCTCTCCTTCTTCTAGATCAATGAATTAAGCCTTTTGTTTTAATTGTGCTTCAGCCTTTTCAAGCTCCTCTAAGAATCAGCAATTACTTCAAGACTTCTGGGGTCATCCTTTTCTTGTTTTTTAAATGGTTCTTCTTCTGCCATTGGTCTCTTTTTTTCCATCTCAGATAAATATTTCCTCGTTCTAGTATAGGTTTGCATTCCTGAACCAGATGAGGTTTCAGCCTTTTCATCTTCTTGAGGCACCTTTTCAGCTTCTTGAGGCACCTTTTCAGCCTCTTATTTTTCTTCTTCTTCTTCAGAAACAATAGCTGATGCTCTCTCTTTTGTTGCTCTTCACATAATCTTCTAATGAGCTCTTTTTGGTCATTAGTCAATGATACAACATGCACTATTTGCATACATAATTCCTTCTCAAGTGGGACAGGATATTGAGGAATGACCACTATTGGTTCTCATTTTGCCCTTGATGTACAATAAAGTCCCAAAAATCATCATCTATAATAAACTCTTCTGTAGTGAAAGAGTCAAGAGCTTTAATCATATCACTGAATTCAGTCTCTTTAGTGTGAACTTCTTCTGGTTTGCTTATATAGACCACTATCATAATGCTAGGTTCATCATGTTTTGATTCACTTGTTTCTGATTTTTTTCTCAATCTCTGAGAATTTCATCTTTTTGGTGGGAGGGGAGATATCACCACTTTCCCCTGTTGAGCTTTCAAAACTATCATCTCTATCACTTTCCCTTTGTCTTTTCTTTTCTATTTTCTCTCCTTTATCCTTCTCCATCTTAGTTTCTCTTTTGATCATAACAAGCAGCTCTAACTCAGATACTCTCTTGTTTAGAGTTTCTATTTGTTACTACAAGTCTCTGATAATATCAAATTGTTCTTCAATTATTCCTTCTTGTTTCCATGGCTATAGTTTGGATGGCTAAAGTGTCAACAAGACCACTTATTTCATCCCTTGAGTGTTGAAGAGTTGCCTTTAAACTTTCAATCTCCTTTTCCTTTTCTTTCTTCTCATTCTCATACTTTTCTTTCATATCTTTCAACTCCTTCTCTTTCTCATCAAATTCTAGAAGTCTGTCTTGAATGATACCAGATCTTCTATAAGTAATGTTTTCGTCTTCACTATTTTTTTAGTAGCTCTGAAATCAACTCATCTTTTTCATCAGGCTTGTTGACTCCTGACTCAGCATAAATTTCTAATGGAGCAGCCTCAGAAGCAACTTGCCTAACAGGCGTCTGTCTTGGATGATTCTCCTTGTCAGATGATGATTTGGATTCCTTTGAAGAGCTAGAAGAATCACTAAAATCAACAGGCTCAGTAGTAACAAGAGATGTTTGAACAGGTGATATTGGTGAGTGATGGATTGGAGATATATATGGAGAGATGATGGGTTGTGCTTGGGGTGATGGGATTGGTGTTCTTTGGGGTGATGGTATTGGAGAGGGCATAAATGTTGAGGCCATATCAACATCATGAATAGAAGGTCCAGTGTGAAGATCACACCCTACATCCACATGGGGTGACCCTGACCTCTGTCCTTCATCCCTTTTAACAGCACTCAGCAATAGTTTGTTGGTCATGAATAGGTTGTTCTTCTTCTTGATCAGGCTATCAACAGGAGCTCTTGTGCTTGTTCTTCTAGATTTATCTTTTGTAACTTCCAGGGCAATAATAGAAAGAAGGTTCCACTATAAAAGTTCCTAGGATCTCTCTTTTTTATGTACTTGTAAGACTTGGCATTATAATGAGGAATATCCAGCACAGGTCCTTGAGGTACAATGTCAGGAAAATCGTCATTAATAAGGAATTGCAAGAACCTTGGATACATCAAGAACATATGTTTTCTCCATTCCTGAATATTTGATACCAGACCATTAAACACATAAACTGACATGTTGAATGGCATGTTAGTGCATAAAGCACATATAGTAGATGAGGTGTTCACTTGAATGTCATTTCATCCACTCTTCCTCTTTGACAAACAATGTTGGTAAAGATGAATCACGAACCTCTATTGTAAGTCAACCATTCCTTTAAGAATTTGTTTGCCTTGATATCCTCCCTCATATCCAATATTGGCAAAGAAAGAAGTAATATCATCATCTTCAAGCTCTAAGGGAGTGTTGGCATCATCCCCAAACTATACACACTGTCTTACAGTTTGTTCATTGATGTTCAGAGTATTATGTTTAGTGATTCTTCCAGACAGAATCCTTAAATTAGCTATCTATGTCATCTCAATAATACTCCAAAAAGACCTTTTGCCTCGGTTACATCAGGGTCAAGATAACCACTGATATTATGGAGCTTGCTCCAAGTGAGATTTACCATGTACCCTACATTAGAGGCATATGAATTAGAAAGATTGATAATACTCAACAAATTGTAGAATATGCATCAAGTGAAATCTCTCATTTTGACTTTTTATGGTCAAAATTGAATGCGTATAGGTATTGTTCCATAAGACTTATACCTATACTTGATGTTAACATGAATAATCACTGTTGTTTTGTTATGCATGTTTGAAGTGATCATTTTGTATTTTTTATCTCATTTTAGCTCTTAGAATCAAGATTTGTTTTCTCATTTTCAATATTTTATTATACTTTGTTCATGCGATGAACAAGGTAGTGAAAATCATGGTGAAAATCACTTGTTTGTTGTTATCTTCTTAGTTAACATGTTCATTGTAGTCGAAAGTCATCATCATTTCTTAATCTATGTTTGATTTTGAATCACCGTGTTTGACCTGGGGTTCTAAGTTCATTACAGGTTCAAAAGTCTGACATTTTAGGTCATAAATTTTAAATATTATCACCTTTTGTTTGATACTACAGTTGTAAAGAATTAAAATAGAGGACAAATGAGGTATGAAGAACATAGAACATAGGTTCGATGATGAAGATGATGAGTGACGAAGAACAGTGAATTTTGTTCGTCGCACTATGAAGTCTCTCAAATTTGAAAAGTATTAAATGACCTTTTGAAATGACTTTAAATAGTCAACTAATATCTTCTACAAAAATTATAAGTTTCAGGACAAATGCAGTCAATTTTTCAATCACTGTAGCAAATGCGGATGAGTTTTGTTCATCAACATTTGTGTACTCTTACAAATGCAGAAGAGTAAAAACTTAATAGTATTTTACTATTACGAATGCCGCTAAATAAAGTTAGTTAGCATTTGTGTACTGTTACAATATGGCTAAACAAAGTTAGTCAGCATTTGTTCACTATAACAAATGCGGTAGAGTAAAATTCCTTTATCCATATTTACTTCAACAAATGTGGCTACCAATGAAGATGTCTATAATTATTGACTTTCTTGATAATAATAGAAGAGATTAAGCACTTTGTGTATTCATTTTGATACACATGAAGTGCTGACGTCAACCACATTAAAGAAATGCGGATGAGTAAAAAGAAATGCGGTAATGCAAATGTGTTCCACATTAACAAATGCGGTAGAACACTTTTGTCCGCATAGGTTTTTAACAAAGTTTCATGTATTTTTGACACAAATGCGATAGAGTTGTCTTGTCCGCATTGGTTTCACTTGGTTAATTGACATAAATGTGAACTTGAGGGAGTTATTGAGTATTAATAGTTGCAAGTGAAGATGGTGAGTCCTCAAAGTCCATGCTTTATGAAGAACTCCTAAGTTATCTAATTGTAATGACTTTGTCCTTCGTTTTGGTAGCATCAACCTCTTGCATAGGTGAGCTAGGAGTTAGGTCAATCACATTCACATGTTCTTGTGTTCCTAGTTGAGCTTTTCTTAAAGGTCTCCCAGCTAGTACCTCCTTGAGATAAGATATTTCAAGTTGATGATCATTGACCCTATTATGTAAGGTAGTCACCTGAGATTCCCCACTTCTTAATCAGAAGATTCATTGGGGGATGAGATAATTGGACCAAAGTCCTCAGTCTCTCCACCAGTATAGTGTTCTTGGCTGCTGGTTTTCCTCTACTCAGTAATTACTTTAGATGGAGTATTAGTGGGCTGAGTTGTCATGGTTGAGGTCTTAAAGATGTAATCACTTGCAGAAGTGAGAGCCTATTCCATATGGACCTCCAAAGTAGAGTCAGAAAGATCCACCTCAATAGTAGGTTGATGATGTGGGCTAGACAAGGGAGAAGCAGGGCACTCATCTCTCTTTGAGTGGGGGAAGAGAAAAGAGACTCATGATGCTCACTGAATCCCAAGTCTTCATCATCAATGAACTTAGGCTGGGGATAAGCATGTTAAGATCTAAAGGTTAAGGATGATATCTATCCCTTAAAGGTTGTTCACTAGAGTGTTGAGACTCTGAGTGAAGGCACAAGGCTGTTGAGCTAATGAGCTCATCAAACTGAGCATGAAGAACCTCAACACTGATTCTTGTAAAGATGGGAGTGGTTTGCTCCTCAGGGGAAGTAGGAACTCAAGTGTCCACTTCCTCCTAGTAGGTAGTAGTATGGGGGCCTGCACAGACTGAGTAGCTTGTGCAAGGGTTCGTTTGATTTTTCTTTGTAGGTGAGGGTGATTTGTGGCTATTTTGGTGCTTGAGAGGTAGAAGGTGTGGGTTTAACACTAGCTTGTGTTACTAGGTTGTCAGCTTGAGCAATGAGCTCTAACAGTTTGAGGACAAGGGTTATTTCTACCCCAGAGAAGCCAACAGTTGGCTTCTTCAAAATTTTAATATGTCAGGCTTCACTTGTGTCAATTTTAGAATATTACTTGTTCCCCTCAACTGTGAGCCTAATTCACAGTTGAGAATGTGTTGAACATATCTAGGAAACATATGATATTGTACAGAGTCCAAGTTAGCAAGCAAATATTTATAAAAAACTAAGAGTACCTGAAATTGACCCCTTGAACCATCCGACGCACTATGTATGAGAGATCCTCAAGAATCTGGTCCCAATCCCCATGCTTGTTGGGCAAGTTGTGGATGACCACATGAAGTAGGTACTTCCACTAGGAGGAGACCTTCCCTTTCTTGAAGGTCTTGACAAAGAAATCTCCTTCATAGCCCATCTTCTCAAAGGAGTGGTTGGCAGCTACTTTAGGAAAGGACAAATCACCATCCTCATCATCCAACTGAAGATGGGTATTTATATGGCTGGAGTTAAGAAGATTGTCCTCCCCTACACTATGGCAGATAGTGCCTTCTCCCCATCTATGATGACCTCTTAACAAGTCTTCCAAAAATCAAGGAAATAACCGTCGTAAAGAGTAGGGTCAATGGTAAGGGAGGTGGAGTAGTTGGAAAAAGCCAAAAATTGACAAACCTTTGAGAAATTATGATCTTTCTTAGAGTATAACAGAGCAACCTGATTGTGTTGCATGTGTAAAAAGATGAAGATGATAAAGAAAGAGGGGGAACCGTTGGGTTTATATATGAAATGGATTTCTTAAAAAGTTAATGGAAGGGGATAAACTTTGAAATCCGGATGTCGGTCCCACCTCTGAAAAGGTAGTTTACTTTTTCCTTAAAAAGTAGATTTTTTGGAAGTCGAAAATCTTCCTAAGGTAACTTGCTTTCAGAAGTTTTGATGAAAAGCTTTCGAAGCCAAAATGACTTCGGAAGGTATTCCTAAGAGTTTTGAAAATTTTGATTTGGAAGAGAATTAAGACTTGGATGTTTTATTCAAATATGAATAAAGCTTACGAGTGTTAATTGATTCGAAAGAAAGTTATCCTCGAAAACATACAAGTACCTAAAAGAAATGTTAAGCTTCAGAAGATATTTTAGAAATTTATTCTGAAGGTAATTTTACTTAAGAACTGTTTGTATTAAAGTCATAAGTTTCTTCCGAAGATAAATCCATATCTTCTAAAGGACTTGAAGGGATCGAGATCTAGTTTGATAAATTAGATTAGGATTTGCAGCGGAATAGCACACGAATTAGACAAAATTCTAACAAGAAAAATATGAATATTCAATTGAGCAGTAACAGTTATAGAGAGAGAGTTTTCTGCAAAAAGAATGTTTTCATTCATGCACAAACTTCCGTAGGGGGAAATTAGGTCAACATTCATTTTATAAGGAATGTGACTTCAGCTGACGTCACTTGATAGTGACATCTAACTAATTTATACAAACAACTGAAAGTAAACTAAACTACTAAAGATGTCCACAACAACTGCGCACCTTCATTAAAAGCTAAGTATAAACTAACATTACAACTACTGAAGTTATAACATCTGAAGTATAAGAACTTTAGATGTTTTACATAACATAAAACTATGATTATAAATACTGAAATGTAAACCATCACAACTACTGAATAGAACTACTTCAGCTGTTGTGACACTTCTGAGAACTTGATCTTCAGACTTTGTCTTCAGACTTTGTCTTCAGCAGTTGTCTTCAGACTTTGTCTTGCAGTTGTCTTCAGACATTGTAGATCACTTCAGTTGTTTTGATGTCTGTGGGACTTAAAGATTTTTCTGATCTGGCTCATTGGTTCTTTGGGTCCAACAAACTCCCCCTAAACCAATGCAGCCAAAACCTTTAAAATTATTGAGGTCCCACTTATTGGCAGAAACAAAATCTGGATCAGCTCAGAATTCTTCAATATAAGCTCAGGCCAGGGAAGAGATTTCAGAAGGTTTGATGGCAAGGATGAATGGGAACTCTGTCTTGGGGAATTGGACACAGAGCTGGTACCCCATCCATGTAACCTACTCCCAATGATAGTCTGTAAGACTCTTTGACATAGGCCTCAGGAAACAACTTGTTCTTCCATTGTGAGTTCTTCAACTCCACTTTCAAAGAAGAACTCAGGCTCATAGTACTCAGATAAGTACTTAATATGCTTTCCATTTTTCAGCTCCACAGTTGTTATCTCTATATGCAAACTCATCAGGATGAGTGCCTTCAAGCAATAACTGGAGCTCATTTCTTCTTATTTCTTCAAGCTTCTTGTAGATTAACCCCTTCTTTACCATTTTGTTTTCTAGTAAAGTTTGTGGAGTCATCTTAGACTTGTAAGCTCTCTTGAAGTCATCAAGGATTTCCCAGGGTGACACTACAGGCCAGCATTATCACAACATCTACAATCTTCTTTACTTGGCCATTGTATCTGCTTGGAATCTTCATTTTGTGAATTCCGTCACTTACTCTAGGGTCAGGCCAAATTCTCACTCTCTCTTTCTCATATTGGAATGTAAATCTGAGAGCATACAACCTCTGAGCATGTTTCTTCATAGCTTGTATGGAGAAGACTTAGGAAACTCTTTATCAATCATCCTTAACAGCTGCTCATCATGTTGTTTGTGCTGTTCTTCTTCTTCAAGTTTGACTTTTACCATTTGCCTTTGAAAGTCAGGTGTGATTATTGTTGGTTGACTCCTAGGCTCAAGCATTTTTATTTTGAGAACAACAGAGAGTGGCAGACTATCATCCTTGTCATTTTCTTCTTCTTCCATCCTCAACACCCTTCTCTTCCTCTTAGGTGCATCGTTGGTAATGGGTTCAGTAGGTTTCTTAGGAAAGGAGTAGTTTGAGGGTTGTGAAGGTCGTTGTTTTGGTTTGGGTGATAGTGCAGGCTGCTCTAGCATCTTGGATGTGAGTGAAGCTTGGATAATTTTGCCATATCAGTCCTTTTCCCAGCACCAGCTTCATCAAGAGCTTCTATGATCAAACCTTTGTTAAATACTTCAGAAGAACATATTCTGGTGGTTATCTCCAAAATACTGTCTCTGGACCATGACTTACTTCAATGATTGACCTTCCCAGATGTTTTGATATAAATCTTGCCATAGTTTCTAGCCTTTCTCTTTCTTTCTCACTCCAACTTGCCCATCTTTGTTCAATTCTTGAATCTCTAATCTTCTGATCTCAGAGTCAAGTTTGGCAGTGTCAAATCCTTGTCTGAAGAGTTGATCAATAATCTTATCCATAGATCTGCTATGTTGCTCATCAGCTTCTTTGATAAATTCTTCTAACTTTTTCTCAGTCTTTTTCAGAGCTTTTCTTCCTCTTATAGCTGATCATTTCCTTTTCTTTCATCTCTTTTTCTGCTTCCTCTTCAGCTATTTTTCGTTTGTCTACTTTCACTGACTTAGACTCCCCCTTTTTGGGTGCATTGGGTTCACGGCTGTGAATGTCAGAAAGTCTCTTAGAAACAGCAACATCAACTAAAGATTGAAGATTTGAGGAAAGCCTCTCATCAATGGCTTGATGTACAGTGTTTGTGATTATGCAAGTGATGAGAGGTAAGGATTTTTGAAAGGCAGCAACCATTGCTCAGAGGGAATCTGTCCCTGAGAAATAGCACCTGAAGCAGAGGGGTGGCAAATTGTTGAGAGTGGCTCAGTGTTTGGGATAGTTTCAGGAGAAACTGCCATCTGTGGGTGAATATGGGTAGATGGACTTGATTCTTGTGACATTTTGGCAAGCAGTTCTTGTAGTCTGCATACCTCAGTCTCAAGAATAGTATTGTGGGCTAGAACATCAAAGAAAAAGCCCAGGTCATCATCAGTCTGTGCTGAATCAGCTGACCTCCTGATGAAATCAGGATGAACATGTGTTGAGTGTAGATCAGTATTCACATGTGCCCCTATTTCTTGAAATTGGGGACTTCCTGCCTCAGAATGATGTCCTTCATTGGCAGTTGCCTCTAGTGAGGACTTAGAAAATATACCATCTTCATCCTGATCATGTGCTGAACAAGGAGAAGGGGCAGCCTCACCAGATGTTCTAATCTCCTCCTCTACACAGGGAGATTGAACTCTGTAATCCCTGTGTGGTGGGTTATCAGCTACATTATAATCCTCTCCCTCAATTGTTGAGGTTTTCCCAGTGGTAATATGTTTCTGGGGAGGGGTAGAGGAATGTAGTTGAGTTAGCACTTGTGCAATAACCACAGTTGGGCTTGTAGGGGTGGCTTCAGTGGGAGATAGGTGTGAAAAGGATTGCACCTGGGGTGAATGGTGCTCTTCAATGGCAATCCTCTCAAGTGAGAGAGATTCCAGTAATGTGGTTTCCCCATTTTTGGTTGCATCAGGATCCTTTTGAGAGAATACCTGAGCGGTTTCAGCTGGTAGAGTCCTCGAAACTACAGGGGGATTACTACCCATAGTTTCAACCTGCCTTGTGTTGCAGGGGCATCATCAGGGGACTCAACTCCCTGAGTAGCCTTTTTAGTTTGTTTAGAATGAGGTTTGGAGGGGACTTTGGATCTGGAGATGAGGCTGGGTACCTTCTGCTTGGGTTTTAGCAGTTTGGCAGCCTCTTTGAGGTTTGGGTCAGAGTTGTGCCTGGAGTATACCTCTGGCAAAACTACCACAGCAGGGACTCCAAGGCCAACAGGGCCATCAATTGTAACTGATTCAGATTATGGCCATAAGAAACCTTGGATATAATAACCATCTGTTAGCTACAGGTTTCATTGCCAGATCTTTTAATTCTGAAAATATAATTTCAGAGAAAATTTAAGCTTTGGTTCAAGAATAGAATACAATACCTGCTGCCACCTAGATGACATTTGATCCCATGAAGAGGTTTTGGGGGCAGGCAAACATTGATCATGTGGAAGATTAGGCATTCAGCATCATGAAAGTGCTTCTTCAGAATGGTTGTAGCACTTAGGTTGCCCTCATATCCATGGTTAATGAATGAGAGATCAATGGTGCCCTTCGGTATTTGGTGACAAAGTAGCATCATTCAGATCTAGCGTTTGGCGAATGATAGCAGGAGTGACTACCACCTTGTTCTGTTTACAAATGACTGGAGAGTGATCGCGACATCATTCTCACTAGTATGGATGGTAACATTTGTCCAGAATTGATGAAGAGCGTCAGATAGATGGTGGGATTCAGAAAAAAAGCAGTTCGATATTGGGAATCAGCCATCAATCAATAGCATCATCAAACTTAGTCCAAAAGGTCATTTTGTGAAGTAGGCACACAGTTGTGTCGAGGTTTGATTTGCATGGTCGCCATTAATAGGAGATAACGTTCGGAAATCGATTTATGAAAGTTTGAAGTTAGGGTTAGGTATTATAGGTTATGAAACGGCTGAAAGAAAACAGCTGAAAGTTTTGGTGTTAGTCATCAGTTGTTAGAAAACGACTGAAGACATGGTTTTAACTTTCAGATGTTGTAAACAACTGAAGACTGGTGTGTTTGTCATCAGTAGTTGAAAACTACTAAAGACTTGGTTTTGGCTTCAGTTGTTTTGAAATGAAACAGCAGTTGTTTGAAACAATTGAAGAATAACTTACTCATCAGTTGTTGTCGTCAATTCACATATCTCAGTTGTTTCATTTGACCTTAACACTTACTCAGTAGATTATCTGGTTTTCAGATGTATTGGTCATCAGTACTTATCTGTTAGAACACACGTCAGTAGTCGTAACCACTTCAGTACTTTGCAATAGATAAAGTACTTCAGTACTTTAAGGAATTTAGTCTTCAGTAGTTATGAAAAACTGCTAAACATAAAATAGCTTCAGTACCTATTTGTCACAGCTGTATACTGATGCTCATCAGTACTTGGGAGCTGAGATCATCAGTAGTTGTCAATTTTTTCAAGCTGCAGCATACCAAGCCTTACCACAAGATTTTGAAAAGTTGCACTGTCCAAAGGCTTAGTAAATATATCTGCAAGCTCATCAGCACTAGGAACAAACTTTGGATTAATCAGACCTTTCTCATAACAATCTCTGATAAATGATGTCTGATCTCAATATGTTTGGTCCTAGAATGTTGGACAGGATTCTTAACAATACAAAGAGCTGAAGCACTATCCATCAGTAAAGGAATCTTAGTCTCTATAATGTCATAATCCAGTAATTGATTCTGAAGCCAGAGTACCTGAGATGTACAACTTGCAGCAGCAATGTACTCTGCTTCAGTAGTGGATGTAGCTACAGAGGTTTGTTACTTACTCTGCCAAGAAACTAAACAGTTGCCTAGAAATTGGCATCCACCAGAGGTTAATTTTCTGGTTAATTTACACCCTGCATAGTCACTATCAGAGAAAGCAACTAATTTGCAAGAGTGCCCAGTGGAATATCAAAGTCCTAGAGATTGAGTTCCTTGCAAATATCTAAAGATCCTTTTGACTGCAATCATATGGGATACTTTAGGTGCAGCCTAAAATCTAGCACAGAAACAAGTTGCAAACATAATGTCTGGTCTAGAAGTTGTAAGGTACATCAAGGAACCAATCATACATCTGTAAAGAGTTTCATCAACTGCTTTACCTTTCTGATCAGCATCCAGATGTGTGGTGCTGCACATGGGAGTAGAGCAGGGCTTACAGTTTTGTAAATCAAACTTTTTCAACAAATCCTTTGTATATTTTGACTGATGAATGAAAGTACCATCAGCCTTTTGTTTGATTTGCAACCCCAGAAAGAACTGTAATTCTCCCATGGCACTCATTTCAAACTTTTGTTGCATCAACTTAGTAAAGGCATCACACAACTGTGGATCAGAGGATGCAAAAATAATACCATCAACATAAATTTGAACAAGGAGTTTATGCAAGCCTACTTTCTTAATGAACAAGGTTTTATCTATGGAGCCTCTAGTGAAATAATTTTGAAGAAGAAAATTGGACAGTGTTTCATACCAGGCTCTGGTGCTTGTTTTAGCCCATAAAGAGCCTTATGAAGTTTATACACCCAATCTGGATGTTTATGATCTTCAAAACCTGGTGGTTGGCACACATAAACTTCTTCTTTTATTTTACCATATAAGAATGCACTTTTGACATCCATTTGAAAAACTTTGAGATTATGAAAGGCAGCATAAGCTAAAAACAATCTGATTGCTTCCAGTCTGGCTACAGGGGCAAAGGTTTCATCATAATCAATACCTTCTTCTTGTGAAAACCCCTGTACAACCAGTCTGGCCTTGTTCTTGACAATTTGGCCTTTTTCATCAGTTTTATTCCTAAACACCCATTTAGTGCTTATGGCACACTTACCTTGGGGAAGAGGAACCAGTTCCCACACTTGCTGCTTTTGAAACTGAAGAAGCTCAAGTTGCATAGCTTCAACCCATCCATTGTCTCTTAATGCAATATGATAATTCTTTGGCTCTTGCTGACTGATGAAGGGAGCATAGAAGCAAAAGTTGGACAATTGATTTATGGTTGAAACACCAGCATTGATGTCACCAATGATCTGAGACATGGGATGATTCTTTCAGTTCTTGATACTCAATAAGATCTGTGCAAGTGTTTGTAGGTGATTCAGCAGCAACAGATGGTGATCCAGATTCTTGAAACCTAGAATGAGATGATAATTCAAATGAAGTAAAGGATTCAGAAATCTCATCAGCATTTGTTGTGGTTGGAACTGCTAAAGCTACAGGAACATCAAGTTTAGTAAACTCAGGCAGTTGATCACTAAAAGTTGCATTTATACCAACAGATGGATAACATGTTGCAGAAGATGATGGATTCACAGAACCTGCAACATTTGGAGACTGATAAGGAACATATTGCAGTATGTCCAGATCAAATAACTCCACAGGGTTTTGTGGGATTTTCTCCTTTGGAGATTCATTAAACTTTACATGCAAGGTTTCTTCTACAATCTTTGATCTGCAATTAAAAACTCTGTATGCCTTGCAAGTAGAGGAATACCCAACAAAGTACCCTGCATCCACCTTTGATTCAAACTTCTGAAGTGGATCCTTTGTGTTGAGAATATAACAGGGACACCCAAATGCTCTAAAGAAGGAAATCAGAGGAGCCAAATGATGTAACACTTCATAAGGAGTCTTCATCAACCTTTGATTTACCAATACTCTATTTTGCACATAACAAGCTGTGTTAACAGCTTCAGCCCAAAAGGTTAGTGGCAAACCAGAATCAGCCAACATTAACCTTGCAGCTTCAATAAGGGTCCTGTTCTTTCTCTTCACCACTCTATTTTGTTCAGGAGTTCTAGGAATGCTAAATTGCCTCTTGATTCCCTTAGAGAAATAGAATCATCAAGTGTGTGATTTCTAAATTCTGTGCCATTATCACTCCTCACACAATTGACAGAAAGAGAATACTGCTTTTCCACATGCAACACAAAGTAGATGATAATTTGACCAGCCTCATTTTGAATGTAAGAAGAAGGTCCATACAAATCTGGAATAATCATCCACAATTACCAGAGAATATTTTTCTTTGCCATGCTCATCACTCTTACTGGACCAAAAAGATCCATATGTAGTAATTGCAAGCAGGTAGTGGACTTTGATTCTTCTATTGGAGGGAATGATACTTTATGTTGCTTTCCTTTTAAACAAGCAGAGCAGTTATCATCACATTTGAACTCCTTTAATGGCAGACCTCTCACTAAGCCATGAAGGATCAGCTCGTTCATGTTTCTAAGGTTCACATGACCAAGCCTTCTGTGCCAAAGCTCAGATTCCTGAAGAGGGGCCTTGGAGAACAGACATGGATGGCCTTTTAGATCAATTTTCTTTGATAAGTCTAAGGCATATACTCTTCCAATCCTGTTGGCTTTCAGGAGAGTATGTTCATCCAATATCTTTCAATCATATTCAAAACATTGAAAGACAGAATTCGACAGTTCTGACTGGTGAAAAGTGCAACATGCCCTTTATCACACATTTGACTGACACTCAACAAATTGTACTTGAGATTCTCCACATGGTTGACATCATCAAACCTTATTCACCATTTGAAACAAAGCCTTTGCCGATGATGTAACCCTTAGCATCATTACCAAAGATACAAATCCCTTCTTTCCTTGAGAGTAGTCATGAAGAAGAGATGCTCCCAGTCATATGCATAGATCCTCCACTGTCCATATACCAGATGCTCCTATGGCATGTTGAAGAACCCTGCATATATCACAACAACTAGTTAGCTTTTGAGACCCAAACCATTTGGTTTTGGGTCTCATATTTTATACTAACCGATTTGTCATGATTAACAGCCTTTGAAGATGGAGATGGTGCTGAAAAGGATTCTTTGATTTTGGCTTAGTTTTCCTTTTAGTGGTTTAATCACAAGTACATCTATTTGGTTAACTCTCCCCAACAGATGTTGAACCATCATAACAAGTTGTGTCTGATTGGTTGTTAAAGCTTTCAGTTCAGCAGACACATCAGTACTTGTTTGTGAATGGTTCCTGTGAGACACCATGTCCTCCTTTTGAAAGACACAGACTTAGTCTGTTGTTTGATACTCCTGAGGAATATTTTCAGCTGTTTTATGATAAACCTCTTTCTTCATTTAGTTTGTGAAGACTTTGGTTTATCAAGTTGAGATGTTTGTGGCACAAACTTGGTTTCAAATTCATCTTTTATTTTATTAATTTCTTTTAATGATTTTTCCTTGTTAATTTGGAACCCTTTCTGTACCAACATTCATCAGTGAGATGATTGAATAGACAACATATTTCACATGGCTTTTTCTTCATCTCTGTTGATCAACTGCTGAAGAAGATGAAACTACTAAAGGTGTGTTCTTCAGTACATTCTTCCTCTCAGTACTTATGTGAAGTACTAAAGGATTTGTAACAACTGAAGACTTGCTCTTCAGAAGTTTTCTATCAGTACATTTGGATTTCCTGATAGACTCTTCAGCAGTTGTCAAACCATATTTGGTTCCATTTGATTTGAAATGTACTTCAGGTGTTGTTACTTGCTCTTCAGTACTTTGAGTACCTTGTGAGACAACACCTGAAGTGCTCAGCTTTTCTTTGATCATGTGTTCATCAGTAGTAAGACCATCAGTAGATTGATTAGCTGAGGTATTATTACTGACTTCATCCTCTGATTGTACATTATCACTTGAGGATGAGACACATGATGATGTGGTTTGCGAATTGATTTGACCTTCAGATTTTACTTCTGTCTTGGGAGTAAAATCTGTAGAAGGTTTAGTGTGATTATATCCAATCCCAAACTTTACATTTGAAGCAGTTTGCTTACTGAGAAGCATTTCAAACCCCCTTGCAAGATGTTACCCAGCGTTCACCCTCCACTTGAGTAGCTGCAACTGTTTCTTTGAGACTCTTATGATTTTCTAAAATGACCTCTACTTTAGCCTTTTCATCAGTGATTTGGCATTTTAATTTGTAAATCTCATCATCTTTTTCTTTTAAAACAGACTCAAACTCAGCTTCTCTTTTGGAAATCACATTCTCTAGGTCAAGATTTTGATTAATTAAAGCTACATTTGCTTCTCTAATTGAGGCAAAAGCAGCTATGCATGACTCAAAACACAACTTGGCCTTAGCCTCAGAAGATACTTGTGGTACCTGTGATGATCAAGCATTTGAGCTTGAACCACCAGTAGACCCCAGGGCCATAAGAGCAAGATTTGCAAAAGGATTTTGACCACCATGTCGACCAGCACCAGAAAACATTTGTTCAGAATAACCAGAAAGATCATCTGGTAAACTACTCCAGTCAACAACACCAGGAGTGAAAAAGATTTGATATGATTGAGATTGAGATTGAGATTCTTGACTTGATTAAGATGGTGGAGGCTCAGGTAGGGCATGTTATGTTGAGCTACGGGTACAGGAACCTGATTGGACTATGGAATGTAAAAACAGGGATAAGGATATGGCATTTGACCTTGAGGAACAAAATATATAGGAGATGATTGATTTTGTGAATGATGACCAGAACTGGTAGAATGTTGCCCTTTGTTTTGTGAATTATTGCTTGGAAAGGTCACAAAGGGTGCAAAAGAGTTAGATCCAGATGATCTACACTCTCTTGCAAAGTGTCCAAGTCTATGGCACTTGTGACACCTCAAGTTGCTCTTGTCAAAACCAACTTTGGTTTTTCCAGAGAGACCAGGGAATTTTTACCTGTCTTTTTGTAAAATTTTTGAGATCTGATATTAACTAATGCCATTTGGCTCAAAATATCCATCTCTTCCAAATCATCAGCAATTCCTTTCAAATCATCCATCAAAAAGCACAAATTGTCAATATTACATCCTGAATTACAATCAATACCAGCAAAAGAATGATCTCCACTGTTTGAAGAGAAATCAATACGCTCATCATAGGAATTTTCTGATGTAGCATATTCTGACTTGTGACCAACCAGAGCAGTATTCCCTGGTACAAATCATCAGTGAGCTTCCCAGATGAAGTCAGTTTTCTTTTTTGTTCTATCTCTCTTTCAAATGTTAGCAGTTTCCCATGAAGTTGGGTGAGAGATAGATTATCTAGATTTGCACTAGAGCATAGGACAATGGTATATGTGTCCCATCTCTTAGGTAGGGATCTAAGAAATCTGTTGTTTATCTGACTGTTTGTATATTCATGTTTAACCATTTTCAACTCAGATATCAAGCAGGAGAATCGCTCAAACTGTTGAGTCAGTGACTCACCCTTTCTATGAGAGAATGTCTCATATTGCTGGGCAAGGATTTCTCTATTGTTTGCTAAGACCTCATCAGTTCCTCCAAATTGTTCTTTCAGAGCAACCCAGAGGTCATGAGCAGATTCATGATGAATAAGTCCAGAATAGATTTCATTAGGCAGTGCCATGGCCAGAATTCCATGGGCTTTAGCATCAATTTCAAATAGTTTCAGATCTTTATCTGAATATTGCTCTTTCTTCTTCCGAATCATTTCATTGGTTTCCGGATTACTCACCATAGGCTTTTATGGTCTACGAACCACAGATTTCCAACAACCTGAACTATTAACAGACAAGTGATGAAGCATTCGTCGTTGCCATATGTTGTACTCACTCCTAACAAGCATCGGAGGCTTTGTTGAGGAGCCAGTATTGTGTGGATCATTGTAACACCCGGATATTTATTATTTTGAAGCGGTGAAGAAAGAAAAGAAAATAAAGTCCAAAAGTCGAGGGACCAAACCCGCCAATGAAGAAAAGTTGGGAAATGTGGTGATATATGTAGGGAGAGGGCAGCCCACTCTCCCCACATCCACATTTCAGCTTCATAAAGGAAGAAGAGGAGAAAAAGAGGAAAAAGTGTTGGTTCGGGTCGGTTCGGGTCGCCAAAATCATCGTGAAGCAAGCCGAATCGAAGCTCTTGTCGTTGTGCTCGTTTAGGTGAGTTCTAGGACCCCTCTTTTACTTGTTTTCCAACGATTTTGGGGCTGGAATACATCTGAAAACTCTTTTTCGCGTTTTGGGTGAAAACCCGTATGTATGCGTGTATGTATGTGTATGATGCGGTTGTGACTTGATTTCTTGCTTGGTTGTGCTTGAATGATGTTATGGTATGCATCCCTAAGGTTTAGGATGGTCGATTTAGGCTTAAAATGGGTTTAGATGAGTTTGGAGGCCGAAAACCCTCGGTTGCAGTCGGGTTGAACTGCATTCTGCATCAGTTAGGGCTAGGCGACCGACTGGAGGCCGAATGGAGGCCATACGGCCGATTAGGGTGCGATTGGGGTCCATTCGCACGACTGGGGTTCATTCGCACGACTGGAGGGCTAGTCGCATGTGGGTCATGCGACTGAGGGTCCATTCGCACGACTGGATGTTCATTCGCATAGGTGTTCATCCGTATTCATTCAATCGCATGATGCTCAGTCGCATGGAGGCCATGCGATTGAAGGGTTTCCATACGCCCGAATAGGGCTGTTGAACCCGAGGAAGGTGTAGATTGACTTCTGACTTTCGGGGGAAAGTGCAGATGTAAGTGTTAATGTAAAGGTTCCTATAAGAGTTTTTAAGATGGCGATCGAGGTTTTAGAAGCATGTTGGGCATGATGATGATGGTGATGTTGTACTTTATGTATGTATGATGTTGCCATGTATGATGTGATGTTGATGCATGTTTATGTTCCTTATGTGATGTATAGTATCTTTCCTGTGGCTTTACTTGTTATGATGAATGAACGAAGTATTATGTAACGTAAAGTGAAAGATAAAGGAAGAGGAACATGATGAACGAATGAAACGTCTTGCACATATCGGATACGGGGTCCCTCTTGGTGATTGACCCCAAATGTAAAACCTCTACCGCTCACCCCTAGTGCTGTGGCATACGTTTAGCTGTCATTCGTTGACTTCGGCCCAGTAGCTAAGACGGATGGTTACTCCTAGTACCGTGGCATACGTTAGCTATCATTTGTTGACTTCGGCCCGGTAGCTACGACTAACCGGGGTGTAGCACATGGTATTGGTTTTGGGATGATGTCCGATGCGCAAGTAAGGTAATGAAAGAAGGAATGAACGAATGAGGAAGATAATAATGATATCTATGTGTACGTATGATGTGTGATCATGTAAAAGTACGAACGGTTTTATATGAAAGTAAAGTATGTTTTATTTATAAAAAGAACTCACTCAGCAACGCTGACTTTGATGTGTTTCCAGTTGGCAGGTAATGATTGCTGAGGATGGCACGGACGACTACTCAGCTCTTTTGGGATGGCATTCTTGATTAATGTTTTTGCATAGTAATGCGAACAAACTATTTTGTAATGAATGTTGTATTAGTTTGCAAAAGCATTTACATAGAAATGAAAGTTTGTTTTAGTTTTCCGCTGCGATTTATTAAATACTAATGTAATTATATGTTTTGAGTGCGATGAGAACCCAGCTGTAAGCGTCCCGGGAACGTGGCCTTACAAGTTGGTATCAGAGCCAAAGTTTAAGTGAAATGGGTAAATTTTCAGAATAAACCTACTCTTAAACTAAGAATGGGACGGAAGGGAATGGGATGCCAAACTGAGTAGCTGCGTGCCATCAGGTATTTTCATAAAGTTAACCGGTTTTATGTGCGCATGGTATGTGTTATGTGTTGTATGTAGATTTAAATACTGATGTAGTCAGGACAGGTAATACTTGGGGTATGAAGAGTAAAGTAAGTGGCTAATCACAACTGGCCACTGTAATTAGGGACTTACTATGCTTGACATAAAGTGAGTTATTTCCTTGAATGACCGTGTTGGTGTTTGAATCTTTCAGTGTGCGTGTGATGGCCGGAGGTAGATCTTCGAAAGCTTCTAGGGGTGGAGGTCACGGTGCTGAACCGCGACCCAAGAGAGGGAGACCCAGAGTTGAGAGGTGGTTCATGAAGAACCAGAGATCCCTCATCCGGAGGGTGGCGACGAAAGTGCCAATCTGAGAGCCTCAGTAAAAGAGGCTGTTGTAGAAGAAGTACATCAGGTGATGCAGACGATCTTACCGTCTGTGGTGACCGAAGTTATTAAGGTTGTACGAGAAGGGGAAAGGAAAGAAAGAAACAGATCCTCTGGGGAACGGGAACAACCAGAGCGGAAACGGTTCTATCTGATGATGATGAGGAGGAGGAAGAGCCTGTGCATGGAACGGCACGAGGATGTAATTATGGGGCTTTTATGAGATGCAAGCCCCCTACTTTTGATGGAAACGGCACCGCTGCAGCCGCTCACCGGTGGGTGAGGGAAATGGAAGCTGTTCTCGATATCAGCGAGTGTCGAGAGGACCAAAAGGTGAAGTTTGCTACCCACTCTTTTGTGGATTCAGCTCTGTGTTGGTGGGATAACATTGTCCAAGCAGAAGGTAATCGGGCGATCGGGAGAATGAAATGGCCCGAGTTGAAGAAGATGGTGATTGAGGAGTTCTGTCCTCACAGAGAAATGGATAAGTTGGAAAGGGAGTTTTTACAGTTGGAGGCTGGAACCATGACACACCAGCAGTATACCACCAAGGTTAATGAAATGGCACGGCTTGTGCCTGATCAGGTGACGCCTCTGTCTCGGAAAATTAAGACGTACATTCAGGGTTTACCGGTGGATGTTCGTCGGCATATGATCGCCGCCCGGCCAAGCACGTTTCGGTCGGCGGTTGATTTGGCAAGGAGGCTGTATGATGAGCGAGAGGTGGTGGTGACTGAAGCAAGTAAGAAGGGTGGTGGTGATCGGAACTGGAACGGGAAACGGTTTGGTCCGGGTGATGCCCCGATGGGTAACAAAAAGGCACGGGTGGATGAGCGCCGTGTGGTCACATCAAGTGCGGGGTCGAAAAGGTGTGGCAAGTGTGGAAGGGAGCACAGCTGGGAATGTAGGTTTGGGTCAAACTTGTGCTTCAAGTGTGGGAAGACAGGGCATATGGCGAAGGATTGCATGTCGAGCAAATGTTTTAACTATGGGGAAACTGGTCATATGAGCAGAGATTGTAAGAAGTCGAGGACTGAGGGTTCAGGGGTGAAGAAGACGGGAAGTGATGGACCAAGGGCGAGCGCCAGGGCGTTCACCATGACACAGGAGGAGGCTAGGACGGACCCTGACGTTGTGTCCGGTACGTTTCTAGTGAACCAGACTTTAGCTACTGTGTTATTTGATTCGGGTGCTAGTAAGAGTTTTATTTCTGTTGCTTTCTGTGCTAAGCTGCCTGTTAGTAGTAGACGTGTTGATGCACCCTTTGATGTAGAAACCGCCATAGGTAAGTCTACCAGGATTTCTGAGATGATAGAAAGTGTGATGTGGAACTTGAGGGTCACAAGTTTCCTGTTAGACCGTTTGTGATGACCTTGGGTGGTTTCGATTTGGTTCTTGGGATGGATTGGTTGGCGGATTTCGAGGCGAACATTGTGTGTCGCAAGAAGATGGTTCGGTTGATAGCGCCTGACGGAAGTTTGGTAAGGGTTTATGGTGATCGGGTTACTATGATTCCGAAGGTGATCTCAATGGCGGTGGCGGGAAAGTGTATGAGGCGTGGATGTAGCGCCTACTTGGCTTAGGTAAAGGATGTGGATACACCAACACCACAACTAGCTGATGTACCAGTTGTGTGTGACTTTCCAGACGTGTTCCCAGAAGACTTATCAGGAGTGCCACCTGACAGAGAAATTGAATTTCAGATTGACCTGATACGGGTGCCCAACCTGTTGCCAAGGCACCATATCGGTTGGCTCCAACCGAGATGAAAGAGTTGATGGAGCAGTTGCGAGAGCTGCTTGATAAGGGGTTCATTAGACCGAGTATCTCTCCTTGGGGTGCTCCGGTCCTATTTGTAAAGAAGAAGGATGGTAGCATGAGGATGTGCATTGACTACCGCGAACTGAATAAGTTGACAGTGAAGAACCGCTACCCCTTACCGAGGATAGACGATTTGTTCGACCAGCTTCAGGGTGCCAGTTGGTTTTCAAGAATAGATCTTCGGTCTAGCTATCATCAGTTGAAGGTGAAGGAACAAGATATCCCTAAAACAGCTTTCCGCACGCGCTATGGTCATTATGAGTTTCTTGTCATGTCTTTTGGTTTGACCAATGCGCCAGCTGCTTTTATGGGTCTGATGAACCGTGTGTGTCGGCCTATGTTGGATAAATCAGTGATTGTGTTTATTGATGATATCCTGATTTATTCAAAGAGCGAGATTGAGCATGCCGGTCACATTCGAGAGGTTCTAGAGACGTTGAGAAGGGAGAAATTGTATGCTAAATTCTCCAAGTGCGCATTCTGGTTGCGCGAAGTTCAGTTTTTGGGTCATGTGGTGAATCCTGATGGGATTATGGTTGACCCAGCGAAGGTGGAGGCGGTTATGCAATGGAAGTCACCAAAGACGCCATCCGAGATCCGTAGTTTCTTGGGCTTGGCGGGCTACTAAAGAAGATTCATCCAAGACTTCTCTAAGATTGCTTCTCCACTAACTAAGTTGACCCGAAAGGATGTGAAATTTGTATGGGGTCAAGCTCAAGAGAAGGCGCTCGAAGAGCTGAAAGCAAGACTGACTCAAGCTCCTGTTCTGTCATTACCCAACGGAAGCGAAGATTTGGTGGTTTATTCTGATGCTTCCTACTCAGGGTTGGGGTGTGTGTTAATGCAGAGAGGGAAGGTTATAGCCTATGCATCTCGACAGTTAAAGGTTCATGAGGTCAATTATCCTACTCATGACTTGGAGCTAGCAGCCGTGGTCTTTGCATTGAAGATTTGGAGGGACTATCTCTACGGGACGAAGTGCACCATATTCACCGATCATAAAAGCTTGAAGTATTTCTTCGAGCAAAAGGATCTGAACATGAGACAGAGGAGATGGTTGGAACTTATAAAGGATTATGATTGCGAGATCCATTACCATCCGGGCAAAGCTAATGTGGTGGCGGATGCCCTTAGCCGAAAAGAGAGGCCCGAACCGATTCGGGTGAAAGCTTATCAATTAATCATGACCTCCGATGTGATGAAGCAAATCAAGGAGTTTCAAGATGAGGCATTGAAAGAAGATCATCTTAACTCGGACAGAATGAGAGGTCTGGTTGGGGAATTGGGTGAAAACACACTCGGTGTTGGAACTCGATTCGGTCGTGTGTGGATTCCTCGTTTTGGGGATCTACGGGTGAAGATAATGGATGAAGCCCATAAGACTCGATACTCCATTCATCCTGGTGCCACGAAAATGTACCATGACATGAAGAAGGATTATTGGTGGCCGGGTATGAAGCGCGACGTGGTGGAGTATGTGAGTAAGTGCCTTACTTGCTTACAGGTGAAGGCAGAGCATCAAAAGCCGTATGGGAAGATACAACCTTTGGACATACCAGAATGGAAATGGGAGCACATCACCATGGACTTCATTACGAAGCTGCCACGTACCCCGAAAGGGTATGATGCCATATGGGTGATAGTTGATCGTCTGACGAAGAGCGCTCATTTTCTACCGATCCACGAGACGTATTCATCTGAGAGGTTGGCTGATCTGTTCATCAAGGAAATTGTAGCTCGTCATGGTGTGCCGGTGTCTATTGTGTCTGATCGTGACACTCGGTTTACATCCAAATTTTGGAAGAAATTCCACGACGCTATGGGGACGAGGTTATCATCCCCAGACTGATGGTCAGTCGGAAAGGACCATTCAGACACTGGAAGACATGCTCCGGGCATGTGTGATCGATTTTGGTGGATGTTGGGATGACCACTGCCGTTAGCTGAATTCTCATACAACAACAGCTATCATGCCAGTATTGGTATGCCACCATATGAGATGCTATACGGTAGGAGATGCAGAACACCCGTTTGTTGGGGTGATATTGGTCAAAAGGAATGGGGAGCGTCGAGGTAATCTAGGCTACAACAGAGAAGCTTGAAAGGATTAAAGCCTTCATGAACACAGCAAAGGATAGACAGAAGTCGTATGCCGATAAGCGACGTAGGCCAATTGAGTTCCAGGTGAGTGACCGGGTTATGCTGAAGGTCTCACCTTGGAAGGGTATTATCAGATTCAGAAAGCGGGGCAAGTTGAGCCCAAGATATATAGGCCCTTTCCGAATCATTGCTCGAGTAGGGGAGGTGGCCTATAGATTGGAGTTGCCAGATGAGTTAAGTGGGATTCACCCGACATTCCATGTATCTCATCTGAGAAAGTGTATAGCTGATGAAGACATGATTTTTTCATTGGAAGACATTGAAGTAGATGAACAGCTCAATTATGTGGAGCAACCGGTGGCAATCATCGATCGTAAAGAAAAGAGGCTAAGGAATAAAGTGGTTCCTCTTGTGCGTGTACAGTGGAAGCACAGGAAGGGATCTGAGTCAACGTGGGAGACTGAAGAAGAAATGAGACAGCATTATCCACGTTTGTTCGACAAATAACAGGTTTCGGGGACGAAACTATTTAAGGGGGGTGGACTTGTAACACCCGGATATTTATTATTTTGAAGCCGGTTAAGAAAGAAAAGAAAATAAAGTCCAAAAGTCGAGGGACCAAACCCGCCAACAAAGAAAAGTTGGGAAATGTGGTGATATATGTAGGGAGAGGGCAGCCCACTCTCCCCACATCCACATTTCAGCTTCATAAAGGAAGAAGAGGAGAAAAAGAGGAAAAAGTGTTGGTTCGGGTCGGTTCGGGTCGCCAAAATCGTCGTGAAGCAAGCCGAATCGAAGCTCTTGTCGTTGTGCTCATTTAGGTGAGTTCTAGGACCCCTCTTTTACTTGTTTTCCAACGATTTTGGGGCTGGAATACATCTGAAAACTCTTTTTCGCGTTTTGGTTGAAAACCCGTATGTATGCGTGTATGTATGTGTATGATGCGTTTGTGACTTGATTTCTTGCTTGGTTGTGCTTGAATGATGTTATGGTATGCATCCCTAAGGTTTAGGATGGTCGATTTAGGCCTAAAATGGGTTTAGATGAGTTTGGAGGCCGAAAACCCTCGGCTGCAGTCGGGTTGAACTGCATTCTGCATCAGTTAGGGCTAGGCGACCGACTGGAGGCCGAATGGAGGCCATACGGCCGATTAGGGTGCGATTGGGGTCCATTCACACGACTGGGGTTCATTCGCACGACTGGAGGGCCAGTCGCATGGGGGTCATGCGACGGAGGGTCCATTCGCACGACTGGATGTTCATTCGCATAGGTGTTCATCCGTATTCGTTCAATCGCATGATGCTCAGTCGCATGGAGGCCATGCGATTGAAGGGTGTCCATACACCCGAATAGGGCTGTTGAACCCGAGGAAGGTGTAGATTGACTTCTGACTTTCGGGGGAAAGTGCAGATGTAAGTGTTAATGTAAAGGTTCCTATAATAGTTTTTAAGATGGCGATCGAGGTTTTAGAAGCATGTTGGGCATGATGATGATGATGATGATGTACTTTATGTATGTATGATGTTGCCATGTATGATGTGATGTTGATGCATGTTTATGTTCCTTATGTGATGTATAGTATCTTTCCTGTGGCTTTACTTGTTATGATGAATGAACGAAGTATTATGTAACGTAAAGTGAAAGATAAAGGAAGAGGAACATGATGAACGAATGAAACGTCTTGCACACATCGGATACGGGGTCCCTCTTGGTGATTGACCCCAAATGTAAAACCTCTACCGCTCACCCCTAGTACTGTGGCATACGTTTAGCTGTCATTCGTTGACTTCGGCCCAGTAGCTAAGACGGATGGTTACTCCTAGTACCGTGGCATACGTTTAGCTGTCATTTGTTGACTTCGGCCCGGTAGCTACGACTAACCGGGGTGTAGCACATGGTATTGGTTTGGGATGATGTCCGATGCGCAAGTAA
The DNA here is from genome assembly GCA_025506515.1 of Flaveria trinervia. NCBI lineage: Eukaryota > Viridiplantae > Streptophyta > Magnoliopsida > Asterales > Asteraceae > Flaveria > Flaveria trinervia. Next base: position 60,812,429 of record CM046455.1, read on the forward strand.
GGTAATGAAAGAAGGAATGAACGAATGAGGAGATAATAATGATATTATCTATGTGTACGTATGCTGTGTGATCATGTAAAAGTACGAACGGTTTTATATGAAAGTAAAGTATTTTTTATTTATAAAACTAGAACTCACTCAGCAATGCTGACTTTGATGTGTTTCCAGTTGGCAGGTAATGATTGCTGAGGATGGCACGGACGACTACTCAGCTCTTTTGGGATGGCATTCTTGATTAATGTTTTTGCATAGTAATGCGAACAAACTATTTTGTAATGAATGTTGTATTAGTTTGCAAAAGCATTTACATGGAAATGAAAGTTTGTTTTAGTTTTCCACTGCGATTTATTAAATACTAATGTAATAATATGTTTTGAGTGCGATGAGAACCCAGCTGTAAGCGTCCCGGGAACGGGGCCTTACAATCATTGATTGATGCAGCCATTTTTACCAATTCAAACAGGTTCAATAAGAGTTTAACAGATCTAACTCAAAAACTCAACAACACAGTTTGAAACAAGAAGAATCTCAAATTGATTCACACGAAGCAACAGAAAAACAAACTCTATAACCAATTCTTGCAAATTTGCTAATTCGATCAAAACTAAGATATCAAAAGAACAGTTTCAATGATCAATTGTTAAATCGATCAATGATTAACCTGCTTTGATACCATTTGAAGGGATCGAGATCTAGTTTGATCAATTAGATTAGGATTTGCAGCGGAATAGCACACGAATAGACAAAATTCTAGCAAGAATAATATGAATATTCAATTAAGCAGTAACAGTTATAGAGAGAGAGTTTTCTGCAAAAAGAATGTTTTCATTCATGCACAAACTTCCGTAGGGGGAAATTATGTCAACATTCCTTTTATAAGGAATGTGACATCAGCTGACGTCACTTGATAGTGATATCTAACTGATTTATACAAACAACTGAAAGTAAACTAAACTACTGAAGATGTCCACAACAACTGAGGACACCTTCATTAAAAGCTAAGTATAAACTAACATTACAACTACTGAAGTTATAACATCTGAAGTATAAGAACTTCAGATGTTTTACATACATAAAACTACTTATTACAAACTACTAAAATGTAAACCATAACAACTACTGAAGAGAACTACTTTAGCTGTTGTGATAACTTCTGAGAACTTGATCTTCAGACTTTGTCTTCAGCAGTTGTCTTCAGACTTTGTCTTCAGCAGTTGTCTTCAGACGTTGTAGATCACTTCAGTTGTTTTGATGTCTGTGGGACTTAAAGGTTTTTCTGATCTGGCTCATTGGTTCTTTTGGTCCAACAGGACTAAAAGATAAAGATTTTCAAAAAATCCAAGGAAAGTCTTCTAAAAAGATTTTTCTTCTAGAGAAATTAAGAGCTTATGAAGGTGATAAATAGATAACTTAGGACACATTGATTTTAGAAATAATATTAATTAGTTTTAGGAAAAAGCTACCCAAGGCTAATCATCCCAATAGTTGATATAAGATATTTAAATCTCTGCTAATCAAAATCTTTGGTTAACAAATCAACATATTGTTCATTTGTGTTAACCTTGACTAGTTTGATTAAACTTTTCTTAAATTTATCTCTAATCAAATGAAACCTGATATTGATGTGTTTTGTCCTTGAGTGCTGCACAGGATTCTCAGTAATAGAGATGATAGTATTGTTGTCCATGTGAATGGGAGTGTCTTTAAAGTTGAACCCATAGTCCAGCATCTGATTCTGAATCCAAAACACTTGAGCATAGCTGCTCGCAGCAGTAATATATTCAGCTTCAGCAGTTGATGCAGAGACAAAGGATTGCTTCTTGCATTTCCATTAGACAGCCCTTCCACCAAGAAACTGACATCCCCCTGGATGTAGACTTGGTAGTCATATTGCATCCACTATAATTACTATCTGTATATGCATACAAATCAGATTTTTTTGGATTCCAAAGGCCAAGTGTTGAGGAACCTTTGACATATCTTAAAATTCTCTTAACAGTGATAGGATGTGACATCTTGAGTTTGGCTTGATATTTTACACAAACACATGTGGCAAACATAATATTAGGCCTGCTAGCTATAAGTTACATAAGAGACCTATTCATAACTTGTAGAGATGTTCATCCACACACTCCCTCACAAGGTCAGGCCCAATGAAGTGGTATCTTGCTATGGGTGTCTTAAAAACCTTGAAGTCAGTCAGGTTAAACCTCTTGAGTATGTCTTGAACATACTTTAATTGACTTATGAAGATGCCATCTACAACTTGCTTCACTTGAATTCCTAGAAAGAAATTAAGTTTCCCCATGGCACGCATTTCAAATCTATCCTTCATCAGCTTCTCAAAATCATTATAGAGCTTTGGATTAGTTGAACCAAAGATGATGTCATCTATATACACTTCAACTTGCATCAAGTCATTTCCTGTTCCTTTGATCAAGAGAGTTCCATCTATAGTACCTCCTTTATATCCACTAAGAGAGAGTCTCATAGCACTTCCTTGGTGCTTCATACAACCATAAAGAGCTTAATTAAGCCTGTAGACATAATCATGATGATTAGGATCTACAAAGCTAGGTGGTTGTTTGACATACACCTCTTCATCAATCACCCCATGGAGAAAAGCATACTTGACATCAAGTTGGTAGACCTAGAAATTATTGGATACAACAAAAGCTAAAAATATCCTAACATCCTCCAGTCTTGCTACTGGAGCAAAGACATCTATGTAGTTAATTCATTCTTCTTGTGTGTACCCATGAATAACTAGTCTTGCCTTGTTATGGATGACAAGTCCTCTATCATCCTACTTATTCCTAAAAACCCATTTGGTTCATATAGTAGTCTTCCCGTTATGAAGAGGACATAGGTCCAAACCTTTTGCCTTTTGAATTGAAGCAGCTCCTCTTGCATAGCTTCTTTTGAGGACCATGTACACGGAATACTAACAGATTCTATGTTTAAACCTAATCAAATAGTGTGGAATCCTATTTGATTGGCGAGCCAATAAGTGAGAACAATAACCCGATCGATATACGATTGAAACAAAACGTTATGAACGCAGAGAGATCGATCAGGAATGATCTAAGAAGTTGGATGGGCTTCGTTGGATGTTCTGGACGGCTAGGGTTCATAAGTGTTTCGAGTTCTCTCTCAATTTTTTTGTTTTTCAACGAATTAAATGGTATTTATAGGTTAGGGGCTTTCATTCGTATGAGTGAACCATTAGCATGGTTCAGGCGTACGACTGAATCATGCGATTAATCCATACAAACGACTGAAAATTAAGTGGTGTGACTGAGTCAATCTTATGTCTCAATCGTGCGACTGATCCAGTCTCCTGGTTTAGTAGTGCGACTGGTCCATAAGCATGATGTATTCATGCGTATTGTCCATAATTATGGGCCATTCGTATGATTACTCATCTAACCATGTTGAACAAATTTCTTAATCATTATTGACTAAGAATCATGCACACCATCCTCAAACCTATATAATAAGGTCACACATATACATTATACTTTAACACAATAATAGTATGAAATATTAAACATTATAAACATCAACCACATATTATATTTCATTGAACCCATTCATTACATATGTGTAAGACATGAAAGACATTTATATTAAGCTCATAAACTAGGAACATACGTATCTACAAACTCCCCCTTGGTTCTAGTTTCATATATTGTATAACACTCTTCATATGTTCTTAAACTTCTTGTACTTCTCCTCTTTGTAACTCCTGTATGTATTTCAAATGCAAAGCAGAGTCTTATCACGTGTTGAAACTAGAGAGCTTGTACAATGTCCAACATGTCATAGAACAGTGGCCACTTGTATAATGTGTAGACATCTTCAGTCGACAAGTTAGTAAGCCACATAGGGTTAAATACTCGGATTGTCTCTAAGTTTCCATGTTTGTTCAGAACTATGACCGCTTCACCTGTCCTCTAATCATAATACCACCATTAGAAGTGTGGAGTGAAGTCCTGAGGCATTTCTCGTAAGGGAATATTTGACATTGTGCGTGGAGGACTCCAATTCAGCATTACTTTCGGCTTCCCAGATATAGGGTGCACTTTAGACCTACGGATGTACCACTTCGGTTGTTGAGGTCTGAACTTTACCACTTGATATGGTATTCTTTCTTCAACGCAGCCTCAAACCAACCTGAAATCTTCCTTGGATTAGCATACAACAGATCTAAGCATGTCAGTCGGTTGAGCTCAAAACCAGGGAGAGTCTTCAAATCATGAGGATACCTGAAGTACTCGATCCCCTTTTCTCTCGTTACAACATAGACATTCAAGTCTTCAAAATAAGCCCACGCAATGATTTTGCCAGACACTTTTTGATGAAATTTGACGTTGTAGAGTTTTGTGTAGGCATTCCACTTTGTAGGTACGCGCTGGGCTTTCATTTCAGCAAAACAAGCTGCCCATTCAGCTTTCTTCAATTCGACATTGGTGTCCAAAGCTTGGGATGAGCTTTCTTCTTTCTCCTTTTCTTTCTCTACTTCATCCAGCTTCTCAAATGTAGCGCTGCCAAAAGTATTTCCCAAATTGGGTATAACATTACCTTCGTGCTCAGTGTACTCTGGATAGTGTTCCGCTATGACATCCTTAATCTCAATCTCTTCTACATCATTAAGTTCATCGTCATTTGCCATATCAACTGTAGGAGCATCTTTGACCAGCTCATCGAGAAACAGCCTGAATATTTTAGCGAGCTGTTCATCCGTCAGGTCGTGTATGATCTCTCCCTCCTCTAGCGTATAGCTCACAGACCTTCTAACTATCCCTTGCAAGTCAACAATCATGGTCAATTGAGTCTTGACCTGTTGAAGGGGTTGTACACCAAATTCATTAGTCTGTTGAGCTTCATCTGTTTGATTAGTCATATAACTCATCACACATTAATCATTAATCAAGATATTTAAACATAATTAATTATTAATTACATTAATGTAATACATAATCGTGTACAAAAGGTTTCAAATACTTAAACATTAATCATTTCTTTTGACTTGATCTGTAGTCTTTTTAGCTTGAGCGAGATGTGTACACCCCACAATCTTCATTTGTTCATTAAAAGATACTTGTTCGGGCTAAAATTATCACACTGCCGATGCACCAGGTGCTTAGTTTCAATTTCACGGTCATCATCTTCTTCTAGGATCTTTAGTACTTCTTCAGCAAGCCTTTGGCCCTGTTGTGGATCAATCTACTGTTCATAAGCCTGAGAGATCTTCCATTAGAGCCAATAAGCATCAACGTCTTGTACATTAAGTGACATGACCTCGTTAGCTTCTTGAGAATCTTCATCATCTATACCACCACCTATTTGCATAGCATTATTCCTATCTCTGTTCAAAACGTCATCTTCTTCCTCTATATCAAGTAAGAGAAGATCATGTGAGGGCACTTGAACCGATTTTGTTCTACTAATTCAATCATGCGACTGAACAATACGACTAAATTCAGTCATACGATTGAGTTCAATCGTACGATTGTGCTTACAGCTGAGTTTAGTCGTCCGATTAAGCCTGCAACTGAGCTTAGACGTATGCAACACTGTGTGGTTGAGTCAGTCATGCCACTGAACACATGAGCATGATTCATACCTGTGATTGAGTCATTCGCCTGGCTTAATCGTGTGACTGGAGTTCATCAGCATTTCCATTCGTATATCTCACTGTTGAACACCAAAGATTTGAATCTTTGTCAAAACATAACATTAGACTTCGTGTTTAGATTCATTTGGAGAGCAAAGACTCTAAATAGCACCTAAATCCATTTATGGCAACATGTGTTACCATTTAAGTAGTCTATTCTTAAGAGTAGTCTTGGTTCTAGGTTTTAGCATTTTCAGCCATTAAAGATGCAATTAAGACATTCATTTTGACCGAGTTTACTTGCGGTGTACCTGTAGATGAGTATAGTAACTGTCAGAAACAGTTATCAGGCAAAAATCACAAGCAAATGAAGTTTGAGCAGAGTTTCTATGAGTATGGGTGATTTTAGAGAACTTGAAGGGTGGTAAAAGTTATGACCATCTGACCCCCTTATTTATACTCTTTTAAATTCAGTTGTACGACTGGACCTATACTTATGCTCCAGTCGTGCGACTGAGCCCATACTCATGATTCAGTCGTGCGACTGGGATTCAGTCATGCGACTAGCTCATTCTCCTTGATCAATTCATGTGATTGGTTTAGTCTTGTAGACCAATTGCATGGTTGTTCCATACTTATGGTCCAGTCATATGACTGGCTCATACTTATTGTTCAATCATGCGATTCGCTCATACTCATGATCTAGTCATGCGATTGACTAATCCTTTTGAGCTTGAACCCTTTACACTTTCAACCCTTTAAAATGTTAACTTTTGATAAACTTTATGACCTTTTAACATCATTTGATCACCTCAGACGTGATCATTTTAATTTGAAACTGATTTGTCACCTCAGACGTGACCCATTTAATTTAGACTGATTGGTCACCTCAGACGTGACCCATTTTAGTAAAGTGATTCACTGAGTACATCTAGTTTTATAGTCCGACTATTAATTCTACAAACGACTCGAAAATAGAAAATAAATTAGAGATTTAGATAAACAAGACATAATTTAGTTGTTTTGGGTTTGAGTAGAACAACTACAAGTTGATTATATCATTTCTGGAACGATTCATTATGGAATCATACATGTATAACAAAATCATTTGGAAACCCCTGATTTATATGCGCTCGATGCTAGTTTCTTGTTGTGTCTGAGAGTCACTAGCACTTTCAAGAAATCATACTCAAGCCATAAGATGCAGAAAATGATTTTGACTTTCAAGAAAAGCAGTCACGATGATTGTCAGTATGTTTATCCCCTTAAATCCATACATAGACTTTTGACTTACAATGGTTATGAAATTAGGTTTAATTATTTCAATACGCATTTGTGGATCTCTCACTTATTTGGTAATCAACATTCCTCAGGAGATTTTTGAGTGGTCTACAGGTATTGGACAAGAAGAGACTATTCTAAGAGCTTTCAAAGAGATGCCAAGCCTTAGGTCAGTGCCATCACACAATAGAGAGGCGCAAACAATAATGAATTCTAGAATATTTAGGTTATTCTTACCCTCAGGTCAGTGCCACCACACAACAAAGAGGCACACAACCTATCTTATTGTTAGAGCATTTATTTTTCTTTTTGCACATAACGCACCAACAACATAAGTTATCAGCTTGATTACTTTTAGCAGTTTTTACATGTGCTTTGCTCATATTTATGGTCATCCGCACACATTTGTGGCGTTTATTTTTCTCGTCACCCCTTATTAGAAATACGTTGATTGTGTTAACCAGAGATAAGATGAGAAACCATAGGAAGTTAAACAAGTTAGTTTGACTTTTCATATCACCAATGAAGTCTCCTCATCTATTGTGTTGAATCTACAGACACATCATATTATGAACTAGCAACCTCTAGGTCTACTTTCTCCGTGTTATCTTAGTAGAAACTAGTTTAACAATCATATTTCTTTTGTTGTCCTTAGACTTCTTAGATTATTTCTTATTAGCTAAGCTGCCCCCCCTTTTAATAATTAAATACTACACGAATTAAATACTAACCTACGACTATTCTCCCCCTAAAATACTAAAATCGAAAATCTTTTTGAGTTTTTGGATTTTAATAGACATGAAAATAAAAATAAAATAAAATAAAATAAATTAAGAAGGTAATTGTCGGACTAAGAACAGTCATCTTCTTGAATCACATCACATTTCTTTGTCACGCCATTAAGCGGTGATGTACCCTCTCTTATTTCCATGAAATAAAACATGTCTCACATTAATTTGTTTGACGTTGAAAAGGAGGGATGAAATTCCTGTCATGTGCCTCGACGCCCCACTATCAATAATCTAGGTATTAGTGATAGCTCTATAGCGGACACCCTACACAGTCAAAGAAACTTGTCAGTTCAAATTTGGGACCCAAGCCTTAACTTGTTTGGGTGACCTAGAGGAATCACACATCATAAACTCAACCCATTTTCCTTTAGAGGATAAGGGCATATCTTTCTTCTTATCATTCTCACTATCAGATCCTATACTTGATTTTTCTTTCCATAACCCAGTTTTGTGTAAGGCCTATATGTGGTAAATAGATGACTGATTTATGGTTTGAACTATTGGTTCACTTACACTCTTAGGTGGAGTGTTAGATATTATTTTAGAAGAACATGGTTTTTCATCATAAAGTTCAATTTTCTTTCATGGTGTCTTATAGTAAGGACAATTAGTAAAAATATGTCCTCGTTTTCCATAACTGTAGCAAGATCTTGCTTCTACAGATTGAGGAAAACTTTTGTGTTTTGTTGAGTTTAGTGAAGGTGTTAAGTGTGTCTGGTTTGGTTTAGTCACTACTCTTTTAGATGTTTCACCCTTGTTAACAAAATTAATTGTTTTGACATTTTGAACATCTTTTACTTGCCCTTTGGTTAGACTTTGATGATTAACACGTTTGCGGTTAACTAGTTTAGTCTGTTTAGGTTCTGAAATGGACTTTGGTGAACCTGACTATAATTAACTCTTTTAAATGCATCATCTAAGTTCTCAACTGGCATCTTGCCTTTTGATTTCAAAGTAGTCTCCTTCTGTTTTGTGTCAAATTTCACTGGTTTACCCGTGGAATCAGGATCACTAACTAGAGGAGTAGACACCACATGATCCTTAATTGGGTTCTTATTTATAGGTCTACATTTTGCATTCAGAGGATCTCATGTGGTGATGGAACTACTTTCAACCCCAAACCTTCCCCATTGTTTCATTCTTTCACTATGTTCTTTACTATGTGAGAAGAACTAGCCCAACTATGCAATTTTTGTTTTAGTGAATTAACTTCGACTTCCAACATTGTTTTCTCTTTTTTGGTTTCTTCTAATGAATTTAAATAAAACTTTATATCATTAAATTGATTTCAGGCAACAACCTCGGTTTCCCTTAGTTGTTTACCCAAAAGTTCTATCATTTCTTTAAAACTGCACTCATTTTGTTTTAATATACGATTAGCTTCAGTACAGAGTTGTAAGTCATTTACTAAGTTATCATTGTGTTCTAATAGCCTAGAAAATTTTAGATCTATGTTTTCCTTAAATTTTTCACATTCCAAACAAGCATGTTTATTAAATAGTTGATCTAAAGAACTTACCTGTGAGGATTCCGTTGAATCAGCCATCAATGCATAGGTAGGCTTTTCTATTGTTGGAGATTCTGAACTTGTTGCTCTGAGCACTTCCTCTACCAAGTGGTTTACCATGTTTACAGCTTCTTCTGTATCTGACATTGCTTGTTCAGCTGCAATCTCACCTTCACTGGCAGACCAATCATCCAATGCTTTGACACATGCAAAGTTTGATTCTCCCAGAGAGATAAATCGGAAAGACCAGTCTTGTCCTTCATCATGTTGTGCAGTTAGTGCTTTAGTGTCTTTATTTGAAGAACTGGTTCCAACCATGTCTTTGTGTTGACTATTGAAAGTAGGAATTGGGTTACCATTTCCTGTTTTCTTGGGCTTCACATATTCATGTTTAAAGTGCCCTTTTCACCACAATTGAAGCAGGTGACCTTGGTTTTGTCAAAACCAAAGGCCGTATCTTTTGTGGCTACGAGATTTTGTCCCATCTTCTTAACAAACTTTTTAGCTCGTCTAACTATACTTGATAGAGCCCACATGATATCCATCCTTTCCAGCTCGTTCTTGTCAACCTGCTCGTAATCTTCATTTGCAAGGTGACAATTCCCGATCTTCTCAGCGACTAAACCATCATACGATTGAACCACTGCTGCTAGAAGATCCATGTGCTCTTTTGCAACCTCCACTGTGATATTACCGAGTTTCTCAGTCTTCAACTTCGTAGTATTGGCTTCACGCACTATGTATTGAGTCGATGATGACCTAGCCGTTTCTGGTCCTAAAGTAGTGGATTGAGAAGGAGTCGCGAAACTGGACACAAAAGCTGTTTGAAGTGGTGCTCCTGAACTAGTTGGATTGGGAACCGAGTTGTAGAGTGAAGGATTCTGCACATAAGATCCTTTCTTTGACTTGTACTTCATCCTCAGTTCCTCCTCCCATAATTTCAGGATGAAGTCATTTATGTCCAACGTAGCAACTATGTCATTCTGTCTAGGGTTGCACACAAATGAATCCCATTTCTCAGGCAAACCATCTACAAAGCTTGAAACTTTATCTTCCATAGATGTCGTTACACCATGAGTGTGCAGCTCGCTCATCAGATGGTAGAACCTGTTGATGATGTCATCCAAGCTCTCATTCCCAATTGAGGAGAAATTATCAAACTCCTTCTTGAGAGCCTTTGCCTTTAGTGCCTTCAATGTTGCATTCCATCATACCTCTTCTCTAATGCCTCCCACAACTTTTTGGCCTGCTTATTCTCAGAAAATTGGTGAAAGATGTCTTTCGGGATTGACTGAGTCAGCAGAGCATAGACTTTCTTCTCAGCATTGAAGAGTATCTTCTGAGCTTCGCTCATTCCACCCAATATCAACTTTACTCCATTTGCGCTGACTAGTACAGTGTAACCGGTCTCCATAGAAGTCCAAAGGTTGGGATCAACTCCATTTAGGTAAATCTCAAACCAATATTTCCGTTGTGGATAGTCATCTAACATTATAAGCTTTGGTGGTTTATTGTGATGTCCTATCACATTCTCCAAAAGCAAAAGGCTCTGGATGCGTGAGTCCTTCCCGGTAGTAAACACCGAAAACTGATCTTCCATTTGTATGAACTTTATACTTTGAGAACAGGACAACTTCAATTGTGAGAATGGACAATGCGTATGGATCACTCGTGCGAATGAAGAGTGCAAATGAATTCAATCGTGCGATTGGACTCAATCCTGCGTATGAACAAGGCGAATGGACTCAACCGACTGAAGGTGTTCAGTCGTGCGAATCAAGGATACGACTGAGTTCAGTCGTGCGGATGGAGGGTGCGAATGAGTTCAATCGTATGAATGAGCTATTCGTGCGACTGAAGGCTGCTGTGTTTGGAAAAATCGAATTTTTTGGCACTTAGACACGTATTACGCATTACCCAGAAACCATAATCTGCCGTATGATGAAAAACTTCAACTTTAATGCCTGGAAACATTGAAAAACATCTGTGGACTCAAAAAGATGACTCTTTTGAGTTAAAACATGAGTTTTGACACAATTCTAGTTGAATCAAATGCCAAAATCAAGAGCAAAAGCTCTTATACTACTCATCAGGACCGTGTACGTATGGAATACTAACAGATTCCACGTTTAAACCTAATCAAATAGCGCGAAAACCTATTTGATTGGAGATCCAATCAGTGAGAACAATTACCTGATCGATATACGATTGAAACTGAACGTTATGAACGATTGGAGATTGATCAGGAATGATCCATGAAGTTGGACAGGCTTCCTTGGACGTTTGGACGGGTAGGGTTCGTAAGTGTTTCGAATTCTCTCTCAATTGTTTTTTTTTTCCACGAATTAAGTGGTATTTATAGGTTAGGGGATGTCATTTGTACGACTGAACCATTAGCATGGTTCAGTCGTGCGACTAAATCATGCGATTGATCCATACGCACGACTGAAAGTTCAGTCGTGCGAGTGAGTCAATCTTTTGTCTGAATCATGCGACTGATCCAGTCTCCTAGTTTAGTCATGCAACTAGTCCATAAGCATGATGTATTCATGTGTAGGGTCCATAATTAAGGGCCATTCGCATGATTACTCATCCGACTATGTTAAACACATTTCTTCATCATTATTGACTAAGAATCATGCACACCACCCTCAAACCTATATAATAAGGTCACACATATACATTATACTTCAACACAATAATAATATGAAATATTAAACATTATAAACATCCACCACATATTATATTTCATTGAACCCATTCATTACATATGTGTAAGACATGAAAGACATTTACATTAAGCTCATAAACTAGGAACATATGCATCTACAACTTCAACCCAACTTCCATCCTTTAAAGGCTCATCAATTTTCTTAGCCTCTATCTGAGATAAGAAACAAGAGTGATGACAAACATTTGAATCATGGGTTGGTCCTCTTGTTCTTACCCCTGAATCAACATCTCTAATGATATTTGAGGTGGGTTGAGACTTGTGGATTCTTACCTGAGGAATCATAGCAAGTTGTTAAGAGAGATCTAAATAAAAAAAAATTAGATCTGGCATTGATGTTTCTCTAATCATATCAGCACACTTATCAAGTGAAACTTGATCCAATGAGTGTTTGGCATTATTCATAATCTCATCAATGGAGTGGTTATCAGAATCAAGAAATTCCTTATCACTTTAACCACCACCATGATATTCTACATTTGAAGTTTCTTTATTTGGTTGTTGAGCCTCTAAGCTAGAATTTGAAGGCATCTTAGATGTTTCAGCTAAATTCGGTTGTGCTGATAGAAGCTTCATTTGTAGAGCTAGTTATAACTAGAGTTGAAGTAGTGTTAATTGAGGGTCCTCTCAGCTCAAATCTTGGATTAGGATCACCTATGGGTAACATCTCTATAGACCATGAAACATTCTCACAAGATTTGTTAAAAGAATTAGGACCAGAGCCATTTACACTGGGTATGTGTTCATTGAAGGTCACATTGGCTGACTTCTTAACTACCCTGGTTCTACTATTGTATACTCTATAATCCTTAGCTTGATAAGAGTATCAATCAAGTGCCCATCATCTGATATCTTAGCAAACTTCATAATTTGTTCTTTGGTATTCAAGATGGTGCAAGGACATCCAAATGACCTTTGAAAACCAATGAAAGGTTTCCTCTTGTGCCAAAGTTCATAAGGAGTCTTACCATGTGTATTAACCACTAAAATTCTTTTCAACACATAGCAAGCAGTGTTGACTGTCTCTGACGAGAAGGTGATGGGCAGCTAAGAATCAGACAACATGGTTCTTGCAGCTTAAATTAGTGTCATGTTTCTCCTCTCAGCAACACCGTTTTCTTGAGGAGTCCTGGGAACATTGTATGGTCTTGTAATACCCTTTTCATCACAAAATATATCAAGGATTTAGTTATTGAATTTGATACTTTGATCACATCTCATGGTTTTGACCATGTGACCAGATTGATTCTTAATTCTTAGGACAAAATTCTTCAATCTCATGGGTCTTATTCTTAGTTCTAAGAAAGAAGATCCAAATGAATCTTGTAAAATCATCTGTGATCACCAAACAATATGAGTTCCTTCCCTGACTCATTACACTGGTGAGGCCAAAGACATTCATATGTAACAAGTGTAGGGGAGTAGTGATTGAGTTTCTTTCCTTTGGCTTCTGAGATACCTTATGTTGCTTCCCTTTCAGGCATGCAACATAATGGTCTTCACTTATAAATTCTTTCTTTGGTATTCTAGTTACCAAATTATTCTTAATTAGTTTATTCATGTTTTTAATGTTTAGTTGCCACATTCTTTTATGCCAAAGGAAAAATTCATCACTATTTTCTGTAGACACAAAGCATGAAACCTCTCTAGAGGGAGATTTTTCTTGCAAGTCCATCTTGTACATGGTCCCTTTCTTGTGGGCTCTAAGCAGGATGTGCTCATAAGGAATGACCACCTTGGGCTTAAGAACAATGCGGTCATGCTTAGTAAATAGCATGTTATGACTCTGATCATAATATTAAGATACACTCAGGAGATTGTATCTAAGCTCCGTGACAAAGTTTACCTTTTTAATGTTGAGCTTAACATTTGTGAACTTGCCCCTTTCAGTAACGTAACCACCAGCTTCTCCTCCAAAAGCAACTGGTACTCTATCAATCTTTTTAGAATTTTGGAGTAGTGACCTATTGCCTATCATATGCCTGGAACAAGAACTACCAATGATCCATACATTCTTATTATTCTATAGTTGTTCTTGAAAAAAAGACATAATTTGTTACATTTGCAAACCCAAGCCTTGCTTGTCTTGGGTTCATGAAAAGAAGTTGAAGGTAATGCAATAGTGAGAGATCCTATAGTCATGTTTTGAGGATCTTTTGCTATTGTAGATGGAGAACTTTCAGTCACTCGGTCTTTCTTGGACTTCCACACCACCTTTGGATGCCTAGACTTGACCTTCAATACTTCTGAAGTTTTACTAACTTTGAAAGTTTTGATGAATGGATTTTTAGAAGATCTTGCTAGCACTGCAGCAGGCTTTGGTGCTTTTGAAGTATTCCCTTCTTCCGAGACCAAATTTTCTTCCAAAAGCAATTTTCCATTTTCCTTCATCTTCATTTTGGAGCTTCCTAAGGAAATATATTTTCTTTCTGAAGCTTGCTTCTTCTTCAAACTCTTAGAAGTCTCTTTCTTGATCATATGGAGACTTCCTTTAGGATTATTAGGACAATTCTTAGCAAGATGAGAGGAACTCTCACACATAACATATTCTAACTTCATCTTCCTAAGAGCCTTCTTTTGTGAACAAGGCTGAACTTGATCACTATCCTTCTCTATCTTTATCTTTGCAGATGTAATGGAAGTCCTTTTAGGGTGAGGACTTCCTTTAGAGTTGGATGGTTAAGACTGTGTAGCAGTGGTACACATCTAATCAACCTCTTCTTGATGCTAGGATGAGTTGATATTGAACTTAAACTCTTGGTTCTAGAGTTTAGGTTAGTGTCTTTAGCCTTCACCACTTCAAATCCTAGAGAGATGAAAACTTGTTTCTGCTTAGAGTTGAAAGTGGTCTTGATCTCTTGAGCTTTCTTTGCTTTTTTTTACTCTTTCTGATCAAGTTATTTCTCATAGACTTGGTCATCACAGTCTTCTTACTCTCCTCTGAAGGATAGTGACCAGACTTAGAATCCTCTTCTTCACTCTTCTCAGAGGCATTCTCCATTATCACTTCTTCATCATCTTCAGTCAAGGGGTCAATGAGAGGAAGCTCATCTTCATAAGTTTCAACCTAGGAGATCTTACAAATAAGATGGTGCGTGGAGGAGCTATCATCTTAGATCCAAGTCCCTGCTTATTCTGATAACAAACTTCTACATGCAATGATGAGGCTATGATGTTCTTCAATAACTCTTACCTGCCACTGGAAAACACATAAAAATTCAATGTTGCTCAGTGAATTATAGTTTTATTAAATATATTATACTTCAATTTCATTTAAAACCGTTCTTTACTTTCACTTGCGATCATGCATCATACGTACAAATAGATAATCTATTATCTTCCACCATCATTAGTTAACATTCATTCATTTGTCATTGTATGTCAACATTATCTTTTGTTCTCATTCATAGTCTTTCTTACCATACATTTCATACATCCATTATTATTCTTACATACATTTCGAACCAATGCCATGTGTTATCCCGAACACTATGCACGAAGCTGGTTACTGAGCCTGAGGTCTATCAATAGACCCCGAATATTATGCACGAAGCTGACTCTAGTACCTAAGGCAAGCGACAAAGGTCCCATACGTATGAGAAATCACCAAGTATAGACCCCTGTGTGCATCCTTCTAGTTTAGCTAATCCACACACAGTTGAACTAACACCCTTCATTGGGTGTGAATCTCCTTACATTTGCTTGCAAGACTTTTTATACGTTCATTCTTACTTTCATTCATTCTACCTTATGTTCCGCTTTCATCATCATTAATTTCTGCTTTCATTACATAATATTTTACATTTATGAATAATAACATACTATGCAAAGCCACGGAAATATACATAGTAAGGAATCATAAAGAAGACATCACATAAATATACATAACATCATCACACATTATCATATAGCATCATACAACACCATATAACCATCTTACATCATCCCTGGGAACATCCCATGTCATAGACTAAAACTTACCTTTTTCCCAAAAATTTAGAAATAGTTCTAAGGCATTAGGCGCATGGACACTATGCAGATGCATGGCCATCATACGGGCACATGACCTTCTAGGCGCATGGAACACTTAAGCTCATGGGAAACTCTTAGGCGTATGGGCACTAGACAGGTGCATGACTAGCACTTAGTCATTTCGAGCAACATTCTAGGCGCATGGGCATTATGCAGGCACATGACCTTGACTTAGGCACATGGGCAGACTTCAGGCGCTTCAACAACTACTGGCAACTAACATCATTAGAATTCAGTTCCAAATCGAATTCTAACATGTCCCAATATTATTTCTAACATTCAAAGAAACATAAACATGCTCGTAACATAAACATAACCATAAATCACCCCAAACATACACCCACCCATAATTCACACACATATACATATAGGTATACACACCTAACATTATAAAAATAGTTTAATGCATTTCCACCCCCAAAATCAGTAAAACCATGTAAAAGTGGGGTTCTAGACCTCACCTTTGGCAATCTTTTAGATAGAATTCTTCAAACCCTAAGGCATGATAAGTTCAAGCACCTAAACACCCACCAAAACACACAACTGAACACCAACAAAGACACATAAGCACAACCCCAAGGCTAAAACCAGCCAAGAACATCTATAACATCAAATTCTTACCTTAGATTTGACTTCTTCTTCTTCTTCTTAAAAAACCCGAGAGATCTTCTGCTCTCTCTCTCTAGAAATCGGCATAAAGTTGATGTACTAGATTATGGGCCACCATGTTACCTTTTTAAACATAATAATAATAATCTTTGGCCCTTGTACAATATTAACCCTTTGACTTGGGTTTTATTACTTTTCTTTCTTTTATTCTTCTTTTTCCTTTAAAAAGCCAGGTATTACAAGTCCACCCCCCTTATATAGGCTTCGTCCCCAAAACATGTTATTCCTCAAACAGATAAGGGTAATGTTGTCTCATCCATTTTTCTATCTCCCACGTAGACTCAGATCACTTTCTATGCTTCCGTTGCTGTAACACCAGGTTATTTTAAAAACAAAGACAAGAAATGAATAATAAAAGAAAGAAAAGCAATAAAGCCCAAGTGGAGGGGCTAAAAGTCTCCAAAAGGACAAAATCTTTAAAAAGTTGGTGTAAAGGTGGGCATGGCCGCCCACCCTCTTTTCACATCACTTTTCACTTCAGTTTTAGAGAGAGAGAAAGGAAGAGAGCAGAACTTTCGGTTGAAGAAAAGAAGAAGAGAATTGAATTCAAGGTAAGAATTCAAGGTTTTTAAGTGTTTATAATGGGTTTTATCTCGGTGACATGCTTATGTGCTTATATGCTTGTGTTTGTGCCCGTGTGTGTGTGTTTTGGTGTGTTTTAGCTGTTTGAACTCAATTGAAAGTGGGTTAGAAGGAAGAAACACCCAAGTTACACCAGGTGAGTTCTAGACCCCGGTTTTACTTGTTTTAAACTCTTCTTGGGGCTGAAAATGTATTAAAACGATTTTCAAATGTTTATGTATGTATACCCGTATGTATTATGCATGTTGGTTGATGATTCTTGGATGCTTATAGGTTGTTCATGTTTACAATAGCCTTGATAAGCTTAGAACAGATAGGTTTGATGATTGGGTTCGAAAACATCCTAGAACCATGTTACACAGAAGGTTCATGCGCCTAGATAAGGCTCATGCGCCTGGGAATGCCTTATAAGAATTTAAGTGTATCTCATGTGCCTGAACAGTAGTCCATGCGCCTAGAAATATTAGTCGGACGACTAAGTGTAGGCCCATGTACCCCAATAGTACCCATGCATCTGAACATTCCCATGCGCGTAAGTTTCCATACACCCGAATAAACCCATGCGTCAAAGTGTCCATGCGACCGAATGGGTCATGCGCCCAAATAGTGTCTAATCGCCCAACACTTAGGGTTGACCGTAGGTTGACTAAGGTTTATTAGTGACGGGTTCCATGCATGATTATGATTGTTTTATGATTGCCTTATGATTGTTCCTTATTATTATTGCTATATTATTATTACTTATAATGTGTGACTTTACGTGGTATGTTTATTATCGTAACGTAAAATATATTGTAATAATAAAGAGGAAGAACAATAAAGAAGAGAAGAGGAACATTAATAAATGTTAACAAGTCTTGCAAGCTTACAGGAGGTACACAACCATGTTATCGTTAGCTCAACTGTGCTGCGGGTTAGCTACCCTGTTATGCACATAGGGCCAGTCAATTAAGATTGGCGGGACCTTTGTAGCATGCCCTAGGTGATTGGGTCGGCCTTGTATACAGTAAACAGAACCCTTGTGAGGGATATAGATGGCCCATCACCAGTTTTCACCGCTCATTGGTCCATACAGATAGTGAAAGATAAAGATAAAAGATTACAGAGTAAACAAGGCATACAGTAAAGAGAACGAACAGTATCCGTTCATATAGTTAATACGTGATAGCATACAAAGTAAAAAGTTGTAGTTCACAGAAAGAGTATTTTCATATATAACATACGTAAAGTATTTTGTTACTTTTAAAACTAGAACTCACTCAGCAATGCTGACTTTTATAAATTTTCAGTTAGCAGGTAATTATTGCTGAGGATGGCACGAGGGTGAAGCTACTCGGTAGGGAAAGACTGACATCCATTCGTGTTTCATATTGTTATTGTTTTGTAATGTAGTTAAACAGTTCTTTTGTAATCAATTAAACAATAGAGTTTTGGTTAAAAACAGTCTTTTAATGAAATGGATGGTTTTTGTTAAAATGATTCTGCTGCTTAAGTTTGTAAATTCATAATGTTTTATGGTATTTAATGCTTGAATGACCAATTGTGAGGTCTCCGGGAACGGGGCCTTACAAGTTGGTATCAGAGCCAAAGTTTAAGAGAATTGGGTTAAATAAAATTTTTAAAACCTAAACTTAAACTAAAAATGGGACAAATGGAGGGATGTCAGCCAGAGTAGCTACATGCCATCAGGTATGTCTTTTCTTAATGATAACCAGTATTATGTGCGCATGTTTTGTGATTTATGTGCTCTTAGTAGATTTAGATACTGATTAAGTCAGGATAGGAGATGCTTAGGGTATGAAGAGTAAAGTAAGTGGCTAATCACAACTGGCCACTGTAATTAGCGACTTACTACACTTGACATAAACTGAGTGTTACCTTGAATGACCATGTTAGTGTTTGAATCTTATAGCGTGTTAGAGGATGGTTGGATGAAAACCTTCCAAAATCCTAGAGGTAGAGGCCGTCCACGGGTGACCAGGAGTAATGCTAAGGCTCCTGACACGACCCATGAGACCCTGAGGTTGATGGCATGAGTGAAGAGAATGAGAATGCTAGTCTGAATGCCTCAGCTAGAGAGGCGATTGCTGATGAAGTACACCAGGTCATGTAGACAGTCTTACCGTCTGTAGCGACTGAAGTCATCAGGGCTGTGAGAGGCGAGGAGAGGAAGGAGAAGGAGAATAGAGAGGGATCAACGGGCAAGGGAAGCAAAAGGGAGGAGGAATAACCAGTGCCTGAGGCTGTGTTGTCTGATGAAGAGGAGGATGACGTAGTGGGGGCAACAACTGGAGGATGCAGTTATGGCGCGTTCCAAAGGTGTAAGCCCTCGACCTTCGATGGCAATGGAAATGTTGTTGCCGCTCACCGCTGGGGGAGGGAGATGGAAGCCGTCTTGGAGATCAGTGAGTGTCGCGAAGACCAAAAGGTGAAGTTCGCAACTCACTCTTTCGTTGATTCAGTGCTGTGTTGGTGGGACAATGTTGTCCAAAGTGAGAGTGCCTGAGCCATCAGGAAGATGCGATAGGAGGAGTTTAAGAAGTTGGTTATTGAGGAGTTCTGTCCAAACCGGGAGATGAACAAGGTTGAAAGGGAGTTCTTGCGACTTGAAGCGGGAACCATGACCCACCGGTAGTACACCACTAAATTCAATGAGATGGCGAGGCTGGTACCGGATCAGGTGATGCCGGTATTAAGGAAGATTAAGAGGTACATCCAAGGACTACCGGCTGACATTCACAGGTACCTGATTGCTGCTCAGTCGGGTACCTTTCGATCGGTGGTGGATTTAGCGGGCAGGATGTATGATAAGCGAGTGGAGACTGTGGTGGGGGTAAAGAAGACGAGTGGGGATGGTAAGAACTGGAATGGGAAGAGGTTTGGATGTAGTGGTTTTACTCAAAACAACAAGAAGGTGAAGGTGGATGACCGTGGGGTGTCGTCAGGATCAGGGCTGAGAAGGTGTGGCAAATGTGGACGGGAGCATAGCGGTGAGTGCAGGATAGGAATGAATGTATGCTTCAGGTGTGGCAAGCTTGCCACATCGCTAGAGACTGTAAGAAGTCGAGGGCGGAGAGCTCTAGAGCGGAGAAGAAGAAGCCGGAGGAGGAAGGCAGAGGGCAGGTGCTAGAGCTTACACCATGACCCGGGAGGAAGCAGAGCTGATCCCGATGTTGTGTCAGGTATGTTTCTAGTAGATCAAACTTGTTCCTTTGTATTGTTTGATTCCAGTGCTAGTAGGAGTTTTATTTCCGCTACTTTTTGTGCTAAGTTCCTATTAGTAGTAGAAATGCCAGTGAACCATTCGATGTAGAAACCGCTATTGGCAAGTCCACAAGGATTACTGATGTGATAGAGGACTGTGCTATAGAACTAGAAGGTCATAGGTTTGCTGCTAGGTTACACGTGATGCCCCTAGGTAGATTTGATGTTGTACTAGGGATGGACTAGTTAGCAACCTATGAAGCAAACATTGTATGTCACTAGAAGATGATTCGATTAGTTGCGCCCGATGGAAGTTTGGTTACGATTCATGGAGATCACGTTACTACGATCCCGAAGATGATTTCGATGGCGGTGGCGGGTAAGTGCATGAGATGCGGATGTAGTGCCTACTTGGCATACGTGAATGATGTGGATGCATCGGTACCGCAATTATCTGAGGTAGCAGTGGTGTGTGACTTTCAGGACGTATTCCCGAAAGACTTACCCGGCGTGCCACTGGATCGTGAGATGAGTTCCAAATTGATTTGATACCTGGTGCTCAACCCATTGCCAAAGCACCATATCGATTAGCTCCAACTGAGATGAAGCAACTCATGAGCCGGTTACAGGAGTTGATGGATACGAGATTCATTTGACCGAGTATTTCTCCGAGGGGTGCCCCGGTATTGTTTTTAAAGAAAAAGGACAGAAGTATGCAAATGTGCATCGACTACCGAGAGTTAAACAAGTTGACGGTGAAGAATCGGTACCCGTTACCAAGGATTGACGACTTGTTTGACTAGCTCCAAGGTGCCGATTGGTTCTCGAGAATCGATCTACGATCTGGCTACCATTACGTGAAGGTGAAGGAACAAGACATTCCTAAGACAGCTTTCCGTACGCGTTATGGACACTACGAGTTCCTTGTTATGTCTTTTGGTCTAACTAACGTGCCAACTGCCTTTATTGATTTGATGAATCGAGTGTGCTGGCCGATGTTGGATAGATCAGTGATTGTGTTCATATATGATATATTGATCTACTCGAAGAGCGAAGAAGAGCATGCTGGTCACATTCGGGAGGTGTTGGAGACATTAAGAAGGGAGAAGTTGTATGCCAAATTCTCCAAGTGCGCGTTCTGGTTGCGCGAAGTTCAGTTCTTGGGTCATGTGGTGAATCCTAACGGGATTATGGTAGACCCCTCAAAGGTGGAGGCAGTGATGCAATGGAAGTCTCCAAAGACGCCATCCGAGATTCGTGGTTTCTTGGGGTTGGCGGGATATTATCGAAGGTTCATTCAGGACTTTTCCAAGATTGCTTCTCCACTAACCAAGTTGACCCTAAAGGACGTAAAGTTTATATGGGGTCAAGCTCAAGAGAAAGCATTCGAGGAGTTAAAGGCAAAGTTGACTCAAGCTCTTGTTTTGTCATTACCCGAAGGAAGCGAGGATTTGGTGGTTTATTCAGATGGTTCTTACTTAGGGTTGGGGTGCATGTTAATGCAAAGAGGGAAGGTTATAGCCTATGCATCCCGACAGTTGAAAGTTCATGAGGTCAATTATCCCACTCATGACTTGGAGCTAGCAGCCGTGATCTTTGCATTGAAGATTTGGAGGCACTATCTCTATGGGACGAAGCGCACTATTTTTACTTACCATAAGAGCTTGAAGTACTTCTTCAAGCAAAAAGATCTGAACATGAGGCAGAGGAGGTGGTTGGAGCTCATAAAAGATTATGATTGCGAGATCCACTATCATCCGGGCAAAGCCAACGTGGTGGCTGATGCCCTTAGCCGAAAGGAGAGGCCCGAGCCAATTCAAGTGAAAGCATATCAACTGATCATGGCCTCCGATGCGATGAAGCAAGTCCAAGAGTCTAAAGATGTGGCACTGAAAGAAGATCATCTTAACTCTGAAACGATGAGAGGTCTGGTTGGGGAATTGGGTGAAAACACACTTGGTGTTAAAACTTGATTTGGACGGGTCTGGATTCCTCGTTTTGGGGATCGACGTGTGAGGATTATGGATGAAGCTCACAGACTCGGTACTCCATTCATCCTGGTGCCACAAAAATGTATCAGGATATGAAGAAGGATTATTGGTGGCCGGGTATGAAGCGCGATGTGGTGGAGTATGTGAGTAAGTGCCTTACTTGCTCACAGGTGAAGGTCGAGCACCAGAAGCCGTATGGGAAGATTCAACCTTTGGACATACCAGAATGGAAGTGGGAGCACATCACCATGGATTTCATTACGAAGCTGCCGCGTACTCCGAAAGGGTATGATGCCATATGGGTGATTGTTGACCGTCTGATGAAGAGTCCTTGCTTCCTACCGATCCGCGAGACATATTAATCTGAGAGGTTGGCAGACCTGTTCATCAAGGACATTGTAACTCGTCATGGTGTGCCGGTGTCTATCGTGTCTGATCGTGACACCCGGTTTACATCTAAATTTTGGAAGAAATTCCACGACGCCATGGGGACAAGGTTACATATTAGCATGGCTTACCATTCAGACATTGGAATACATGCTTCGGGCATGTGTGATTGGTTTTGGGGGAAGTTGGGATGACCACTTACAAATTATTTTAAAAACAAAGACAAGAAATGAAGAATAAAAGAAAGAAAAGCAATAAAGCCCAAGTGGAGGGACTAAAAGTGTCCAAAAGGACAAAATCTTTGAAAAGTTGGTGTAAAGGTGGGCATGGCCACCCACCCTCTTTTCACATCATTTTTCACTTTGGTTTTAGAGAGAGAGAGAAAGGAAGAGAACTGAACTTTCGGTTGAAGAAAAGAAGAAAAAGAGAATTGAATTCAAGGTAAGAATTCAAGCTTTTTAAGTGTTTATAACGGGTTTATCTCGGTTACATGTTTATGTGCTTATATGCTTGTGTGTGTGCCCGTGTGTGTGTGTGTTTTGGTGTGTTTTTAGGTGTTTTTGAACTCAATTCCAAGCGGGTTAGAAGGAAGAAATACCCAAGTTGCACCAGGTGAGTTCTAGACCCCGGTTTTACTTGTTTTAAACTCTTCTTGGGGCTGAAAATGTATTAAAACGATTTTCAAATGTTTATGTATGTATACTCGTATGTATTATGCATGGTTGGTTGATGATTCTTGGATGCTTATAGGTTGTTCATGTTTAGAATAGCCTTGATAAGCTTAGAACAGATAGTTTGATGATTGGGTTCGAAAACATCCTAGAAACATGTTACACAGAAGGTTCATGCGCCTAGATAAGGCTCATGCACCTGGGAATGCCTGAGAAGAATTTAAGTATATCTCATGCGCCTAAACAGTAGTCCATGCACCTAGAAATATTAGTCGGATGACTAAGTGTAGGCCCATGCGCCCCAATAGTACCCATGCGTCTGAACATTCCCATGCGCCTAAGTTTTCATACGCCCGAATAAACCCATGCGTCTAAGTGTCCATGCGACCGAATGGGTCATGCGCCCAAATAGTGTCTAAGTGCCCAACACTTAGAATTTATTACAGAATTCTTGGGAGTTTGTGCTCTCAGGGTTTTGACTGTGGGTTGACTAATGTTTATTAATAATGGGTTTCATGCATGATTATGATTGTTTTATGATGCCCTATGATTGTTCTTTATGATTATTGCTATTATTATTATTACTTATAGTGTGTGGCTTTACGTGGTATGTTTATTATCGTAACGTTAAGTATAATGTAATAATAAAGAGGAAGAGCAATAAAAAAGAGAAGAGGAACATTAATAAAATGTTAACAAGTCTTGCAAGCTTACAGGTGGTACAAGACCATGTTGTCGTTAGCTCAACTGTGCTGCGGGTTAGCTACCCTGTTATGCACACAGGGCCGGTCAATTGAGATTGGCAGGACCTTTGCAGCATGCCCTAGGTGATTGGGTCGGCCTTGTATACAGTAAACAAAACCCTTTTGAGGGATATAGATGGCCCATCACCAGTTTTCACCACGCATGCAGTTTAGGGTATTGCTCATTGGTCCATACAAATAGTGAAAGATAAAGATAAAAGATTACAGAGTAAACACATGCATACAGTAAAGAGAACGAACAG
Organism: Flaveria trinervia; assembly: GCA_025506515.1. Lineage (NCBI taxonomy): Eukaryota > Viridiplantae > Streptophyta > Magnoliopsida > Asterales > Asteraceae > Flaveria > Flaveria trinervia. The sequence goes on from CM046455.1 coordinate 60,836,901, forward strand.
TATGTGTTCATATAGTTAATGCGTGATCGGATACAAAGTAAAGAGTTATAGTTCACAGAAAGAGTATTTTCATATACAACATACATAAAGTATTTTATTACTTTTAAAACTAGAACTCACTAAGCAACGCTGACTTATATACATTTTCAGTTGGCCGGTAATTATTGCTGAGGATGGCACAAGGGTGAAGCTACTCGGCAGGAAAAGACTGACATCCATTCATATTTCATATTGCTCTTGTTTTGTAATGCAGTTAAACAGTTCTTTTATAATCGATTAAACAATAGTGTATTGCTTAACAACAGTCTTTTAATAAAATGGATGGTTTTTGTTAAAATGATTCCGCTGCTTAAGTTTGTAAATTCATAATATTTTAAGGTATTTAATGCTTGAATGACCAACTGTGAGGTCTCCGGGAACGGGGCCTTACAGTTGTAGTCACTCCAAGAGAACCACTTTATTTTGTAATCTCTTATCCATTCGGTCAATGATCGCCACTACTCGCTCCACATAATTGAGTCGCTCATCTAACTTAATGTCCTCGAGTGGTACAACCATATCTTCATCAGCAAAACACTTCCACGGATGAGATACATGGAATGTCAGGTGAATTCCACTTAACTTATCGGGCAGTTCCAACCTATACGCCACCTCTCCTACTCGAGCAACAATCAGAAAGGCCGTATGTACCTCAGGCTCACCTTGCCCCGCTTTCTAAACTGAATGATACCCTTCCAAGGTGAGACCTTCAACATATCCTTACCACCCACCTTGAACTCAATCGGTCTATGTCTTTTATCCGCATACGATGTTTGCCTATCCTTTGCTGCCTTCATAAAGGCCTTGATCTTTTCTAGTTTCTCCGTCGTCGCCAAATTATCTCAATGCTCCCTACTCCTTTTGAAAAATATCACCCCAACATATGGGTATTCTACATCTCCTACCGTATAGCATCTCATAATGGAGCATACCAATGCTGACATGATAATTATTATTGTATGAGAATTAGGATAATGATAAGTGATCGTCCCAGCTTCCTCAAAAATCAATGATGCATGCCCGAAGCATATCCTCAAGCACTTGAATGGTTCTCCCCAACGGACCATCCAAAGCATATCTTGAAGTTGTTCATAATTTGGGTAAGCTTTGATTCTTTAAAAATCACATGCAAAATGACTTTTTGGATAATTGTTGCAAGCTTTGTTTACTAACAACTAGATTTTCTTGAAATCCAAGGAACCAACAATGGTTTTTAAATATGGAAAATGGGTTAAAAAGAATGTAAATGTGTATGTGAACCGTGAGTGTTGAAATGTGTGTGTGTGTTTGATGTTGAAAATCTTTGTTTATTTTGATGATTTCTCTTACATGCAAGATGATAAAACTTCGATTTGTGGTTATGAACATCATAAGAAACCCATCTCCAAAGGAGATTATCAAAAATAATGAAAACAAGTTATACATGCATATTGTCATGGATGATGTTCATGAACCTATCTTGCTCTTTGATTTCATAATGGATTGAGATGATCCATGAATAATGGTGATCAAGATCTGGAATATTTTGGTTTTTAAGTATGTTTTGTGAAATGAAAACAAAGAAGACAAGATAAAATCAATGATTGGGACTATGTATGTATGTATGTATGTATGTATGTATGTATGTATGTATGTATGTATGTATGTATGTATGTATGTATGTATGTATGTATGTATGTATGGATGTATGTATGTATGTATGTATGTATGTATGTATGTATGTATGTATGTATGTATGTATGTATGGATGTATGTATGTATGTTGTATGTATGTATGATGTATGTATGTATGTATGTATGTAGTATGTATGTATGTATGTATGTATGTAGTATGTATGTATGTATGTATGTATGTATGTATGTATGTATGTATGAAATCGTTTATATGTATGTATATATGATTTACACATTTGTTCTTGATTTGTTGTTTACTTTTATGTTTAGAGATGATTGAAATGATCTATGTATATGCTAATCATGATCTAGAGATTTTGAGGTCTTAATTCACATTTGATTTTAAGAAAAAAATAAAAACAAATTACAAATCAATGGTACTCAAGTGTTGATGAAACATCACCACTAATGAATCTTTCATAAATTAATTGACAAGACAAGTATCCTTGTAAGATCTATTGAAATAAATTTAAAACATATAAAATACAATTAAAAGTTAGTAACTTTACTAAAAATAAAAGTTTTGATGATTGGGTTAACCATGTAAACGTTTTACGATTAAAAACTCATTAAAAACGGTGTTTTTGATTGTAAAACAAATAATTTTGCACAAGTCTAGTTTTGGACAGAAAATAATAAAGTATTTTAAATTAAAAACTAATCTTTTTATGTATAAAAGCTGAAAACCGACAATTTCGGGTCAAAATTAATGGACTGTTTTAGAGCTGATTTTTAAAAAAATATTTTAGAAGGTTTTTGATATAAAATATTAATATTTAAACATATAAAATGTTCATAAGATATATGTGGGCTTGATGTATGGTTTATGCATGTAAAATCATGCGGTTTTTGGGTCAAAAATCATCATTTATGAGTGTAATTGGGTGAAACATAATAGGTCATATTTTTATAATAAAACTTGTCTAAAATAGTTTTATACATGTTTTACTACCGAAAACTTAATTATTTACTAAAATGTTTAATAAAAGTTGAGTTGGGTTAAGTAAAGTAATATATAAAGTAATAATATAAGAGAGTTTACTTTACTAGAACAAGAATATGGATATATCTTATTATTAATCTAAATAAAATACAATTATGAATTAGTAAATAATTATTTATATAAATCTTTATTTTATTAATTGTTTGTATACTTTCACGTGTTTATTTTGTATGTGTAATGTGGTTGTTGTTTAAGGGATTAAATGGTTAACTTAATAAATGATTATTTGTCACACTTAATATAACTTATTAAACTAAATCGAAAATCACCAACGGGTCTTTTATAAAATGGATTTCAAGATAAGTCTAATGAGTTGGGTAAACAACTTACGTATTAGACTTATTTCTCGATAATTAATAGATCCTTTGTGTTTAAGGCATTAATTGGTTGTTTATTTTCTGGGCTCGATTTTTGCTAGATCATCTTCATGTCACATTTGAAGGTGAGTTTCCACCTATTTTTAAACAACATTTTATCTAACTGTTTTGGGGGAAAACATGCTATAACGATTTTTGCATATGATATGATTATGGAATAGTTGTGTGATCTTTATGATGACCTTAAATTGTTTGATTATTTAAGCACGACTAACCTCTTACATAATCATTAACCCTTGGTGGGCTAAGGATATATTGGAAGATCTATTAGGTTTGACAACCACCCCTCAAGATTGGTTGTCAACGATTCGGTGTAAAGGGAATATATGTTGAAAGGATTTGAGCGATTTGGTGTCTAGGTTTGATAATAGGGCTCTTGGTTGTGATCATAGTCAGGGAATCATGTATTTTATAAAAGGAATTTTGATAACCATTTGTATAAACCTGTCAACTCACTAACGTTTTGTTGATTAAACTTTTAGGCATGTTTTTCATGTGATTAAGCATGCATGGGAATGAAAATGATTTTAACCGCAAACTTATCAAATTTGGATGCCACTTTTGGGACCCAATTTTCTGCTGCCATTTAAAAATCTTATGTCAATGTTTTAACAATGTTATATTATTACTATTTCAGTTTTCAAGTTAAAATTTTAGTTGGAACAATGTGATAACATTTTATAATAATAATTAATATTGGTATCCATGATTTGTTTGCATAATAATTGTTGAAAATAATCCAACTTCCGTTATCTCCATCACATGCATACCCTTCCGGTGCATTTTTCAGGGTGTGACAATTCTCTCGGAGGAATTTCGCCTCGCCCTGATGAAAACTAAGTGTGGAGAAGGGTCGCGCTGAAGAACCGAAACTTAAACGCGGCACCTGTACATAGGTTTTTTCTAAAATTATAACTTCTTAACGACCTCACAAGCATAAGCACGGGGTCGTGCCCCAAGAAGCATGCCCCCATGTCTCTGACATTTTTTTCTATGATCTCTACTAACGACTCTGGAACGCTGTAGGTCGAATTTAAGACGAATTCTGACAAGCACGGGGTCGTGCCTAGCCAAGCACACCCCCGTGTTCACTTTTCACGACTTGTATATAAATACCACACTTGTTCCATTCGTTCATCACAACAATTCCTGCTCAAACATGTCTGAAAATGAAAGAATCAAGTCACGGAAGTTAAAACTGGAATCATGCGAAGAAACCGTGTTCTGAAATGCGAGAGCCAACAATGTCAGAATACTTCTTCAAACCGCATGAACTGATCAAGCAATTTACTAAAATGAACCTCATCGCATCCCAAAAGCTGAACGCATCCAAAAAGTTCAAAAGATGGGTGAGGAACTCGTTTCCATTAACCGTCAGCTTGCAGAACTAGGCAACTGCGCTTCTCACTATCCATCCCGAACCTTCCACATGAAATGTGTGGAGGATTCTTTTAGAACATTTCATGATGCGTTAAGGAGTCTAGTTTTGCAATTTTAGGTTCTCGGCTTTTAACGTATCGTGTAGCCATAGGACCCTAGGAAATATAATTGTCACTTTAGCTTGTGTTCATTAACTTTACGACTATTTTTTATCTTTCCTAATGATTTAGAAGTGTTAAAAATTAACTGGGTAAATTACGTAACGCGCGAAACTGAAAAACAGAACAACAAAAAACTAAAACGAAACGACATAGGGGAGGCATGCCCCCGTGATTGACAATGAATGGCACCATCTGACTTTTTTCAGCATTTTGTCTTGTTCCCCATCAATTTTGCATGGTAAAAGGCGACTCATTGCATGCTAAGACTCGTATCCTCTTCCATTTTCACCATGTTTTCCATTTTTCTTTCTCCTTTTCAAGAGTTCTTTCAAGTGTGTTGATCAAGAGTTTAGTATTGTGATTCCTATGATAATGATGGTCATTTACATGTAGTTAGGTGATTAGGTCTCTAAACAACCGAAATATTGGCAATTATATGTAAAGCCTTGTACTTAATATCTTATGGAATGATGAATGCTTTAAACATTCTTGTTCATTTTTCTTTTTGTAGATGATTAGTTGTTAATTAGTATGTTTAATTAGTTATTAGTATCTTTCCTTTTGTTGTTAACAAGAATATCTTTATAATTCGTGGTGAATTCATCATTAATCATATTCAACTTACAAGAGTTCACAAGTGTTGTTTTTTCAACCAAGAGAATGATAAACCCATGCTTAATCAAAGGTTTACAAACAAACCACATGTGCTCGAGTCAAAATTTCATACCTCAAAATGTTAACCGCACCCCCACGTTTCACAAGACACACCCCGATGTTTAACAACTTTTTCTTGGATGAAATATTTTTAACTATTTTAAACATGAGTTGAATAATTGTGTTATGTCTTGTGAAACCCATGGTCGTCACTAATTTCATGAATTGTTCCAGAATTTTGCTTTGTATAGTTCAACTTATTTTTAAAATTTCAGGATCTTGGATCATCCCTATTCGCAATTTGAAGGGAGTCGGAACAGATGGTATCGTGATAGACTTGAAAGACTGCTACAAAGGGTCGAAAGATCCCACTTACAAGTAGATGAAGAAACATTGGCGGCTGTCAAAAATCTCGAAAGATATAATAATTTATTGAGTATTTAGTGGAAGCATTTGTTCTCACAAAACATGCCTTCTATTTATGAACTAACTCTTGAATTACTAGAATCTTTCAGATTTAGCATGAAAGACTCTGACCCCTTTATGATGACAATTCAGTTTCATTTAGACTTGGTGGTCGTTGGCATAAGACATCCATTGCCTTGTTCGGTGTCAATCTCGGTATCTATACGGAACAAGAAATGGAGGAGGAAACAATATCAGGAATGCCAGCATATCATACCTTTCCAGACAAGGAAAGTAAAGACGAGGAAAGTAAAGACACGGAGAGTGGTGCCATGAGAGCATTTTGAGAAAGAATTGGAACAGGGGGTACAACTCGAGTAAAACCAAAAGAAGCCAGATATGAGAGCCGCTGCTGCGATACGTTCATCGGTTATTTAGCCATTCCATAACAGCTCATGGTCAAAATGATGGAGTTGTTAATTTAAGGGACTTGTTCACTCTATATTGTATGGTTAATGAGTTGCCATGTAATGTTGGGTATTTGTTTTGCAATCTGTTTGCTAGGAATTCAATGACAGGTGCTCCAACACCCATGTTTGGAAGAAGTTGGATTCTAAACCTATATGAGAGCAATAGGTGTAGCACTAAGGGAACTAAAGGAGTGACGTCAGGACTGTTGACTTGAGCATTTGCACGAGTATTTACATGGTGACAAATTTACCAAATGGGCAGCCAAGGTTCATGGATAAAAAGGGACAAATCTAGGATCCAGTGGATCCCGAGGAAATCATCATGGACTCGATATGCCGGTACAGCAGGATGGAGCCGGAGCCGGATCTTCAAGTTCACGCACTAGAGAATTCCCAACTATTTCAGACCTTTATGAATCAATCCAAACTACTAGAAACCATGCAAGGCGATCATTCGAATTTGTCCAACGAGCCTTCAACCGAGTCGAAAATCTGCATTCCCGAGTCGATGACCTAAGCAATGTTGTCACGTATATTAAGAACCAAATGTATCATGAGTGGGGGATATCCTGCCATAAAGCCCTTGAAAACCGTATCAATTTGGTGCCCAAACATACTTGTTTTGTGCTAATCTATCTTTTGATATTTTGTTTATTTTTATTTTTTCTGTTTAGGATTTTAATGCTTTCAATAATTTGGTGAAATTTTAGGTAATCCCGATGATTCTCTCAACATAGGGCGACCAAACACAAGTTACAAATTTATCTTTTTCAGGGGAGTTATCTCATTGCCCTTTCTCGGTTTTAATATCTTAATCACATTAAGGACAATGTGAATTTTAAAGGTGGGGATGGAGGTAATGTATTTGACTTTGCTAAAAAGGTCCAAATTTAAAAAAATTATAAAAGATCACTCAACCATTAATTTTGTGACAAGAAACCAAAGATTTAAAACAATATTTAATAAATCAAATTATAAATATACGTTTTCGGAAAATAAATAAGTAAATAAATGACATCCAAATTAAATTAGAAATGTATTTGTGATATCCTTAAAAGCAATAATCTAGTAAAAATATGTACTCATGTAAAATGAAACACTTTTACCCAATTACATCCATATGTGACTTTATTATTGAGCTTTAAATAGCTTTTGCAATTGCAATTCTACTTTCATTTTGGATATAATTAAGGGTGATTATGATACGTGTGATTAGAACTTGCTTTGTGTATACATTTCAAGACCTTAATTGGTATTTGTTGCATAAAATGAATTAGGCATTATGAAACGCTAACCATTCAAGCCCCAACCATATTTTTTAATATTCCTTACCCGAACGTCAACCCTAGTTAGCCTCATTGAGCTTAAATGTTTTTATTTCTCACTCACCCAAACAACCAAGTCACTTAACCAAAAAGCCTTCAACAAAACTCGTTTTTTTGTTAAAGATATGTTTTTGCTTTATTTATAAAAAAGAAAAATTTGGTGTTTTACCGGCAGACCTATGTTAGGACCTGGTATTTGAACGAAATACCGAATGATTAACGTGTAAACCAAACCAAATAGTGCAGAATCCTATTTGATTGGCGATCCAATCAGTGAGAACGCACGTAGAATCAATAAAGTATTAAATCAAAAGTTAAGAATCGATTAGGAATCGATCTACAACGTTCTATGAACTTGGAGTATCAACTTGGAGGCTTCTGGACGGCTAGGGTACGTCTGGAGTCGAAATAGAATGAATGCTCTCGTTTTTCCATGAATTGGGTTGTATTTATAGGTTAGTATTGTTCATTCGTGCGACTGAACCATTAGTATGGTTCAGTCGTGCGATTGAACCATGCGGTTCATTCATTTGCACGACTTAGTGTTCAGTCGTGCGACTGAGCCAATCTTATGTTACAATCATACGACTGATCCAGTCTCCTGGTTCAGTCGTGCGACTGATTCATTCGTATGAAGTTATTCATGCGTATGGTCCATTCGCATGGGCCATTCACATGAGAACTTCATTTTGTTATGTTTGAATGTATTAATTAATATAACATTATGTGTAACAATTCAAACAACCACAATCCTAATTAACCAATTCAACATCGACTCATTAATGAAATATTAAACATTATAAATAACAAACAACCAATATCATTTCATTAATCATTCCAAACATTACATCAGAATCAGACAAACAAGATCTATTACATTCATATCATGATCTAGGGGCATACATGTATCAACAAACGCCCTCTTAGACCTAGATCTCTCTAATGTCTTGTTTTCTTCATTACCTCCTCATACTTCTTGTAATTATCCTCTTTTGTGACTCCTGCATGAATCTCATATGCAAAACAGAGTCTTATGACATTCTGGAACTGGAGGGCTTGTACTATATCATGCGTATCATAGAACAGTGGCCTTGTTGTATAGAGCGTAGACATCATTAGCTAACAAGTTGGTAAGCCACATTGGGTCAAATACCCTGATAGTATCCATTTGGCCCTCTTTGTTTAGGATTATGACCGCTTCTCCTGTCCCCCAATCATAGTACCACCACTTAAAGTGTGGAGTGAAGTCCTGAGGCATTTCCCTGAGTGGGATTCTTGACATCGTGCGCGGAGGACTCCACTTCAACACTATCTTTGGCTTTCCAGTAATGGCATCAACTTCAGACCTTCTGATGTACCTTGTAGGCTGTTGGGGTCTGAAGTTAGCCCACCTGGTCTGGTACTCCTTCCTTAGGGCAGCCTCAAACCAGCCTGACATCTTTCTCGGGTCAGCATACAACAGGTTTAGTTTGGCCAGGTGGTTGAGCTCAAAACCTGGTAGAGTCTTTAGATCATGTGGAAATCTAAAGTACTCTATGCCCTTCTCCCTCTTAACTGCATAGACATTAAGGTCCTCAAAATATGCCCATACAATAATCCTGCCTCACACCTTATGATGTTTCTTGACTCTGTAGAGTTTGGTGTAGGCGTCCTGTTTAGGTGCGTCACGTTGGGCTCTAACTTCTTCAAAACAGGCAGCCCACTCAGCCTTTCGGATATCAACATCATCATTTGAGGCTTGTGTTGTTCCCTCTGTCTTCTCTGACTCCTGCTCCATTTTTGTCTAACACCTCAAACGTATTATTGACAAGGGATTCACCCAGATTGGGATCACATTTCCCTCATGTTCAGCATACTGAGGGTAGTGCTCTGCAGTGACATCTTCTATCTCTATTTCATCAACGTCGTTGAGCTCTTCGTCCCTTGTCGAGTCGCACGTTGGAGCATCCTTCACAATCTCATCGGGATTTAACTTGAAGATCTCAGCTAATTGCTCGTCAGTAAGATTATGAATGATTTCTCCTTCCTTAGGAGTATACATAACTGATTTCCTGACAATACCCTGCAGATCAAGAATCAACGTCAGTTGAGTCTTGACCTGTTGGAGGGGAGCAATATGGTATTTATCTCTTTGAAAATCAGGATCTGCTTGATTTAAAACATTCAACACAGCAAACATTAGTTAATAATCAAGACAGAAATACATTAATCTTAATATAAACATCAAATACATAAGTTTAATACATGATTCAAGTACAAAAGCTATCAAATACACGATCATCTAATCATTACTTTTATCTTCAATCGCTGGATCAATAGTAGGTGAGGCAGAAGAGGAAGCTCGTTGGTCTTGATTTCTTTTCGATCTTCTATCTTGACCCTGAGCTGAGGCAGATGTAGCTGCATCTCCTCCTCATCATCATCATCCTCATTCCTCTCCTCTGTCCTCTCGTCCTCAATCCCCTCATCATGCTCAGTCTCATCATCATCATCCTCATCATCTTTGTCTCCCTCTTTAATCTTTAGTGGCTCGTCTTTAGATCCCTTAAGCTTTAGAATGATGGTCTTCTTAGCCTCCTCCAACTCCTCAATCCTCTTAGTAGATGTGACACTGTGCTCTTGGAGTTGGGTGATCTCGTGGCTCTGAGCAGCCATTTGTTGGGCCTGCTCATCTATCAACCGAGCCTGCTCCGAGATCTGCTGAGACTGAGCTGCAGTAAGATCTGTCAGATGACGGATCTGTGCCGTCTTCTCCTCCTCAGCAGCTAATAAACGCATCACCATCCGGTTCAGCGCAGAAAGTTGTTCCTCTACCCCAAATGGAGGTAGAGGAGATCCATATATATGTGCGGGATGGGATGAGGGTCCTGCTTGGTGGCTAGTGGTGGTGGTGGTGGCTGTGGTGAAGATGGGGTTGGGTCTGTGAGATAGTGGAGGTGATGTAGGAGTGAAAGATATGGTGGTGGTTGGCATATGTACAGTGGTGGGAGGTATGGTGGTGGTAGTGGTAGCTGTGGTGGCTGTGGTGGTGGATGGTGTGGCTGTAGAAGTGGTAGTGGTGGTGGTAGATGTAGTGGCTGTGGTGGTGACGAAGGTGAGTCTTTTCTTCTTCTTCTTCTGGCCATGAGGCTGAGCCATCCTTTTCTTCCTCGATCTATTCGAGGTGGATGCTCCCCCTAGAACATGGCTAGCTGACTCAGGGGCCCAGCTAGGATCTGCAGTAATCTCTCCCGAATCCCAAGGGCGTTCACCAACTGCCCGGAGTCCATACTTTGTGGGAACAACCTTGCTTCCCACAGTGTGAAGTCGGCTTTTCGGGATCGATAAACATCCGAGCATGTTCTTGACGGAAGGATGAACAACCAAAACCAAAAGTCAAATCAATAACACGAACTATCAATATTGGTTTCATTGATAAAAACCTAATGATTACAAGCTCGTTACAACATAAGAATCAAGACTCTTGGCAAAGGGAAGATCGAGCATGATCTCCCCTCTAATCCGGCAGCCCTAGGCTCCGGCAGACTTCCTCTTAATCCTTTTCTCTCTCTACACATTGAAACTGGTATATATAGGCCTCGGCCCAGATTAGATGCGACTGGACCCATTCGTGCGATTGGACCATACGTATGGTTCAATCATACGACTGGACCATGTGTATGGTTCAATCGTACGACTGAACCATACTTATGGTTCAGTCTTACGAATGTCCCAATCATATCTCTCAGTCGCACGGCTGGTCCATTAGCATGGCTTAGTCGTACGACTGAGTCTCATTCGCATATGCTCCTGCGAATGACCCAGCTTCATGTGTTTACAACATATCTGGTGTTTAACATTAAGCCTAGACTATTCGACAAGTGACGGACACACTATATATGACTATATATGCTCCAACAAATTCCCCTTGTACGTTGCTTGCGAATATTAGATAACACCTCTTACAATCTTTAGTCAACCTTTGCTTTGGTTGCCAATAAAACAAACGAAAACCATATAAGCCAACTTTGCCGATCCGTCAGGTTACTACCATATCCCTAAAAATGAATTTAGGCACAATAGCTTTCGTTTACTTTGTAGAACACTATCATAGCAGCAAGATTCCCCATATGACTGATTTTTCCAGATAATGACACGAACAGTTTTCCATTGCTTCAATCTTCACACAGGCTAACTTCATTAACATCACCACCTGCAGAAATTCCCCCTCACATTCAGCATATCCCAATATATAGACATTTTGCTCTCCTTGCATCTTGATACGGTGTATTGGGCTAAAGGTTGAAGGTTCCAATCCACAGCTGACAATATCAACCAAATCAGCATGCACGAAGATTCATCATCGGAAACCGGTTCACATCATCACTTTCTGATTGCGTCTTCACTTTCTATGTACAAGAATTCTCCCTAAGAAGCAGAATCCTTTCTGTGCGGATAAATATAACTTGATTGGCCCATAAGTAGTCAGATGCTCCTGACTACCCACAAAACCAGCACTGACTGCTAACCTCTTCTCTTCTCTCTTTCGTGTTCCAAATACATTCACCTGTTCTGGAAGTCCGACGAATAATGGGGTACACATCAAACTTATTTGACAAAAGAACCTTAGGGTGAATACGCTTTGCTCATCTTCAAATCTGTGCAAGAAGCTGTTCCAGACTCCTTTTTTTCTTTTTTTTTTTAATATAATGTTACTAGCGGACCTACTCTCGCCCTAAAATTCCAAAATCATACTGGATTTAATTATTTTAGGATTTTAACACACAGCTAAATAACATGAATTAATTTAAACAGAATAAAATAAATAAAGAAAAGTGAAAAAGAAAAATATAACTGCAATGCATTGGACTACACATGATCATCATCTGGAATAACATCACTTTTCTTTTTAACGCCGTTGACCTCTAACAAATATAGAAAACGTGTTTATCAAAGGCTTTTGTATAGAGGTCAGCGCGTTGAAAGTCAGTATTAATTTTACCACATCAATTAAGTTCTTTTCAAAACAGTCTCTTATGAAATGGTATTTATACCGATGTGTTTGGTCTTTGGATGTTGTACCAGATTTTTAGTTACTGCAATTGCAGCAGAGTTATCAACAAAGATAGGAGTAGAAGAAACTTTAACCCGTAATCCCGCATTTGCTGTTGAATCCAGATGATTTGTGAACAGCAATTTGTAAAAGCAATGTATTCGGCTTCACAGGTTGACAATGCAACCGAGGTCTGCTTCTTACACTGCCAGGTAACTAATCTCCTCCCAAAGAATGGACACCCTGCTGATGTAGACTCGTAGTTCATGTTGCTGCCCCCGTAATCCGAGTCACTATACGCTGTGAGCTCAAAGTCATCATAATGAGGATACCATAACCCAAGTGTGGGTGTACCCTTCAGATAACGAAATATCCTTTTGACTCCGATCAGATGGTTAACCTTAGGCTTCGCCTGATATCTAGAACATAAACATGTTGCATACACGATATCAGGTCTTGAGGCAGTGAGATACATGAGGATCTAATCATTCCTCGGTACATTATGGCATCTACCGGATCTCCATTTTCGTCAAGTGCTATATCATGATTTGTAGCAAGTGGAGTCCGAGCAGCAAAAGCATTCTCCATGTCAAACCGACTGAGAATGTCTCCCACATACTTGGTATGATGTAGAAAGATCCCATTTGGTGTCTGATCCACCTGTAACCCGAGAAAGAATTTCATCTCCCCATAGCACTCATCTCAAACTCTTTCTTCATAACTGCTTCAAACTCTTTGCATAATTCTTCGTTCTTTGAACCAAAATATGTCATCGACATAGATTGTACAAGCAGTAGGTCTCCATCTTTTTCTTTTATGAATAGTGTGCAGTCATAACTCCCCTGCAAAAGCCGTGTTTCACAAGATGAGTTTAGAGTTTCTCATACCAGGCCCTAGGAGCTTGATGAAGCCCGTATAAGGCCTTGTCGAGTTTGTAAACTCTGTCCCGATGATAAGGATCTTCAAATCCCTCGGGTTGACTGACATACACTGTCTCTCGAATTTCCCCATGAATGAATGCACTCTTCACATCTAATTGATAGACTTTAATCTTCATATACGATGCATAGGCAAGGAAGATACGGATTGCTTCCATCCTTGCCACTGGTGCAAACACTTCATTCTAGTCAATCCCCTCGACTTGGCGAAAACCCTGAACAACCAGTCGAGCCTTGTTCCTGATAATGACCCCTTGCTCATCCTTCTTGCATTTCAAGACCCATTTGGTACCAATGACCTTAGCACCTTTAGGTCTATCTACCAGAGTCCATACTCCTAACTTCTTGACTGAAGAAGTTCTTCTTAAATGGCATTCACCCATGCCTCATCGCTTAGTGCATCACTGACGTATTTTGGCTCAAACTGCGAGACAAAACACCGATAAGCACCATCATGAATGTATCCCTTTTCCATAACAGAGGCATAATCAGCTGAGTACAGCTGATTAGGGTTTGTACTCCTGATCCGACATCCCCAATGACATTGTCTAAGGGATAGACGTTTAGACGTGATCCTGGAGTAGTAGGAACAGCTACCTGAGAGCCAAGATTATGAACATTTGTTTCTGCATCTGAGGTAGAAGGAGTTTGAGGTTCCGAAGTCGAAGGTGCATCACCGTTAGATGCTTGTGGACTTTCAGGAACTAGAACCTGTTACTGTTCTGGTCATCTTCTTCAGCCTCATATTCAAAGGAGGAGTCACTGTCGTCGACTACTCCCCCTGACTGAGTAGATGATTCTCCCTGTGAACTCCATGAGGTTGACTCAGGAGTTGGTGTATTCAAGATATCATCCATCATTCGAGTAGCCAACTCATCATCAGAAGGAGAGATAGGGATATTGAAGGACTTAAAGAATCCATCATAGTCGAAAAAGTAGGCGGGTCCTTTGCCACTAGGTGGTGTGGTATATCTCTGAACATCAACATTACACCACACTTCTACTAGACCCGTTGAGTTGTTGTAAACTCTCTTGTTCGGTATGTTGTATCCTAGTAAGATTCCTTCATCAGCCTTCTCGTTGAATTTACCTTCTTGAGTCTTTTTCAGAAGTGTACACGGTGCGCCAAATGGTTCAAGATACTCCAGATTCGGTTTACGTCGTTGTAGTAGCTCATAACATGTCTTTTCGTGGTGCTTGACTATCCGAACTCGATTCAGTGTATAACATGCATTAGCCACTGCCTCATTCCAGAATTGGATAGGCAGTTTTGAGTCTACCGGCATTGTCCGTGCTGTCTCTATCAAGCTTCTGTTCTTTCTCTCAGCAACACCATTCATCTAAGGCGTGTATGCAGAAGTGAATTGATGCACGATTCCCTTGTCCTTGCAGTAAGCCTCCATCCACTGATTCTTAAATTCAGTCCCGTTGTCTGAGCGTACTTGTCTCACCATTAGCTTGTAGAGAGATTCCAGTGGTGGTTACTAACTCCTTGAATGACTCAAATGTTTCTTATTTGGACTTAGAAAGATTACCCAAGAGAATCTTGTGTAGTCATCAGTAACCACAAAACAGTACAAGTCGCCTGCAATGCTCTTTGTACTGACTGGACCAAACAGATCCATGTGAAGAAGTTCAAGAGGAAGTTCTATTGAATAAACTTTCTTTTCCTTATGAGACTTCTTCGTCTGTTTGCCTTTCTTGCAAGCTACACAAAAATCAGGAAGTTGGAAATTCTTGACATTAACTCCTCTCACAGATCCTTCTCGATCAAGTGACTCATCTTCCGTTGATTGATGTGTCCCATTCTCCTATGCTAGGAGATGGAGTCCTTCTCAGTGACTTTTCATAGAAAGCACTGAACTTCATGGTTAGTTGTTGAAGCTATTGAGAGATCCAACACATAAGATCTTTATATCTTGAAGCCGTCATCAGAACTTGGTCCTCCGGAATCACGTAGTTTTCCTTCAGGACGTAACACTTCTTATTGTTGAATATGACTTTAAAACCTTTATCACAGATTGGGAAACAGAAAGTAAGTTGTTTTGAAGTTTCTGAACGTAGTTCACCCTATCAAACTTAACTTTATGATTTCCAGCTTCTCCCTGAGCTGTGATATAACCTCCTTTGTTTCCAGCAAACGAAACATGCCCTCCTTTTATTTGCTTGACATTCGATAAAAGAGCCCTATTTCCTGTCATGTGCTTGGATGCGCCGCTGTCTACAATCCACGTGTTGGTTTAAACACTGTAGCGAACACCCTGCACATACAAACTAAAACCATTAGTTTAGGTTAGGAACCCACGCCTTTACTGGCTTGGGTTTCCTAGAGGCATCACAAATCAAGAATTCAACCCATTGACCCTTAGAGGGTGAGGGTAGCTCAGGCTCCTTCTTGTCATCATTACTAGACACAGAGGATGACTTCTCTTTCCATAAGCCAGATTTGTGCAATGCCTGTTTGTGATAAACAGTCGACTGGCTGACGGTTGAACTTAGGTTCGCTAGTTCTTCTAGGTGGAGTTAAAGAACTCCTCGTATAAGACCTAGGTTTTGAATTCTGAAGTTCAATCTTCTTTCTAGGTGTCTGATAGTGAGGACAAAAGGAAGCAATGTGTCCACATTCTCCACAGTTAAAGCACGACCTGCTATCGACTTTATGATTAAACTTTCTTTGTGGAGATGTGTGTGACACCCTAGTAACATCACTTAGTTTGGGTTTTGACTCTGTTTCTTTTGATGTTGTCTCCTATTTAACAAATTAATTGTTTTAACATTTTTAACATCTTTTTCCGTTTGGTTAACTGGTTTTTGACATGAAGCTTGTGAAGTTTAACATTAGTAGTCCTTTTAGATTCAAATTTGACTTTGTTTGACCCGGACTCTATATTAACCTTTTTCAAATTCTTTTTCCAGATTAACACAAGGCATTTTACTCTTTGCCTTTGAAGTGGCCTCTTTTTGTTTTATTTCAGATTCAATTGATGAACATGAGGAATCCGGATCACTAACAAGAGGGGTAGATACCACATGATCCTTGATGGGATTGTTATTTATTGGTTATTCTTCGTGTTCATCAAGGTCTCAGGTGGTGGTGGAACCACTTATAACCCAAACCCTCCCCGTTGTTTCTTTCTCTCACTAAGTGTTGGACAATGTGTGATGAACTTGTCCAGCTTTGCAGTTTTTGCTTTAATGAGTTTACTTCTACTTCTAAAACTGCCTTTTGCTTCTTAGTGTCTTCTAGGGTGTTAAGATAGTACCTAATATCATTAGCTTGGTTAAATGCAACTACTTTAGTTTCCCTAAGCTGTTTAGTCAAAAGGTCTATCTTTTCTTTGTAACTTTGCTCATTTTGTTTTAAAACTCTATTAGCCTCAGTGCATAGTTGCAAATCCTTTACTAAGTTATCATTATGATCTAATAACCTATCAAATTCTCATCTATGCTATCACTAAAAGTATCACAATCAGAACAAGCATGGTTTTTAAACAGTTGGTCAGTTGTACATACCTGAGGAGGTTCAGCAGAGTTAGCCATCAATGCAGCATCAGGTGTCTCTGTCTCTGGTTCTAGTGGTTCTTTCTTTGCTGTTGAAATCTCTTCTTCAGGCTTGAAGCTGACCTCAGTTGCAGTTGTCTCTTCAATATTTGACATCGCTATCTCAACTGCAATATCTCCCTCACTCACGGAATCATCATCTAAATCTTCTACACTAGAAATATTAGATTCCCTTGGACAGACACACCGAAAGCTCCAGTCCTGTCCTTCATCATTATGAGCAGTCAAGGCTTTTGGATCCTTGCTTGATGAAGTAAAACTGCTAGCTTGCTTGTCTTGACGAGTGAAAGACGAGAATGGGTTCCCGTTCCCAGTCTTCTTTGCCTTCACACATTCTCTCTCTAAAGTGCCCCTTTTCTCTATAGTTAAAGCAGGTCACTTTACTGTTGTCAAAGCCAAATGTGGTATCCTTAGTAGCAACGAAGTTCTGTCCGGTCTTTTTCACAAACTTCTTCGCCCTCCGGACAGCACTAGCTAAGGCCCACATAATGTCCATTCTCTCCAGCTCCATTTCATCCACCTGCTCGTAGTCCTCATCTGCCAAATGGCAGTTTCTGATCTTCCTAGCAACAAGTCCATCATAAGAATGAACCACTGCTGCCAGAAGATCCATGTGCTCTCGAGCTACTTCCACAGTCACATTACCGAGGTTCTCAGTCTTCAGTCTAGTAGCATTCACTTCAGTTCCAATGTAATGGGTACAAGAAGACCCTGACGATCCTGAACCTGAAGGAGAAGCTTGTGAAGGACCCGATGAGCTAGACAAAAATGCAGTCTGAAGAGGTGCTCCACACGTCTTAGCTTGAGGCGTGGCATTGTACAAAGCTAGATTCTGAGTGTGCGAAGACTTCTGAGCTCTGTACTTCATCCTAAGCGCTTCTTCTCGCAGCTTTAGAATGAAGTCATTGATATCCAACTTTGCTAGCATCTCATTCTGTCTCAGATTTGACACAAATGAAGCCCACTTTTCCAGCAATCCGTCTGCGAAATTTGACACCTTTTCTTCCATGGTAGTAGCAATACCATGTGTATGCATTTCACACATCAGATGGTAGAATCTATCAATGACATCGTCCAAACTCTTGTTTCTCATCGATGAGAAGTTGTCAAATTCTTTCTTCAGTTCCTTAGCTTTAATTGCCTTCAGCAAAGCATTCCCGTCATATCTCTTTTCCAGCTCATCCCATAATTTCTTGGCCTGCTTATTCTTCGAGTACTGGTGGAAAATATGTTTAGGAATAGACTGTGTAATCAATGCATAAACTGTCTTCTATGCATTATACTTAACTTTCTGAGCATCAATCATCCCTCCCAAAGTAAGCTTTACCCCATCTGCTCCCACTGGCATACTATACCCAATCTCCATAGCTTCCCACAAATTTGGATCCACTCCATTGAGGTAGATCTCAAAACGTTGTTTTCTAGTGGGGAAACTCATCTAACGTTAAGAGTTTTGGTGGTTTATTATGATTCCCCACTTCACTCTCAAGCAACAGTAGGTTCTGGATCTTTGAGTCCTTGCCGACATTAAACGCTGACATCTGATCTTCCATTTTGATTAACTTTTAAGTGTACTAAACAAACTGTCAAACTGGTGCGACTAGGTGATCCGAATGGGCTATCCGTGCGAATGAACTATGCGATTAGTTCAATCGTGCGGCTGAACTAAGCGATTGGTTCAGTCATGCGAATGAAGCTGATGCGTATGAACACTGCGAACAGATGGTTTAGTCGTACGAATGGAGATGCGACTCAGTCCAATCGTGCGTCTGGTGTATGCGAATGAAGTCCAGTCGTGCGAATGGCTCACTCGTGCGACTGAAGCTACTGTTTTGCGAAAATTTCTAGGTTAAACGTGTTTTAGCCGTAAAAATTAGAAATTTCGCAAACCCTAATCGCCTAAGGCCGTAGAAACCGATACTTGATGAGCAGGGAACGTCCAAGACAACTTTTGACACAAAGATTGCGTTTTCTTAGTGTAAAAACACAAACTTTTTATCAATCTTGATTGAATCACAAGCAATCAAGAGCCAAAGCTCTGATACCACTTGTTAAGTCGGTTTTTGGGGATCGATAAACATCCGAGCATGTTCTTGACAGAAGGATGAACAACCAAAACCAAAAGTCAAATCAATAACACGAACTATCAAATATTGGTTTCATTGATAAAAACCTAACGATTACAAGCTGGTTACAACATAAGAATCAAGACTCTTGGCAAGGGGAAGATCGAGCATGATCTCCCCTCTCATCCGGCAGCCCTACGCTCCGGGCAGACTTCCTCTTAGTCCTTTTCTCTCTCTACACATTGAAACTGGTATATATAGGCCTCGACCCAGATTAGATGCGACTGGGCCCATTCGTGCAATTGGACCATACGTATGGTTCAATCATACGACTGGACCATGCGTATGTTCAATCGTATGACTCAACCATACTTATGGTTCAGTCTTACGAATGTCCCAATCGCATCTCTCAGTCGCACAGCTGGTCCATTAGCATGGCTCAGTCGTACGACTGAGTCTCATTCGCATATGCTCCTGCGAATGACCCAGTTTCATGTGTTTACAACATATCAGGTGTATAACATTAAGCCTAGACTATTCGACAAGCGACAGACACACTATATATGACTATATATGCTCCAACACACAGTCCGCGTCAAGGGCTCCTCATCCGACTCTTCAGCCTCCTCACCAGGTATGAAGTCCTGGTGGAAACTCGCTGACTCAGCTATGTCGCCTGTTGGGGCAGATACTAGAGGTATAACATCTGAAGCTGTGCCCCTCGATGGAATAGGCATATCATCCCTAGCATCCCCACTGTCATCATCGTCTGAATCACGCTCTAGGAGCAATAACCTCTCATCGTCTGAATCGCTGTCATCATGACGCCACTTGCGTCTACCTGGCGTCACATATCTCTCATTGGCCAGATGGCCGATCAACCTCTTTACCTGGGGCTTAACCTACTTACCCCGGTAAACTCTCATACGACCCCGAGTTGTATCATCCATGATCTCTAATGTCACCGCATCGTGGCGCTCCTTTGGTAGGGATGGAAACTTCTCACTGAAGATCAGCTGCAAGAATCTGGGGTACATACAAAAACCCTCCTTCCCCTTGGCCTCCAGATTCTCCACCAGATATGAGATATGAGAAGATCATGCTCGAGAAGCTGAAAGGGTGGTTCAGCACTAGTGCCACATAGGCATTCTGAATCTAGTCTGACAGGTCATCAAACCCACCCTTTCGAGAAGCAATACACTTCAGGATCACGTGCGCCAAGTACTTATACTGGGGACACAGGTTGCTCTTGTTGAGCACACCTAAGTTGATGTCCCCAGCGTACTTAATCCTGAGAAAGCAACCTCTGACTGTAAATGGATGTAGTCTGGTGGGGTGATCAGTATCGTCCCCAAACTTAAGTACTCTCTGGATGTCAGCTGCTGTAATCTTAATATCATGACCATGAATGGAGCTCTGTATGCTGTAAGGCTCACGTGAACGATCTACGGAGGCATTTTCCCAGAAAGCTTCATGTAACGACCTATAAGGAGTACACGGTGTGGATATGGCTTTATGTATCCGAGAACGTCGAAGGAACGCAATGATCTCTGTAAACTCGGCCCCATTCCGAGTCGTATGGTCCAAATGAGCACATATATTGTGCTTTGGATTGATGGACCATCTATCAGCCATTGACCTGAAATACAAGACACAGAACCATTAGAAAGTCATACATTCAAAATTTAGTTCAAGGTGTATAGATTAAATTCAATCTGATTTATTCGTGCGAATGAATCATGCGACTGAAGTCAGTCGGTTGTCCATTCATGCGACTGAGCTCATTTGGGTGAATGAGACATGCGACTTAGTTCAATCTGTTGGCTGAGTCTGCGATTGGTTCAGTCGGCCGACTGAGTTCATTCGCATGGTGCATTCGGCCGATTGACCCAATCGCAAGATTCAATCGTGCGATTGGAGTTCATCCGGTCGACCACTCGCTTGTCCCACTGTTCAGTCGCCTGTGGTTCGAATCTTGACCAAATCAAGTAATTTAACATGGTTTAATGGTCCATTAGACTCTCCATCTTGTCACTAATAACCTATTAAACTTAATTTTAACATTTTGCTTAGTTTATGTTGGTTATTCGGTCATTTACAGTCCGGTTCTTGTTTCACTCGAATATCACAAATGAGGGTTCAATGTCTTCTGATTTTAGTAAGAATTCATTGCAATATACCTGTATAACCGTCAACCCATGGCAGAAGATCAATAAAGATGTAAAAACAAGGTCTAGAGGAATTTCGGCAGAGTAACAGTACTTGGTGCGATTTAGGAGCGATTGAGGGTGATGAGTGGAATGTGATCGACTATGGCCCTTTAAATACTGAAGCTGAGTTCAATCGGCCGACTGGCCTCATTCGCTCAGTTCATTCGGGCGACTGAAGCTCAGTCGTGCGATTGGCCCAGTCAGTCGCATTCAGTTGGCCGACTGAGTCTCAGTCGGTCGACTGACTCATTCGTGCCCTTTCATTCGCACCTTCAGTTAACCGACTAAGTCTCAGTCAGTCGACTGACTCATTCGCACCCTTTCATTCGGTCGAATGGATCATTCTGATAAGCCATTCGGGTGAATGGCTCCATCTCATGTCCAGTCATGCGAATGGGATCCATTCGCATGGTTGGTCCATACTTATGATCCAGTCGTGCGAATGGCTTACACTTATGAACATTTAGCACTTAAACCCTTTTTTACCTGTTGAAATTAACATTATGAGCATTTGATCATCTCAGACATGATCATTTTAACTTGAAAACTTTTTGATCACCTCAGATGTGATCCTTTTAAACAATTTAGTCACCTCAGACGTCACCCTTTTAAACTTTGAAAACACATGTGGCCATCTCAGACATGACCCTTTTAGGTGAGTTAACCCCATACTGATTTTCATGATATAGTCCAACGAACAAACAAACTAAAATGACTAACTAACTAGAAACTTAAACTAAATACAAAAATAAAACTTGTTTTTGACTTTTTGTGAGAGATAAATCCTAAGATAGACATCTACTGGATTGGTTCTAGAATAGGCTGCTTCATTTAGTTTGACCACACCTGGACCAATTCAATTTTGGAATCACACAGGCAAGTCAAATCATTTGGACTTTTTATCAAAACCTTTTGATGCTCATTTCTTGGTTATCATCAAGAGTCGTTAGCAAATTTAGGAAATCGGACTGGTACTATTAGATTCCCACATTGATTTGAACTTTCAGGAATTGCAGCCATAATGATTGTCAGTATATTTGTCCTCTTAAATCCATACACAGACTTAAACACAAACTGGTGATACTTTTAGGTTTAATTATTTCAACTAACATTTTTGGATCCCACACTTATATGGTAATCAACATTCCTTAGCAGCTTTTGAGCGGTCTACGGGTATTTTTACTAGAAGAGACTATTCTTAGAGCTTTCAAAGAGAAGCCAATCCTCAGGTCAGTGCCATTGCACAGCAGAGAGGCGGCAAACAACAATGAATTCTAGAATATCTAGGTTATGCTTATCCTCAGGTCAGTGCCATCGCATAGCAGAGAGGCACACAACCTATCTTCTTGTTAGAGCAGCTAAATTTTCTTTTGCACAGAATACACCAACAACATATGTCATTAGCTTGATAGCATTTGTCTTTCATTTTTTTCGTGCTTTGCTCTATTTATGGTCATCCGCACACATTTGTGGCATTTACATGCTCATTACCCCTTATTGGAATAGTGTTGATTGTGTTAACCAGTGATAAGATGGCAGCCCACAGTCAGTTGAACAACTTAGTTTGATCTTGAGATCACCAGTTAGGTCTAATCATCTAGTGTGTTGAATCTACCAACATATCATTTGTGGTCTAGCAATCCCTAGGTCTACTTTCTTTGTGTTACCTTAGTAGTTACCAGTTTTTCTATCATCTTCCCTTTTATATTGCTTAGACTACACAGACTTATACTTTGAATTTTGCATCTTTTCTAAATTAAATTTTTAAAGTCTCTTTTGATTTGTTCATGTGTACTATCATTTTCCAAAAGGTTTGAATCGGTATCACAGATACGATCTACCTTATATCAGTTATATACTCCTTCTCCCTCGTTATTTTATTTTATTTTATTTTATTTTATTTTATTTTATTTTATTTTATTAATATTACTAGCTGACCTACTCTCCCCTAAAATTCTAAAATCATACTGGATTTAATTATTTTAGGATTTTATCAGACAGCTAAATAACATGAATTTAATTTAAACAGAATAAAATAAATAAGGAAAAATAAAAAAAATATAACTAGAATGCATCGGACTACACATGATCATCATCAGGAATAACATCACTTTTCTTTTTAGTGTCGTTGACCTCTAACAGATATAGAAAACGTGGTTTATCAATGGCTTTTGTAAAGAGGTCAGCGCGTTGAAAGTCAGTATTAATTTTTACCACTTCGATTAAGTTCTTTTCAAAACAGTCTCTTATGAAATGGTATTTAATACCGATGTGTTTGGTCTTTGGATGTTGTACCGGATTTTTAGTTACTGCAATTACAACATAATTATCAACAAAGATAAGAGTAGAAGAAAACATTAACCCGTAATCCCGCATTTGATGTTGAATCCAGATGATTTGTGAACAGCAATTTGCAGCAGCGACGTATTCGGCTTCACAGGTTGACAATGCAACCGAGGTCTGCTTCTTACACTGCCAGGTAACTAATCTCCTCCCAAACAATGAACACCCTGCTGATGTAGACTTGTAGTTCATCTTGCAGCCCCCGTAATTCGAGTCACTATACGCCATGAGCTCAAAGTCATCATCATGAGGATACCACAACCCAAGTGTGGGTCTACACTTCAAATAACGAAAGATGGTTAACCTTAGGCTTAGCCTGATATCTAGAACATAAACATGTAGCATACATGATATCAGGTCTTGAGGCAGTGAGATACATGAGGGATCCAATCATTCCTCGATACATTATGGCATCTACCAGATCTCCATTTTCGCCAGGTGCTATATCATGATTGTAGTAAATGGAGTCCCAGCAGCAGAAGCATTCTCCATGTCAAACCGACTGAGAATGTCTCCCACATACTTGGTCTGATGTACAAAGATCCCATTTCATCTCCCCGATAGCACTCATCTCAAACTCTTTCTTCATAACTGCTTCAAACTCTTTGCATAATTCTTTGTTCTTTGAACCGAAGATTATGTCATCGACATAGATTTGTACTAGCAGTAGGTCTCTATCTTTTTCTTTGATGAATAGTGTGCAGTCCATGACTCCCCTACGAAAGCCGTGTTTCACAAGATGAGTGAGAGTTTCTCATACCAGGCCCTTGGAGCTTGATGAAGCCCGTATAAGGCCTTGTCGAGTTTGTAAACTCTGTCCCGATGATAAGGATCTTCAAATCCCTCGGGTTGACTGACATAAACTGTCTCTCGAATTTCCCCATGAAGGAATGCACTCTTCACATCTAATTGATAGACTTTAATCTTCATATACGATGCATAGGCAAGGAAGATACGGATGGCTTCCATCCTTGCCACGGGTGCAAACACTTCATTGTAGTCAATCCCCTCGACTTGGCGAAATCCCTGAACAACCGGTCTAGCCTTGTTCCTGATAATGACCCCTTGGTCATCCTTCGTGCATTTCAAGACCCATTTGGTGCCAATGACCTTAGCAGCTTTAGGTCTATCTACTAAAGTCCATACTCCTAACTTCTTGAACTGAAAAAGTTCTTCTTGCATGGCACTCACCCATGCTCATCGTTTAGTGCATCACTGACGTATTTTGGCTCAAACTGCGAGACAAAACACCGATAAGCACCATCATGAATGTATCCCTTTTCCATAACAGAGGCATAATCAGCTGAGTACAGCTGATTTTGGGTTTGTACTCCTGATCTAACATCCCCAATGACATTGTCTAAGGGATGATAGATGTTTAGACGTGATCCTGGAGTAGTAGGAACAGCTACCTCAGAGCCAAGATTTTGAACATTTGGTTCTGCATCTGAGGTAGAAGGAGTTTGAGGTTCCGAAGTCAAAGGTGCATCACCGTTAGATGTTTATGGACTTTCAGGAACTGGAACCTGTTCCTCCTGACTGTTCTGGTCATCTTCTTCAGCTTCATCTTTAGAGGAGGAGTCACTGTCGTCGACTACTCCCCCTGATTTAGTAGATGATTCTCCCTGTGAACTCGATGATGTTGAATCAAGAGATGGTGTATTCAAGTTATCATACATCATTCGAGTAGCTAACTCATCATCAGAAGGAGAGATAGGGATGTTCAAGGACTTAAAGAATCCATCATAGTCGAAAAAGTAGGCGGGTCCTTTGCCAATATGTGGTGTGGTATATCTCTCAACATCAACATTACACCACACTTCTACTACACCCGTTGAGTTGTTGGAAACTCTCTTGTTCGGTATGTTGTATCCTAAGAAGATCCCTTCATCAGTCTTCTCGCTAAATTTTCCTTCTTGAGTTTTCTTCAGAAGTGTGCACGGCGCGTCAAATGGTTCGAGATACTCCAGATTCGGTTTACGTCATTGTAGTAGCTCGTAACATGTCTTTCTGTGGCGCTTGACTATCAAAAATCAATTCAGTGTATAACATGCATTAGCCACTACCTCGTTCCATAATTGGATAGGCAGTTTCGAGTATGCCAGCATTGTCCGTCCTGTCTCTATCAAGCTTCTGTTCTTTCTCTCAGCAACACCATTCATCTGAGGCGTGTAGGCAGAAGTGAATTGTTGCACAATTCCCTTTTCGTTGCAGTAAGCCTCCATCCACTGATTCTTGATTCAGTCCCGTTGTCTTAGCGTACTTGTCTCACCTTCAGCTTGTAGAGAGATTCCAATGTGGTTACTAACTCCTTGAATGACTCAAATGATTTTGATTTGGACTTTAGAAACATTACCCAAGAGAATCTTGTGTAGTCATCAGTAACCGCAAAAAAGTACAAGTCGCCTGCAATGCTCTTTGTACTGACTGGACCAAACAGATCCATGTGAAGAAGTTCAAGAGGAAGCTTGATAGAATGAACTTTCTTTTCCTTATGAGTCTTCTTCATCTGTTTGCCTTTCTTGCATGCAACACAAAAATCAGGAAGTTGGAAATTTTTGACGTTAACACCTCGCACTAGATCCTTGTGAATCAAGTGATTCATCTTCCGTTGATTTATGTGTCCCATTCTCCTGTGCCAGGAAATGGAGTCCTTCTGATAGGATCTCAGCATCTAGTTTGATCGATTCGAATGATTTCAGCAGCGGAATAGAGTACCAACTAGCACAATTCGAGAAAGAATACCAAAGATATAGCAATGAATAGAATTAGTTATAGAGAGAGAAAGTTTCTGCAAAAGGAATATTTCATTCAATCACACCCTTTAGCATGGCTTTCGCAAAATTACAATTTACGTCATTCTTTCTTATATAACGAAAGATGACGTAGGCTGATGTCACTTGATAGTGACATCTAACCGTTATTTAACAAACTACTGAAACACTAAAACTACTGAAGTTGTGAAGCAGCTGACATCTTCTTACAAGAAGCTAAGTGTTTACTTATTACAAAACTACTAATAAGAAACTACTGAACTACAACGACTGAAGAACAAGCTCTTCAGTCGTTTTACAAAACTACTGAAAGTAAAAACATAAAACTACTGATAAACACAACTACTGAAGAAGTACTCTTCAGCTGTTGTGACAAACTACTGAAACTTCAGCACTTGGTCTTCAGACTTGAACTTTAGACGTTCCATCAGCTGATGACTTCAGTAGATGTCATCAGCTGATGTCTTCAGTCTTTGTCTTCAGGCTTTGTACATCAGTTGTTGATCTTCAGCACTTGTGAACTCTTCAGCTGTTCGACTTCAGCACTTTAGTCTTCAGCTTCAGCACTTGTGTTCTTCAGCTGTTGGACTTCAGCACTTTAGTCTTCAGCTGTTGAAGTCTTCAGTACTTGATCTTCAGCTGTTGAAGTCTTCAGCACTTGTCGAACTGCTGATGAAGCCTTCAGCAGTTGTTGTGATATCATGTGGGACTTAAGTTTTCTGATCTTGGCTCATTGGTTCTTTTTGTCCTATTAGGACCTGTATTCGACCGAAATACCTAGAGATCACGTGTATACTGGATCAAATAGTGCGGAATCCTATTTGATTGGCATCCAATCAGTGAAACACACGAAGAATCAATCAAGGATTGAAACTAACGTTAGAAATCGATAAGGATCGATCTAATGTGTTCTATGAACTTGGAGAACGATTGGAAGGTTTCTGGACGGCTAGGGTCGACTTGAATCGTACTTGATCGAATCTCTACGTTTTTCACGATTGAGTTGTATTTATAGGTTGGCACTATTCAATCGTGCGACTGAACCATTAGTTTGGTTCAGTCGTGCGATTGAACCATGCGGTTGGTTCATTCGGGCGACTGAGTGTTCAGTCGTGCAACTGCCAATCTTATGTTACAGTCGTACGACTGATCCAGTCTCCTGGTCCAGTCGTGCGACTGAGTCAATCGTGTGAAGTTCTTCGTGTGTATGGTTCATTCGCATGAGCCATTCGCATGGGAACTTCATTAAGTTAAGTTTGAATGTTTTAGTTAATTAATATAATATTATATGTAATCATTCAAGTAATTATAAACCCAATCAATTCAGTCACGACTCATTAATGAACTATTAAACATTATAACCAACAGACTATCAATATCAGTTCATTAATCATACCAAACAAGATCTATTACATCACATATCACGATCTAGGGACATACATGTATCAACAAACTCCCCCTTGGACCTAGATCTCTCTATGTCTTGTTTTCTTCATTACCTTCTCATATTTCTTGTACTTGTCCTCTTGTGTGACTCCCACGTGAATATCAAACGCGAAGCAAAGTCGTATAACATTTTGGAACTGGAGGGCTTGTACAATGTCTTGTGTGTCATAGAACAGTGGCCACTTGTATAATGTATAGACATCATTAGCAGACAAGTTAGTTAGCCACATTGGGTTGAATACCCTGACAGTATCCATTGATCCCCTTTGTTCAGAACTATGACAGCTTAGCAGTTCTCCAATCATAGTACCACCATTTGAAGTGTGGAGTGAAGTCCTGTGGCATTTCCCTGAGAGGGATTCTCGACATAGTGCGAGGAGGACTCCACTTCAACACAATCTTAGGTTTCCCAGTAATGGCATCCATCTCAGACCTTCTAATATACCTTGTAGGTTGTTGAGGTCTGAAGTTAATCCACCTGGTGTGGTACTCTTTCTTTGGGGCAGCTCCAAACCAGCCTGACATTTTTCTCGGTCAGCATACACAACAGCTTCAATTTGCCAGCTGGTTGAGCTCAAATCCAGGTAGAGTCTTTAGATCATGTGGAAATCTAAAGTACTCTATGCCCTTTTCCCTCTTAACGGCATAAACGTTAAGATCATCAAAATATGCCCATGCTATAATCCTGCCTGACACCGTAAGATGTTTCTTGACACTGTAGAACTTGGTGTAGGCATCCCTCTTCGGTGCATCACGTTGGGCTCTGACTTCTTTAAAACATTCAGCCCACTCAGCCTTTCGAATGTATACATCATCGTTGAGGCTTGGGCTGTTCCTTTGGTCTTTCCGCTTCCTGCTCCATCTTGTCTAGTACCTCAAACATATCACTGACTAAGGACTCACCCAGATTGGGGACCACATTACCCTCGTTGTCAGCGTACTGAGGGTACTCTTCAGCAGCAATATCTTCAACCTCAACTTCATCAATGTCGTGTAGTTCGTCGTCACTGGTTGAATCAGCTGTTGGAGCATCCTTGACAATGTCATCAGGATTGAGTCTGAACATCTCTGCCAGTTGCTCGTTAGAAAGGTCGTGAATTATTTCACCTTCTTCAGGGGTATAACTCACTGACCTTCTGACAATCCCTTGCAGATCAAGAATCATTGTGAGTTGAGACTTGATCTGTTGAAGGGGAGCAATATCAAACTCATCTCTGTGGTACTTTGGATCTGTTTGATTTACACATTTCACATTCAAATCATTAGTAATATATCAAACAAAATGCATTAAGTTAATATAAACATTCAGTACATGGTTTGTCAATACAGAATACAAAAGTAATTTAATACATAAACATCCACTATTTACTTTTATCCTGAATGCTAGTCTCATCATGTGAAGGTGCAGAAGCAGAAGCTGACTGATCCTGTGTGTTCTTTGTTCTCTTTTCTTGGCCTGGAGCTGAGACCGATTCAGCTGCTTCTCCTTCTTCAGTGTCTTCATCTGCGCACCACTCTTCGGTCTTCTCTTCATCAGAGTCACTGTCATCATCATCATCATCATCATCTTCATTATCTCTGTCTCCATCCTTTATCTTTAGAGGTTCCGCCTTTGATCCTTCAATTTTAGCAGAATGGTCCTCTTAGCCTTTTCCAACTCCTCTATCTGCTTACGTGCTATGACACTTTGCGCTCGGAGTTGGTCCAACTGAGTGTTCTGAGCAGCCAACTGCTGGGCCTGCTCCTCAATAACTCGATCCTGCTCTGCAATTTTCTGCGATTATGCAGCAGTCAGGTCGGTGAGCTAGCGGATCTGAGAGGTCTTTTCCTCATCAGCTGCCAGCAGTCGTAACACCATTCTATTTAAGGCTGACAGCTGTTCCTCTACCCCGATTGGAGGTAGAGGAGATCTAGCGGTGTGTGAGGGGTAGCTGAGGGCTCGGTTTGGTGGCTAGTGGTGTGGTGGAGGTGGTGAATATCGGGTCACGTCTGGATGATGGTGGTGGTGAGTGTGGGGTGAATGATGTAGTGGTGGCAGGGGTCTGGCTTGTGGTGATCGGTATGGTGGTGGTTGTGGTTGCTGTGGGGAGAGGTATGGTGGTGGAAGGTGGTCTGCAGAGGTGGTAGTGGTGGAAGGTATGGGGGTTGTGGTGTGATGAAGGTTACCTTACGCTTTTTCTTTTCTGACCATGGGGTTGAGCCATCTGCTTTCTCCTCGTTCCCTTCGAGGTGGATGCTCCCCCTTCAATCCCGCCTGAGGACCCCGGAGCATATGATGGATCAGTTTCTATATCTCCGGAGCATCTCGGTTGTTCACCAACAACCTTCAACCCGTGTTCTGTGGGAACCACTTTCCTTCCCACAGTCCGGGTCAATGGCTCCTCATCAGATTCATCCTCATCTTCATCGTGAAGAACAAAGTCTTGATGAAATCCTGCTGACTCAGTTACCTCTGCAGGTGAGACAGACACAGAGGGAACAGAGTCAGACACAGTGCCTCTGGATGGAACAGCATCATCCCCACTGTCATCTTCTTCTGAATCATCAGTAGGGAGGACAATTGGCTCCACGTCGGAGTCACTGTCCTCGTGACGCCATTGGCATCTCCCCGGTGCCACATAGCTTTCATCTGCTAAGTGGCCAATCATTCTTTTCACTTGGGGCTTAATCTACTTTCCCCTGTAAACTCTCATCCTACCCAGATTAGTATCATCCATTATCTCCAAGGCCACTGCGTCATGACTCTCTTTGGGCAACTGTGGCAGCTTCTCGTTGAAGACGAGCTGTAAGAATCTGGGGTACATACAGAACCCCTCTTTTCCCTTTACTTCCAAATTCTCCACCAAGTAGGAGAATATCATGCTGGAAAAATTGAAGGGGTGGTTCAGAACCAGTGCCACGTAGGCATTTTGAATCTGGTCTGAGAGGTCGTCAAACCCACCCCTCCTCGATGCTACACACTTGAGGATCACGTGTGCTAAGTACTTGTACTGGGGGCTCAGGTTGCTCTTGTTGAGCACACCTGGGTTGATATCCCCAGCGTACTTTAGCCTTAGGAAGCATCCTCTCACTGTCAGTGGATGTAGTTTTGTAGGATGATCAGCGTCCTCCCCGAACTATAGGACCCTCTGAATATCGGGGCAGAAATCTCAATATCATGGCCCAGTATGGAGCTCCTGATACAGTAAGGCTCACGAGAGCGGTCCACCGAGGCATTTTCCCAGAATGCCTGATGGAGTGATCTATAAGGCGTGCAAGAGTGGAGATCGCCTTATAGATCCGGGACCGTCTCAGAAATGCTATTATGTCGGTAAACTCAGCCTGTTCCTGGTGTGTGTGTGTGATAAATGGGCACAGATGTTGTGCTTTGGATTTATGGTCCACTTTTCTGCCATTTATCTGTAACACACGAGACATAGAACTATTAATACATAAGACATGAAGACTTCTGTCCTAAGTGTAAAGTTGACAGTCATTTTGATTCATTCGTGCGAATGAATCATGCGACTGGAGTCAGTCGCCTATTTGAGACATGCGATTGAGTTCAATCGGGTTTTGAGGCATGCGATTGAGTTCAATCGGTGTTTGAGGCATGCGATTGAGTTCAGTCGGCCGATTGAGACATGCGATTGAGTTCATCTGCCGACTGGACTCATTCGGGTGGTTCAGTCGGTCGAATGATCCAATCGCAAGGTTCAATCGTGCGATTGGAGTTCATTCGAACGACAGTCGTGCCCCACTGTTCGATCGCCTGTGGGTCGAATCTTGACCAATCTAAGTCTTTTAACAGTGTGTAATGGTCCATTAGCCTCGTCTACTTGTCACTAATAACCTATTAAACTCAATTTTAACGTTTTGCTTCATTTACATAGGCGATTAGGTTAATTCACAGTTCGGTTCTTGATTCAATACAATGTCGCTATTGTCGTTCGGTGATGTACTGATTTTGGTAGGATTCAAGGAGTAGTGTACCTGTAAAACGTCACTGGAATGTAAGAATATTAACCGCAATGTATATCAGAATCGGTGGCAATTTCGACAGGGTAACGGTAATGAACGCGATTCGGGGTGTTTTGGGAGTGATGAGTGAGATGTGATCGACTAAGACCCTTAAATACTGAACCTAGGTTCATTCGGCTGACTGGCCTCAATCGCTCAGTTCAATCGGGCGACTGAGGTTCAGTCGTGCGATTGGCCTAGTCAATCGCGTTCAGTCGGTCGACTGACTCATTCGGTCTCCTTCATTCGCCCCTTTAGTTGACCGACTGAGCCTTAGTCGGTCTACTGTTTCATTTTCCCCCTTCCATTCGGTCGAATGGATCAATTTCATGTCCATTCGGCCGATTGGAAGCCATTCGCATAGTTGGTCGATAACCATGATCCACTAGTGCGAATGGGACACACTTTGTGAGTTTACATTCATTTTTAACATTTACTATTCAGGCCCTTTTCACTTTTGATAATAACATTGTAAGCTCTTAACCAATTCAGTCACTTCAAACGTGACCTTTGACATTTTGAAAACCATGTGGCCATCTCAGACATGACCCTTTTTAGGTAAGTTAATTCCCTTCTGATTTCCCTGATGTAGTTCGACAGACACACAAATTAAAATAAACATAGGAACTTAAACTAACTACACAACTAAAGTTTATGTTTGGACTTATTGTGAGAGATAGAATCCTAAGATGGAAATCTAAGGGATTTGATTAGGAGTAGACAACTTCAACTTAGATTGATCATATCTGGACCAATTCAATTTTGGAATCATACAGGAACATCAAATCATTTGGGACCTGTTATTAAAACCTTTTGATGCTTAAATTCTCGGTGTTCATCCAGAGTCGTTAGCAACTTAAGGAAATCATACTGAAACTCTTAGATTTTCACATTGATTTGAACTCTTGAGAATGTAGCCACTAAGATTGTCAGTACGTTTGTCCACTTATATCCATACACAGACTTTTGACACAGACTGGTGACTGATTTAGGTTTAATTATTTCAGCTAACATTTGTGGATCCCAGACTTATATGGTAATCAACATTCCTCTAGAGGTTTTGAGCAGTCTATGGGTATTATTACAAGAAGAGACTATTGTTAGAGCTTTCAAAGAGAAGCCTGTCCTCAGGTCAGTGCCATCGCACAGCAGAGAGGGCGGCAAACAACAATGAATTCTAGAATATCTAGGTAGGTTATGCTTATCCTCAGGTTAGTGCCATCGCATATCAGAGAGGCACACAACCTATCTCCTTGTTAGAGCAGCTTATTTTATTTGACACAATATGCCAACAACATGAGTCATTAGCTTTATTGCATTTGTCTTTCATTTTTTTCTTGCTTTGCTCTAACTATGGTCATCCGCACACTTTTGTGGCATTTAAATGCTCATTACCCCTTATTGGAATATATTGATTGTGTTAACCAGTGATAAGATGGAAGCCCACAGTGAGTTGAAAAACTTAGTTTGATCTTGAGATCACCAATCAGGTCTAATGTCTATTGTGTTGAATCTACCAACATATCATTTGTGGTCTAGCAGCCTCTAAGTCTACTTTCTGTGTCACCTTAGGAGTTGCCAGTTTTCTATCATATTCCCTTTTTATATTGCTTAGACTACACAGACTTATACTTTGAACTTTTGCATCTTTTCAACCTTAAATTTTAAAATCCCTCTTGATTTGTTCCTGTGTTCTATCATATTCCAAAGGTATTGAATCAGTATCACAGACACAATCTACCTTATTTCAGCTAGTTACCCCTTCTCCCTCATTTTTTTTATTTATTTTTTTTAATATTAACTTGCTGACATAGTCTCCCCCTAAAATACTAAAATCATTTCGGATTTAATTATTTTTGGATTTTAATAAACAGCAAGATAACATGAATTTAAATATAACAGACAAAAGAAAAGAGAAAAACAGATAACATAAAATAAAATAAACTTTAACGACACGACATCGGACTACACATTATTCTCATCAGGAATTACCTCACTTTTCTTTTTAACGCCGTTGACCTCTAGCAAGTATTGAAAACGTGGTTTATCAAAGGCTTTTGTATAGAGGTCAGCACGTTGAAAATCAGTATTAATTTTAACCACATCTATTAAGGTCTTTTCAAAACAGTCTCTTATGAAGTGGTATTAATACCGATGTGTTTGGTCTTAGGATGTTGAACCGGATTTTTGGTTACTGCAATTGCAGCAGAGTTATCAACAAAATAGGAGTAGACGAGAATTTCAAACCGTAATCCCGCATTTGCTGTTGAATCCAAATGATTTGGGAACACCAACTTGCAGCAGCAACATATTCGGCTTCACAGGTTGACAATGCAATCGATGTCTGCTTCTTACATTGCCATGTAACTAATCTTCTCCCAAAGAATTGACACCCTGCTGATGTAGACTTGTAGTTCATTTTGCAGCCTCCATAGTCCGAGTCACTATACGCTGTGAGCTCAAAATCGTCATCATGGGGATACCACAACCCCAGTGTGGGTGTGCCCTTTAGATAGCGAAAGATCCTTTTGACCCCGATCAGATGATTGACCTTAGGTTTAGCCTGATATCTGGAACATAAACATGTAGCATACATGATATCAGGTCTTGAGGCAGTGAGATACATGAGAGATCCAATCATTCCTCGGTACATAGTGGCATCTACAAGATCTCCAGTCTCATTAGGTGCTATATCATGATTCGTAGCAAGTGGAGTCCCAGCAACAGAGGCATTTTCCATGTCAAAGCGACTGAGAATGTCTCCTACATACTTGGTCTCATGTAGAAAGATCCCATTAGGTGTTTGATCCACCTGTAACCCGAGAAAGAACTTCATCTCCCCCATTGCACTCATCTCAAACTCTTTCTTCATCACTGCTTCAAACTCTTTGCATAAATCTTCGTTCTTTGACCCGAAGATTATGTCATCAACATATATCTGTACTAGCAGTAGGTCACCATCCTTTTCTTTAATAAACAGTGTACAGTCAATGACTCCCCTGCGAAAGCCGTGTTTCACAAGATGAGTCGAGAGTTTCTCATACCAAGCTCGAGGAGCTTGATGAAGCCCATATAAAGCTTTGTCGAGCTTGTAAACTCTATCCCGATGATAAGGGTCTTCAAATCCCTCGGGTTGACTTACATAGACTGTTTCCCTTATTTCTCCACGAAGGAATGCACTCTTCACATCTAATTGGTAGACTTTAATCTTCATGTATGAGGCATAGGCAAGGAAGATACGAATAGCTTCCATCCTTGCCACGGGTGCAAACACCTCATTATAGTCAATCCCCTCGACTTGGCGAAAACCTTGAACCACCAGTCGAGCTTTGTTCCTTATAATGACTCCTTGGTCATCCTTCTTACATTTTAGTACCCATTTGGTGCCAATGACTTTAGCACCTTTAGGTCTATCAACCAGAGTCCATACACCTAACTTCTTAAACTGCAGAAGTTCTTCTTGCATGGCACTCACCCACGCCTCATCATTTAGTGCTTCACTGACATATTTTGGCTCAACCTGTGAGACAAAACATCGATAAGCACCATCATGAATGTAACCCTTCTCCATAACTGAGGCGTAATCAGCTGAGTATAGCTGATTTCGGGTTTGTACTCCCGATCGGACATCTCCAATAACATTGTCAAGGGGATGATAGACGTTTAGTCGTGATCCTGGAGTAGTCGGCACAGTCACCTCCGAACCAAGATTGTGAACATTTTGGTCTGCATCTGAGGAGGTTGGAGTTTGAGGTTCCGAAGTCGAGGGTACATCACTTGTGGATGCTTGTGGACTTTCAGGAACTGGAACCTGTTCCTCCGACTGTTCTGGTCATCTGCTTCAGTTTCATCTTCAGAGGAGGAGTCACTTTCATCGACTACCCCTTCTGACTGAGTAGATGATGACTCTCCTGTGTGGGATGGAGTATTTAGCATATCATACATCATCCTAGTAGCTAACTCATCATCGAGGGAGAGAGAGGATGTTGAAGGATTTGAAGAATCCATCATAATCGAAGAAGTATGCAGGTCCTTTGCCTGTAGGTGGTGTGGTATATCTCTGAACGTCGACATTACACCACACTTCTACAAGACCCGTTGAGTTATTGTAAACTCGCTTGTTCGGTATGTTGTATCCTAGAAAAATTCCTTCAACTGCCTTCTCGCTGAATTTTCCTTCTTGTGTCTTCTTCAGAAGTGTACACGGTGCGCCAAAAGGTTCAAGATACTCCAAATTTGGTTTGCGTCTTTGAAGTAGCATAACATGTCTTTCCGTGGCGCTTGACTATTAGGACTCGGTTCAGTGTATAGCACACATTTGCCACTGCCTCGTTCCAGAATTGGATAGGCAGTTTCGAGTCTGCCAGCATCCGGGCAGTTCTCTATCAAACTCCTGTTCTTTCTCTCAGCAACGCCACTCATCTGAGGTGTGTAGGCAGAAGTGAATTGATGCACAATTCCCTTTTCCTTGCAGTATGCCTCCATCCCTTGATTCTTGAATTCTGTCCCGTTGTTTGAGCGTATTTGTCGAACTTTGAGCTTGTACAGTGATTCTAGTGTGGTTACTAATTCCTTGAATGTCTCCAAAGTTTCTGATTTTGATTTCAGAAACATGACCCAGTGAACCTTGAGTAGTCATCAGTGACCACATAACAGTACGCGTCGCCTGCAATGCTCCTTGTACTAACTGGACCAAACAGATCCATGTGAAGAAGCTCAAGAGGAAGTTCTATTGAATGAACTTTCTTTTCCTTATGAGCCTTCTTTGTCTGTTTGCCTTTCTTACAAGCTACACAAAAGTCAGGAAGTTGGAAGTTCTTGACATTCACTCCTCTAACTAAATCCTTCTGAATCAATGATTCATCTTCCGTTGACTTATGTGTCCCATTCTCCGATGCCAGGAGATGGAGTCCTCTCAGTAGCTTTAGATAAGAAACACTGAACCTCATGATCCGTTATGGCAGCTGTTGACAGATCCAAGACATATAGGTCTTTATATCTTGAAGCAGTCATCAGAACTTGGTCCTCTGGGATCATATATTCTTTCTTCAGCACGTAACACTTCTGATTATCGAAGACGACTTTAAATCCTTTATCACAGATTTGGGAAACAGAAAGTAAGTTGTTCTGAAGTTGTTGAACGTAGTTCACTCTATCAAACTTGACTTTCTGATTTCCCACTTCTCCCTGAGCTGTGATATAGCCTCCTTTGTTTCCTGCAAAGGAAACATGCCCTCCTTTTATTCGTTTGATGTTCGATAAAAGGGCGTTATTTCCTGTCATGTGCCGGATGCTCCGCTGTCTATAATCCACGTGTTAGTCTCAGCACTATAGCGAACACCCTGCACATACAAAGTAACAGAATCAGTTTAGGTTAGGAACCCAAGCTTTGACTGTCTTGGGTTTCCCAAGGCATCACACATCATAAACTCCACCCATTGACCCTTAGAAGGTGAGGGTAGCTCAGGTTCCTTCTTGTTATCAGTATCAGACACGAGGGTGGATTTTTCTTTCCATAAACCAGATTTGTGCAGTGCCTGTTTATGATAAACAATCGTCTGGCTTACAGGTTGGACTTTAGGTTCACTAGCTCTTCTAGGTGGAGTTAGAGAACTCCGCTTAGAAGACCTAGGTCTAGAGTCCAGAAGATCAATCTTCTTCCTAGGTGTCTGATAGAAATGACAATCGGAAGCAATGTGTCCACATTCTCCACAGTTGTAGCATGACCTGCTATCAACTTTATGAGTAGACTTTCTTTGTGGAGAAGTGCGTGACACTCTAGTAACATCAATCACTTTAGTTTTTGACTCTTGGATGTTTGATGTTT
The DNA here is from genome assembly GCA_025506515.1 of Flaveria trinervia. Lineage (NCBI taxonomy): Eukaryota > Viridiplantae > Streptophyta > Magnoliopsida > Asterales > Asteraceae > Flaveria > Flaveria trinervia. The sequence continues at coordinate 60,874,585 of CM046455.1, forward strand.
TCTCTGGTGTAACAAACTTTACTGATTTAACCTGTTTTATTTTTTGGTTAACTGGTTTTTGACTTGTAGCATGTGAAAAGGTAACATTTGAAGTCCTTTTAGGTTCCGATTTGACTCTATTTGATCATGACTTTAAATTAACTTTTTCACATTCATTTTCCAGGTTAACACATGGCAATTTACCCTTTGCCTTTGAAGTGGCATCCTTTTGTTTCTTACCAGATTCAGTGGATGAACATAAGGTGTCTGGATCAGTAACAAGAGGAGTGGTCACCACATGATCCTTGATGGGGTTATTATTTACTGGTCTAGACTTGGTATTCATCAGGTCTCGGTGGTGGTGGAACCACTTTGTAGCCTAATCCCTCCCCGTTATTCCTTTCTCTCACTAAGTGTTGAACTATGTGTGAAGAGCTAGTCCAACTATGAAGTTTCTGTTTTAATGAATTAACTTCGACTTCTAGAACTGCCTTTTGTTTCTTAGTGTCTTCTAGGGAGTTAAGATAGTACCTAATGTCGTTTGCTTGGTTAAAAGCCACTACTTCGGTTTCCCTAAGTTGCTTAGTCATATATCTATCTTTTCTTTATAACAATGCTCATTTTGTTCTATTTGCCTCAGTGCACAGATGTAAATCTTTTACTAAGTTATCATTATGATCTAATAACCTAGCAAATTTTTCATCTATGCTATTCCTAACGTGTCACAATCAGAACAAGCATGGTTATTAAAAATTTGGTCAGTGGTACTTACCTGAGTTGGTTCAGAAGTATTAGCCATCAGTGCCGCATCAGATGATTCTGGTTCTATCGACTCTGGCTTTTCTGTCTCTGATGTGGAAACTTCCTCATTTGGCTTGTAGCTGACCTCGGCTGTAGTTGTTTCTCTTCACTATGTGACATTGCAATTTCAACTGCTATATCACCTTCACTCGCAGAATCATCGTCAATATCCTCGACACTGGCAATGTTAGATTCTCCTGGTGAGACAAACCTGAAACTCCAATCCTGTCCTTCATCATCATGAGCAGTTAGTGCTTTTGGATCCTTGTTCGATGAAGTAGAATTAGAGGGTTGCTTGTCCTGGCGAGTAAATGATGAGAACGGGTTCCCATTCCCCGTCTTCTTTGGCTTGACACATTCTTGTTTGAAGTGCCCCTTCTCACCACAGTTAAAGCAGGTCACTTTACTCTTGTCGAAGCCAAAGGTGGTGTCCTTAGTACCAACCAAGTTCTGTCCAGTCTTTTTCACAAACTTCTTCGCCCTCCGAACAGCACTTGCTAAGGCCCACATTATATCCATTCTTTCAAGCTCCATCTCATCCACCTGCTCGTAGTCCTCATCTGCCAGATGGCAGTTTTCAATCTTCCCAGCAACAAGTCCATCATATGAATGAACCACTGCTGCTAAGAGATCCATATGCTGTCGTGCTACTTCCACGGTCACATTACCGAAGTTCTCGGTCTTCAGTTTGGTAGCGTTTGCTTTTGATCCAATATGATGGGTACATGATGACCCAAACGTGTCTGATCCAGAAGGAGAAGCATGTGAGGGACATGACGAGCTAGACACAAAAGCAGTCTGGAGGGGTGCTCCAGATGTCTTAGCTTGAGGCGTGGTGTTGTATAAAGCTGGATTTTGTGTGTACGAGGACTTCTGAGCTCTATACTTCATCCTTAGTGCTTCTTCTCGCAACTTAAGAATGAAGTCATTTATATCCAGCTTTACAAGGATTCCATTCTGTCTCAGGTTAGACACGAATGTAGCCCACTTATCAGGCAACCCATCTGCGAAGTTGCTTACCTTTTCTTCCATGGTAGTAGCCACTCCATGTGTATGCAATTCGCTCATCAAGTGGTAGAATCTATCTATGACTTCGTCCAAACTTTCATTACCAATTGATGAGAAGTTATCGAATTCCTTCTTTACTCCTTTGCCTTGATTGCCTTCAATGATGCATTACCATCATATCTCTTCTCTAGCGCATCCCACAGTTTCTTAGACTGCTTGTTCTCGGAATACTGGTGGAAATGTCTTTGGGGATAGACTGAGTGATCAATGCATAAACTCTTTTCTCTGCATTGTACTTTACTTTCTGTGCGTCTGTCATCCCGCTTAATGTTAGTTTAACCCCATCAGCTCCCACCGGTGTACTATAGCCTATCTCAATGGCTTCCCACAGATTAGGATCTACTCCATTAAGGTAGATCTCAAAACGTTGTTTCCAGTGGGGAAACTCATCTAAAGTCAAAAGCTTTGGTGGTTTATTGTGATTCCCCACCTCACTCTCAAGCAGCAACAGATTCTGTATCCTTGAGTCCTTCCCCAGTAAAGGCTGACATCTGATCTTCCATGATGAATAGACTTATAATCTAATCAAACAAACTTTCACTGATGCGACTGAAGGATGCGAATGAGCTAATCGTGCGTATAAGCTCTGCGATTGGTTCAATCGTGCGAATGAACTGGGCGATTGGTTCAGTCGTGCGAATGAATCTGGTGCGTATGAGCTAAGCGAACGAACGGTTCAATCGGCCGAATGAAGGTGCGACTAGGTCCAATCGTGCGTATGAGCAATGCGAATGGCGTCCAGTCGTACGAATAAGTCAGTCGTGCGATTGAAGCTGCTGGTTTGCGAAAATTTCTAGGTTTGACGGGTTTTAGCCGTAAAAATTCGAAATTTCACAAGTTCTAATCGCCTGAGTCCGTAGAAACCAAACGTCGATGAGCAGGGAACTTCCAAGATCACTTTTGATGCCAAAGATTGCGTTTTTAGTGTAAAAACACAAACTTTTATGCAATCTTGATTGAATCAACACGTAATCAAGAGCCAATAGCTCTGATACCACTTGTTAGGACCTGGTATTCGACCGAAATACCTAGAGATCACGTGTATACCGGATCAAATAGTGCAGAATCCTATTTGATTGGCGATCCAATCAGTGAGAACACACGAAGAATCAATCAAGGATTGAAACTAACGTTAGAAATCGATAAGGAATCGATCTAATGTGTTCTATGAACTTGGAGAACGATTTGGAAGGTTTCTGGACGGCTAGGGTTCGACTTGAATCGTACTTTATCGAATCTCTACGTTTTTCACGAATTGAGTTGTATTTATAGGTTGGCACTATTCAATCGTGCGACTGAACCATTAGTTTGGTTCAGTCGTGCGATTGAACCATGCGGTTGGTTCATTCGGGCGACTGAGTGTTCAGTCGTGCGACTGAGCCAATCTTATGTTACAGTCGTACGACTGATCCAGTCTCCTGGTCCAGTCGTGCGACTGAGTCAATCGTGTGAAGTTCTTCATGTGTATGGTTCATTCGCATGAGCCATTCGCATGGGAACTTTATTAAGTTAATTTGAATGTTTTAGTTAATTAATATAATATTATATGTAATCATTCAAGTAATTATAAACCCAATCAATTCAGTCACGACTCATTAATGAACTATTAAACATTATAACCAACAGACTATCAATATCAGTTCATTAATCATACCAAACAAGATCTATTACATCACATATCACGATCTAGGGACATACATGTATCAATAGGTCCAACAAACTCCGCCTAAACCAATGCAGCCAAAACCTCTAATTGATTATTTTCCCACTTATTGTTGGCAGAATGGTTGGTCTTTTTCCTTCTTGATCAGTTGAGAAGATGACCCATATAAGCACTGGTCTGGGAATGATCTCTGATGATTGGTTGGCAATGTATGGATGGGAGCTCTGTATTGGGGAATTGGACACTGAGCTGTTCCCCCATCCATGAGACTCACTTCCCAACTATGAGCCTGTAGGATTCCCTGGTGTAGGCCTCCAAAAATACAATTTGTTCCTCCATGGTGAGCTCCTCTGCCTCACCATCGAAGAATCCTTCTGGCCCATAGTACTCAGACAAGAATTTGACCTGTTTTCCATTTTTGAGTACCACTGTTGTAATCTGTCTGTAAGCAAATTCATCAGGATGATGACCTTCTAACAGCAGTGGTAACTCATCCTTTCTGATCTCATTCAGCCTTTTATACACCAGCCCCTTTTTGATCATTCTGTTCTCCAACGTCTTTTGTGGAGGCATGTTTGAGGTGTAGGCCTTTTTGAAATCTTTTAGGATTTCCCAGGGTGAGACTACAAGGGCTAAGGAGATCACTTCATCTATAATCTTTTTCACTTGCCCATTGTATCTCTGAGGGATATTTTTCTTTTGTATTCTGTGAGCCACCCTGGGATCAGGCCAAATTCTTACTCTTTCTTTCACATACTGAAAAGTATGTCTAAGAGTATAAATCCTCTGAGCTTGTTTTTTCATATTAATGATGGAGGAAGTGGCTGCATATGCTTTATCTACTTTCCTCAATAACTCTTCATCGTGCAATCTGTGTTGTTCTTCTTCTTCCAATTCACTTTGATTGCATCTCTTTGTTGCTCAGGAGTTATTGCAAGAGAGAGATCTTTGGCCTTAGGCAACTGCAGAACAGCTGAGATCGGCAGCCTGTCTTCATCATCATATTCTTCTTTTTCAACCTCAACACCTTCTCTTCTTCTGCTTAGGTGCATCATCGGCTGTTGGTTTTGAGGGTAAGGGAGTTGGTTTTGTGGGTTGTGGTTGTGGTTGTTTTGGACAGGGAATGTTGATAGGCTGAGTTAGCATTTTGGAGGTGAGTGTGGCTTTTGAGTGTTTGGCTAGCTCAGTCCTGCTCCCTGCTCCTGCTTCATTCAAAGTTTCTATTACTAATCCCTTAGTATGCCTCAGACGAACAGATCTTGGAGGTTATGGCCAAGATGCTGTCCCTGGTCCATGATTTTATTTCGATCAATGATCTCCCAAGGTATTTGCTCATAAATCTGATCATGATCTCAAGTCTTTCTCTATCCATTGTGCTGTAGCTGGCCCATCTTTGTTGAATCTCTTCGATATCTAATCTTCTTATTTCAGAGTCCAGCTTTTCAGTATTGAAACCTTGCCTAAACAGCTGATCAATGATATTGTCCATTGATCTGCTGTGTTCAGCATCAGCCTCTTTAACCATTTCATTCATGTTTTTCTCTTTTTCAGCACTTTTCTTTTCTTATATGTGACATGAAAGTCCTTTTGAATTTCATGTACTTTCTCCTTTTCAGCTCCCTTGTCATTCTCATTCTCCTTCTCTTTCTCGGTCTCATACACACAGTCCTTCTCTATTTCCACTTCTTTGTCCTTCTCTTTCTCTTTCTCCTTCTCCATCCTCTTTCTTTTAGCTTTCACTGCTGGAATCTCCCCCTTTTTGGGTGCATTGGTTTTAAGGGTTTGATCAGCAGAAAGCTTTTGGCTCAGTACATCCTCCACCATAGGTTGTAAGACACAAGAAAGTCTCTCATCAACAGTTTTAATGACAAGTTCAGTATCTGCGTGTGATGAGAGATAGGGGATTTTGAGGGATAGCATCCATTGCTCAGGGGGGTTTTGGTCCTGAGAAATGGTGCCATAAATAGAGGCAGGTGGCTTAGATTCTTTGAGTGGCTGTGTGTTTAAGTGACCTTCAGAGGAAGGTGCCATCTGTTGGGTTGATGTGGTGGCAGATGGTCTTTCTCCGGAGAGAGTTGGTCAAGTAGTTTTTGCAGCCTACTGACTTCCTCCTCTAGGATATGTTCTGGGCAAGAACATCATAAAAGAAGCCCAGGTCATCATCAGCAGATGTTGAATCACCTGACCTCCTTCTTGTAGCAGGATGTACATGCACTGGGTGTAGACCTGATGTAGCATGTGCCCCTTTGTCTTGGACTTTGTCCTTCATCAGCTGTTGCCTCTGGTGAGGTCTTAGTTATGTTACCAACCTCAGTCTGATCATATGTTGATTCAGAAGAGGTGGCAGCCTCACCAGATGTTCTAATCTCCATATCCATACCAGGAGATAGAACATGTAACCCCGGTGCTGTGGGTTGCCAGAAGCATGTGTATCTCTTCCTCAATTGTTGTTGTTCTCCCCTTTGTTGGTGGTTGTAGGGGAGGAGGAGAGGCATGCAGCTAAGTCAGCACATTAGCAATTATAATGGTTGGACTTTGGGGGCATTTGCATGGGGAGAGGGGATAGAAGTTGATTGCATCTGGGGAGAGGGATGCTCTTCAATTATACCCTCCTCAAGTGAGAGAGGTCTCAGTAATGTGGTTTCCCCTGAAGTGGTTGCAACAGGATCCTTTTGAGAGGATACCTGTGCGGTTGTTGCTGGTTGAGTCTTTAACACTACTGGAGGGTTTGAACCAGTAGGTTTATCCTGTTTGGGTGGTACAGGAGCATCATCAGGGGACTCATCTCCCTGATTAGCTTGTTTGGGTTTGGATTTTGGCTTGCTGGGGACTTTGGATCTGGTAGTTGAAGCTGTGGGTTCCCTTTGCTTGGGTTTGAGCAAACGGGCAGCTTCTTTGAGAGATTGGTCGGAGTTATGCCTGGAGTATACCTCAGCTAGAACAGCTGGTGCAGGGACTCCAAGGCCAACAACGCCATCAGTTTGTAATTCATTTAAAATTATGGCCATCAAAAACCTGGGATATAATAGCCATCTGTTTCCCACAGGTTTCTGTGCCAGATCTTTGATTTCTAGAAACACAATTTGTGAAAAATTTAAAGTTGGTGTTCTAGAATTGAATATAATACCTGTTGCCACCGGGAAGACATTTGATCCATGAGGATTTCTTTGAGGCTAAGCAAACATTCACCATATGAAATATCAGTCTTTCAGCATTAGGCAAGTTCTTCTTCAGTATTGTAGCAGCTTGAAGATTTCCGTCGTACCGATTGTTGATGAAGGACATATCAGTTGTGCCCTTCAGGTACTCAGTCACAGCAGTAGCATCTTATAAATTTGGCACTCGACGAATGCTATCAGATGTAACCTCTACTTGTTTTTGGTTGACCAATGACCGAACATAAATTTGGCCGGAAGGCACATCAGTGTGAACGTAGGCATTGGACCAAAACTGACTTAGTGACTCTGGGTAGATGGCCGGGTTTAAGAGCAGAGCAGTACTATACCGAGAATCAGCCATTAGGTCTATGGCGTGATTGAACTTTGTCCAGAAGGCCGATTTCGTGAGGTAGGCGACGCAATTATGTCTGGGTTTTAAACTCATGGTTGCCATTTTTGAAAGTATGAAGGTCAGAAGAACGGCTAATGGAACGTTTGAGAAGAAGACAGGTATTTATAGGGTTGGAATAGGAAAAGGCTGAAAGAAAACTACTGAAGGTTTTGGTGTGGTCATCAGCTGTTTGAAACTACTGATGACGTGGTATTAACCTTCAGAGGTTTAAAACGACTGACAGTGGTGGTGTTGTCATCAGTGTAATAAAACAACTGAAGACTTGGTTTTGACCATCAGACGTTGAAACAGCTGAAGTCGTGGTGTTAACCAACAGTATTTATGAAACAACTGAAGGTCGTGGTTTTGACTTCATATGATGTAAACAACTGAGGACTTGGTGTTTGTCATCAGTAGTTGTGAAACTACTGAAGACAGTGGTTTTGCCATCAGTTGTTGTAAACAACTGAAGACTTGGTATTAGTTATTAGTAGTTGTGAAACTACTGAAGACTGTGGTCTTGCTTCAGTTTTTTAGAAACAGCAGTTGTAGAAACAACTGAAGAGAAATTACTAATCAGCTGTTTTTGTCAATTCTTAGCTTTTCAGCTATTTCATACTGTCCTCAACACTTACTCATCAGACTTTTCATCTGCTTTTCAGGTGTTTCATAGGACGTCAGTACTTATCTGTTTGTACTGATTTCAGTAGTTGTAACTACATCAGTAGTTTAGAACAGATAAAGTACTTCAGTACTTGTGAGGCATTTAGCCTTCAGTAGTTAAACAAACTCCTAAGGGTAAAGGAACTCATCAGTACTTATATGTGACATGGTTACCAATGATCATGAGTACTTATTACTGAGATCATCAGTAGTTGTCACTTATTCTAGCTGCAGCATACCAAGCCTTAACACCAGGTTGTGGAAAGTTGAACTATCCAAGGCTTAGTAAAAAGTCTGCAAGCTCATCAGCACTAGGCACAAACATAGGATTAATTAGACCCTTTTCAAAACAATCTCTTATAAAATGATGTCTAATTTCTATATGTTTGGTCCTAGAGTGCTAGACTGGATTTTTGACAATGCAAAGAGCTGAAGCACTATCCATTAATAACGGAGTCTTAGTCTCTGTAATGCCATAATCCAAAAGTTGATTCTGATGCCAGAGTACTTGGGATGTACAACTTGCAGCAGCAATGTACTCGGCTTCAGCAGTAGATGTAGCAACAGATGTTTGTTTCTTACTCTGCCAAGAAATCAAACAGTTGCCTAGGAATTGACATCCACCAGAAGTTGATTTCCTGGTTAACTTACACCCTGCATAGTCACTATCAGAGAAAGCAACTAATTTGCAAGAGTGCCCAGTGGAGTACCATAAACCTAGAGATTGTGTACCTTGCAAATATTTAAAGATCCTCTTGACTGCAATCAGATGAGACTCTTTAGGTGTAGCCTGAAATCTAGCACAAACACATGTAGCAAACATAATATCTGGTCTAGAAGCTGTTAAATACATCAAGGACCCAAACATACATCTGTAAAGCGTTTCATCAACAACTTTACCTTTCTGATCAACATCCAATTGTGTGGTGTTGCACATGGGAGTAGAACAGGGCTTACAGTTTTGTAAATCAAACTTATTTAAAAGATCTTTTGTATATTTAGACTAATGAATGAAAATTCCATCAGCTTTTTGTTTGATTTGCAAGCCTAGAAAGAATTGTAATTCTCCCATTGCACTCATTTCAAACTTCCTTTGCAGTAATTTTGTAAAATCATCATAACTGGGGATCAGAGGATGCAAATATAATATCATCACATAAATTTGAACAAGTAGCTTATGCTGATCCACCTTCTTAATAAATAAGGTTTTATCTATGGAGCCTCTAGTGAAATTATTTTGCAGAAGAAAGTTAGATAATGTCTCATACCAGGCTCTAGAAGCTTGTTTCAACCCATAAAGAGCCTTATCAAGCTTGTATACCTATTCTGGGTGTTTATTATCCACAAAACCTGGTGGTTGACACACATAAACTTCTTCTTTTATTTTACCATATAAAAATGCACTTTTAACATCCATTTGAAAAACTTTAAGATTGTGGAGTGCAGCATAGGCTAAGAACAATCTAATTGCCTCCAGTCTGGCTACAGGGGCAAAGGTTTCATCGTAATCAATACCTTCTTCTTGTGCAAACCCCTGAACAACCAGTCTGGCCTTGTTCTTAACAATAAGCCCATTTTCATCTGTTTTATTCCTAAACACCCATTTAGTGCCTATTGCACACTTACCTGGGGGGAGAGAAACAAGCTCCCACACTTGCTGCTTTTTGAACTGAAGAAGCTCAAGCTGCATTGCTTCAACCCAGCCATTGTCTCTAAGTGCAACATGATAATTCTTTGGCTCTAGCTGACTGATGAAGAGAGCATAGAAGCAAAATGGACAATTGACTTCTGGTTGAAACTCCAGCATTGATATCACCAATGATTTGAGACATTGGGTGATTCTTCAGCTCGTGATAAACAATGAGATCGTTGCAAGTGTTTGTAGAACCTTCAGCAGCAACAGATGTTGATGTAGACTCTTGAAACCATGTAGATGGTGGCAACTCAAATGAAGTTGAAGATGCAGAAATCTCATCAGCACTTGTTGTGGATGAAGCTACTGAAGCTACAGGAGCATCAGGTTTAGAGGACACAGGCAGTTGGTCACTAAACCTGAAGAGGTGAGTACTGCTATCATCATTAGCAGCAGCACCAGCAGTACCACCAGGTGGTGAACTGTTGACAGGAGCAACAGTAGGAGTTTGATAAGGAACATATTGCAGTATGTCCAAATCAAATAGCTCCATAGGGCTTTGTGGAATCTTGTCCTTTGGAGATTCATTAAACTTAACATGTAGAGTCTCTTCAACCATCTTTGTTCTATAGTTGAAGACTCTGTATGCTTTGCAAGTTGATGAATAACCAACAAAGTACCCTGCATCCACCTTAGGATCAAATTTTTGGAGTTGATCCCATGTGTTGAGAATGAAACAAGGACACCCAAAAGCTCTGAAGAATGAAATTAGAGGGGCCAAATGACGAAGAACTTCATATGGAGTCTTCATCAACCTCTGATTTACTAGAACTCTATTCTGTACATAGCAAGCTGTATTGACAGCTTCAGCCCAAAAAGTCATTGGCAGTCCAGAATCAGCCAACATGGACCTTGCAGCTTCAATAAGGGTCCTGTTCTTTCTCTCCACTACTCCATTTTGTTCAGGAGTTCTTGGATGCTAAACTGCCTTTTGATTCCCTTTGAGAGGTAGAACTCATCCAGTGTATTGTTTCTGAATTCTGTTCCATTATCACTTCTAATACACTTGACTGAGTGGGAATACTGCTTCTCAACATACAACACAAAGTTGATAATCTTCTGAGCTGTCTCATCCTTTGAACGCAAGAAGAAAGTCCATACAAATCTGGAGTAATCATCCACAATTACCAGACAATATTTCTTCTTAGCCATACTCATCACTCTCACAAGACCAAAGAGATCCATGTGAAGAAGCTGTAAGCAGGCAATGGACTTAGGTTCTTCTATGGAGGGAAATGAAGCTTTGTGCTGTTTTCCTTTCAAACAAGCAGTGCAGTTATCTTCAAATTTGAACTCCTTCATGGGCAGTCCCCTTACTAAACCATGGTTTATCAGCTGATTTATGTTTTTGAGATTAACATGACCCAGCCTTCTATGCCATAGAGTAGATTCTTGAGGGGAAGCCTTGGAAAATAGGCAAGGATGGCCTTTGAGATCTATTTTCTTGGAAGATCTAAGGCATACACTCTTCCTGTCCTATTGGCCTTCAGGAGAGTGTATTCATCCAACACCTTATCAATCAAACTTAGAACTTTGGATGACAGAATTCAACAGTTCTGACTGGTGAAAAGAGCAACATGGCCTTTGTCACACATTTGACTGACACTCAAGAGGTTGTACTTGAGATTTTCCACATGGTTAACATCATCAAACTTATTTCCCCATTGGAAACAAAGCCTTTGCCGATGATGTAACCCTTTGCATCATTGCCAAATGACACAAACCCCTTCCTTCCTTGAGAGTAGTCATTAAGAAGTGATTTGTTTCCTGTCATATGCATGGATCCTCCACTGTCTTCATACCAGATGCCTTTGTGGCATGTTGAAGAACCCTGCAAAACACAACAAATTAGTTAGATTTTGAGACCCAAATCTTTTTGGTTTTGGGTCTGTTCTCATCAACAGATGGTAAACTAACAGGTTTGTTGGAAACAACAGCCTGAGAGGAAGAAGATGGTGAAGAAGAGGATCCTTTGGCTTGGACCTCCTTTTCTGTGGTTTCAACATAGGAACATCTAATTGGTTACTCTTCCCAATAGATGTTGAACCATCATAACCAGCTGTGTCTGATTTTGTGATAAAGCGTTCAGCTCTCTAGACACATTGGCATTGGAGTTTGATAAGTTCCTATGTTGCACCTTCTTCTTTTGAGCAATCTCAGCTGTTACCTGTTTAACCCCTTCCTTTTTGGATTTCATTTTGGACTTAAGGGTTACAGGATTTGATGTTGCTGTACAAATGTGGCTTCAAACTCAGTTTTCATTTTAACCATTTTCTCTTTAATTTCCTCTTTATGTTTGAGTTTGGATCCTCTTTGGTACCAACAATCATCTGTAAGATGATTGAACATACCACATATTTCACATGGTTTCTTCTTCATCTTATGTTGATCATCAACTAAAGAGAATGAAACTACTGAAGACTTGTTCTTCAGCACTTAGGAAGCACTATTTGCTTTCTTGACTTCCTCTTAGTAGTCTTCAAACCCTTTCTACTGACAGTTTTCTTCTCTTCAGTGCTGACAGTAGTTAGAGTTTGAACTTCAGTGTTAAATCTTGCTCTCCAGTCCTTTCAGGATTTCCAGAAATAACTCCTTAGTTGATCAACTATTTGATCATGTGAGTGTCAGTATTTGAACCATCAAGATCAGCTGATAGGTTCAACGAGGGAATAATACTAACTTCACTTCTGATGGTGCTCTAACAGAAAGTGAATCACATGATGAGGTGGATTGGTTATTGCTTTCTCCATCAGATTTCACTTCTACTCTTGAAGCAAAATCTGTAGGAGGAGCAGTGTGATTATAACCAATGCCAAACTTCACATTGGAAGCTGATTTCTTACTAAGAAGCATTTCAAAACCTTTGAATGATTGTACCCATCGATCACACTCTACTTGGGTGACTGCAAGGGTTTCTTTGAGGTCTTTGTACTTTTCTAAAAGTACCTCTTCCCTAGCCTTATCATCAGTGAGTTGGCATTTAAGTTTATAAATCTCATCGTTTTTCTCTTTAAGCATAGACTCAAACTCAGCTTTTCTTTTGGAAATGATCTTTTCTGGCTCTATGTTCTTATTAATTAAAGCTACATTTGCTTCTCTAATAGAGGCAAATGCTGCTATGCATGTTTCAGAACATAATTTGGCCTTAGCCTCAGAGGATACCTGTGATACCTGTGATGAAGAGGCATTTGAGGATGATCCATCTACAGACTCCAGAGCCATAAGTGCCAGATTCCCAAAAGGACTATCACCACCATGTTGACCACACCTGTGAACAGTTGTTCATGACCAGACATGTCATCTGGTAAACTGCTCCAGTCAACAACTCCAGGGGTGAAGAAGCTGTGTTGTTGAGGTTAAGGAGGTTGATGAGATTGAGATGGTTGAGGCTTAGGAAGAGCATGTGGTTGTTGAGCAATGGGTGCTTGAACCTGACTGGTTTGTGGCATGTAATAACAAGGGTAAGGATATGGCATTGGACCCTGAGGAACAAAATATGCAGGAGATTGTGGTTAAGAATGATGACCAGAATTGACAGGATGTTGCCCTCTGTGTTGTTGACTATTGCCAGGGAAAGTCACAAAGGGTGCAGAAGAATTAGATTCAGATGATCTACATTCTCTAGCAAAGTGTCCAAGCCTGTGGCATTTGTGACACCTCAACTTACTCTTATCAAAACCAATTTTGGTTTTACCAGAGAGTCCTGGGAACTTTCTTCCAGTTCTTTTGTAGAACTTTTGAGATCTGATATTTATCAAGGCCATTTGGCTCAAAATATCCATCTCTTCTAAGTCATCATCAGCAATCCCCTTGAGATCATCCATGATGAAGCATAAATTGTCATTATTACACCCAGTAAACTGACTATCAACACTCACAAATGCAGAATCAGAAGTGTTTGAAGAGAAATCAATATGCTCATCATACTGGCATTCAGATGGAGCATATTCTGACTCATGACCAACCAAGGCAGTGTTGCCTGGTACAAAGTCTTCAGTGAGCTTACCAGATGAAGCCATTTCCTTTTCTGCTCTATCTCTCTTTCGAATGTAAGCAGTTTCCCATGAAGTTGGGTGAGAGATAGACTATCCAGATTTGCATTGGAGCGTAGGACAATTATATATGTGTCCCATCTCTCAGGCAGTGATCTGAGGACTCTGTGGTTCATTTGACTTTTGGTATATTCATGTTTAACCATTTTCAACTCAGAGATTAAGCATGAAACCGCTCAAACTGCTGAGTCAGAGTCTCACCCTTTCTATGAGCAAAAGTCTCATACTGTTGGGCGAGGATTTCCCTGTTGTTTGCTAAGACCTCATCAGTGCCACCAAATTGTTCTTTCAGTGCATTCCAAAGGTCATGAGCAGTTTCATGATGCATAAGCCCGGAATAGATTTCATTAGGCAGTGCCACGGCCAGAATTCCATGGGCTTTAGCATCAATCTCAAACAACTTCTTGTCCTCATCAGAGTATTGTTCCTTCTTCTTCGGAATCAACTGATTTGTTTCCGGATGATTCACCATTGGCTTATGTGGTCCATGTACCACGGATGTCCAACAACCTGAACTATTGACAGATAGGTGATGGAGCATTCTTCGTTGCCAAATGTTATACTCATTCCTAACCAGCATCGGAGGCTTGGTTGAGGAACCAGTATTGTGTGGATCATTAGAAGGTGTAGTCATTTTCGAAAATTCAGACAAATTCAAGATAAGCAAAACAAATTTAGCTCAAAACCACTTAGAACCTTAATTAAAATAGCCAAAAGCGACAGAACTTCAATCTCTATAACAGATTCGTGCGAATTTGCTAGTTCGATCAAACTTAGAGCAATGAGTAGTTTCAATGATCAATTGTTAGATCGATCAATGATTAACCTGCTCTGATACCATTTGATAGGATCTCAGCATCTAGTTTGATCGATTCGAATGATTTCAGCAGCGGAATAGAGTACCAACTAGCACAATTCGAGCAAGAATACCGAATATATACCAATGAACAGAATTAGTTATAGAGAGAGAAAGTTTCTGCAAAAGGAATATTTCATTCAATCACACGCTTTAGCATGGCTTTCGCAAAATTACAATTTAGGTCATTCTTTCTTATATAAGGAAAGATGAAATAGGCTGATGTCACTTGATAGTGACATCTAACCGTTATTTAACAAACTACTGAAACACTAAAACTACTGAAGTTGTCAAGCAGCTGACATCTTCTTACAAGAAGCTAAGTGTTTACTTATTACAAACTACTGATAAGAAACTACTGAAACTACAACGACTGAAGAACAAGCTCTTCAGTCATTTTACAAAACTACTAAAAGTATAAACATAAAACTACTGATAAACACAACTACTGAAGAAGTACTCTTCAGCTGTTGTGACAAACTACTGAAACTTCAGCACTTGGTCTTCAGACTTGAACTTCAGACGTTTCATCAGCTGATGACTTCAGTAGATGTCATCAGCTGATGTCTCAGTCTTTGTCTTCAGACTTTGTACATCAGTTGTTGATCTTCAGCACTTGTGAACTCTTCAGCTGTTGGACTTCAGCACTTTAGTCTTCAGCTTCAGCACTTGTGTTCTTCAGCTGTTAGACTTCAGCACTTTAGTCTTCAGCTGTTGAAGTCTTCAGTACTTGATCTTCAGCTGTTGAAGTCTTCAGCACTTGTCGAACTGCTGATGAAGCCTTCAACAGTTGTTGTGATATCATGTGGGACTTAGAGGTTTTCTGATCTTGGCTTATTGGTTCTTTTGGTCCAACACCTTCTCATAGCTTTTGATAGGAAGCACTGAACTTCATGATCCGTTGTAGAAGCCGTTGATAGATCCAAAACATAAAGGTCTTTATATCTTGAAGCTGTCATCGGAACTTGGTCCTCCGGAATCACATAGTCTTTCTTTAGGACGTAACATTTCTTGTTTTCAAATATGACTTTAAAACCTTTATCACAGATTTGGGAAACAGAAAGTAAGTTGTTTTGAAGTTGTTCAATGTAGTTCACCTTATCAAACTTAACTTTCTGATTTCCAACTTCTCCCTGAGCTGTGATATAGCCTCCCTTGTTTCCAGCAAACGAAACATGCCCTCCTGTTATTTGCTTGACGTTTGATAAAAGAGCCCTGTTTCCTATCATGTGCCTGGATGCTCCACTGTCTACAATCCACGTGTTGGTTTCAGCACTGTAGCGAACAACCTAAGGTGGTTCAGAAGAGTTAGCCATCAACGCATCATCAGATGTCTCTGGTTCTAGTGATTCTCTCTTTGTTGTAGAAGTTCCTTCTTCAGGCTTGTAGCTGACCTCTGTTGCAATTCTTCACTATATGACATCACTATCTCAACTGCTATATCTATTTCACTTGCGGAATCATCATCTAAGTCATCCACGCTCGCAATATTGGATTCTCCCGGAGATACAAACCTAAAGCTCCAGTCCTGTCCTTCATCATCATGGGCGGTCAAAGCTTTTGGATCCTTGCCTGATGATGTAGAACTGCTAGCTTGCTTGTCTTGACGAGTGAAGGACGAGAATGGATTCCCGTTTCTAGTCTTCTTTGGCTTCACACATTCTTTCTTGAACTGCCCCTTTTCTCCATAGTTAAAGCAGGTCACTTTACTCTTGTCAAAGCCAAATGTGGTATCCTTAGTAGCAACCAAGTTCTGTCCAGTCTTTCTCACAAACTTCTTCGCTCTCCGGACAGCACTTGCTAAGGCCCACATAATGTCCATTCTCTCTAGCTCCTTTCATCCACCTGCTCGTAGTCCTCATCTGCTAGATGGCAGTTTACAATCTTCCCAGCAACAAGTCAATCATAAGAATGAACCACTACTGCCAAAAGATCCATGTGCTCTCGAGCTACTTCCACAATCACATTACCGAGGTTCTCGATCTTCAGTCTAGTAGCATTCGCTTCAGTTCCAATGTAATGGGTACAAGAAGACCCTGATGTTTCTGATCCTGAAGGAGAGACTTGTGAAGGACCAGATGACCTTGCAACAAAAGCAGTCTGAAGAGGTGCTCCAGACGTCTTAACTTGAGAAGTGGCATTGTACAAAGCTGGATTCTGAGTGTACGAAGACTTCTGAGCTCGATACTTCATCCTTAGTGCTTCTTCTTGCAGCTTTAGTATGAAATCATTGATGTCCAACTTTGATAGCAATCCATTTTGTCTCAGATTTGACACAAAAGAAGCCCAACTTTCTGGCAACCCGTCAGCAAAATTTGACACTTTATCTTCCATGGTGGTTGTGACACCATGTGTGTGCAGCTCATTCATCAAATGGTAGAATCTATCAATGACATCGTCTAAACTCTCTTTTCCCATCGATGAAAAGTTGTCAAATTCTTTCTTCAGTTCCTTAGCTTTAATTGCCTTCAATGAAACATTCCCGTCATATCTTTTTTCCAGCTCATCCCATAACTTCTTGGCTTGTTTATTCTCTAAGAATTGGTGAAAAATGTCCTTAGGGATAGACTGTGTTAGCAATGCATATACTCTCTTTTCAGCATTATATTTAACTTTCTGTGCATCAGTCATTCCTCCTAGAGTAAGTTTCACCCCATATGCTCCCACCGGCATACTATATCCCATCTCAATAGCTTCCCACATATTTGGATCCACTCCATTGAGGTAGATCTCAAAATGTTGTTTCCAGTGGGGAAACTCATCTAATGTTATAAGCTTCGGGGGTTTATTATGATTCCCCACCTCACTCTCCAGAAGCAGTAAGTTCTGAATCCGTGAGTCCTTCCTGGTTGTAAATGCTGACAACTGATCCTCCATCTCGATTAACTTTAAGTCTCTAAACAAACTGTCAAACTGGTGCGACTGGGTGATGCAAATGGGCTATCCGTGCGAATGAACTATGCGATTGGCTCAATCGTGCGGCTGAACTAAGCGATTGGTTTAGTCGTGTGAATGAAGTTGATGCGTATGAACACTGCGAACGGATGGTTCAGTCGTACGAATGGAGATGCGACTCGGTCCAATCGTGCGTCTGGTGTATGCGAATGAAGTCCAGTCGTGCGAATGGCTCACTCGTGCGACTGAAGCTGCTATTTTGCGAATGGCTCACAACTTTTGACACAAAAGATTGCGTTTTTTAGTGTAAAAACACAAACTTTTTATCAATCTTGATTGAATCACACGTAATCAAGAGCCAATGCTCTGATACCACTTGTTAGGACCTGGTATTTGAACGAAATACCGAACGATTAACATGTAAACCAAACCAAATAGTGCAGAATCCTATTTGATTGGTGATCCAATCAGTGAGAACGCACGTAGAATAATTAAAGTATTGAATCAAATGTTAAGAATCGATTAGGAATCAATCTATAGCGTTCTATGAACTTGGAGTATCAACTTGGAGGCTTCTGGACGGCTAGGGTACGTCTGGAGTCGAAATAGAATGAATGCTCTCGTTTTTCCACGAATTGGGTTGTATTTATAGGTTAGTATTGTTCATTCGTGCGACTGAACCATTAGTATGGTTCAGTCGTGCGATTGAACCATGCGGTTGATTCATCCGCATGACTGAGTGTTCAGTCGTGCGACTGAGCCAATCTTATGTTACAATCACACGACTGATCCAGTCTCCTGGTTCAGTCGTGCGACTGAGTCATTCGTATGAAGTTATTCATGCGTATGGTCCATTCACATGGGCCATTCGCATGAGAACTTCATTTTGTTAAGTTTGAATGTATTAATTAATATAACATTATATGTAACAATTCAAACAACCACAAACCTAATTAACCAATTCAACATCGACTCATTAATGAAATATTAAACACTATAAATAACAAACAACCAATATCATTTCATTAATCATTCCAAACATTACATCAGAATCAGACAAACAAGATCTATTACATTCATATCATGATCTAGGGGCATACATGTATCAACAACCTAAACGAACTGGAATGTATTATTTTGATTTTAATTTGCTTTGTTGCCTTCACCACACAAAACCGGGACTTCCCCGGGAAATTCGCGAACAAATTTTCAACATCATGTTCGACGCAAGAAAGAAATATCAAAAAAAGGAATAACTTCCACCATTTTGTGAATCTAAAAGTGCTATAAAGAGGCAGACAAAAACATACGAAAGATGCCTGAACTATGGAAATTGGTCCTATAATAGGGAATTCAAAAAGAACCAAACCAAGTATTGATATGAATACACAGAACTATTCCGGTTGGGAGCTATTAGGCTTCAAGTCGAACGATCTTACGAAAGAAAATTTTTGTGTATCATGAGGTAAAAGATGAAGTACGGTTCTTGAAAGTAAATATGGTCTTGACAATCTGACCTTAAACGAGTTCTCAAGTTAGCATATCCCTTCTAACTTGAAATATGTATAGGGAGCTTGTTATTGCTTTCATTGTAGTTTATGTTAGAAAAATAATCCAAGACCATCACCAATTAGTCACTTTTTCCAATTATTCCATACTCGTGCCCGAGCCAAGTTTCAACCCATCAAAGACCTAACGATTTATGCAAGTAAATATCTAAGTAGGTGAAGATTTGATCCCTTAACAAGCAAATGATTTCACACGTATTCATACTAGGCAATTGAGCGTATTAGTCATACTTGAATATGACTCCATATATTCAGCCAAGTGTGAGTGCATCTTGTGAGAAATGTGGATTTTTACACGATAATAATCTTTACTAACTATTCTATTGCTTGCTAGAATACCATTTTACACATGCTTAAATATTTTACATTTGGATGAAATAACATTTACTTGAGTATTTCCCGAAATACATATTTATTATTTGATTTATTTGGTGTTTGGTGGAATTGTCATTATAAGTGATTTTGCTTAAGGACAAGCAAATTTCAAGCGTGAGGATGTTTGATGTGCTCTAAATTATACATAAAAACCTATCAAAGGCAAATCAATTATTCCTCAATATTTCCCTTAAAATGATGAATATGTACTTAAAAATGTTAAATTGTGTTTTCATGTGTTTGAAATGGTAAGATGGACAAAAGAATCATATTTGACATGAAATTGAAGCAATTCGAGCCTTGGAGTCCAAGCATGGGGTCATGTCTCATTAAGCACGCCCCCATGCCTTGCTTGGAACACACCCTTGTGCTAAATTGACACGGCCCCGTGTTTGGACATCTGATAGGATAAAAAGTATTGTCCCCTAAAAGCAAGCACGAGGTCATGTCCCATGAAGCACGGGGTCATGCCCCACCTCCGATACGGGGCCATGCCCCGTTTAGCACGGGGTCGTGCCCGACACAACATGCACATATGAGCCGACCAAATTTTGTAAGCATTGTACTAACGCAAGGTCGTGCTTAAGCACTCTAGAAAACCTATAAATAGAGGCCTAAGTTCACCATTTTGGAAAGCTTTGGTGGGAGAGTTACTCTATAGAATTCTCTTGGGAATCAAGTCTTCAGACCATTTGGAGGCTCGGAAGGTGCTTACAACACTTAGAAGAAGCTCGGGATTGCCTAAACATCATCCGTTGTGGATCACTAGTTTGATTGTCCCATTTCATCGATAATTTCATATCCATCTTCTATATTGTTATGTTCAAGCTCATTATGAGCTAGACTCTTATTATCATCCTAATTGGATAAAACTTATGTAATTTGTAATGAACTAATGGTGTGATATATATTATTAATGTTATCATGGTCTTGGAAAACTTTTGATGGGTAGTATTTATATTTGAACAGGAAGTTAAACTTTATAGGTTGTGATTGTGATTGTCATACATGGTTGAAAATCGTATGATCAACTTTCAACTGCGAAACCAGTCTTCATAATAAATCCATGGCTAATGAACTAGAAATGGATATTAGAATCATATCACCTTAACTTTCTGATCATTTGTGGGTTCCTTTTTATTAGTCTGAAAATCTATAGTAATTGTTACGGTTTTCAAAAATTAATGGTATGTTAGGATGGAACCTAATCAACTATCTTTTAACATTAGTTATGTTTTCAGAAATCGTAAGTCAAAAAGGTCACAAAAGACTTACCTACATTACTAGGGCTTCGATCTAAGCAGTAAACTCAACCTAACATGATCCTAGTTACTACGAAGCGGATAGACAAGAAATCGCACTAGCTCACCTTTACAAACATTAACATAATTACATTAATCAATATCTTTAATCACACCACCAATTCATCACAGTTACTTAAGCGTATCCTATTAGGATGATAGCCCTTATTCTCTGGTTTTAAATCCAAACGCTTTAATCTTCTTTTACTTTATTTCTATTATTCATTTTAACCCCAAAAATCTTATCAATGCAACTTATTATTTTCTCAAACAAAAACCAAATCTGATAGTCAATATTAAGGATGTTGAGTAGGTTATGTGTGTCCATAGATTGATACACAGTTCTTACCATCACTATACTACCACACAATAGGTACACTTGCCTTTCGTGTGTGTGGTTTAGTATTAGTAATAACCAATTAAAACTAATTTTTTGCAAAAACACATACCAAAATATATACATTTCGCACCGCATCACTTACCTTTTGTCACTAACTAAAGTTTGTAATTGTACTAATTGATAAAGGATGAATAGTGGAAAACACCATGCAGTATCTCAGAGGTTGCAGTGGAGTGTTAGAGGGACCGTACTTATTTCTACCAGTTCATAGTAGGTTCTTCCGAATGTTAACTGGCTTCGGAAGACACTTCTTCTGAAGCCACTTATACTTCGGAAGAGTTTACTTCTTCCAAGCTACTTATACTTTGGAAGAGTTTACTTCTTCCAAGGCTTGTGCCGATCATCATGACTTCATACTTTGGAAGTAATTGTAACACCCAGATATTTTCTTGAAGCCGACAAAAGAAGAAAAAGAAATAAAGACCGAAGTCGGGGGACCAAACATGCCAAAACGGGAAGAAATTTGGATGAGTGGGAGTATAAAAGGCGGAGGGCATCCCACCCCTCCCCATTCTTGCAAAAACCTAGCCAACGGGAGAAGAGAAGGAGAAAAGAAGAGAAAAGCTTGGTTCGGGTGGGTTCAAGAATTCAAAATCATCGTGTAGCGGGTCTAATCGAAGCTCTACTTGTCGGGGTTATTTGTGTGAGTTCTAGGACCCCTCTGTTACATGTTTTTGATTGATTTTGGGGCTGGAACACATTTGAAAATCGTTTTTGAAATGTGTGTGTTTGACCCGTGTGTGTGCATGTGTATGATTCGTTTGGGTCTTGCTATTGACCTTGTGTGTGCTTGAACGGTGTTGTTGTATATTTTCCTAAGGTTTAGGATGGTTGATTTGGGCTTAGAATGGGTTTGGAAGAGCTTGGAGGTCGATAGTGGCAGATTGGGTTCGTGATAAACTGCATTCTGCATAAGCAAGGCTAGGCGACCGAATAGAGGCCATAGGCCGAATGAGGTGCGATTGAGGTTCATTCGCACGATTGAGGTTCAATCGCATGTGAGACGTACGACTGAGGCCCATATACCTGCTAGCCGTGCGACTGAGGGTCATTCGCATGGGATTCATGTGACTGAGGCCCACACGCATTAGGTCCATTCGCACAGTATTCATTTGCATTGGTTCATTCGCATAGGTGTTCAATCGCATGTTATTCATTCGCATGATTTCAGTGGTCTGGAAGGCCATGCGACTGAAGGGTGCCCATACGCCCAAGTAGGGATTATGCACTCAGGGAAACGTAGTTTATTTTCTGACTTTCGGGGGAAAGTGCAGATGTAAGTTTCGATTTGAAAGATTCCCAGAAGTTCATATTAGTTGACTTTTAAGGTCATAGATGTTATGATGGGCATGATGATGATGTATGATGTTGTATGTTTATGCATGATGTATGTGTGTATGATGATGCCTTGTATGAGGATGTTGATGACTGTGTATGTTATGTTCAATATTATGACATATGTTTATCTTTCCTGTGGCTTTACGTTGAATGTTAATGAATGAAATGTAAGTATTATGTAACGTAAAGTGAAAGATAATGAAAGAGGAACATGATGAATGCATGCATTAATGAATGATGATAGTAAAGAAAGTCTTGCAAGCCTTGTATGTCAGGACACACCATTGTAAGGTGTTAGCCCAACGGTGTGTGGGTTCGCTACCCCGGGAGGATGCACATCGGGGTCTTTCTTTGTGATTGTCCATTTGTATAGAACCATTGCTACATACCTTAGGTATTATGACCAGAGGTGCGGAGCACCGTTATAAAAGGTCTATGATAGGCCTAAGTCCAGTACCAAGAAACAAAAGGGTATTGTACATGGCAATGATACACCTAAACTTTACCTTAGGTACTGTGCACTATGATAGAAGGTCTATGATGAGCTTAGGCCCAGTACCAGGAAACTGAAGGGTAAAGTTTATGTTTGATGGAAAGAAAGAAGTAATGATGAAAGAATATGAATGTTAATGACGCACGATGAATGAACAGAAGTTAACGAATGAATGATAAAGATAATAATGATATTATCTATGTATACGTATGATGTATGATCGCCTGAAAGTAAAGAACGGTTCTAATGAAAGAAAAGTATGTTTTATTTTAACTAGAACTCACTCCACAACGCTGACTTTTATGTGTTTCCAGTTGACACGTAATGATTGTTGAGGATGGCACGAGGTGGCTACTCAGCTCTTTTGGGATGGCATCCATTTTGATAATGCTTTTGTGATTTATGCAACGTATATTTTTTATAGGATAACGATGTATGTTTTGCAAAAGCCTTTATAATTAAATGAATGTCATTTTTGGAATGTTTCCGCTGCAGCACTTATTTAAGATAAATGTAATTATATGTTTTATGTACAATGATTTACCAGCTGTAAGCGTCCCGGGAACAGGGCCTTACAAGTGCAACATATATTTTGTAACGGGATAACGATGTATTTTTTTTGCAAAAGCCTTTATAATGAAATGAAATGTCATTTTTGGAATGTTTCCGTTACAACATTATTTAAGATAAATGTAATTATATGTTTTATGTGCAATGATTTACCAGCTATAAGCGTCACGGGAACGGGGCCTTACAAGTTGGTATCAGAGCCAATGTTTAAGTGAAACAGGTAAAAAATTTAAAATAAACCTAAACATAAACTAAGAATGGGATGGAAAGGGAAGGGATGCCAGTCTGAGTAGCTATGTGCCATCAGGTGTTTTCGTAATGTTAACCTGTATTACGTGCGCATGTTATGTGGTTATGTGTTGTTTGTAGATTTAAATACTGATGTAGTGAGGACAGGTAATGCTTGGGGTATGAAGAGTAAAGTGGCTAATCACATCTGGCCACTGTAATTAAGGACTTACTATACTTGACATAAACTGAGTTGTTCCCTTGAATGACCGTGTTGGTGTTTGAATCTTTCAGTATGCATGTGAATAGCCGGTGGTAGATCTTCAAAAGCCTCTCGTGAAGGTGGTCGTGATAGGCTTGGTGCTGAGCCGCGACCCAAGAGAGGAAGACCCAGAGCTGAAAAGGTGGTTCCTGAAGAACCCGAGACCCCTCATCCGAAGGGCAATGATGAGAGTGCCAATCTGAGAGCCTTAGTAAAGGTGGCTGTTGTTGAAGAAGTCCACCGGGTCATGCAGACGATCTTACCGTCTGTAGTGACCGAAGTTATCAAGGCTGTACGGGAAGGGGAAAGGAAAGAGACGAATAGGTCCTTAGGAGGATGGGAGCAACCGGAACCTGAAACGGTTCTCTCTGATGATGAAGAAGAAATAAAAGAAGCAGAGCCTGTGCCGGAGGCGGCACGAGGCTGTAACTATGGGGCATTTTAGCGATGCAAGCTCCCTACTTTTGATAGTAACGGCACTGCTGCTGCTACTCACCGGTGGGTTACAGATATGGGAGTTGTTTTAAATATCAGCGAGTGTTGGGAGGACCAGAAAGTAAAGTTTGCTGCCCATTCTTTTGTGGACACGGCTCTGTGCTGGTGGGACAATATAGTCCAAGCCAAGGGTAGCAGGGAAATTGTGAGGATGAGATGGTCGGAGCTGAAGAAGTTGGTGATTGAGGAGTTCTGTCCTTATAGGGAGATGGATAAGGTTGAGAGAGAGTTCCTACAACTAGGGGCTGCAACCATGACACATCAGCAGTACAGTACGAAGTTCAACGAAATGGCACGTTTGGTGCCGGATCAGGTGACACCTCTGTCTCGAAAGATCAAGAGGTATATTTAAGGTTTGTCGGTGGATATTCGCAGGCACATGATTGCTACACGACTGAGCATGTTTATGTTGGCAGTGGATTTGGTGGGGAGACTATACGATGAGAGGGTCGTGGTGGTAGTGGCTGAAGGTAGCAGGAAGGGTGGTTGTGATCAAAATTGGAATAGGAAGAGGTTTGTTGGGGGTGATGCCTCGACGTGTAATTGGAAGGCACGGGTGGACGACCGCCATGTGGTCGCATCGGATGCGGGTATGAAGAAGTGTGGTAGGTGTGGGAGAGAGCATAGTGGGGAATGTAGTCTGGGGTCGAATGTGTGCTTCAAATGTGGGAAGGCGGGGCATATAGCCAAGGATTGTCGTATGGTCTGGTGCTTTAACTATGGCATGGAGGGTCACATAAGTAGGGATTGTAAGAAGCTGAGAGCTGAGGGTTCCAGGGCGAAGAAGACGGGGAGTGAAGGACCAAGGGCGAGCGCCAGGGCATTCACTATGACGTAGGAGGAAGCTAGGACGGACCCTGATGTTATGTCCAGTACGTTTCTAGTGAACCAAACTTTAGCTTCTGTGTTATTTGATTCGGGTGCCAGTAAAAGTTTTATCTCTGCTGCTTTATGTGCTAAGTTTCCTGTTAGTAGTAGACATGTTGATGCGCCCTTTGATGTAGAAACTGCCATAGGTAAGTCTACCAGGATTTCCGAGATGATAGAGGGTTGTGACGTGCAACTAGAGGGTTGTAAGGCCCCGTTCCCATGACGCTTACAGCTGGTGATTCATCGCACGTAAAACATATACATTTCATTTATACATCAAAACATTGCAGCGGAAAACATAAAACAAGTGGCATTTCATTTCATGGTAAAAACTTTTGCAAAATAATGCATCATTTGTCGGTTGCAAAATTATATCGTTGTATTACATCACAAAAGCCTTAATTAGATAGATTCCATCCAAAAGAGCCGAGCAGCTGCCTCGTGCCATCCCTAGCAATGTTTACCTGCCAACTGAAAACATATAAAAGTCAGCGTTGCTGAGTGAGTTCTAGTTTTATAATAAAACATAAATAAAATCGTTATTTATTTCTTTTCAAGCCCATACTATACATTTCATTCGTTTGTGATCATACATCATACGTACATACAGATAATATCATTATTATCTTCCACTACGTTTGTTAGCCATCGTTCATTCATTACATCTTGTGACATGTACAATACCCCGAACATTATGCATCTTGTGACATGTACAATACCCCGAACATTATGCACGAAGCTGGTTACTGGGCCTAAGGTCTATCATAGACCCTGAACATTATGCATGAAGCTGACTCTAGTACCTGAGGCAAGTACATTCACCGTTCATCTTTTCGTTTCATTTCGGACCAATGCCATAGGTTATACCCCGAACATTGTGCACGAAGCTGGTTACTGGGCCTGAGGTCTTTCATAGACCCCGAACATTGTGCATGAAGCTGACTCCAGTACCTGGGGCAAGCGGCAAGGATCCCCTACGTGTGGAAAATCACAAGGATTGGACCTCAGTGTGCATACTTCTGGGGTAGCTAACCCCCACACAGTTAAGCTAACACCCTTCATTGGGTGTGAGCCTCCATACATTTGCTTGCAAGACTTTTTACGTTCATTCGTTCGTTAATGCATGCATTCATTCATCATGTTCCTCTTTCATTATCTTTCACTTTATGTTATATAATATTTTTGGTTCATTCATTAACATAACATGTAAAGCCATGAAAGAGAAACATTCATCATCATAGGAACATAACAGAACATACATCATGCATAATCATGCAACATCATCATCATCATCATCATCATCATCATCATCATCATCATCATCCATAACATGCCCATCATACTATCTTTGACCTCAAAAGTCAACTTATAGTCCCCTGGGAATTTCCCAAGTCAAAGCCTACTTTACACATTTTCCCTAAAAATCAGAAAAATAATCTAAGTCCTAGGCGCATGGCACTATGCAGGCGCATGGACACTATTCAGGCGCATGGGGAACACTTAGGCGCATGGGGACTTCTGGACGTCTGAACACTTAGTAAATTCCAGCCCAATCTCAGCGCATGGATACTATTCGGACGTATGAACACTGAGGCGCATGGGCCATTTGGGCGCATGGCACTATTCGGGCACATGAACACTTAGGCGCATGGGCCACTTGGGCGCATGGCACTATTGGGGCGCATGGCCCTACCCTTAGTCATCTGACTTACATCTCTAGGCGCATGGACTACTATTCAGGCGTATGAGCAGAACTGAAACATTTCTAAGGCAAGTTTTGGGCGCATGGGTTACTGTTTAGGCGCATGACTTACACTTAATTCTTTCTAAGGCAGTTTCAGACGTATGAACACTTATCTAGGCGCATGAGCATTCTGTAAACATGTTTCTAGGATATTTTCAATCCTAATCATCAGATCCATCCGTTCTAAGCATAATGTGGCTATTCTAAACATGGGCAGCCTATACACCATCCAGAACTAACATCCAACATACACATTACATACGGGTATTCACATACACTTTGTAAAAAGTCATTTTAATACGTTTTCAACCCCAAATATGTTTCAAAACATGTAAAAACTGAGGTCTAGAACTCACCTGGTGCAACTTGGGTGTTCTTCCTTTTAACCCGCTTGCAAAGAGTTCAAAACACCTAGAAATAACACCAAAAACACACACACCTGAGCACAAACACAGCCCATAAGCATACCAACACATAACCGGGATAAAACCCAACATAAAAGAATAAAAACCTTGAATTCTTACCTTGAATTCGACTTCTCTTCTTCTTCCTATCTTCAACCGAGAGTTTTTCTCTGCTCTCTCTCTCTCTAAAACCGAGACAAATGGTGAAGTGAGGTGAGGGTGGGCGGCCATACTCCCTTTACACCAACTTTTGAAAGTTTTGCCCTTTTTGGACACTTTTAGTCCCTCCACTTGGACTTTATTGCCTTTCTTGCTTTTATTCTTTATATCTCGATTTCTATAAATAGTCGGGTGTTACAAGGGTCATAAATTTCCTATTAGCGATTCGTGATGACCTTAGGTGGTTTCGATTTGGTTTTTGGGATGGATTGGTTAGCGAACTTCGAGGCGATCATTGTGTGTCACAAGAAGATGATTCGTCTGACAGCGCTTGACGGGAGTTCGGTAACTATTTATGGGGATCGGGTCACGACGATCCAAAAGTAATTTCAATGGCATTGGCGGGAAAGTGTATGAGGCGTGGATGTAGTGCCTACTTGGCCTATGTAAAGGATGTGGATACTTTAACACCACAACTATCTGAACTAACGGTTATGTGTGACTGTCCAGACGTGTTCCCAGAAGACTTACCAGGAGTGCCACCGGACAGAGAGATTGAGTTTCAGATTGATCTGATACCAGGTGCCCAACCTATTGCCAAGGCATCGTATCGGTTGGCTCCAACGAAGATGAAAGAACTGATGAAACAGTTGCAAGAGCTACTTGATAAAGGGTTCATTAGACCGAGTATCTCTCCTTGGGGTGCTCCAGTCCTGTTTGTGAAGAAGAACGACGGTAGTATGAGGATGTGTATTGACTACCATGAGCTGAACAAGTTGACGGTGAAGAACCGATACCCCTTACCAAGAATAGATGATTTGTTCGATCAACTTCAAGGTGCTAGTTGGTTTTCAAGGATAGACCTTCGATCGGGCTACCATCAGTTGAAGGTGAAGGAGCAAGACATCCCTAAAACAGCTTTTCGCACGCGTTATGGTCATTATGAGTTTCTTGTCATGTCTTTTGGTTTGACCAATGCGCCAGCTGCTTTTATGGATCTGATGAATCGAGTGCTCGGCTGATGTTGGATAAATAAGTGATTGTGTTTATTGATGATATCCTGATTTATTTGAAGAGCGAGATTGAGCATGCCGACCATATTTGGGAGGTCTTGGAGACGTTGAGAAAGGAGAAGTTGTATGCCAAGTTCTCCAAGTGCGCGTTTCGGTTGCACGAGGTTCAATTCTTGGGTCATGTGGTGAATCCCGACGGGATTATGGTGGACATGGCAAAGGTCGAGGCAGTGATGCAATGGAAGTCTCCAAAGACGCCATCTGAGATTCGTAGTTTTTTGGGTTTGGCGGGCTATTATAGAAGATTCATCCAAAACTTTTCTAAGATTGCTTCTCCACTAACTAATTGAACCGGAAGGATGTGAAGTTTGTATGGGGTCAGGCTCAAGAGAAGGCGTTCAAGGAATTAAAGGCGAGGTTGACTCAAGCTCCTGTTCTGTCATTACCCAATGGAAGTGAAGATCTAGTGGTTTATTTTGATGCTTCCTACTCGGGATTGGGGTGTGTGTTAATGCAGAGTGGAAAGGTTATAGCCTATGCATCCCAATAGTTGAAGGTCCATGAGGTCAATTATCCAACTCATGACTTGGAGCTAGCAGTCGTGGTCTTTGCACTAAAGATTTGGAGGAACTATCTTTATGGGACGAAGTGCACCATTTTCACTGACCACAAGAGCTTGAAGTACTTCTTTGAGTAGAAGGACCTGAACATGAGACAGAGACGATGGTTGGAGCTCATAAAAGATTATGACTGCGAGATCCATTACCATTCGGGCAAAGCCAATGTTGTGGCAGATGCCCTTAGTCCGAAAGAGAGACCCGAACCGATTCGGGTGAAAGCGTATGAGCTAATAATGACCTCTGACATGATGAAACAAGTTAAGGAGTTTCAAGATGAGGCACTGAAGGAAGATCATCTTAACTCCGAAAGAATGCGAGGTCTGGTTGTGGAATTGGGTGAAAGCACACTTGGTGTTAAAACCCGATTTGGACGGTGTGGATTCCTCATTTTGGGGATCTATGAGTGAAGATTATGGATGACGCTCACAAGACTCGATACTCCATTCATCCAGGTGCCAAAAAGATGTATCAAGACATGAAGAAGGATTATTGGTGGCCGGGTATGAAACGTGACATGGTGGAGTATGTGAGTAAATGCCTTACTTGTCTACAAGTGAAGGCCGAGCATCAGAAGCCATATGGGAAGATCCAACCTTTGAATATACCGGAATGGAAGTGGGAGCACATCACCATGGATTTCATTACGAAGCTGCCGTGTACTCCGAAAGGGTATGATGCTATATGGGTGATTGTTGACCGTTTGACGAAGAGTGCTCACTTTCTACCAATCCACGAGACATGTTCATCTGAGAGGTTAGTGGATCTTTTCATCAAAGAGATTGTAACTCATCACAGTGTGCCGATGTCTGTTGTGTCTGATCGTGACACCCGGTTTACATTCAAATTTTGGAAGAAATTCCACCATGCTATAGGGACGAGGTTACACATCAGCACGGCTTATCATCCCCAGACTGATAGTCTATTAGAGAGGACCATTCAGACATTGGAGGACATGCTTTGGGCATGTCCTATCAATTTTGGGGGAAGTTGGGATGAGCACTTACCGTTAGATAAATTCTCATACAAAAATAGTTATCATGCCAACATTTGTATGCCACCTTATGAGATGCTATACAGTAGGAGATGCAGAACACCCGTCTGTTGGGTGATATTGGTCAGAAAGAGTTAGGAAGCGTCGAGGTAATCGAGGCTACGACTGAGAAGCTTGAAAAGATCAAGGCCTTCATGAAGGCAGCCAAAGATAGACAGAATCGTATGCTGATAAACAACGCAGACCGATTGAGTTCCAGGTGGGTGATCGGGTTATGTCGAAGGTCTCACCTTAGAAGGGTATCATCCGGTTTCGAAAGCGGGGCAAGTTGAGCCTGAGGTACATAGGCCCTTTCCGAATCATTGCTCGAGTAGGAGAGGTGGCCTATAGATTGGAGTTACCAGATGAGCTAAGTGGAATTCACCCGACATTCCATGTATCTCATCTAAGAAAGTGCTTGACAGATGAGGATATAATTGTTCTATTGGAGGATATTAAAGTAGACGAACAGCTCAATTATATGGAGCACCCAGTGGCAATCATCGATTGAAAAGAGAAAAGGCTGAGGAATAATGTGGTTCCTCTTGTGCATGTACAGTGGAAGCACAGAATAGGATCCGAATCAACATGGGAGACTGAAGAAGAAATGAGGCATCATTGCCCACTTTTGTTCTAGGAATAGCAGGTTTCAGGGACGAAACTTATATAAGGGGGTTGGACTTCTAACACCCGGATATTTTCTTGAAGCCGACGAAAGAAGAAAAAGAAATAAAGACCGAAGTTGGGTAACCAAACTTGCCAAAACGGGAAGAAATTTGGATGAGTGGGAGTATAAAAGGGGGAGGGTAGCCCACACCCTCCCCATTCTTGCAAAAACCCAGCCAAAGGGAGAACAGAAGGAGAAAAGAAGACAAAAGCTTGGTTCGGGTGGGTTCAAGCGTTCAAAATTGTCGTGTAGCGGGTCTAATCGAAGCTCTACTTGTCAGGGTTATTTGTGTGAGTTCTAGGACCCCTCTTTTACATGTTTTTGATTAATTTTGGAGCTGGAACACATTTAAAAATCGTTTTTGAAATGTCTATGCTTGACTTGTGTGTGTGTTCATATGTATGATTCGTTTGGGTCTTGCTTTTGAGCTTGTGTGTGCTTGAACGGTGCTGTGGTATGTTTTCCTAAGGTTTAGGACGGTTGATTTTGGCATAGAATGGGTTTGGAAGAGATTGGAGGTCGATAGTGGCAGATTGGGTTCGTGATGAACTGCATTCTGCATCAGCTAGGGCTAGGCGATCGAATGGAGGCCATACACCTGAATGAGGTGCGATTGAGGTTCATTCGCATGATTGAGGTTCAATCGCATGTGAGACGTACAACTGAGGCCCATACGCCTACCAGTCATGCGACTGAGGGTCATTCGCATGGGGAGTCATACGACTAAGGGTCATTCGCATGGGGAGTCATGCGACTAAGCCCATACGTCTAGTTCCATCCGCATTAGGTCCTTCGCACAAGTATTCATCCGCATTGGTTCATTTGCATAGGGTTCAATTTCATGTTATTCATTCATATGATGTTCAGTGGTCTGGAAGGCCGTGCGACTAAAGGTGCCCATATGCCCAAGTAGGGCTTGTGCACTTGGGGAAAACATAGATTATTTACTGACTTTCGGGGGAAAGTGCAGATGGAAGTTTCGATGTGGTCAAATAAGTTGACTTTTGAGGTCATAGACGCTATGATGGGCATGATGATGATGTATGATGTTGTATGTTTATGCATGATGTATGTATGTATGATGATGCCCTGTATGACGATGTTGATGACTGTGTAGGTTATGTTCCTTATTATGATGTATGATTATCTTTCCCGTGGCTTTACATTGAATGTTAATGAATGAAATGAAAGTATTATGTAATGTAAAGTGGAAGATAATGAAAGAGGAACATGATGAATGCATGCATTAATAAATGATGATAGTAAAGAAAGTCTTGCAAGCCTTGTATGTTGGGACACGCCATTGTAAGGTGTTAGCCCACGGTGTGGGTTCGCTACCGAGGATGCAATTGGGGTCTTTCTTTGTGATTGACCATTTGTATAGAACCTTGCTGCATACCTTAGGTGTTGTGACCAGAGATGCGGAACACTGTTATAGAAGGTCTATGATAGGCCTAGGTCCAGTACTAGGACATAGAAGGGTATTGCACATGGCAAAGGTACACCAAAACTTTACCTTAGGTACTATGGCCAGAGATGTTGTGAACCATGATAGAAGTCTATGATGGCTTAGCCCGTACCAGAAAACTGAAGGTAAAGTTTATGGTTTGATGAAAGAGAAGATGTATTATGAAAAGAATGTGAATGTTAATGACACACATGAATGACCAAATTTAACAAAGAATGATGATGATAATAATGATATTATATATGTGTATTATGACGTATGACCGCCTGAAAAGTAAAGAATGGTTCTAACAAAAGTTGTTGTTTTATTTTAAAACTAGAACTCACTCTGGTCCACCTGACTTTTTGTGTTTCCAGTTGGCAGGTATGATTTGCTGAGGATGGCATGAGTTGGCTACTTAGCTCTTTTGGGATGGCATCCATTTTATAATTGTTGGACCAAAAGAACCAATGAGCCAAGATCAGAAAACCTCTAAGTCCCACATGGTATCACAACAACTGCTGAAAGCCTCATCAGTAGTTTGACAAGTGCTGAAGACTTCAACAGCTGAAGATCAAGTGCTGAAGATCTTAACAGCTGAAGAACCAAAGTGCTGAAGTACAACAGCTGAAGAACACAAGTGCTGAAGCTGAAAGACCAAAGTACTGAAGTACAACAGCTGAAGAGTTCACAAGTGCTGAAGATCAACAACTGATGTACAAAGTCTGAAGACAAAGACTGAAGACATCAGCTGATGATATCTACTGAAGTCATCAGCTGATGAAACACCTGAAGGTCAAAGTCTGAAGATCAAGTACTGAAGCCTCAGTAGTTTGTCACAACTGCTGAAGAGTACTCTTCAGTAGTTGTGATATCAGTAGTTTTATTTTCTATGTTTCAGTAGTTTTGTAAAACGACTGAAGAGCTTGTTCTTCAGTCGTTGTAGTTTCAGTAGTTTTATATTTGTACTTAACTTGCTGATATGTTCTCAGTAGTTGTGAACATTTCAGTAGTTTGTTAAGAATTAGTTATTTCTGTATTGGATCTGCCAGTTGTCACTTTCCGTGATAACAGCAGTTGACTGTTGCACTCTATATAAGGAGTGACAACCTATTGTAATCATTGAATGAATGAGGAATTGAATGGAATGAATGATTGATTCGATTAGAAATATTCCTCATCTATAAACATTCCTAGAAATCAGAAATACATATTCTCTCCCTATAACTGTATGCGATCTTAGCTCACAATATCGTTAGCTTGCTACAATTGGTCTAATTCGTGTTGTATTCCGCTGCGTTATATTTTGAAACATCAAACTTGTGATCACTGATCCTGTCAAATGGTATCAGAGCAGGTTAATCATTGATCGATCTAATAATTGATCATTGAAACTGCTATTCAAGATCCAAGTTTGATTGAATTAGCTTTTGTTTTTGCAAGAAACGGTTATAGAGATTGAATTTTCTGTATTTTGCTCATTCATCCTGAGATCTTTTCTTGGTTCTCATTGAGTTTGTTGTGGTTTGTCTAAAATTTTTTAAAACTTGAACTAAACTGTTTTTGAACTGAAAATGACCACTCCCTCCAATGATCCTCACAATACTGGTTCCTCAACCAAGCCTCCTATGCTGGTTAGGAATGAGTATAACATATGGCAAAGACGTATGCTCCATCACCTGTCTGTTAACAGCGCAGGGTGTTGGACATCAGTGGTACATGGTCCACACAAGCCTATGGTGAATAACCCGGAAACCAATCAAATGGTTCCGAAGAGGAGGGAGCAATACTCAGATGAGGATAAAAAGTTGCTTGAGATTGATGCAAAAGCCCATGGAATTCTGGCCATGGCTTTGCCCAATGAAATCTATTCTGGGCTAATGCATCATGAAACTGCCCATGACCTCTGGATTGCTTTGAAAGAACAATTTGGAGGAACAGATGAGGTCTTGGCAAATAATAGAGAAATTCTT
Organism: Flaveria trinervia; assembly: GCA_025506515.1. Classification (NCBI taxonomy): domain Eukaryota; kingdom Viridiplantae; phylum Streptophyta; class Magnoliopsida; order Asterales; family Asteraceae; genus Flaveria; species Flaveria trinervia. The sequence goes on from CM046455.1 coordinate 60,908,761, forward strand.
GCCCAACAATATGAGACATTCTCTCATAGAAAGGGTGAGACACTGACTCAACAATATGAGCGGTTTTCTTGTTTGATCTCTGAACTAAAAATGGTCAAACTTGAATACACCAATATTCAGATGAATAACAGATTTTCTGAGATCACTGCCTGAGAGATGGGACACATATACTATTGTCCTACGCTCCAGTGCAAGTTTGGACAAACTATCTCTCACCCAACTCCATGGGAAATTGCTCACTTTTGAGAGAGATAGAACAGAAGAGAAAGCTGTCTTCATCTGGAAAGCTCACTGAAGACTTTATACAAGGCAACACTGCCTTGGTGGGTCATGAGTCAGAATATGCTTCATCTGAATGCCAGTATGATGAGCATATTAATTTCTCTTCGAGCACTTCTAATTCTGCATTTGTAAGTGTTGATGGTCAGTTCACTGGATGTAATAATGACATTTATGTTTCATTATGGATGATCTCAAGGGGATTGCTGATGATGACTTAGAAGAGATGGATATTTTGAGCCAAATGGCCTTGATAAATATCAGATCTCAGAAGTTCTACAAAAGAACTGGAAGAAAATTCCCAGGACTCTCTGGCAAAACCAAAGTTGGTTTTGACAAGAGCAAGTTGAGGTGTCACAAATGCCAACGGCTTGGACACTTTGCAAGAGAGTGTAGATCAACTGGATCAACTCTACTGCACCCTTTGTGACTTTTCCTGGCAATAGTCAACAAAACAGAGGGCAACATCCTGTCACATCTAGTCATCATCCTCAACAACAATCTCCGGCATATTTTGTTCCTCAGGGTCAAATGCCATATCAGTACCCTGGTTATTACATGCCACAGTCAAATCAAGTTCAAGTTCCTATGACACCACAACCTCATGCATTACCAGAACCTCAGCCTTCCCTATCTCATCAACAACCTTCATCTCAACAACACAGCTTCTTCACCCCAGGAGTTGTTGACTGGAGCAGTTTACCAGATGACTTGTCTGGTCATGATCAACTGTTCTCAGGTGCTGGTCAACATGGTGGTGACAGTCCTTTGGGAATCTAGCTCTTATGGCTTTGGAGTCTGCTGATACTTCATCTTCCAATGCCTCTACACCTCAGGTATCACAGGTATCCTCTGAGGCAAAAGCCAAATTATGTTCTGAACAATGCATAGCAGCATTGCTTCCATTAGAGAAGCAAATGTAGCTTTAATTAATAAGAACATTGAGCTAGAACAAATAATTTCCAAAAACAAAGCTGAGTTTGAGTTTGTGCTCAAAGATAAAAATGATGAGGTTTATAACTGAATTGCAAAATAATTGATGATAAGGCTAGAGAAGATGTACTTCTAGAGAAGTACAAGATCTCAAAGAACCCTTGCAGTTACCCAGGTCGAGTGTGATAGATGGGTACAATCATGCAAAGGTTTTGAAATGCTTCTTAGTAAGCAATCTGCTTCAAATGTGAAGTTTGGAATTGGTTACAATCACACTGCTCCACCTACAGATTTTACCCCAAGAGCAGAGGTAGAATCTGATGGTGAGAGTGATAACCAATCCATCAAATCATGTGATCTACCTTCTGATACAGCACAATCAGAAGTAGCAGTCAGCATCAAGTCCTCTTTGAACCTATCAGCTGATGTTGATGGTCCAAATGCTGACATTCACATGATCAATAAGTTGATCAACTCAGGAGTCAATCCTGAAGGTCCTGAAAGGACTGGAGAGCAGGATTCAACTCCTGAAGTTCAAACTTCAACTGCTGTCAGTACTGAAGAGAAGAAAACTGGCAGTAGAAAGAGTTTGAAGACTACTAAAGATGCTGTCAAGAAAGCACCAATGCTTCCAAAGCATTGAAGAACAAGTCTTCTGTTGCTTCACCATCTTTAGTTGATGATCAACCTAAGATGAAGAAAAAACCATGTGAAGTATGTGGTTTGTTCAATCATCTTACAGATGATTGTTGGTACAAAAGAGGTTCCAAACTCAAACAAAAGGAAGAAATTAATGAGAAAATGGTAAAAATGAAAACTGAGTTTGAGACCACATTTGTATCAGCAACATCAAATCCTGTAACCCTTAAGTCCTTAAAGCAATCCAAAAGGAGGAGTTTAAACAGGTGACAGCTGAGGGTGCTCAAAAGAAGAAGGTGCAACATAGGACCTTATCTAACTCCACTAGCAATGTGTCTGATGAGCTGAAAGCTTTATCACAAAATCAGACACAGCTGGTGATGATGGTACAACATCTGTTGGGTAGAGTTAACCAACTAGATTCTCCTATGTTGAAACCACAGAAAAGGAGGTCTAAGCCAAAGGACTCCTCTTCTGCACCATCTTCTTCTTCTCAGGCTGTTGTTACAAATAAACATGCTAGTTTACCATCTATTGATGAGACCAGGCCCAAAACCAAAAAGGTTTGGGTCTCTAAAACTAACTGATTGTTTATTATTGCAGGGTTCTTCAACATGCCAAAGTAGCATCTGGTATGTAGACAGTGGGGGATCTATGCACATGACTGGGAACATCTCTCTTCTTCATGACTACTCTCAAGGAAAGAAGGGATTTGTCTCTTTTGGCAATGATGCTAGGGGTTACATCATCGGTAAGGGCTTTGTCTCCAATGGAGAAATCAAATTTGATGATGTTAATCATGTGGAAAATCTCAAGTACAACCTCTTGAGTGTCAGTCAAATGTGTGATAAAGGCCATGTTGCCCTTTTCACAAGTCAAAACTGTAGGATTCTGTCATCCAAAGTTTTGCCCTTGATTGACAAGGTGTTGGATGATCACACTCTCCTGAAAGCCAACAGGATAGGAAGAGTGTATGCCTTAGATCTCTCTAAGAAGATAGATCTCAAAGGCAATCCTTGCCTATTTTCCAAAGCCTCTTTTCAAGAATCTAAACTGTGGCACAGGAGGCTTGGTCATGTTAATCTCAAAAACATGAATCAGCTTAGCCACAATAGTTTAGTCAGAGGCTACCACCAATAAAGGAGTTCCACTGTGATGAAAAACATGCACTGCTTGTTTAAAAGGAAAACAGCACAAGGTCTCATTTCCTCCTATTGAAGTGTCCAAGTCCACTGCCTGCTTGCAATTACTGCATATGGATCTATTTGGTCCTGTGAGAGTAATGAGCATGGCAAAGAAGAAATACTGTCTGGTAATTGTGGATGATTACTCCAGATTTGTATGGACTTTCTTTCTACATTCAAAGGATGAGGCTGCTCAGAAGATTATCCACTTTGTGCTGTACATTGAGAAGCAGTATTCCCTCCAGTCCAAGTGTATTAGGAGTGATAATGAACAGAGTTCAGAAATCATACACTTGATGACTTCTATCTTTCAAAGGGAATCAAAAGGCAGTTCAGCATTCCAAGGACTCCAGAACAAAATGGAGTAGGGAGAGAAAGAACAGGACCCTCATTGAAGCTGCAAGGTCCATGCTGGCTGACTCAGGTTTGCCATTGACCTTTTGGCCGAAGCTGTCAACACAGCTTGTTATGTGCAAAATAGAGTTTTAGTAAATCAGAGGTTGATGAAGACTCCATATGAAGTTCTCCATCATTTGGCTCCACTGATTTCATTTTTCAAAGCATTTGGGTGTCCCTGTTTTATTCTCAACACAAAGGATCAACTCCACAAATTTGATCCTAAGGTGGATGCAGGATACTTTGTTGGTTATTCATCTACTTGCAAGGCATACAGAGTCTTCAACTGCAGAACAAAGATGGTTGAAGAAACTCTACATGTTAAGTTTAATGAATCTCCAAAGGACAAGATTCCACAAAGTCCTGTGGAGTTATTTGATCTGGACATACTGCAATATGTTCCTTATCAAACTCCTGCTGTTGCTCCTGTCAACAGTTCACCACCTGGTGGTACTGCTGATGATGATGATGATTGCAGTACTCACCTCTTCAGGTTTAGTGATCAGCTGCCTGACTCAACTAGACCTGATGTTCCTGTAGCGCCAGTAGCACCATCCACAACAAATGCTGATGAGATTTCTTCGAATTCAACTTCCTTTGAATTACCATCCACTGATTGGTTTCAAGGAAATGATTCACTATCACCATCTGTTGCTGCTGAACCGGCTACAAACACTTGCACAGATCTCATTGTGTATCAAGATCTGAAGAATCACCCCATGTCTCAAATCATTGGTGATATCACTGCTGGAGTATCAACAAGAAGTCAATTGTCAAATTTCTGCTTCTATGCTCTCTTCATCAGTCAGCAAGAGCCAAAGAATTATCACATGCTTTAAAGGACAATGGATGGGTTGATGCCATGCAGCTTGAGCTTCTTCAGTTCAAGAAACAGCAAGTGTGGAACTGGTTCCTCTACCTCCAGGTAAGTGTGCAATAGGCACTAAATGGGTGTTTAGGAACAAAACTGATGAAAATGGGCTTATTGTTAAGAACAAGGCCAGACTGGTTGTTCAGGGGTTTGCACAAGAAGAAGGTATTGATTATGATGAAACCTTTGCCCCTGTAGCCAGACTGGAAGCAATTCGATTGTTTTTAGCTTATGCTGCTTATCAAAAAAGTCTTTCACAATGGATGTCAAAAGTGCATTTTTGTATGGAAAAGTTAAAGAAGAGGTTTATGTATGTCAACCTCCAGGCTTTGAGGACAATAAACATCCTAATTGGGTGTATAAGCTTGATAAAGCTCTTTATGGGTTAAAACAAGCTCCCAGAGCCTGGTATGAGACATTATCAAACTTTCTTCTGGAAAACAATTTCACTAGAGGCTCCATAGACAAGACTTTATTTATTAAGAAAGCTGGGCAGCATAATCTACTTGTTCAAATTTATGTAGATGATATCATTTTTGCATCCTCTGATCCAAAGTTGTGTGATGCCTTTACAAAGTTGATGCAACAGAAGTTTGAAATGAGTGCCATGGGAGAATTACAGTTCTTTCTGGGGTTGCAAATCAAACAAAAGGCTGATGGAATTTTTATTCATCAATCCAAATATACAAAAGATCTTTTGCAAAAGTTTGATTTACAAAACTGTAAGCCCTGTTCTACTCCCATGAGCAGCGCCACACAACTGGACTCAGATCAGAAAGGTAAAGTGGTTGATGAAACACTTTACAGATGTATGATTGGGTCCTTGATGTATTTAACAGCTTCTAGACCAGATATTATGTTTGCTACATGTGTTTGTGCTAGATTTCAGGCTGCACCTAAAGAGTCTCATCTGATTGCAGTCAAGAGGATCTTTAGATATCTGCAAGGCACTCCATCTCTAGGTTTATGGTATTCTACCAGACATTCTGGTAAATTAGTTGCTTTTTCTGACAGTGACTATGCAGGGTGTAAGTTGACCAGGAAATCAACTTCTGGTGGATGTCAATTCCTAGGCAACTGCTTGATTTCTTGGCAGAGCAAGAAACAGACCTCAGTTGCTACATCCACTGCGGAAGCAGAGTACATTGCTGCTGCAAGCTGTACATCTCAGGTACTCTGGCTTCAAAACCAACTTTTGGATTATGGCATTACAGAGACTAAGACTCCATTGTTAATGGATAGTGCTTCAGCTCTTTGCATTGTCAAAAATCCAGTCCAGCACTCTAGGACCAAACATATAGAGATCAGACATCATTTTATAAGGGATTGTTTTGAAAAAGGTTGATTGATCCTAAGTTTGTGCCTAGTGCTGATGAGCTTGCAGACATTTTTACTAAGCCTTTGGATAGTTCAACTTTCCAAAACCTGGTGTTAAGGCTTGGTATGCTGCAGCTAGAATAGGTGACAACTACTGATGATCTCAGTAATTCATACTGATGATCATGAGTGCCTGTCACATATAAGTACTGATGAGCTCTTTTAACCTCAGTAGTTTTTATAACTACTGAAGGCTAAAGTTCTCACAAGTACTGAAGTACTTCATCTGCTCTAAACTACTGAAGTAGTTACAACTACTGATGCAGTCATAACTACTGCTATCAGTAAAAACAGATAAGTACTGATGTCCTATGAAACAACTGAAATCAGCCATAAAGACTGATGAATGTGTTGAGGACAGTTTGAAACAGCTGAAAAGCTAAGAATTGACGAAAACAGCTGAAGAGAACTTTCTCCTCAGTCGTTTGTACCACTGCTGTTTCATTTTAAACAACTGAAGCAAAACCACGTCTTCAGCAGTTTTATAACTACTGATGACCAATACCAAGTCTTCAGTTGTTTACAACAGCTGATGACAAAACCACTGTCTTCAGTAGTTTCATAACTACTGATGACAAACACCATGTCCTCAGTTGTTTCAATCATCTGAAGTCAAAACCACGGTCTTCAGTAGTTTTCTAAACTACTGATACCTAACACCGCGACTTCAGCTGTTTCAACGTCTGAAAGGATAATACCATGTCACGGTCGTTTAAAACTACTGATGACTAACACCACATCCTTCAGTCGTTTCCTCACCCGTACCCTATAAATACCCTTACCTGAGCTCTCCATGCTTATCTTCTTCAAACCTAACGTTCCTCTCCAAATTTTCATGGCGTCTATGCAAATTAAACCGCGACACAACTGTGTTGCCTACCTCACAAAATCGCCGCTCTGGACTAAGTTCGATACTGCTATCGATCTTATGGTTCAGTCCCAATACACCAAGGCATTCCTTCTGAACCCCGTTTTACATGCCGAATCCTTGAACCAATTTTGGATGAACGTTACTGTTACACCTGAGGAGAGCAACACACGATCCCTCCGGTCAGTCGTCAACAACAAAGAAGTAGTGATTACTCCTGCAACAATCCGTAAAATTCTTCAACTGAGTGATGCTACCTCTCCTGCTGGATATCCGAAGGGCACCATAGATCTATCATTTGCTCAGCATGGATATCAAGGTGATCTCAGTGCCACCACCATCATGAAGAAACACTTTAATGACGCTGAGCGCCTGATTTTTCATATGGTCAATGTATGTTTGGCCCCTAAGACATCGTCTTGGGATCAAATGTCCACCAAATGGCAGCAGGTAATATATTCTATCCTTGAGCAACAACCACTGAACTTTCAGAATTAATATTTTCAGAGCTCAAAGATATGGCTCAAAGCTAACTGCCAACCGTTGGATACTCTATCCACGGTTCATAATGGCCATTTTATCGACCAGCTTAATGCTGAGGGACTTGTTGGCCTTGGAGTCCCTGCTACGGCTGTTCTACCGAAGTATACTCCCGGCACAACTCTGACCGGACACTCAAACTGGCTGCCAAGCTGCGAAAACCCACGCAGCTGGAACCCACAGCCACCACCTCCAAATCCAATGTCCCCACCAAACCCACCAAAAAGAAACCCAAAATGGCTACTCAGGGAATTGAGTCCCCTGAGGATGCTCCTGCACAACAAACGCAGGATATATCCACTAGTCCAAACCCCCTAGTGGATACAATGACTCCTCCAGCCACAGCCGCTCAGGCTTCCTCTCAACAGGAGCCTGCAGCAACCTAAGGGCACCTACTTATCTGGGATCTTACTCACTTGAGGAGATTGCCATTGAAGAGCACCATCCACCCCAGGTGCACACTGCTTCTACCCCCTTACCCCAAACACCGCCCCTCACAGTCCGACTTTAATAGTTGCACAAGTGCTGACTCAATTGCACTCCTCACTCCCCCCCAGAAACCACTTCCTACTGGGAATACCTCTACAATTGAGGGGGAGGAACACAGTGCACCTGAGAACCCACAGCACAGGGGTTTCCCAATTCTATCTCCTGGTGTAGACAAGGAGATTAGAATATCTAGTGAGGCTGCCACCTCCTCTGACTCAGCACATGACCAGAGTGAGGCTGGTAACATTGCTAAGACCTCCCTAGAGGCAACAGCTGATGATGGACACTGTCCTGAGGCTGGAAGTCCCCAGTACCAAGCACAAGGGGCACATGCACCAACTGGTCTACACCCAGTGCATGTAAATCCTGCTCTAAGCAGGAGGTCAGGTGATTCAGTATTAACTGATGCTGACCTGAGCTTCTTCTATGATGTAGTTGCTCAAAACACCATTCTAGAGGATGAGGTTAGCAGACTCAAAGAGCTGCTGGCCAAGATGTCTTAGGATGCAAGTCCATCTGCCACCTTCATACACCCACAGATGGCACCTTCCCTTGAAGGTTTCCCAAACACAGAGCCACCCTAAAATCAACCACCTGCCTCTGCTTCAGGCCCTACTTCTCAGGAACAGAACCCTCCTGAGCAAATAGTGCTGTACTCCAAAATTCCCTCCCTCTCATCACCCCCATAATCACTGATATAGTGATCAAAGCCCTTGATGAGAGGCTTTCCAACATTACAGCCCTTGGTTGATGCTGCTGTCCAAAAGACTCTTTCTGCGGTACAAACCCCTTCCTCCAATGCAACCAAAAAGGGGGAGAGTATGCAGTGAAAGAACGAAGAGGAAAAGATCCGAGGAAAAGAAGGAAGCGAAGCAAGCCCAAAAGGAGGAGAAAGAACAGCAACCAATGCTCACCTACAAGCGAAAGAAAGGTGCTGATGAGCACATTGCTGAAGATAAAGCCTTGGAGCTACTGATAAAAGAGGCTGATGCCGAACACAGTAGATCAATGGACAACATCATTGATCAGCTGTTTAGGCAAGGCCATGACACCAATAAACTTGACTCTGAGATTCGACGACTAGAGATTGAAGAAATCCAGAACAGATGGGCAAGTTATGAAGTGTTAGAAAGAGAAAGGCTTGAAATCATGATAAGATTTATTGCAAAATATCTTGGAAGATCAATGATTGAAATCAAAGCTTGGTCCAGGGACAGTATCTTGGCAATCACCACCAAGATCTGTTCATCTGAAGTATATACTAAGGGGCTTGTCATTGAAGCTTTGAATGAAGCGGGTGCTGGGAGCAGGACTGAGCTAGCCAAGCAATCAAAAGCCACACTCACCTCAAGGATGCTAGAACAGCCTGTCAACATTCCCACACCAAAACCACCCAAAACACAACCCACCAAACCAACTCCCTTACCCTCAAAACCCATAGCCGATGATATACCCTTGAAGAAGAGAGAAGGATATTGAGGCTAGAAGACGATGACGAAGATGAAGAAGACAGGCTGCCGCTCTCAGCTGTGATTCAGTTGCCTAAGGCCACAAGTCACTCCTCAGCAATTACTCCTGAAGTCCAGAGACAAATGGTTAAAGTGAAGCTAGAAGAAGAAGAGCTTCATAAACAGCATGATGAGGAATTGCTGAAGAGAGTTGACAAAGCTTATGCAGCCACATCTTCCATCATCAATATGAAGGAGCAAGCCCTCAGACTTTACACTCTCAGGCATACCTTTCAATATCAAAAGGAAAGAGTGAGGATTTGGCCTGATCCCAGGGTCTCTCAAAGAATTCATAAGAACAATATACCTCGGAGATACATTGGCCAGGTGAAAAAGATCGTAGATGAAGTGATCTCTCTGGTCTTTGTAGTTTCACCCTGGGAAATCCTAGAAGACTTCAAGAAGGCCTACAAAGCTAATCTAACCCTCAGAAGATGTTGGAAAACAAAATAGTGAAAAAGGGGTTAGTTTACAAGAGGCTTGAGGAAGTCAGGAAAAATGAGCTCCAGTTGTTCCTAGAGGGTAATCACCCGGATGAGTTGCTTACAGAATAATAACAACTGTGGAGCTAAAGAATGGGAAACAGGCCAAATACCTGTCTGAGTATTATGGGCCGGAATCATTGTTTGAAGGAGGTGCTGAAGAGCTAACCATGGAGGAACAAATCACCTTCCTTGAGGCCTACACAAGAGAGTCGTACAGACTCATTATGGGGAAGTGAATCTCATGAATGGGATAACAACTCTGTGTCCAGTCCCCAAAACAGAGTTCCCATTCATACTCTGCCAAACAAATATTTGAGATTTCTTCCCAGGCCGGAGCTTACATGGGTCATCTTCTCTACTGATCAAGAAGGAAAAAGACCAACTTTTTGCCATCAATAAGTGGGAGCATAAATAAGTTAGAGGTTTTGGCTGCATTGGTTCAGGGGGAGTTTGTTGGACCAAAAGAACCAATGAGCCAAGATCAGAAAACCTCTAAGTCCCACATGGTATCACAACAACTGCTGAAAGCCTCATCAGTAGTTTGACAAGTGCTGAAGACTTCAACGACTGAAGATCAAGTGCTGAAGATCTTAACAGCTGAAGAACCAAAGTGCTGAAGTACAACAGCTGAAGAACACAAGTGCTGAAGCTGAAAGACCAAAGTACTGAAGTACAACAGCTGAAGAGTTCACAAGTGCTGAAGATCAACAACTGATGTACAAAGTCTGAAGACAAAGACTGAAGACATCAGCTGATGATATTACTGAAGTCATCAGCTGATGAAACGCCTGAAGGTCAAAGTCTGAAGATCAAGTACTGAAGCCTCAGTAGTTTGTCACAACTGCTGAAGAGTACTTCTTCAGTAGTTGTGATATCAGTAGTTTTATTTTCTATGTTTCAGTAGTTTGTAAAACGACTGAAGAGCTTGTTCTTCAGTCGTTGTAGTTTCAGTAGTTTTATATTTTGTACTTAACTTGCTGATATGTTCTCAGTAGTTGTGAACATTTCAGTAGTTTGTTAAGAATTAGTTATTTCTGTATTGGATCTGCCAGTTGTCACTTTCCGTGATAACAGCAGTGACTGTTGCACTCTATATAAGGAGTGACAACCTATTGTAATCATTGAATGAAATGAGGAATTGAATGGAATGAATGATTGATTCGATTAGAAATATTCCTCATCTATAAACATTCCTAGAAATCAGAAATACATATTCTCTCCCTATAACTGTATGCGATCTTAATGCTCACATATATCGTTAGCTTGCTACAATTGGTCTAATTCGTGGTTGTATTCCGCTGCGTTATATTTTGAAACATCAAACTTGTGATCACTGATCCTGTCAATAATGCTTTTGTGATGTAATGCAACATATATTGTAACCGGATAAGATGTATTTTTTGCAAAAGCCTTATAATGAAATGAAATGTCATTTTTGGAATGTTTCTGCTGCAGCATTTATTTAAGATAAATGTAATTATATGTTTTATGTACACTGATTTACCAGCTGTATGCGTCCCGGAACAGGGCCTTACAATAATTGTCTTGAATTCTTCCGAGTGTTGTACTTTGGAAGAAAAGTAACTTTGTCTTCGGAATATTTTTTTCATTGGAAGCTAGAATTTTTCTTCGAAAGTTCTTTTAATCCTTAGTCTTCGGAAATGCAGCTTTTCTCTTCAGGAGTTTTTTTCACTATCGTACCAAAAATGTTTCTAAATGTTTGTTTTGGTTGCACCAGCCTTACTTAATCCAACAATAACAAATTCATTGGCTTTCACCTCAAATTGTTTGTCCATCCCATGTAGAGATTCAGATTCAATGTTCCCTCTTTCAAGGTTTCTATGTAAGCTTCCTTGATTTGTTAAGGAAATTGAGTACTATAGTTATTTTCAAAGCTTGCACCTATCAGGGTTCGGCAGTATCTTTTCTGCTTGAGGCATCGACGCCTACATTTGCCTTTCCGAGTGATATTTGATAGCACAATCATACTTGATCAATAATTCCACCCAATGTTGATGCCTCATATTTAACTCTTTATTCTCAAAGATGTGCTAAAGACTCTTATAAGCGGTGTATATGGTGCATCTTGTACCATACAACTAATGTCTCAAGATCTTTAAGGAAAATACCACCACACCCAGGTTCAGATCATGAGTTATGTAGTTCTTCTCATACATTTTCAGTTGTCTTGAAGCATAGGCTATCACTTTTTCATGTTGTATTAAAACACAATTAAGCCGTTGGATAGAAGCATCACAGTAAACCATGAAATTTTCACTTTCTTCTAGTAATGCTAATATCATTGCACTACAAAGTTTATACTTTAACAATTAAAAATTTGCTTCTTCACTCTCTCGCTATTTATACTTTATGCCTTTCTGAGTCAAACAAAATGAGGGGTTGAGCGATCTTAGAAATTCCCATAATAAAACGTTGATAACACCTTTTGGTTCAAGAATTTGTCGTATATCACTAGGTTTCTTAGGAATAACCAATTCTTTACTGCCTCAATCTAAGTAAAGTCCACATGTACTCGCTTTTCATTGACAATATGACCTAGGAATTGTACTTCACGAATCTAGATATCACACTTGAAAATATCACGCATAGTAGTTCCCTTTTATGTAGTTCCAATATTTGACATAAATGTTCCTCATGTTCATCCTTGGTCTCGGAATAAATCAAAATGTCATTGATAAACACAACGACAAACCTATCAAGGTAGGGTTTGCACACACGATTCATGAGATCCATGAACACCATTAGTGCCTTAGTCAACCTGAATAGCATGACCAAGAATTCATACTAACCATAGTGAGTTCTAAAAGTGGTATTCGAGATGCTTCCTCTCGAACCCTCAGTTGATGATAACCAGACCTCAAATCAATCTTGGAATTATTGATTGATCCCTAACGTTAATCACACAGATCATCAATATGAGGCAAAGGTAATTGTTTCTTGATGTTAACCTTTCTCATCTCTCTTTAATCGATACACATACAAAATATGCCATCCTTCTTCTTAACAAAGAGAGCAGGGGCTCCCCAAGGTGATAAGCTTGGTCAGATAAATCCTTTATCCAACAACTCTTGAAGTTGTGCTGACAACTCCTTCAGTTTGTTTGGTGCTAATCGATAAGGTGCTTGCGCAATTGTAGCTTCTTTGTGGGTTGAATTGATATGATATTCAACTTGACAATCAAGTGGTAGTACAAGTAAATCCTTTGGAAACACCGCTGCATAATCACAAACTACCAGAATATCTTCTATCTTCTTTTCCTTGTTATGCTTGTTATGTTGCACACTGAAAGGATCATACATGCCAACTCAATGGGTGAGTTGATGATTGCTCTGCTAGAATCCTTTAAGTCCAAGAAGAAATGCAGATGAAATTCTGCTAAGGAAAAGAAACAAGTGTTGTCTTCCACATTTCTCAATACGGAAGACATAATGCAAATACGGACAAGTATTTGCTCTTCTGCATTGACAAATGCGGAAGACTAAAAGTTAATGCAGACAAGACTTTGCTCATCCGCATTAGACAAATGCGGATGACCGAACAAATGCGCATAAGTATTTGTTCATCCGCATTAACCAATACGGATGACCAACATACTAATGCGGATGATCAAGTGAAGAAATGCTAATCAAGTTAACTCATCCGCATTTGTCAATGCGGATGAACAAGCAAAGATGCGGATGAAGACTTAGACTAGTTCTGATGTAATAGTTCAGGGGTAGTTTAGTCATTTTGTAAATGGCATCTTGTCTGCCTATAAATAGAATAGATAACCTCATACTTGAGTGACGGCTAATAGATAGAGCATTTTTGTTGTAATTATTCTCTATAATTTATCAACTTTCATATATATAATACAAAAGCATTTATGAGTAATTTTTTTGCATTGAATGTTCTTTGATTGTTTGTTTCCGCCATTCAATCACTGACTTGATTACCATATTCGACTCACAGTAAGAATCTCACTCTTACTCAACCCCAGTCAATTGGTAGGCTCAAGTTGGAAGAAAAGATACATGTAGTGATGAATTAAACACTTATTCAATTATGAAACACCCATCACAAAGTATTGGTATGTATTGACTTATCTGAATGCATGTCTGTGTAGTAGCCTAAACACACCAGGTAATGATATTTTATGAATCTCTTTCACCACATCATCTCCCATCTTTGTTTTGCTGAGCAAAGACCTGATGAAACTTGCACATAATGCAGATGTTATGATCCAAAAGATTCCCAATGTGGAACACATCCAAAATTGGATGAATCAACAAAGTAATACATTCCAAGTGAATGAATGAAAGAATCCTATCACGGATCACCTTCCAAAGTGCAGTGAAAAGAATCCCAATGTGGATCATCATGAAAAAGGATCAAAGTATAAGAATCCATGAGGGTTAGTGAAAATGAGATTTCATAACTTAAGTGACCTGGTAAGAAAAGCTGTGAAAAAGTTCTACCATGCATTGTATAAGGAGGGTTGATCATTCCATGCTTATGTGTGTGAGGTACACATTGAATAATTAAATCAATCAAAACATGATAAAAGTCATTTGCATCAAAATATCAAGAAGGTATGAGTTTAAGAGGACAAACATACCTTCAATCTTCAAGTTCATGATCATGTCCATTTAATCATAAAGGATGCACAAGTGTAATGTAAGACTAATATGATCCCAACAAAGAGATAATTCTCTTCATTATTAATAATCAAAATAATATTCAAAAGGTTTTAAATCTTTAAAGATTCTATCCAAATGTGGATATAAACTTTAGGGGGAGTAATTTAAAATGTTTGAGTAAGTCCAAATTTTTGTTTATTAACTTAACTTTGAAAACAAAACAAAAAGGATTTTGGTTGGTGTTGTTGCAAAAAGTCATACCATTATATCTCAGCTAATGCAGATTCTTAGAAGCATGATAAGTCCAAGATCTGTCAAAATTGTGAAACTTGTATCACTTGTCATACAAGTCAATCCCAGCAAGAATTGACATCTTTAACAGTCAATTTCATAAGAAAAATCAATCAAGGATGAATCTTCACAAGATGAATAATCAATTCAATCACATTAACTTTTGATTAAGTTCAAAAGTTAATGCAGGTAAGTGCATTGGTTAATGCGGGTAAAGGTAACCAATGCATGTAACTAATGTGGGTAACAGTATACTTTCAAGTGCAACTAATGCGGACAATGATTTCACTCTACCGCATTAGTGTGTTAAGTAAATGTGGATTTTACTCTACCGCATTTGCTACAGTAGTCAAATGTGGATGAACATCTCTCTCTCGCAGTTGCTACAGTGCAATGCTGACCAAGTGTTAACCGCATTTCGTGTAGTCGCACAAATGTTGATTGAATTTGGTCCGTATTTGCTACAGTGTACAAATACGGATAGGATGAAACAAGTAACAACACTACCGCATTTGCTACAATCTGTCAATGCTGATGAACAAAATCACAAGTTATTCTTCCGTATTTACTACAGCACAAATGCAGATGGTCAAAGGTTTGAAGTTTTAACTTCTGCATTTGCAACAGTACACAAATGCGGAAAGAATAAATAATAAGTAACAAAACTTCTGCATTTACAATAGTAGCCAAATACGGATAGTCAAGTCCAAGTTTGTCTTCCGTATTTGCTGCAGCTAACAAATGCGGATGACCAAAAGTCAAAAAATTAACTCTTCCGCACTTGCTATAGTGATGACCGCATTTGCTCTTAAACTTGTAAAATCTTTTAAAAGCCATTATTTGACTATTAAAAGGAATTTAAACGAGTCATTTAATACTTTTCAAATTTGCGAGACTTTATAGTGAGACGAGCGCAAACGCACAGTACATCATCTTCGATCATCTTCATCATAAACAATCAAAGATTTTCGTGTGATTCTACTAAATCCGATATTGTTATCGATTCTGAAACCATATTTTTATCAGAAACAAGGTGAAATTTCCATTAAAATTTTAATCAAGACCTAAGTTTCAGATTGTTAAACTTAAATCAAACAATGAACCAGCTGATAATGAAGAACACAAAAACATGTCTTATTGATGTAACATAATACATCTTTTCGACTTCAATGAGCATGCAAACCAACAGAAATTCTTCTCATCATGAAAACCGTGACATTCATGTTTATTGTAAGAACATAGCATGATGAAAAATAAAAATTGTTTATCAAATCAATGAAATAACTTCTCATTAATGGTTCAAACATAGAAGTTGTGATTGTTGAATAACAAACTCACCATTTGCTATGACAACAATGCAATAGAAATGAAAAGCATTCATCCTTGAACATTTAAAGTCAAACTGATAACTGACAAACATGTCTCCTATGCAGATTACATGGCAAACCTTACATGGAGCAAGCTCCATAATCTCAGCGGTTATTTAAACCCTGATGTTCCTGAAGCTGAAGGACTTAGAGATACGATCAGATTCTTATCTACCACAAGAGTAGCCTATGCTATCACTGTGAGACCCACAATCTATGAAAATCTCATCAGGTCCTTCTGGAACTTAGTTGAGGTAGTTGAAGCTGATGGTGTTAAAACATTAACTGGGAGAATCAACAATGATCTCACTTTGATCATCACTGAAGATTCTGTTAGAAGATGCTTACAATTTGGTGATGATGCTAATGCGCCTTTGGAGCTAGATGATGAAGAAATAACCACATTTTTTGCTGAAATTGGTTATGAAGGAGGATATGAAGCAAAACAAATTCTTAAAGGATTGGTTGATCTACCTTGGAGATTCCTAATTCATATGTTTCAACACTGTCTGTCCAAGAGAAAGACAGGATGGAATGAATTCCAGTCATCACATCCTCAGCAATCTGTGCTCTCTACACTAACAGGCCATTCAACATGTCTGCCTATATTTTCAATGGCATGATATCAAACATTCAAGAAGGAAGAAGATACAAGTTCTTGATGTATCCAAGATTTCTTTAATGCCTGATCAATGAATCATTCCCTGATATTGCTAATGAGGGACCAGTGCTTGATATTCCTCACTATGATGCAAGATCCTACAAATACAGTAAGAAAAGGGACCCAAAAACTTTTACAGTGGTGCTCACTCACCTCTTCTTCCATGGATGATTCAACAAATAAATCAAGAAGGTCAAGCACAAGAACAAGCAACAGCAAAACCATCACCACAACCATCACCACAACCATCACCACAACCATCACCACAACCATCACCACAACCATCACCACAACCATCACCACAACCATCACCATAACCATCACCACAAACCATCACCACAACCATCACCACAATCAACACCACAACCATCACCACAACCAACACCACAACCATCCCCACAACTAACACCACAACCATCACCACAACCAACACCACAAACAACACCACAAACAACCCGTCAACCATCACCAATGTCACCTCATCATCAGTCTCCAATATCACCACCTCATCAATCACCTATATTACCATACCAACCTTTGCCATCCCATGATTACCCTGCTGAAGTTGAAGAATCAACTAGTGCTTCTAAAACATCCAAACCATCTTCTGATGAGGAGGATCATCATACTCAAATGCCTGCAAAGAGAGCAACTTCTAAGACTGCTCCCTCAGAGAGCTTTGTTGAATCAAATGTAAATAGGCCTGATGAAAAAGATGAGTTGATATCTGAACTGTTGCAAAAGGTTGAAAGAATGGAGAGAATACTGAATAGGAGGGCTAGAATAATTGATGATAGAATCCTAGAGCTTGATGAAAAGGAGCAGGAGCTGAAAGATCTCAAAGAAAAACATGAAGTTGAAATGAAAGAGAAAGAAAAAGAAATTGAAACTTAAAAAGCTGCACTCAATCATTCAAGAGAAGAAGTCAGTGGCCATGTTGACACTCTTGCCATTCAAACTATAGCAATGGAAGAACAAGAGAACATTATAGAAGAACAAGCTGAAATCATCTCTAATCTTGAAAAATAAATTAATAGCCAAAACAAAAGGATCTCTAAACTTGAGCTGATAATTGAGATTCAAAGAAGTGAAGTGGCTGATGATAAGAAAGATAAACAAGAAAAGGATGATGATGAAGAACAAGAAAAGGGTGATAATGATGAGAACAAGTCTATTTTTGACAATGAAGAACAAGAAGGTGATACAAGTCAAACAAAGCATGAGGAACAAAGTCTAGAGATGGTGACATACTCTGGAAAACAGATGCTGCTCACACTGAGAAAGCTGAATTTGAGGAACTTTTTAGTGCTTTAGACATCTTTACATCTGAAGAATTTAGTGTAGACGATGACTTTTGGGAATTTGTGAACAATCAAAGGACTGATTCTGACCCTATTATATTCATCCCCAAATCTCCAGTTCCTTTGGAGAAAGAGCTGAGCATGCAGATTGTCCCTGCTGTGTCATTGACTGATAAACAAACAGAAAAGGTAAGAGAAATATGTGAAAAGGAAAAAGAAAAAGAAAAGGAAACAGAAAAGGAGATGGAAGAAATAGAAGTGAATGATCAAGAACAAACCACACCTAAGAAAATGTTTGAAGTGATGGAAAAGGCTGTTCAAGTCCACAACTTCAAACATATTCAAGAAAGAGAAAATATCTAGCTGAAAAGGCTAAGGGTAAAAGACCAGTGATTGAAGAAGAAAGTGTTAAGAAGCAGAAAGATGATCCAAGAAGCCCGGCAACAATTGCTGAATTTCTTGAAGAACATGAGTAGGCTGAAGCTCAATTAAAGAAACAATCTGCTATCATTGATCTAGAAGAAGGAGAGATAGTTGATGGATATGATGCTGAAAAGGATGTTCATATGGGCAGTCCTATGAAAACAGAACAATCAGTGGAAGAAATGGTGTCAAAAGCCCAAATTGATGACTTAATGATCAAAGCAATGTTTCTGATCAATCAAGGGTATGATCCAGATGAAATATTTGGGATGACCTATGAAGGAATGAAGGAAGAGGAAGATAAAGTGAAAAAGATGCTAGATCCAAATATTGAAACAGAATATGAAAAAGCAATCACCAAGCTGCTCCAAAGCATAAAGAGTCTTCTATGAAGAAACCAACTGGGTATGAAAGACCATTATCAAGAAAGGTACCCTACCCAAGCTGTCTTCAATGAAGAAATCATCCCCAACTCATGAACCACTATTTCCTGATCCTTATAGTATGTTAGATAAGGAAATGAATGATTACCTCACCAGTCAAGGCTTCACCAAAAGAAAAATTGGCAAACATGAAGACTAATTCACTAAAAGCCGCAACACTTAGTTTGATAAATGATAAGAAAGAAAAGTTAAAACAGTTAGAAGAAGAAGTGCTCAATAAGAAGCCAAGATTAAGAGTTTCTGCACATGACATGAATCTTACTTATAAAGATCAAGACTATCTTGCACCTATTATTCATAAATATCCAGAGTGGTTTGCTGAACCCTCCCAATGGAAACTTCAGGAAGGGTTGACCACTGCTGAGATGATCAGAGGAGTATCTACTCCAAAAGGCAAAACATACAAGAAAATTTTTACTTGGAAGTATGGTAGTTAATGGAATATGTTTATGGTTAAAAGGATCTCTGGTCTAGTGCAATTTTTTATAGAGTACTCTGCTCTTGTAAATGCACTTGAGATTCATGACCTGAAAGAACTGGCTAATCTGGAGCTGATCAACCATAATGCCATGTTAGAGGATATGAATTTGAAGGTATACTTAAAATGTTCAAGAGAACCAACAACTTCAATTCATTAAAAGCAACATGTGTGATAAAAGACAAAACTTTCAATAACCCTTTAGAGATGAAACAGTCAAAACTAGCTGAAGAAGTAGTGTTTCCAGAACTTAGAGTGAAACCTACTGAATCACTAAAAAGAAAAATGGTGGCTGGTACACATTCCTCAACACCAATCTCAAATGTTTATTATGATGAGAAGACCTATGAATTGGTGATTGAGAGGAAGTGGGGAGGCAAAGAAGGTGCTGAAATCATATTGTTCAGTGGCTATGAAGTGAGACTACTGGATCAATCATACATTCAATACATATACACAAGGCACTTCAGAGAGATATCAAACAAATTGGGTCAAGAAGATCTACACTTCTTTCTAAAGTGTATCAAAATATTGATGATGGCTTATGATCAGATTAGTGCAAAGAGGAGAAAAGGAAGAAGAAGAAGACACCTTTACAGTTGTGCAACATTGTCACACTTGAAGTTGATGTAGATGGATCTCTCTTGATTCATAGGGATGGGCTATCAACAGTGTCTATTTGGGAACCAATTTCTCTAAAGAAACTACCACTTGAAGCCATTCATGATATGAGCACAATGAAGATTCATGTACTAAGCAAGGAAAAAATGTCAGATGCTCAAGATTTTGTCAACATGATCAAGGAAACTTTGGATCCAAGACAAGCAGCACCTTTTACACCACCAAAAGACCCAACAGAATCACAACATCAATCACCTCCCAAACATTGAAGAAAACTAGGCTGTATAATCCTTAGGGGGAGTATTGTTGCACCCTGAAAGGATCATACATGCCAACTCAATAGGTGAGTTGATATTTCTCTGCTGGAATCCCTTAAGTCCAAGAAGAAATGTAGATGAAATTCTACTAAGAAAAAGAAACAAGTGTTGTCTTTCGCATTTGTCAATGCGGAAGACATAATGCAAATACGGACAAGTATTTGCTCTTCCTCATTGACAAATGTGGAAGACTAAAAGTTAATGCGGACAAGACTTTGCTCATCCGCATTAGACAAATGCGGATGACCGAAAAAATGCGCATAAGTATTTGTTCATCCGTATTAACCAATGCGGATGACCAACATACTAATGCGAATGATCAAGTTAAGAAATGCTAATCAAGTTAACTCATCAGCATTTGTCAATGCGGATGAACAAGAAAAGATGCGGTAGTTTTGATGTAATAATTCAGGGGTAGTTTATTCATTTTGTAAAAGGCATCTTGTCTGCCTATAAATAGAATAGATAACCTCGTACTTGAGTGACGGCTGATAGATAGAGAAATTTTGTTGTATTTATTCTCTGTAATTTATCAACTTTCATATATACAATACAAAAGCATTTATGAGTAATTTTCTTGCATTGAATGTTCACTGACTTGATTACCATATTCGATTCACAGTAAGAATCTCACTCTTATTCAACCCCAGTTTAGTCACTAGGGCTAATATAGCTTAGCAGCCTTTCCTTAGCCACTTCTACGCTTTCATAAACTATATGATGCCTATCACTTCACCACTCTTCTCGCCCTTCTCCAAAAGGATTTCTCCACCAGAGATCGGAATACGGATGAGCTTCTCATGATAAATGACTTCCACCTACTTCTTGGACATCCAATCAATGCCCATAACTACGTCGAATCTCCTAAGCGTAATAGACATAAGATCCATGTCAAACGAATGTCGAGACCATTCTATCTTACAACCCTTAAGAATATGCATAACATGAATTTTCTTACCATCAACTAATTCTAAGGTGTACTTGGTTGTAACATAGAAGGCGTATCATTTAAGACACTACTAAACTTAGTAGTGATAAAAGCTCCTATCAGCTCAGATATCGAATAGAACAATAGCATAATATTAGACCATTAATAGGAAATTTACCAGTATTAGTAGCAGGGTCGTTTAGAGCCTCACCCAAACCCCTAACAAAGGCTCTTCCATTAGCACCACCATTTTTGCCACCATTTTTCCCGCCATTGTTTTCGTTGTTGTCACGATTCCCATTGTTGTTATTCCCATCATTGCCAACACCATAACCTTTTCTCTTCAACTGCGGGCAATTTCTCTTATAGTGCCCTTTCTTTTCATACTCAAACCAACCCTTAGGTGTTTCTTGTATCTGGTGGGGCTTCTTCATCACCACAACAATCCTTGGTTGCGTGCCCTTCTTTCCCATGGCATTATAATAGAAAGTTGTCACACTTGTCAGTGAGGTAATACTTGCATTTGTTACACTTTGGATACTTCCCAACACATCTGCTTTGTCCTTGGGCTAATGAGGATTACTGGTTGAAGATTCAATTTGGGTCATACTTCTTTTGTTGTTGCTATTGGGACTAATTACTTAACGATGACCAATTGTTTCTAGAACTATTCCACATGCGCTTATTTTCGGGCATGCTCACCCCTGCTCCCCGTTTGGATAACTTGCCATGCTCCACCGCCTTATTTATCAACTTGTAACTCAAGCGGATTGCTTATTTGATAGTGGTAGTGTTAGAGACTATCACCTTGCTTGGATTGATAATTTATCATACTCAGATAAAGAATTGCCAATTCATGAGACCTAGTGGTGTAGGCCTTGATTTTAGAGCCTTCCATTTTCAGCTACCAAAAATTTGCCTCCTATTTTTGTACTTTGTCATGAGGACAATACTCCTCTATCATCATAGCTTTCAATTCATCACACGGAAAAGCATTGACAACGCCTGACCTAACATTTGCACCTGGGCATTCCACTAGGAGAGTGATGCACTTTCTAGAATTCCTATGGCATACTTCACTTGGTCTACCATCGGATAGTTGCACTTTGCGAACACTGATTTGGTTCTCTTGAACCATCTAACGAGTCCCACAGCCCTCTCGGCTCCACTATGAGTGTGGGGCTTGCAAACCATAAACGTTTTGTATATACAAACTATCGATCCTGAGTTAACAACTTGAAATGTTAAGTCTAACAATTTGATAAACCGACTAACATAATATTTGTGTAATTGATGATCACCAAGGTTATCATTTACCTCTAGGTTGAGCAATTTGTGCATTTTGTGCAATTCTATTTCCTACACATACTTGGTGATGAGAGCTACTGTAATGCCTTGAAAATTCTAAGGAACAAATGAAAACAATATTCTCGCGTGAAAGGAAGATCTTGTGTGAGAACAACATCTCACGCTAAAACTCAGACACAGTTTATAGGGATCATATAAATAGATGAGAAAACCTGTTTGTCCCTATTCCCGCATGAGAACTATTGCTACTAGAGAAGGAAAGACGCAAAGTAGAGAGAAAAATCGAAGATTTTAAGTGTGTAAGTATGTGACTCGTTTAATGACTCATGTTATGCATCTAGGAAGGATTCTCAATGAGTATAATGTATGAATGTGTAAAGATGCATTAAATGATGAAAAACACATTGATAATTAATAGAAATGTATTAAATGATGAAAAACCATTGATATTTAATAGAGTTTCATTAAATGATGAAAAACCAACAGGTCATGACATCACCCGGCACAAATGGAGACTTGTGTCGTAGCTAGTCAACTTCATAACAAACATAGTCAAATAAGCATAATGAATTTGAATCCCACAACCGGGAACAAGTAAAGGTAACATTTCAAACAAAGATAATATAAAGTAACATAATTGCTTGAAACAACAGAGTAAGTCTAAAATGTATTTCTTAATGTCACCACTAAGGCAACATCTCTAGCTATCCTCGATGATTATTACCGGAAAAGATATGCTCAAAAAGGTCAACACATGGTTGGTGAGTTCGCAGGTTTAAATAATGAATACAAATTGATGTTGTGTAATAGTTTATAGGACATGCATGTATATAGTTATAAGTAAGCAATATCACATGTAAACATGAGCATCACAACTAAACATATGACGTACACACAGATCTTGTCGGAACATATTCACCCTAGGGCCCATTCCTGGCCATTGTCAGTCCCAACTAGTATACTAACAAACAAGGGTGGGGTGTCAGCCCAATAGTACTATCAATACCTGTCTGTCGGCTCCAACACCGGAGTTAAATAGTTGTGAATAAAGAACCACACAACTAACTCATGCATGCTCTAGCTATTAACTTACTTACAATAAACACAACATTCCCAAAATATATAAATAAGTTTATAGCATAAAAAAATGGTTGAGCATACGTTTCTCTCTTTAGGTTTCTAAATAATTGTAATAAAACAGGGCCACAAAACTCACCTCAAAATAGCAAAGTCCCAAAGTGCTCGGTAAGAATGTCAAATCACTATAGAACACAAAACACCCAACGGATTACTAAAGGGTCAAGTTGATCTAGTTGGGTGTAGTCCTCCAATTCCAGCCCTTAATGTCCATCATGGTCCTTAATTTTGTCATTTATAAAAGTCACTTAATCAATTCTAAGTATTAAGTTTGTATTCATTTGATTATTTAGGTTCAAATAATTATTTTTAATTTTAATAAAATATTTTAGCATGATCACCTGATTGCGCATCAGTTTTATATAAACTGGTTGGAGGTTGAAACGGAAATGAAAAGTTGCATAATAGGAGTTATTAAAAATATAAGACTTTAAATTAAAATCCAGAAAAAGAATCACCTTAATTAGGTAAATATGAGAAAGATATGACTCGACAAACACAGACCAACCTGCTGTTGAAATTCAACAATTTTGACCGTCAGTTTTGTGTGTCGGGTTTGCAGGACCAAACGATGTCGAAACGACACTAAACCACTTGGGTTAGTTAAAATACTCATTGAAAATTTTTTTAGATTAAAAATCCTACCCATTTCCAGTTTTTATGACCTCAATACGACCTGCACAAGATGACCCATTTTTCTGACAGCAAACTGTCCAAATTCTCAGCATTGTCTATTGGATTCAAAAACTCGGTTTTTGACTTTCATTGACCCAAAACCCATAAGAACGTTTAATATAAGACCCAGATGTCAAAAAAAGAGAATTAAAACAAGGATTAACACTATATTAATGTCCAAACACAGATTCATCCACTTTTACTCTTCTAGTTCCAATTTTTATACGTTTATCGATTAGATCAACTATTCCATCTCCCGGATCAATCCAATATCAAAAAATAATGAAATTTTGTAACTAATTAGGATCCAAAAACTTCCATTAAGTCCAGATTTCAAGATTTTACAATCCCAAATCAAAAGATCAATGAACAATAAAGAACAAATGCACTAGGTTTTTACCGATTGGTGGATCCAACACTTGAACAGCAAGATCTTCCAAGAGTTATCATCCCAAAAATGTAAAGAAGGAAAAACAAGTGAAGAATCTTAGTATAGGATGATGAATTTTGAGGATCTAGATGAAGAACAAGGAGATTTGGTTGTGGTGGCTAGGGTTTCCAAGGAGAGAGCTTTTTTTGTAAATTAGGGTTGCAATAATGAAAGGAACAAGAAGGAAAGGCCCCTTTGTTGATTCTCGGCTGATTAAGGGGAAGGGCAAAGGCCTTCGGGCCCTTAGCCCGTCACGTACATTTTTGTGTCATCTCGTTTCTCATGTCGTTCAATTTCTACGTTTTTAATTTCTCGCGATAAGACCATTCAAACGAGCTATTATATGCCCTAGAAATCAGATAACTTTTATTTTATTATTATTATTATTATTATTTTTATTATTATTATTTTTATTATTATTATTCTTATTACTATTATTCTTATTATCATTATTATTATTATTATTATTATTATTATTATTATTATTATTTTGAACTAATTCATGTTCATATACTATACTTTAGACAATGTCCATGAATTTATGATTAGTTTGGTTTTAACGTAATTTAGCCTTCTTGATTAGTCTAATGCATAGAATTTTGATCGATGGAAAGCCCAATGGTCATCTTCATGACTAAAACCCTAGGCCCAACACTACACCCTAGGCCCAACACTACGCCCTAGACCCATTAACCCAAAATCTTTGATCAATATTAAAATGATCAATCAACTAAGGTCAAGACCAAGTATGACAAAATCACAATTAAAAATCAAAGTCAAAGGTCAACATAGTCAAAGGTCAACACACCTATTTTGGTGATGGATGTCATACTTCGTGCATAATGTATGGGTGGTTATTTAGAATCCTTAGCACACTACCAGCTTTGTACATAATGTTAGGGGTCTAGCACATGACATTGATCCATTACAAAAGTAATGATGAAAGAACGATATGAATGAAATGATGATGAAAGATAACTATAGGATAGTTAAAGGGTATGCACTTACAACACAACAACACAATAAGAGAGTTGATTAAAAACACTTAACAGATCAAATAGGGAACTGGTAACCTTTTTGTAGAGATGCTAAGAACACAAGTAAATAAGAGACAGAACAAGATAGCAAAACACACAAGTTATTAGTTTTCAAGAATGCTATATATTGCTTCTCAAGTTCTATTACAAATGTTATAAAAGCATATCATAAAGTTACAAGTACTTGAGATACATATACTACATCCTACAGCCGGCCATACTTTGAAGGTTGACTAGACAACTACAAAATCAAATGTAGAGTCAAAAGGCAGATTGCCTTTTGACTAGTGACTATGACATGTCATAGCTCACATAATAATATATTACAAAAAGGATAAAGTACATAAAGTAGAAAGTTATAGACTCAAGACCTCAATATACAGTTACCAAAAACATGGAACTTTCATCAACTTATGTAAAGCTGGTGTCTCATCAGAGTTGTAGTGGAAAGGGGTCTAGCTTTATGTAAAAGGTACATAAGATAAAGCATGTATTCAAAAAGTCTTTGGAAGAAATCTATCTTCTAGTGTTCGCTTCGAAAGACTTTCTCTTTAAAGCTTCGAAAGACTTCATCTTTGGCTTCGAAAGATATTGGTCTTGGCTTTGGAAGATTTTACACTTAGAATATTTTCTGATGCTGGTGTGAAACTTCCGAAGCATTCTACTTTAGTACACTTATGCATGCATGCAGGAGAGTCTTCGGGTGTTTGGGTTGCATCAGCCTTATGTTAGACCTTACAAACTCCCCTTAGGCTGATGCTACCAAAACACTTTGAAGACTTCAGATATTTACAGTCCTCATCATGATGATAACCATCCATTTCTTCATGAGATGATCAGGATCACTCAGACTCTCAAAGTGTCTTCTCACGTCAAAATATCATGCAAAGGCACATTAAACATGTCTTGCCATGTGTAGACATTCTCAATACCTTGATCTCTAATGACATGCCATTTTTCTGGATTTGTAGTGTATGTCCAGGACAAGATGGGTCATCCTGATACTAGAGGAGCTATTTGAATGGGAGATGATGGAGCATCCTCTAGTTGTACATCCTTAGGATGTTCTGACTCATCCTGAGGTTTGGAAAAGGATGCTTCTTTCTTCTTCTTCTTTGTCTTTGGTCTGGAAACCATCCTTTTTCTCCTCTTTGATCCTTTTAACTGCGAAGACTGGCGTGTAGCAGCTGCTTGATCTTTTTTCTCTTTCTTAGTTGGGTCATCTTCTCTCATAGGTTCAGAAGGAGAGGGAGTTTGACCCTGCTGTAGATCAGAAGATGAAGCTTGCTGAGGCTCAGCAGGAGGTTCAGGTTGTGTTGTCTCAGGTTGTTCAACCATAACCTCCACTTCAGGTGGAGCTTGACTTGGAGGGGAGTGCAAGTCTACTAGCTCTCCACTCTTGATCTTCTGCTTGATTACCCTGATATGCTCATCGATAGTGGACAGAGACATAGGGCCAAGTCTTCTTCCGAAGAATCCATACAGCTTCAAAACGCTCATCATCCTTTACCTATCAGCAGACTTCTTCATGCTTTTCTGGATGATGGCTCTTGACTTTGTAGCTTTTTCCGTTAACTTCATTTTGGTGATCTTTATTTCTTTGACTATCTCAAGTTCAATTTGTTTGAAGTACTCAAGCCCAATGTAGTCATAGGGTAAGGGAAGAAGTGCTGCAGCTTGATAGAGGCTTGTGGCACTCAGGTAGTTGATCATGTTGATCCAATCCTTTTCTTTTTTTTACCTGAGGTTCTTGTGGAACTACATCCTCTTGTACAAGACTTTCTTGAACTGGGGAGAGAGTAGGCACATGCTTCTACAGACTTTTCTTTCTTCTTTGATTTGAAGAAGTAGCTTTGCATCCTCTGCCTCATTTCTCTCCTTTGACAATTCCATGTCAGCCAGTTTATTTAATTCATCTAAGGAGAGGGAGATGATATTATCAATTTCATAGTTCCTGGTCTACAAGTAGTTCATCTTGACTTACCTCAACTCATCATCCTAAGTGTTTGGCCTAGGGGCAGCCCTGATAGGAGCTTCCATGAGTCTTGCTGACCTAGTAGAGGAACTTTCTCCCCTCAGCTTCCTTTTCCTCTCTCTCTCTCTCATCCACAATCTCCTTAGAAATCAATTTTCTTTTCCTTTTGTCACTCACAGACCTTTGTGACTGAGGGTGAAGAGAGCTTTGGCCTTCATTTCTTGGTCTAGCTTCTAAGCTCTAGCCAGAGAGAGGTTGAAATGCACCTTCACAAGCAGGTGTCTCATCAAGGGAATGGACCTCAGTAGCAGTTGATGGTGAGATAGGGCTCTTAGGTTCTACCATTGGGCCATTAGTCAAGGTTTCCCCTATGAAGCTAATCTTAGGGTCTGCCTCAACATCCAGTTGACCAATAATATTGCATGATTGCCTTAGTGTCCTTCTGAGGTTGAACTTTGCAGTGATTCTGTCTTGAATCTTTTGAGCCAGCTTGTTAGCTTTTCTGGATTGGCTTTGGTTGACAAGTGGCATGCTGACAAGATCAAGACTATCAAAGAAGTTCAAGGTCTAAAAGTTGAAGACTTCTTGCTCTCCTTGAACTCTTTGAATGATAAGGGCTTTTTTGTTTTCATCAAACATCCACCCTATAATGTGATTTGAAGTTGGTGGAGATGACATTACCCTTGGAATACTTTCCTCAAAAAGACTCTGAATGTAGGAGTCTATGGAGTCCATATCAATGTGAACTTGAGAAAGTTATTGAGTATGCACAGTTGCAAGTGAGGATGGTGAGTCCTCAATGTCCATACTCCCTGAAGAACTCCCAGGTTCTATAAAGATAATGACTTTCTCCCCCTTTTTGGTAGCATCACCCTCTTGCATAGGTGAGCTAGGAGTTAGGTCAATCACACTCGTAGATTATTATGTTCTTGGTTTAGCTCTTCTTAAAGGTCTCCTAGCTAGTTTTTCCCAGAGATAAGAAATCTCAAGTTGCTGATCATTGACCTTGTTTTGCAAGGTAGTTACCTGAGATTCAAGATGAATGACCTTGGAGACCAAATAGGTACATGTTTGTGACAATTTTTGCACCTTTTGCCTCAGATTCCCCTCCCTTCATCAGAAAAATCATTAGGGATGAGATGAAAGGTTAGGAATGGGTTGGTTTAAGTCTAAAGGCTGGGGGTGGTAGTTGTCTCCTCAAGGTTTTTCACTTGAGTGTTAAGACTCAGAGTGAAGGCTTAAGGTAGTTGGGCTTATGAGCTCATCAGGCAGAACATGAGGAACCCTAGCACTGATCTTTGAAGTAATGGGAGTGGTTTGCTCCTCAGGAGAAGTGGGAGCTCTAGTATCCACTTCCTCCTGTATGGGTGAGTATATTGGGGCCGGCACAGACTCAATAGTTTGAGAAGGGGTTTGTTTGGACTTTCATTTGTAGGTGAGGGTGATTTCTGGCTGTTGTGGTGGTTAAGATGTAGAAGGTGTGGGTTCAACACTAGCTTGTGCTGCTAGGTTGTCACCTTGAGCAATAAGCTCTAACATTTTTGGGACAAGGGTTGTTTCTACCCCTGAGAAGCCAACAGTTGGCTTCCTTAATATTTTAAAGATCTCGGGCTTCATCTGTCCCAGTTTTAGAATATTACATGTTCCCCTTAACTATGAGCCCAATTCACAGTTAAGAATGTATTGAATATATCTAGGAAACATGTAGTATTCTAAGGAGTCCAAGTTTGCAAGCAGATAAGTATAAACAAATTGAGAGTACCTGAACTTGACTCCTTGAACCATCCCATGCACTATGAAGGAGAGATCTTCAGGAATCTAGTCTCACCCTCCGTGCCTGTTAGACAAGCTGTGGATAACCACACGAAGTAGGTAATTCTACTTGGATGAGACCTTCCCCTTCCTGAAGGTATTTACAAAGAAATCTCCCTCATAGCCCATCTGCTCAAAAGAGTGGTTAATAGCTTCTTTTGGGAAGAACACCTCACCTTCTTCATCATCCAGCTGAAGATGATTGTGGATGATGGTCAGAGTGACAAAGATTGTTCTCCCCTACATTGTGGCAGACAATGCCTTCTCCCCATCCATAATGACCTCTTGGCAGGTCTTCCAAAATTCAAACAGAGGATCCTCATACAGAATAGGATCAATGGTAAGGGAGGTGAAATAGTTAGATAAAGCCAAGAAACAACAAACCTTTAAGAAATGTGGATCTTTCTCAAAATTTAACAGAGCAACTTGGTTGTGTTACCTGTGTAACTACACAGAGAAATCTAGGTCATTTCTTTGGTTAAGGTTGGCCATTGTGAGAAAGCTTAAAGATGAAGGAAGTATGAACAAAGACGGTTTTAGAGAGAAATTTGAGAATTTAGGTTTGGAGGAAAGATGAAGATGATAGAAAGAGGGTCTCCTAATATTGATGTGTTTTGTCCTTGAATGCTGCACAGGATTCTCTGTGATAGAGATAGCACTGTTGTTGTCTATGTGAATGAGAGTCTCCTTGAAATTTAATCCATAGTCAAGCATTTGATTCTAATTCCAAAGCACTTGAGCACAGTAGCTTGCAGCAGCAATGTATTAAGCTTCAACAATTGATGCAGAGACACAGGATTGTTTCTTGCATTGCCATAAGACAACCCTTCCACCAAGAAACTGACATCCCCTGATGTAGACTTTGCAGTCATGTTGCAACCACCATATTCACTATCTATATATGCATACTGATTGAAGTCAGAATTCTTTGGATTCCAAAGACCAAGTGTTGAGGAACATTTGAGGTATCTTAGAATCCTCTTGAGATAGATGAGGTGAGACATTTTGGGGTTGGCTTGATATCTTGCACAAATACATGTGGCAAACATGATATCAGGCCTGCTAGCTGTGAGATACATAAGAGACCCAATCATAGCCTTGTAAAGGTGTTCATCCACACACTCCCCTCAAGATTAGGTCCAAGGGAGTGGTTTCTTGCTATGGGTGCCTAGCAATCTTAAAATCAGTCATGTTGAATCTTTTGAGTATATCTTGAGCATACTTTGACTGACTAATGAAGATGCCATCTTCAACTTGTTTCACTTGAATTCCCAGAAAGAAATAGAGTTCCCCCATGGCACTCATTTTAAATCTGTCCTTCATCAACTTCTCAAAGTCTTTGCAAAGCTTTGAATTAGTTGAACCAAAGATGATGTCATCCACATACACTAGAACTAGCATTAAGTCATTTCCCTATCCTTTGATGAAAAGAGTTCCATCTATAGTACCCCTTGTGTATCCATGCTTGCAGAGATACTGAGCTAGAGTCTCATACCATTTCATTGGTGCTTGGTGCAACCCATAAAGAGCTTTATCAAGCTTGCAGACATAATCAGGATGATCAAGATCTGCAAAATCAGGTGGTTGTTTGACATAGACCTCTTCATCAATCACCCCATACAGAAAAGGACACTTGACATCAAGTTGATAGACCTTGAAGTTCTTGGATGTAGCAAATGCCAAGAATATCCTAACAACTTCTAGTCTTGCTACAGGAGCAAAGACATTAGTGTAGTCAATTCCTTCTTCTTGTGTGTACCCTTCACCAACTAGTATAGCTTTGTTTCTAATGACAATGCCTCTATCATCTTTCTTAGTCTTCCCATGAAGAAGAGGACAAAGGTTCCAAACTTTCTGCCTTTTGAATTGAAGCAGTTCCTCTTGCTTGGCTTCAACCCAATTTCCATCCTTCAGAGCCTCATCAATTTTCTTTGGCTCTATCTGGGACAAGAAACAAGAGTGAAGACAAACATTTGCTTCATGGGTTCGTCCTCTTGTTCTTACCCCTGTGTCAACATCTCCAGTGATGTTGTGGTGGGGTGAGACTTATGGATCCTTAGTTAAGGGATCATAGAAAGTTGTTGTGAGAGATCTAAATTACAAAAATTTAGATCTGGCATTGATGCTTCTCCCTCCACATCAGCACACTTATCAAGAAAAACTTGATCCAACGAGTGTGTGACATGATTGATGTTTTCATCCATGGAGTGGTTATCAGCATCAAGAAATTCTTGATCACCGGCACCACCACCTTCATTCTCTTCTGCATTTGAAGTTTCTTTATTTGGTTGTTGAGCCTCTGAGCTAGAATTTGAAGGCATCTCAGATGTATTAGCTGAATTTGTGATTATTGTGCTGATAGAGACCTCATTTGTGGAAGTAACTACAACTGGACTTGAAGATGTGTAGCTTGAAGGTCTTCAAAGTTCAAATCTTTGATGAGGGTCTCCTAGGGATAAAACATATGTAGATCCTAAAACATTCTCACAAGAATTGTTAAAACAGTTGAAAACTAAATCAAGATCAAATAGCAAATCAGGATCAGAACCAGCCACACAGAGTGTGTTCATTGAAAGTCAAATTGATTGACTCCTTAAGAATTCTAGTTCTAAGATTATATACTCTATAACCCTTAGCTTGAGAAGAGTATTCAATAAAGTGTCCATCTAATTTCTCAGCAAATTTGGCAATTTGATCTTTGGTATTCAAGATGGTGCAAGGACATCCAAATGTCCTGAGAAAACCAATAAAAGGTTTCTTCTTGTGCCAAAGTTCATAAGGAGTCTTTCCATGAGTCTTAACCATTAAAACTATGTTTTTCACATATTAGGCAGTGTTGACTGCCTCTACCAGAAGGTGATTGGCAGCTTAGAGTCAAACAGCATGTTCTTGCAGCATCAATCAGTGTCCTGTTTCTCCTTTCAGCAACACCATTTTGCTGAGGAGTCCTAGGAGCACTGTATTGTCTTGTAATACCCTTTTATCACAAAATACATTAAGGATTTGGTTCTTGAATTCATTTCCCTGATCACATCTTATGATTTTTACCTTGTGATCACATTAATTCTCAATCTTAAAGATGAAATTCTGCAGAATCTCAAGGGTCTCATCCTTGATCTAAGCAAAAATACCCAAGTGAATCTTGTAAAGTTATATGTGATCACCAAACAATAAGAGGTCCTTCCTAGACTCATTACAATTATGGGGCCAAAGAGATCCATATGTAACAAGTGTAGGGGTGAAGTGATGGATTTCTTTCCTTAGGCCTATGAGATACCTTATGTTGCTTCCTTTTCAAGCTTGCAACACAATGATCATCACTTGTGAACTCTTTCTTTGGCATTCTAGTTACCAAATCATTCTTAATCAGTTTATCCATGTTATTAAAGTTTACATGGCAAATTCTTTTATGCCATAGGAAAGACTCAGCACTATTAGCTTTAAATAGAAAGCATGAGACTTCTCCAGAGGGAGATGTCTCTTGCAAATCCATCTTTTACATGTTCCCTTTCCTGGGGGCTCTAAGCAAGATATGCTCATGAGGAATGACCACCCCAGGCTTGAGAACAATGCACTCATGCTTAGTAAAGAGCATGTTATGACTCTGATCACAAAATTAGGATACACTCAGAAGATTGTACTCAAGCTCCTTGACAAAGTTTACCTTCTCAATACTGAGCTTACCATTTATGACATTGCCCTTCCAGAAATGTAACCACCTTCATCTCCTCCAAAAGGAACTAGCCCTCATCACTTTTTTCAAAGTTCTGGAGTAGTGACAATTGCCTGTCATGTGTCTGGAACAACCACTATCAATGATCCAGACATTATTGTTTTTCTTGAGTTGTTCCTACACATAGAAAATGATTAGTTACATTTGGAAACCCAAGATTTATTGGTCTTAGGCTTATCAAAAGAAGTAGAAGGTAATACAACAGTAATAGATCCTGAGGATCTTGTGCTATTGTTGATAGAGAACTTTTAGTCACTTGGTCTTTCTTTGACTTCCACACCACCTTGGAAGTTTGGACTTGACCTTCAATACTTCGGAAGCTTTTGAGACTTTGGAAGTTTTGATGACTAGACCTTCGGAAGATCCTGCAAACACTACAGATTTCAATGCTTCGGAAGAATTTTCTTCTGAGACCAAATTTTCTTCCGAAGGCAATTTTCCACTTCCCTTCTTTATATTTTGGAGCTTCCAAGGAAACAGATTTTCCTTCCGAAGCTGAAATTATCTTGGAACTCTTGGAAGTCTCTTTCTTGGTCATATGAAGAGACCTCTTGGATTGTATGGACAATCCTTAGCAATATGAGAAGTACTTTCACACATAACACATTCCACCTTTTTCTTCCTAAGAGCCTTCTTCTGAGAAAAAGGCTGACTTTGATCACATCCCTTCTCCACCTTCATCTTTGCAGATGTTGAGACAGACCTTTTGGGCTGAGAACTTTTTTTGAGTTGAATGGTCCAGGCTGTGTGGTACCGGTACACAACAGATCAGCCTTCTTCTTGGTGTTGAGATGATTTGAACATGAACCAGAAGTCTTGGTAGAGGAGTTTAGGTTGATGTTTTCAGTCTTAACCACTTCAAACCCTGTAGAGATAAAAACTTGTTTCTTCTTAGAGTCAAAAGTGGCCTTGATCTCTTGTGTGTTCCTAGCTTTTCTCTTTCTCTTTCTGATCAAGTTCTTTCTCATAGACTTGGTCATAACAATCTTCCTGTGTAGATATTATATGAAGAGGCTAAAGCAACCAAACACTCAAAGTCTTTCTGCATGCATGCAAACAAGTACTAAAGAAGAATGCTTCGGAAGTTTCACACAAGCAACAAAAATATTCTAAGTGTGAAATCTTTCGAAGCCAAGACCAATATCTTCCGAAGCCAAAGATGAAGTCTTTCAAAGCTTCAGAGACAAAGTCTTCCGAAGCCAACACTTGAAGACAAATTTCTTTCGAAAAATTTTAACAACATGCTTTATCTGATGTACTTTTCTATAAAGCTGGACCCCTTTCCGCTGCAACTCCGTAAAGTCACCAACTTACATGAGTTGGTGAAACGGACCATGCATTTGGTAATAGTACATTGAGGTCTTGAGTCTGTACCTTTCTACTTCATGTACTTTATCCTTTTTGTAATAGATAAGGATGTGAGCTATGCCATGTCATAGTCATAAACTCAAAAAGGCAATCTGCCTTTTTGACTCTACAATTGATTTTGTGTTGTGTCTAGTCAATTTTATCCAGCTGGCCTTCAAAGTATGGTCTGCTATAGGATGTAGTATAAGTATCTCATGTTCTTGTAACTTTCCTTTATGCTTTGTAACACTTGTAATAGAACATTGAGAAAGCAATATACTGCAATCTTGAAAACCATCTCCTTGTGTATCTTGCTCTTTTGTTCTGTCTCTTAATTACTCGAGTTCTTAGTGTCTTTACTTATGGTCAATCCAATTCACTATTTAGTTAAGTTAAGTTACTCTCTTCTTTGTGTTGTTGTGGTGTAAGTGACCACCCTTCACCAGTCCTGCATTTGTATTAGAGCATTCCAGGCTTTTGAAATAAGATCTCACCATCTTAAGATCCCTCACACACACAAATACTTAACTTTTCAAATGGCAGTAATTTCCAAAACTGATATGGAAACTGGAACCATGAACAAATCCCCACCAATCAATCTTGAAGACTTTGATACCTGGTGCCTAAGAATGGAAGGTTCATCAGGTCTCTAGACTCAAGAATGTGGGAGTCTGTTGAGAATAGACTTGTAACACCCGGCCCCTCACATCAACAATATTGTCCGCTTTGCCCACGAGGAGCTCACGGATTTGCTTTTAGTTGCTTGGGTGAAAACTTCCCAGGGAGGTCACCCATCCCTGGATTGCTCCCATCTGAGCACGCTTAACTGTGGAGTTCTCCTCTCATCCACAACCAATACGCCCAAAACGCGTTGTTGATGTTAAAGGCCAGACATTCCTTATGAACCAGGAATCTCTCCTATCCACAGCCGATGTGGGATATGTGTAGGGTGTCACAAGCACCACTTGTTTGGACTCATCGTCCTCGATGAGCCCGAGAAGTCACCATCCTTGGTGAGGTTTGTCCCACACCCCGGACGACACAGGAGTGGCTCTGATACCATTCTGTAACA
Organism: Flaveria trinervia; assembly: GCA_025506515.1. NCBI lineage: Eukaryota > Viridiplantae > Streptophyta > Magnoliopsida > Asterales > Asteraceae > Flaveria > Flaveria trinervia. Next base: position 60,944,326 of record CM046455.1, read on the forward strand.
CTCGGTCCCTTGCATCAACAATATTGTCTGCTTTGCCCACGAGGAGCTCACGGATTTGCTTTTGGTTGCTCGGGTGAAAACTTCCCAGGGAGGTCACCCATCCCTGGATTGCTCCCACCTGAGCACGCATAACTGTGGAGTTCTCCTCTTATCCACAGTCAATACGCCCAAAACGCGTTATTGATGTTAAAGGCCAGACATTCCTTGTGAACCAGGAATCTCTCCTGTCCACGACCGATGTGGGATATGTGTAGGGTGTCACAAGACCTTACATACGATACACCCCTTCTACTGCTGGGGTGTATGATCCCCAAGGCTGTGGATGACTACTCAGATAAAGACAAAAGACAGTAGAGATTGAGCGAAAGGCCATGACAACCCTTCAGACTTCTTTTCCTAACTCTATATACAGAGGTTTCAAGAAATGCAAAACAGCTAAGTAGTTATGGGATGCATTGAAACTAATGTATGAGGGTTCCTCTAAAACAAAGGAGAACAAGAAGGATCTCCTGAAGCATCAGTTTAAAATTTTCACCTTCAAAGCAGGTGAAGCCATGACTCAACAATACTTTAGGTATGTTAAGATTGTAGATACCCTTGTGGATGGAGGAGTTTCTCTTGAAAACAGAGACATTGTAAGGAAGTTCATGTCCTCACTCCTTAGGCAATGGACACACTACTGTGTGGTTATCAATAGAAGTGAGAACCTAAAAACTCTTACTCTAACAGAGTTGTATGAGATTCAATGGCTACCAGATGGAGATAAACATGCAAGGTTCATCTAGCAACTCCAACAATCAAATGAGTTCATCCCTTCATGTGGTTGAAAGGGATAGCATAGAACCCCAACATCATCTCATATGCTACCCTGATTACTCATCAAAGTGTCCTTTCATCACCTTCCCTGAGACACCAAGGGAGAACTATACTCAAGGAAGCCCATTCCAAGAGACAAGTTCTTCTCAAGCCTTTATGTCTTATGATGAAAGTTATGGCAGCTTTCTTTTCACCCTTGAAGACCTGGACTGTATCTATCCAAATGATCTAGAATACATGGTGATAGTCCAGCAGTTGGCTCTTCTCACTCACAAAGCCAAGAAGTTCTACAAGCGGACTGGAAGGAAGTTCCCCAACAATGCAACTAGTGGAAAGTTTGGACTGGAAAAAGGCAAAGTCAAGTGTTACAACTGTAACTTGGTGGGCCACTTTGCCAGGGAGTGTAAGGCACCAAGAACAAATGGTGGCCAAACATAGTCCAAACCAAACTACACTGACAAAGCTCCCTAGAATGACAAGCCAAAGCAGCATGCTGCAGTTGCTATTGAAGAAGAAGGCTTTGACTAGAGCTTTCAGGTGGAAGATGCTTCTCCAAACCAAGCATGATTGCAGATCACGATAAAGCTAAGGTATTGGAACATCTCTGTACCCCTGAATGTATTGCTAAAGTTAGCAGGTATAGGTCATATAACTTGGAAGTGATATCTGATCTTGAGTCCTTAAACATTCTAAAGGCTGATTTTAGAAAAACTGAAAATGCATATAACTAAAGATAGAGGACTTAACAAAACCATTTCAGTTGTGAAACATGAACATACAAACTACAGGACTCAGATCAAGGATCTCATAACTAAGCTAACTTAATGCCAGGCTGAGCTTGTGATTAGCAAAGCCAGGGCAGAAAAGTGTGTTCTTGAAGAAGAGACCTTTAAGAAAATGATATCCTCAACCCTACACAACAAAGTGTGCTATCCTCCACACACAATCTTGTCTGTAAGATCACCTAGGTGTGGAACTTGTGAAGATGAGCTTCCTCTCATAGATCCTTTGAATAAAGAGGATGATGAAGTGATAGTGAAGAATTCCTATGAGAAGAGTGAAGAGGAGGACTCTAAGAAGTGCCACTATCCTTCTGAGGAGAAAAAGAAGATTATGATACCAAGTCAATGAGAAAGAACTTGATAAGAAAGAGCAAAAGGAAAGCTAGGAAGGTTCAAGAGATCATGGCTACTTTTGACTCTAAGCAAAAATAAGTTTTTGTCTCTGGAGGGTTTGAAGTAGTAAAGACTAAAGACATCAACCTAAACCTTCTGCAAAGAGTTCTGTTTCATGTTCATCATCTCCGTACCAAGAAGAAGAAGGATCTTTTATGTACCACTACTACACAGCCTGGACTATCCAACTCCAAGAACAGTCCCCAGCCCAAAAGGACTGTCTCAGCATCTGCAAAGATGAGGGTGAAGAAGGGATGTGACCAAAGTCAGTCTTGTTCCTGGTAGAAGGCTCTTGGGAAGAAGAAAATGGAGTGTGTTATGTGTGAAAGTACTGCTCATCTTGCTAAGGATTGTCCATACAATCTTAAAGGTACTCTTCACATGAACAAGACAAGGACTTCCAAGAGGATTCAAGCTTCGGAAGGAAAAAAAATTTTCCTTCGAAAGCTCCAAAACTAAGAAGAAGGCAAGTGGAAAATTGCCTTCGGAAGAAAATTTGGTCTCGGAAGAAAAGAATACTTCCAAAGCACTAAAGTCTACTGCAGTGTTTGCGGAATCTTCCGAAGGTCCAGTCATCAAAACTTCCAAAGTATTAAAATATTCCGAAGTATTGAAGGTCAAGTCCAAGCTTCCGAAGGTGGTGTGGAAGTCTAAGAAAGACCAAGTGACTGAAAATTCTCCATCAACAACAACTCAAGATTCTCCAAGCACAACCATAGGATCTATTACTATTGCATTACCTTCTGTTTCTCTAAGTGAGCCCAAGACAAGTAAGGCTTGGGTTTTCAAATGTAACTAATCATTTTCTTTGTGTAGGGACAGCTCAAGAAAAACAAGAATGTCTCGATCATTGATAGTGGTTGTTTCAGGCACATGATAGGCAATAGGTCACTACTCCAGAACTTTGAAAGGATTGATGAAGGCCCAGTTGCTTTGGAGGAGATGAAGGTGGTTACCTTTCTGGAAGGGGCAATGTCACAAATGGTAAGCTCAGCATTGAAAAAGTAAACTTTTTCAAGGAGCTTGGGTACAATCTTCTAAGTGTATCCCAATTTTGTGATCAGAGTCATAACATGCTTTTTACTGAGCACGAGTGCATTGTTCTGAAGCCCGGGGTGGTCATTCCTCATGAGCATATTTTACTTAGAGCCCCCAGGAAAGGAAACATGTAAAAGATGGATTTGCAAGAAACATCTCCCTTAGGAGAAGTTTCATGCTTTATGTCTAAAGCCAATAGTGATGAGTCATTACTATGGAATAAAAGAATGTGCCATGTAAATTTTAAGAACATGAATAAACTGATTAAGAATGATTTGGTAACTGGAATGCCAAAGAAAGAGTTTACAAGTGATGACCATTGTGTTGCATGCCTGAAAGGGAAGCAACATAAGGTATCTCATAAGCCTAAGGAAAGGAACTCCATCACTACACCCCTACAATTGTTACATATGGATCTCTTTTGCCCCACCAGTGTAATGAGTCTAGGAAGGACCTCTTACTATTTAGTGATCACAAATGACTTTACACCATTCACTTGGGTCTTTTTCCTTAGAACTAAGGATGAGACTCCTAAGATTCTGAAGAATTTCATCTTAAAGATTGAGAATCAATTTGATCACAAGGTCAAAATCATAAGACCTGATCAGGGAACTAAATTTAAAAACCAAATCCTTGATGCATTTTGTGATGAAAAAAGGTATTACAAGATAATACAGTGCTCCCAAGACTCCTTAGCAGAATGGTGTTGTTGAGTGGAGAAACATGACACCTATTGAAGCTGCAAAAACCATGTTGTCTGACTCTAAGCTGCCCATCACCTTCTCCGCAGAGGCAGTCAACACTGCCTGCTATGTGCAGAATAGAGTTTTAGTAGTGAAGGCTCATGGCAAAACTCCTTATGAACTTTGGAAAAAGAGGAAACCCTTCATTGGTTTTCTCAGGTCATTTGGATGTCTTTGCACCATCTTGAATACCAAAGATCAAATTGCCAAATTCGCTGAGAAATCAGATGATGGACACTTCATTGAATACTCTTCCCAAGCTAAGGCTTACAGAGTATACAATCTTAGAACTAGAATTGTTAAGGAGTCAGCCAATGTGACTTTCAATGAACACACACCCTGTGTGGATGGTTCTGGTCCTGATTGGCTTTTTGATCTTGATTTAGTTACCAACTATTTTAAAAAATCTTGTGAGATTGTTTCAAGATCTGCAGAAAACTTAAATATAGGTGATCCTGATCCAAGATTTGAGCTAAGAAGACCTTCATGTAACACATCTTCAGCTCTAGTTGGGACTACTTCTATAAATGAGGTTTCTATCAGCACCACAATGACAAACTCAGCTAATACATCTGGGATGCCTTCAAATTCCAACTCAAAGGCTCCATAATCAGATAAAGATACTTCAAATGCAGAAGAAAATGATGGTAGTGGTGACAGTGATCAAGACTTTCTTGATGTTGATAACCACTCCATAGATGACAACATCAATGATGTCACACACTCCTTGGATCAAGTTTCTCTTGATAAGTGTGCTAATGTAGTGGAGAAATATCAAAGCCAGATTTAAATTTCTTAGATTTAGATCTTTCTCATCAACTTGTTGTGATCCCTTAGCTTAGGATCCACAAGTCTCATCCCCCTACAAACATCATTGGAGATGTTGTCTCTGGGGTAAGAACAAGAGGACAAACCCATGAAGCAAATGTTTGTTTTCATTCTTGTTTCTTGTCCCAGATAGAGCCAAAGAAATTTGATGAAGCTCTAAAGGATAGAAGTTGGGTTGAAGCTATGCAATAGGAGCTACTTCAATTCAAAAGACAGAAAGTTTCGAACGTTTGTCCTCTTTCTCATGGGAAGAAAACCATTAGAACCAAATGGGTGTTTAGGAACAAGAAGGATGATAGAGGCTTTATCATCAAGGATAAAGCTAGACTAGTTGTTCAAGGATACACACAAGAAGAAGGGAATGACTACACTGATGTCTTTGCTCCTGTAGCAAGACTGGAAGCTGTTAGGATATTCCTGGCATTTGCTGCCTCCAAGAACTTCAACGTCTATTAACTTGATTTGAAGTGTGCTTTTCTTTGTGGAGTGATTAATGGAGAGGTGTATGTTAAATAGCCACCTGGTTTTGCGGATCCTGATCATCATGATTATGTCTACAAGCTTGACAAAGCTCTTTATCGGCTGCATCAGGAAGTAGTATGAGACTCTATCTCAGTATCTTTGCAAACATGGATACAGCAGGGGTACTATAGATGGAACTCTCTTTATCAAAGGACAGGGAAATGACATATTGTTAGTTCAAGTGTATGTGGATGATATCATATTTGGTTCAACTAATCCAAAGCTCTGCAAAGACTTTGAGAAGCTGATGAAGGATAGATTTGAAATGAATGCCATGGGGGAACTCAATTTTTTTCTAGGAATTTAAGAGAAGCAAGTTGAAGATACATCTTCATTAGTCAGTCAAAGTATGTTCAAGACATACTTAAAAGGTTCAACATGACTGATTGTAAGATTGCTAAAACACACATAGAAAGAAACCACTCCCTTGGACCTGATCTTGAGGGGGAGTGTGTGGATGAACACTTATACAGGGCTATGATTGGGTCTCTTATGTATTTTACAGCTAGCAGTCCTGATATTATGCTTGCCACTTGCATTTGTGCAAGATATCAAGCCAACCCTAAGATGTCTCACCTTATCACTGTTAAAAGGATTTTAAGATACCTCAAAGGTGCTTCAACACTTGGTCTATGGTATCCTAAGAATTCTTTCTTCAATCTGTATGCATATACAGATAGTGATTATGATGGTTGCGACATGACTGCAAAGTCTACATCTAGGGATGTCAATTTCTTGGTGGAAGGGTTATCTTATGGTAATGCAAGAAACAATCTTGTGTTTCTGCATCAACTGCTGAAGCTGAATACATTGCTTCTGCAAGCTGTTGTGCTTAAGTGCTTTAGATTCAGAATCAGATGTTGGACTATGGGTTAAACTTCAAAGAGACTCCCATTCACGTAGACAACAACAGTGCTATCTCAATCACAAAGAATCCTGTGCAGCACTCAAGTACCAAACACATCAACATCAAGTATCATTTATTAAGAGATAATTATGAAAAGGGATTAATTAAACTAGTGAAGGTCTACACAAGTGAACAATATGTTGATCTGTTTACAAACGCTTTTGATGAGCAAAGATTTAAATATCTTGTATCAGCTATTGGGATGCTAAACTTTGAGTAGGTTTTTCTTAAAACTAATTCTTATTATTTCTTAAAATATGTGTGTCCTAAGTTGTCTAGTTCATCACTTCCATAAGCTCTTGTTTTCTTTGGATGAAAATATTTTTATAGACTTTCCTTAGATTTCTGAAAATTTTTATCCTTCGGAAGATATACTTTTATCTTCAGAAGAAAATCATGCCTTCAAAACAAATAACTGTCTAAGAAATTTACCTTCGGAAGAAATTTCTAAAATATCTTACGAACCTTAAATACTTGTCTCAAACACTTATATGTTTTCAAGGCCATTTTCTTCCAAAGAAAATTAACTCTCGGAAGCATTGTTCTTTTAGATAAACCATTCAAGTCTTAATTTTTTCTCTGAAGCAAAATTTTCACAACTCATAGGAAAATCTTCCGAAGTCATTTTCGCTTCGGAAGCTTTTTCATTAAAACTTCCGAAGATAATTTACCTTCAGAAGCTTTTTGACTTCCAAGAAAACTACTTTTTGAGCAAAAGTAAACTACTTTTTCAAAGGTGGGACCGACATTCGGATTTCAAAGTTTATCCTCTTTCATTAAACTTTATTTGAATCCTCTTTCACATATAAACCCAACAGTTTCCCCCTCTTTCTATCATCTGCTTCTTTCCTGTAAACCTAAAACCCTAAATTTCTCTCTAAAATCACTTTCTTTCATCTGTCTTCATCCATAAGCTCTCTTTAAATGGCCAACCCTCATCACAGAAATGACCTGAACTTTACCATGCAGTTACACACGCAACATAACTAGGTTGCTCTGTTAAGCTCTGAGAAAGATCCTTATTTCTTAGAGGTTTGCCGTTTCTTAGCTCTATCAAACTATTTCACCTCCCTAACCATTGATCCTCTACTATATAAGGATCATTTGCTAGAATTCTGGAAGACCTTCCAAGAGGTCGTCATGGATGGGGAGAAGGCACTGTCTGCCACAGTGCAAGGGAGAACAATCATTATCACTCCGACCATCATCAACATGCATCTTCAGCTGGATGATGAAGAAGGTGAGGTGTTCTTTCCCAAGGAAGCTGTTAACCAGTATTTCATGCAGATGGGTTATGAGGGAGACTACTCTATCAAGTCCTTCTAGAAAGGGAAGGTCTCATCCCAATGGAAATTCCTGCTCCATGTGGTTATCCACAGCTTCTCAAACAAGCATGGTGGATGGGACCAGATTCCTGAAGATCTCTCCTTCATTGTCCATGGGATGGTTCATGGGGTCAAGTTCAGGTATTCTCAGTTTGTTTATACTAATCTGCTTGCAAACTTGGACTCCTTAGAGTATTACATGTTCCCTAGATATGTGCAATACATTGTTAATTGTGAACTGGGCTCACAATTAAGGGGAACATGTAATATTCTTACATTGGGATAGATGAAGCTCGACATTTTTGAAATACTGAGAAAACCCACTATTGGCTTCTCTGGGGTAGAAACAGCCCTGGTCCTAAAAATGTTAGAGCTAATTGCTCAAGGTGACAACTTAGCAGCACCAACTAATGTTGAACCCACACCTTCTGCATCCCAACCACCTCAACAACCACAAATCACCTTCACCTACCAAATAAAATACAAAGGAACCCCTACCCAGGCTATTCATTTTGTGTAGGCCCCTATACACTCACCCACATAGGAAGAAGTGGACACTGGAGCTCCCACTTCTCCTGAGGAGCAGACCACTCCCATTACTTCAATGATCACTGTTGAGGTACGTCATGCTCAGCCTAATGGGCTCATAATCCAAACTGCCTTAAACAGATTCAGGGGATAATTACCATCCCTAGACTTTGGATCTAAACCAACCAATCCCCAACCTTGACATCTTGTTAGGACCGTTTACGTACGGAGTACTAATTGATTCTACACGTATACCAACTCAAATAGTGCGGAATCCTATTTGATTAGCGATCTAATCAAGGAGAACACAGTTAAGATCAATCTAACAATTAATGAAATGTTACAAATGATTAGAACACAATCAACTATGATCTATGAACTTGGAATAGGTTTTCTTGAGTCTCTAGACGGCTAGGGTACGATTATGTGCATAGGTATTCGAATTGTTACGTTTTTCCACGAATTAGGTGGTGTTTATAGGTTAGGGTCTTCCATTCGTATGACTGAACCATTAGCATGGTTCAGTCATGCGACTGAAGCATGCGATTGATCCATCCGCATGACTGAAGGTCCAGTTGTGCGATTGAGTCAATCTTATGTCTTAATCGTGCGACTGATCCAGTCTCCTATTTCAGTAGTGTAACTGGTCCATTAGCATGAAGTATTCATGCGTATGGTCCATTAGCATGGTCCATTCGCATGAGAACTTCAGACGAGTAAGTTTGAACATGTTTCTCAATCATTATTGACTAAGAACTATGTACAATAACCTCAAACCTATATACATAGTTCAATATACTTTATTACACAATACACAATGAAATATTAAACATTATATGCATCAACCACACATTGTATTTCATTCATACCAATTCAATTACATATATGTAAGACATGAAAGACATTTTACATTAAGCTCCTAAACTAGGTACCCATGTATCTACAAACTCCCCCTTGAACCTTGTTTATGTCATTGTCTAACATTCTTCATTAGCTTTTCAATTTTTTTTACTTTTCCTCTCTTATAGCTCTGGCATGTATCTCAAATGCAAAACAGAGCCTTATAACATTTTGAAACTGGATGGCTTGTACAATGTCTTGTGAATCATAGAATAGTGGCCACTTGTATTAAGTATAAACATCATCAGCAGACAAGTTAGTCAGCCACATAAGGTCAAATACCTAGATAGTGTCCATTTGGCTCTCCTTTTATAAGACTATGACCGCTTCACCTATTCTCCAATTGTATTACCACCACTTGAAGTGTGGAGTGAAGTCCTGTGGCATTTCCCTTAGAGGGATTTTGGACATTGTGCGTGGAGGACTCCACTTCAGCACTACCTTAGGCTTTCCAGTAATGGGATCAACTACAGATTGTCTAATGTACCTCTTCGGTTGTTGAGGTCTGAAGTTTACCCACCTGGTGTGGTACTCTTTCCTCAATGCAGCCTCAAACCAGCCTGACAATTTCTTCGGATTAGCATATAGCAACTTTAGGCGTGCCAGCTGGTTGAGCTCAAAACCAGGGAGAGTCTTTAGATCGTGTGGGAATCTAAAGTACTCAATGCCCATTTCTCTCTTCACTACATACACATTTAGATCCTCAAAATAAGCCCATGCGATGATCTTTCCTAACACCTTTAAGTGATTCTTGACTTTGTACAGCTTGGTGTAGACATTTGGCTTTTATGCGGTGCGCATGGCTCGGATCTCAACAAAACAGGCCACCCATTCAGCCTTTTTGATGTCAAGATCGGCATCTGAGGATTAGGCTTGACCCTCATTCTTCTCAGACTCTTTCTCCATCTGATCCAGCTTGTCAAATGTATCACTGACGAGAGTATCACCCAAGTTGGGGACTACGTTTCCCTCTGGATCAGCATACTCTGGATAATGGTCATCCGTGACATCCTCTATCTCGATTTCATCTATTTCGTTGAGCTCATCAGGTAACCTCTAAAGTAGGAGCGTCCTTGACAATCTTGTCCGGGTTGAGCTGGAACATCTCAGCAAGTTGTTCTTCAGTAAGGTCATGAATGATTTCTCCTTCTTCAGGAGTATAGCTTACAAACCTTTTGACTATCCCTTGCAAATGAAGAATCATTGTAAGTTGAGACTTGATTTGCTGAAGGGGAGTAACATCATACTCATCTTGCTGAGATGATTGATCTGCTTGGTTTAAACATGTGAATACACCAACAATTACTAATTTATCAAGACAATCAAACATTTGATAAAGATACATAAACATTAAGTACATAATTTTAATACATGATTCAAGTACAAAAGCTTTCAATATATATGTATCTAATCATTACTTTTGCCCTGATTAGCTGGCTTCTCAGCAGATGGAGCAGAAGATGAGGCTCCTTGGTCTTGATTTCTCTTGGTACATCTCTCTTGACCCTGAGCTGAGGCAGATGCAGCTGCATCTCCTTCTTCATCATCATCAATCATTCTGCCTTCCCCTTGTCCCTTCATCTTCACTAGCCTCATCATCATCGCTATTATCATCCTCTGTATCATCTTCATCATCATCTCCTTCTCTGATCTTGAGGGGCACATATTTGGATCCCCTTAATTTGAGCATGTTGGTCTTGTTAGAGGCCTCCAACTCCTCTATTCTCTTTTCTGATTAGACGTTATGCTCCTGGAGTTGGGCAATTTGTTGAGCTTGCTGTGAGATCTGCTGTGCTTGGGTAGCATTTAGCTCCACAAGCTGATGTAGTTGGGCAGCCTTCTCTTCATCAACAGTTAATAGCTTCAGCACCATACGGTTAAGTGATGACAGCTGTTCCTCTACCCCAATGGGGGGTAGAGATGGTCCTGTGGTGAATGTCAAGTGGGATGATGGTCCGGCTTGGTGGCTGGTGGTGGTAGTGGTGGCTGTGGTGAATATGGGTGGTGATATATGAGTGGGTGGTGAAGGGTTGGCTGAAGTGGTGGTGGATGGGAGTGAGGTAGTGAAAGGTGGTGTGGTAGTGGTGGTGGTGGTGGTAGCAGTGGTAGATGTGGATGTGGTGGTGGTGGCTGTAGTGGTGGTGGCTGTAGTGGTGGTGGCTGTAGTGGTGGCAGTGGTAGTGGGAGTAGATATGGTCAATATGAACCTAGGCCTCTTCTCCTTCTTGCCGTAGGGTTGAGCCATTCTCTTTCTCCTCGAGCCCTTGGAAAATGTGGCTCCCCCTTGGGTACTGGGCTGGTCTGGGGTGTAAGATGGATCAGTAGCAGCCTCCCCAGACTCACCCTAGCATCCACCTACCACCCTAATCCCTCTCTCAGTGGCAACCACCCTGCTGCCCGTCGTCCGAACTAACGACTCCTCATTAGTCTCCTCCTCCTCATAATGACGAAAGTCCTGATGGAATCCAGTTATATCAGCTCCTCCGTGGGTGGATGGTGAAGGTGTAACATTTGTGGTAGTGGCCCTAGATTGTGTGGGGCTAGTATCTCCACCATCACCACTGTTATCATTATCAAAGTTGTCGGATGGGAGCACAATTGGCTCAGAATCTAAGTCACTATCATCATAACACCACTTCCTCTGAGCTGGCGCCACGTACTCCTCTCGGGCCAAGTGCCCAAACAGTCTCCTTACCGAGGGCTTCACCTGCTTCCCCCGGTACACCCTCATCCTTCCTAGGGTGGTATCATCCATCACCTCTAATGTAACTGCATCCTCTCTCTCCTTAGGCAGCAAAGGAAGCTTCTGGTCGATGATCATTTGTACGACTCGAGGGTACATGCAGAAGCCTTCCTTGCCTTTGGCCTCTATGTTCTCCAACAAGTAGGTGAAGATCATCATCGAAAAGCTAAACGGGTGGTTCAGCACCAGGGCTACATAAGCGTTCTGGATCTGGTCTGACAACTCATCAAATCCGCCATTCCTCAAGGCGATACACCTCAACAGCACATGGGCTAAGTATTTGAATTGGGGGCACAGGTTGCTCTTGTTGAGCACACCAGTGTTAATGTCCCCCGAGTACTTAGCCCAAAGAAAGCATCCACGAACTGTCAACAGATGCAGTCTGGTCGGGCAATCGCCATCGTCTACCAACTCTAAGACTGTCCTTAGGTCCTCCTCACTCATGTCAATGTCCTGATCAAAGATGGAACTCTGAATCCGGTGAGGCTCTGAGGACCTATCTACAACAACGCTTTCCCAGAAAGCCTGTTGTATCTACCTGTATGGGGTGCACGGAGTGGAAATAGCTCTGAAGATCTTCGATCTCCGTATAAATGAAATAAAGCCCGCGAACTCAGACGCGTTCTAGGATGTCATGTCTAGATGAGCACATATGTTGTGCTTTGTGCTCATCGTCCACCGACTCGCCATGCTGCTGTAACACAAGATAGATCAACATTAGAGTGTGTGTAACTGAATGACATTTGAATTTATTGGACTTGAATCCTTCTTTTCTATCGTGCAAATGGATAGTGCGACTGAGTCTGAGTCGTGCGATTGACCTCATTCGTGTGATTGAGCAAGCGACTGGGCTTAGTCGTATGCTGTCCCATGCGGTTGACACAATCGCGCCACTGAACTCAAACACATGGTATAGTCGTGTGATTGTGCCATTCGCCCAGCTCAGTCGTGCGATTAAAGTTCATCAGTATGTCCATTCGCATGACAGTCTATGTTTCCATTCAAATTCAAATTTTGAGCAAAACTTGATGCTAGACGTTGTGTTTGGGCTCACTTGACTTGCAATTGTTCCAATTAACATCTAACACATTTTAAGTTAGATATTTACTTAGTTTTAAAGGTTTATTTTGTGTACTAAGTTTCAGTTCTTATTAGGGCTCAATTGCGTCGATTTAGGCTACGTTTTGATAAACAGTTGAGTGGATAACGCCGCGCATTACATGTATAATCAAGAGAGATCGTTAGAAGCAACAGTAATCAGTCTATAACAGTCAAACAAGATTTTGGCAGAATAACGATACAATCGTGCGATTTGGGGGTGACGAGTTACTGCAACCGACTCCCCCTCTATTTATACTAGGGTTTCCTCTAGTCGTGCGACTGAACCTATTCACACTCTTGAGTCGTGCGACTGAGGCTTAGTCGTGTGACTGAGGCTTAGTCGTGCGACTGGCATAGTCGGTCACCTTCAGTCGTGTGACTAGGTTTCAGTTGTGCGTCTGTCACATTCGGTCACCTCCATTCGTGCGATTGGTTCATTATGATCATCCAATCATATGGATTGACCCATGCTTATGGTCCGATCGCATGTCTCGTCCATACGTGTGGGTTAGTCGCACGATTGGGCTCATATGTATGGTCCAATCGTACGACTAGTCCATACTCATGGTCGAGTCGTGCGAATGGCTCATACTTATGACTTTGACCTTATGACATTCATACACTTAGCCCTTTTACTTATATAAGACATTTTGACCATTGATCATCTCAGACATGACCATTTTAATTTAGAAACCTGTTAATCACCTCCGACGTGATGTGTTTAACAACAAAAACTTTGTCACCTCAGACGTGACCCTTTTACATTTGAAAACCCCATTGGTCACCTCAGACGTGACCCTTTTAGTGAGTGAATCCCAGATTCACTTCCTATGCATAGTCTGACATTTCCTACTAAATTAACTGAAATTAACTGAATTAAACAACTAGACATAAAACAAAGCTAAAAGCGTATTTTTGTTTTTTTGTGTGAGGTTGAAATCCTAAGATAAGTGTCTACCAGATTTTTCTTCCTGGATAGTATAGCGTCAAGTTACTTTGATCATAACTGGAGCGATTCATTATGGAATCATACAAGTTTATCAAATCATTTGGGGCATTTTACCAAAGCCTTTTGATGCTAGATTCTTGTTTTCATCGACAGTCATTTGCAAGTTTAGGAAATCATACTAGAACTACAAGATGCACACAGTGATTTTGACTTTCAAGAGTTGCAGCTCACGATGATTGTCAGTATACTTGTTCTCTTAAATCCATATACAGATTTTTGACACACATTGTTGATGATTTAAGGTTTAATTATTTCAACAAGCCTTTGTGGGTGCCACGCTTATATGGTAATCAACGGTCCTCAGGAGATTTTTGAGCGGTCTACGGGTATATTACAGGTAGAAACTATTCTAAGAGCTTTCAAAGAGATGTTAAGCCTCAGGTCAGTGCCACCGCACAGCAGAGAGGCGCAAACAACAATGAATTCTATAATATTTAGGTTATGCTTATCCTCAGATCAGTGCCACCGCACAGCAGAGAGGCACACAACCTATCTTCTTGTTTGAGCAATTTTATTCTTTTTACACAGATCGCACCAACAACATAAGTTATTAGATTGATTGCTTTTTGCATTTTTTCATGTGCTTTGCTCATTTTTATGGTCATTTGCACACATTTGTGGCGTTTATTTTGCTTGTCACCCCTTATTGGAACTTTGTTGATTGTGTTAACAAGGGATAAGATGATAACCCACAGTTGAACAACTTAGTTTGAGCTTGAAATCACCAATGAGGTCTACTTATCTGTTGTGTTGAATCTACCGACACATCATCTAATGGTCTAGCAACCTCTAGGTCTACTTTCTCTGTGTTACCTTAGTAGCAACTAGTTTTACTATCATTTTTCCTTTTATGTTGCTTAGACTTCTGAGACTTATACTTCGAATTTTGCATCTTAAACAGTTACATTCTTTTAAAGTCCCAAACGCTTTGTTCCTGTGTACTATCATTTTCCATAAACACTGAATCAGAATCACGATTACGATTTCATTTCTATTCCTCCCTCGTTTTTTTACTACTGAAATTATAACAACTAATTTAATACTAATTTAACCTATTCTCCACCTAAAATTCTAAAACGAAAATGTTTTTGCGTTTAGAATTTTTCAAAGAAATAATATAAAATAAAAAAAAAGAAAATAATAAATAAGTCCACTCGTCGGACTAAGTACTGTCATCGTCTGGAATCACTTCACTTTTCTTTTTAACGTTGTTGACCTCTAACAGATATAAAAATCTTGGTTTATCAAAAGCTTTTGTGTAGAGGTCAGCGCGTTGAAAATCCGTATTAATTTTAACAACATCGATTAAATTCTTTTCAAAACAATCGCGTATAAAGTAATTTTTAATTCCGATGTGTTTGGTCTTAGGATGTTGGAGTAGATTTTTAGTTACCGCTATAGCAGCAAAATTTTCAACAAATATAGGAGTGTTAGAGAATTTCAAATCGTAGTCCCACATTTTCTGTTGAATCCAGATAATTTTTGAACAGTAGCTTGGAGCAGCAACGTATTCAGCTTCACAAGTTGACAGAGCAACTGATGTCTGCTTCTTACACTGCCACATGACTACTCTTCTCCCAAAGAATTGACATCCTGCTGATGTTGACTTGTAGTTCATTTTGCAGCCACCATAATCCGAGTCACTGTACGTTGTAAGCCTAAAGTCATCGTCATGAGAATACCACAACCCAAGTGTTGGAGTACCCTTTAGATAACGAAATATCCTTTTGACGCCTATGAGATGGTTGACTTTCGGTTTTGCCTGATATCTGGAGCAAACATACATTGCATACATGAATTAGGGCGTGAGGCAGTGAGGTACATGAGACATCCGATCATGCCTCGGTACATGGTGGCATCCACCAAATCACCATTTTCTTCGGGTGCCACGTTGTGATTTGTAGCAAGTGGAGTACCAGTTGCTGAAGCATTCACTATATCGAACAGACTTAGGATATCACCTACATACTTGGTCTGATGTACAAATATGCCTTTTGGTGTCTGATGTAACCCAAGAAAGAACTTCATCTCTCCCATGGCACTCATCTCAACTTCAGCTTTCATTACTACTTCAAATTCTTTACATAGGTCTTCGTTCTTGGAACCGAAGATTATATCATCAACACAAATTTGAACTAGCAGTAAGTCACCATCCTTTTCTTTGATGAATAGTGTACAATCAATTACTCCTTTGCGAAAGCCGTGTTTCACAAGATGAGTTGAGAGTTTTTCGTACTATGCTCTTGGGGCTTGGTGGAGCCCGTAGAGAGCCTTGTCTAGTTTGTAAACTATGTCCCGATGATACAGATCCTCAAATCCTTCGGGTTGACTGACGTACACTGTCTCCCGAATTTCACCATGAAGAAATGCACTCTTTACATCCAGTTGATAAACTTTAATCTTCATGTAAGATGCATAGGCTAGGAAGATACGAACTGCTTCCATTCTTGCCACAGGTGCAAAGACTTCATTGTAATCAATACCCTCGACTTGTCGAAATCCTTGAACTACAAGTTGAGCCTTGTTTGTTATTATGACCCCTTGGTCTATATTTCTTGCATTTCAAAACCCATTTGGTTCCAATGACCTTAGCACCTTTAGGTCTATCCACCACCAGTGTCCATACACCTAACTTCTTGAATTGAAGAAGTTCTTCTTGCATGGAACTCACCCATGCCTCATCGTTTAGGGCTTCGCTCACAGATTTTGGCCCAAATTAAGACATAAAACATCGATACGCATCATCGTGAAGATACCCCTTTTCCATTACCGAGGCATAATCAGCTAAGTATAGCTGATTTCTTGTCTGAACTCCTGATCTTACATCCCTAATGACATTGTCCAGAGGATGATAAACATTTAAGCGTGATCCAGGAGTGGTGGGAACAACTATCTCATTATCCAGGTTGTGAACTGCAGGTTCGGTATCTGAGTCAGTGGGAGTGTGAGGTTCCGAAGTGTCAGAGACATCAACATCAGATGCTTGTGTACTTGCAGTAGTAGGAACCTGTACCTCCTGATCCACCTGAGTGTTCTCCACGTCTTCATGATCTGAGGAAGCGTCACTTACTTCCGATGCTCACCCTGAATGACTGGAAGACTCACCTTGTGAACCTAATTTTGTTGAGTCTTGTGACGGTGTGTTTAAGACATCATACATCATTTTGGTTGCTAACTCATCTTCAGGAGGGGAAAGAAGGATGTTGAAGGACATAAATAATCCATCATAATCGAAGAAGAATGAGGGTCCTTTGCCAGCAGGGGGGTGTATCTCTGAACGTCGATGTTGCACCACACTTCTACTTGACCCGTTGAGATGTTGTAAACTTCTTATTCGGTATGTTGTATCCTAGAAAAATTCCTTCTTCAGCCTTCTCACTGAACTTCCCTGACTGAGTTTTCTTTAGAAGAGTACATGGTGCTCCAAACGGTTCGTGGTACTCTAGATTAGGTTTACGTCATTGTAGTAACTCATAACATGTTTTACCATGACGCTTGACCACCATCACTCTATTTAGGGTGTAACATGCATTGGCAACTGCCTCATTCTAGAATTGAATGGGCAGTTTCGAGTCTGCTAGCATCGTCTGGGCTGTCTCTATGAAGTTGCGATTCTTTCCCTCAGCAACTCCGTTCATTTGAGGAGGGTAGGCAGATGTGAACTGGTGCACAATTCCTTTTTGTTTGCAGAGTGCCTCCATCCACTAGTTCTTGAACTCGATACCGTTATGTGAGCGAACTTGTCATACCTTCGGCTTGTAGAGTGACTCCAATGTAGTTACAAGTTCTTTGAATGATTCAAATGTCTCGGATTTAGATTTCAGAAACATTACCCAAGAAAATCTTGAGTAATCATCCGTAACTACATAGCAGTACAAGTCGCCGGCGATGCTCCTTGTACTAACTGGACCAAACAAATCCATTTGAAGAAGCTCAAGAGGCAACCCAATGAAATTAACTTTCTTAGCCTTATGATCCTTCTTAGTCTGTTTTCCTTTCTTACAAGTGACACCAAAATCCGGTAATTGAAAGTTCTTAACGTTTACTCCACGCACTAGATCATTCAAGATCAAGTGATTCATCTTCCAGGGATTTATGTGTCCCATTCTCCTATGCTAGGAGATGGAGTCTTTCACTGTTGCCTTTCACAAGAAGCATTGTACTTGATGATCAGTTATGGAGGCCTTTGATAGATCTAAGACATATTGATCGTTATATCTTGATGCTGACATTAAGACTTGATCCTCCGAGATTACATTATCCTTCTTCAACAGATAGCACTTCTTGTTGTCAAAGACTACCTTAAAGCCTTTGTCACAGATTTAGGATACACACAGTAAGTTATTTTGAAGTTGTAGAACATAGTTTACCTTATCAAACTTCACTTTCTGGTTTCCTACTTCCCCTTGAGCTGTGATGTAACCTCCTTTATTTCCAGCAAATGAAATATGTCCTCCCTTAATTTGTTTGACGTTTGAAAGGAGAGACAAGTTCCTAGTCGTGTGCCTTGAAGCTCCACTATCAACAATCTAGGTATTTGTTGAAGCACTAAAGTGGACACCCTGCACATTTAAAAGAAATGATTAGTTTAGGTTAGGGACCCAAGCCTTAACTGGCTTGGGTGACCTAGAGGCATCACACATCATAAATTCTACTCACTGTCCATTTAAGGGTTAGGGAATATCTATTTTGTTCTTGTTTTCATTATTAGACACTGTACTTGATTTTTCTTTCCATGGGCCAGTTTTGTGTAAGGCCTATTTGTAATAAACAGACAACTGGCTTACAGTTTCAACTTTATGTTCACTAATCCTTTTTGATGGAGTGATGGTACTTCTTTTAGAAGAACTTGGTTTAGTGTCATGAAGTTCAAATTTCTTCCTTGGTGTCTGATAGTAAGGAAAATGAGAAGTGATGTGTCCATACTTTCCATAGTTATAGCATGATCTACTTTCAACATGTTGGTGGAACGGTTTTTGTGGGGACGTGTATGACACATGTGTAGCTTTAGTTTGTTTGGGTTGGGTTTTGACACTTCTTGTTTAGATGTTTTAGCTTCTTTAATAAAATTCATTGTTTGAACATTTTGAACATCTTTACTCTTTTGTTTATTTGGACTAAGACATTCTGCATATGGTCGGTTAACTTGTTTGGTCTTTTTGGGTTTAGAATTAGACATGTTAGAACCTGACTTCACCTTAACCTTTTCTAATTGTTCATCCAAATTAACAATAGGCATTTTACCTTGAGACTTTAAAATGGCCTCCTTCTGTTTAGTGACAGATTCCATCGGTTTGCACATGGAATCTAGATCACTAACTAGAGGAGTGGACACCATATGATCCTTAACAGGGTTATTATTTACTGGTCTACATTTAGCATTTAACACTGTCTCATGGGGTGGTGGAACCACTTTGTATCCCAACCCCTCCCTATTGTTTCGTTCTCTCACTAAGTGTTGGAGTATGTGAAAAGAACTTGTCCAACTGTGCAGTTTTTGTTTTAATGAGTTTACTTCGACTTCCAAAACTATTTTTCTTTCTTAGTTGCTTCTAGGGAGTTTAAATAGAACTTTATGTCATTTTCTTGGTTAAAAGCAACAACTTCGGTTTCCCTTAGTTGTTTATTTAGAAGCTCTATTTTCTCTTTACAACTGTGTTCATTTTGTTTTAAAATCTGGTTAGCCTCTGTGCACAGTTGTAAGTCATTTACTAAACTATCATTGTGATCTAATAACCTAGCAAATTTTGAATCTATGCTTTCTCTAAATTTATTACATTTAATACAAGCATGATTATCAAAAAGTTGGTCTGTGGTACTTACCTGTGAAGACTCAGTTGAATCAGCCATCAGTACAGTGTTTGACTTCTCAAATGCTGGAGATTCTAAACCTGTAGTTATGAGATTCTCTTCATTCAGGTGAGTGACCGCATTAGTAGTATCTTCATGGTCTAACATTACTAGTTCAATTGCTATATCACCTTCACTTGTAGTGTCATCATCCAAAACCTCCACATTTGCAATGTTTGACTTGCCGGGGATACAAACCGAAAGGTCCAATCTTGACCTTTGTCATCTTGTGTAGTCAAAGCCTTAGGATGTTTTCTTGATGATGTAGCTTCACTTGTGGGTTTGTCTTTACGGTTTAATGATGAGAAAGGATTACCGTTACTTGTCTTCTTGGGCTACACACATTCACGTTTGAAGTGCCCTTTTTCTCCACAGTTGAAACAGTTAACTTTGGTTTTGTCGAAACCAAAAGTTGTATCCTTTGTAGCTATAAAGTTATGTCCAGTCTTTTTCACGAACTTCTTGGCTCTTTGAACAGCACTTGCCAATGCCCACAGAATGTCCATTCTTTCTAATTCGTTCTCGTCCACCTGCTCGTAATCCTCATAAGCCAGATGGCAATTTCTGATCTTCCTGTAACTAGGCCATCATAAAAATGAACAACCGCAGCTAAGAGTTCCATATGCTCCTTTGCAACCTCCACAGTGATATTCCCGAGATTCTCAGTCTTCAATTTCGTAGCATTTGATTCAGGTACTATATATTGGGTTCTACATGACCTTGACGTTTTAAATCCTGAAGTAGTGGGTTGCGGAGGACCTGTTGAACTTGACACAAATGCAAAGACGGAAGTTGATACTGAGCTTTTTGTGGTGGAAGTTGAATTATACGGAGACAGGTTCTGATTGTAAGATCCTTTCTGAGACCTGTACTTCATCCTTAGTTCCTCCTCCCTTAGTTTCAGGATGAAGTCGTTTATGTCTAATTTTGCCAGGAAATTGTTCTGTCTCAAATTAGACACAAACAAGTCCCACTTCTATGATAGACCATCGGCAAAGCTTGATACCTTATCTTCCATTGACGTTGTAACCCCATGAGTGTGCAGCTCACTCATTAAATGGTAGAATCGGTCTATGACATCATCAAAGCACTCCTTACCCATCGATGAGAAGTTATCGAACTCTTTCTTCAAAGCCTTAGCGTTTAGTGCTTTTAACGATGCATTCCTGTCCTATCGTTTTTCCAGAGCCTCCCATAATTTCTTTGCCTGTTTATTCTTAGAAATTGGTGGAATATATCTTTAGGTATCGACTGAGTCAATAGAGCATACACCTTTTTCTCAGCATTGTATTTCACCTTCTGGCTATCAGTCATGCCGCCTAGAGTAAGTTTGACGCCATCAGCACCAACCGGCATACTATAACCAGTCAAGATTGATTCCTATAGATTTGGATCAACACCATTAGATAAATTTCAAACCTTTGCTACCATTGTGGGTAATCATCTAACGTGATAAGCTTAGGCGGCTTATTGTGATTCCCTATCTCATTTTCTAGAAGTAACAGGTTCTGGATACGCGAGTCCCTACCTGCAGTAAACGTCGAGTACTGATCTTCCATTCCTTTATACATTGAGAGTTAGAACAAAATAATTTCACTAGTGCGAATGGAGAGATGCGATTGGGTCAATCGTGTGGATGGACTAATGCAGATGAATCAATCGTGCGATTGAATAAATGCGGATGAGTCAATCGTGCGATTGAGCAAGTGCGGATAGACAATGCGAATGGGGTGTTCAGTCGTACGAATGGTTGGGCAACTGAGTTCAATCGTGCGTATGGGAGGTGCGATTGAGTTCAGTCGTGCGATTGAGCCAATCGAGCGATTGAGTTCAGTCATGCGATTGAGCCAATCGAGCGACTGAGGCAACTGGATTTGAAAATTCAAAGATTTTTTTGACACAAAAATACGATTTTTACATAAACCCTAATCTGTCATCAGCTGAAAAATGTGAACTTTTAGATCTGGAGACGTCGAAAACACTGTTTTACTCAAAAAGATGGTGTTTTTTAATGAAAAACGTGAGATTTACACCGAAAACGATTGAATCACACGCAAAACAAAGAGCCAAAGCTCTGATACCACTTGTCAGGACCGTTTACATACGGAGTACTAACTGATTTTGTGCGTATACCAACTCAAATAGTGCGGAATCCTATTTGATTGGCGATCCAATCAAGGAGAACATAGTTAAGATCAAACTAATGATTAAAGAAATGTTATGAATGATTAGAACACGATCAACTGTGATCTATGAACTTGGAACAGGTTTTCTTGAGTCTCTGGATGGCTAGGGTATGATTATGTGCGTAGGTATTCGAATTGCTACGTTTATACACAATTTAGGTGGTATTTATAGGTTAGGGTCTTCCATTGGTACGATTGAACCATTAGCATGGTTCAGTCGTGCAATTAAAGCATGTGATTGATCCATCTGCACGACTGAAGGTCCAGTCATGCGACTGATTCAATCTTATGTCTCAATCGTGCAACTGATCCAGTCTCCAGTTTTAGTCGTGCGACTAGTCCATTAGCATAAAGTATTCATGCTTATGGTCATTTAGCATGGTCTATTCATATAAGAACTTCACACGAGTAAGTTTGAACATGATTCTCAATCA
Source organism: Flaveria trinervia (assembly GCA_025506515.1). NCBI lineage: Eukaryota > Viridiplantae > Streptophyta > Magnoliopsida > Asterales > Asteraceae > Flaveria > Flaveria trinervia. The sequence continues at coordinate 60,966,431 of CM046455.1, forward strand.
TTATTTGTAGGTACATATGTCCCTAGTTTCTGAACTTAATGTAATATGTCTTTAATGTCTTACACTTATGTAATACTTGGGTACTTAATGAAATGTAAATGTTTGGTTGTTATTATAATGTTTAATATTTTATTAATGAGTTGTTTAACGCATATTGAATTGATTATATAGGTTTGTGATTGTTTGAACTAATATAAATAATGTAATAATATTGAATATGTTCAAACTTAGTAAGATGAAGTTGTCATGCTTCCAATGGACCATGCACCCCAACAGTGGTCATGCGTCCGAATGGCCATGCGACTAAGTGTCCATGCGCCTAAATAGTCCATATGCCTGAACAACTTCATGCGAATGACTCAGTCGCATGACTGAACACTCAATCGTGCCAACGGATCAACCGCATGGCTCAATCACACGATTGAACCATGCTAATGGTTCAGTCGCCCGAATGAGAACCTAAACCTATAAATACCACCTAATTCGGGAAAAAACGGAAGCATTACACACACTTCGACTCCAGACATACCCTAGCCGTCCAGAGACCTCTAAGATCATACTTCAAGTTCATAGATCGCAGTAGATCGATTCCTAATAGATTCTTAACATTAGATTCAATTACATAATTGTTTCTACGTGTGTTCTCACTGATTGGATCACCTATCAAATAGGATTCTGCACTATTTGATTTGGTTTACACGTTAATCAGTTAGTACATCGTCCCATACACGATCCTAACATTATTGACTAAGAACTACGTACAATAACCTCAAACCTATATACTTAGTTCAATATACTTTATTACATAATAAACAATGAAATATTAAACATTATATGCATCAACCACACATTGTATTTCATTCATACCCATTCAATTACATATATGTAAGACATGAAAGACATTTTACATTAAGCTCCTAAACTAGGTACACATGTATCTACACTTCTATACTGATGAAGATCTAGGTTTCAATGAGTATCATGACTCTCTCTTCTTTCCCCTACTCAAAGAGAGATGAATGCTCCTGAGTCTCCTATTTCTATCCCACATCAGTCACCTACTACAGAGGTGGACACTTCTGAACCTGTTCAGGATGTCCATATTGAATAGGCTTTCACTTCTGAAAGTGATTCCATCATTAAGACCTCAACCCATTGACATCTCAACTAAGACTGCCAATGAGCAGAGGAAATCCGGCAGCCAAGAACCTCAAGATGGTGGTGAGAGAGAGGACTCTGGTCCAATCATCTCATCCCCCAAGGATTCTTCTGATGAAGATAAGTGGAATCTAAGACTAAAGGTGCAACAACTGCCTAAAACATGCACCTATTTAGTCTCTAAGGTTAGTCACCTTGAATCTCAAGTGATTACCTTGCAAAACAGGGTCAATGATTAACAACTTCAGATTTCATATCTTAAGGGGAAACTAGCTGGCAGACCTTTAAGAAGAGCTCAACCAGGGACACAAGAACATGTGGATATGACTGACCTAACTCCTGGGTCACCTATGCAAGTGGGTGATGCTATCAGAAAGGGGGAGAAATTCATTACAATCACAAAACCTAGGAGTTCTTCATGGAGTGTGGAGATTAAGGACTCACCATCCTCACTTACAATTGTGCATACTCAGTAACTTCCTCAAGTTCATATTGATATGGACTGTATAGACTCCTTAATACAGAGTCTGTTTGAGGAAGGGATACCAAGGGCTATGTCATCTCCGTCATTTTCAAATCATATCATTGGGTGGAGGTATGACAGCAATAGAAGAGCCTTTATCATTCTTAGAATTCAAGGGCAATAAGAGATCTTCAATTTTCACACCTTGAACTTCTATGAAAGTCTAAATCTAGTCAACATGCCACTTGTCAATCCAAGCCAATCAAGACAACCTGACAGATGGCTCAAAGAATCCAAGATAAGATCATTGCAGAGTTCAGCTTTAGAAGAAGACTAAGACAATCTAGCAATGCCATCGGTCAACTAGATGTTGAGGCAAACCCTAAGATCAGTTTCATAAGGGAAACCTTGACTGAAGGCCCAGTGGCAGAACTTGAGAGCCCTGTCCCATCAACATCAACTACTGCAGAGATCCATACCTTTTTTGAGACACTTACTAGTGCAGGTGCTTCTCAACCTCTCTCTGGCCAGAGCTCAAAAGCTACATCAAGTAATGAAGGCCAAAGCTCTCTCCACCCTGACTCACAAAGGTTTGTGAGTGACAAGGGAAAAGAAAGATGACATCTGAGGAGATTGAGGAGGAGGAGAGAGAGAGATGAAAAAGAAGCTGAGGGGAGAAAGTTCCTCTTCTAGGTCTGCAAGACTCATGGAGACTGCAATCAGGGCTACCCCCAGACCAAACACTCAGGATGATAAGTTGAGGGCAGTCAGGATCAACTACTTGCAGACCAAGAACTATGACATTGACAATGTCATTTCTCTCCCCTTGGAGGAACTAAATGAATTGGTTGACATGGAAAGGTCAAAGAGGAAGAAAAAGGCAAAAGATGCAGAGCTAGTGGTACAAATCAAATAAGACAGAAGTAAGAAAAGATTATACAAGCATGTGCCTACTCTCTCCCTAGTTCAAGAAAGTCCTGCATATGAGGATGTGGTTCAACAAGAACCTCAGGTTCATAATGAAGAAGACATGATCAAGATGATCAACTACCTGAGTGCCACAGGCCGGCAGAAGCATTTCTTTCCTTATCCTATGACTATGTCGAGTTTGAGTATTTCAAACAACTTGAACTAGAGATAGTCGAGGAAAGAAAGATAACCAAAAGGAAACTAAGGGAAGAAGCTGCTAAGTCAAGAGCCATCATCCAGAAGAGCATGAAGAAGTCTGCATACATGCAGAGGATGATGAGCTTCTTGAAGCTGTATGGATTCTCCGGAAGTAGACTTGGCCCCATGTCTCTATCCACTATGGATGAGCATATCAGGGTGATCAAGTAGAAGATAAGGAGTGGAGAGCTGATTGACTTACACTCCCCTCCAAGTCAAGCTCCACCTGAAATAGAGGTTAAGGATGAACAACCAGAGACAACACAACCTGGACCTCCTGTTGAATCTCAGCAAGCTTCATCCTCTGATCCATAGCAGGGTCAACCTCCCTTTCATTTTGTACCTGTAAGAGAGGAAGACCCAATTGAGAAAGACAATAAATATCAATCAGGTGTTGCAGGCCAGTCTTCTTAGTTAAAAGTAACAAAGAGAAAGAAAAGGATAGCTTCAAATCCAAAGCCAAAGAAGAAGAAAGTTGCATCCTTTTCTGAACCTCAAGATGAGTCAGAACATCCTGAGGGTGTGCAACCAGAGGATGTTCCATCAACTTTCAATCAAGTAGCTCCTCTAGCATCAGGAAGACCCATCTTGTCCTAGACATACACCACAAATCCAAAAAGATGGTATGTTGTTAGAGATCAAGGCATTAAGGATGTCTACACATGGCAAGACATGTTCAATCTGCCTCTACATGATCTCTTTGACATGAGAAGACACTTTGAGAGTCTGAATGATCTTGATCATCTCATGAAGAAGGGGTTGGTCATTATCCTGATAAGGATTGTTGATATCTGAAGTCTTAAAGGTGTTTTGGTAGCATAAGCCTAGGGGGAGTTTGTGAGATTATATGAAGAGGCTGAAGCAACCAAACACTCAAAGTCTTTCTGCATGCATGCACACAAGTACTGAAGAAGAATTCTTCGAAAGTTTCACACAAGCAACAGAAATTTTCTAAGTGTGAAATCTTCTGAAGCCAAGACCAATATCTTTCGAAGCCAAAGATGAAGTCTTCCGAAGCTTCAGAGATAAAGTCTTCCAAAGCGAACACTTGAAGACAGATTTCTTCTGAAGAATTTTAACAATATGATTTATATGATGTACTTTTCCATAAAGCTGGGACCTTTTCCACTGTAACTCTGTAAAGTCACCAACTTACATGAGTTGGTGAAAAGGTCCATGCTTTTGGTAACTGTACATTGAGGTCTTGAGTCTGTAAATTTCTACTTCATGTACTTTATCTTTTTTGTAATAGATAAGGATGTGAGCTATGGCATGTAATAGTCACAAAGTCAAAAAGGCAATCTGCCTTTTTGACTCTACAATTGATTTTGTGTTGTGTCTAGTCAATTGTATCCAGCTGGCCTTCAAAGTATGGTCGCCTGTAGGATATAGTATAAGTATCTCATGTTCTTGTAACTTTCCTTTATGCTTAATAACACTTGTAATAGAGTATTGAGAAAGCAATATACTACAATCTTAAAAACCATCTCCTTGTGTATCTTGCTCTTTTGTTCTGTCTCTTAATTACTTGTGTTCTTAGTGTCTTTACTTGTGGTTAATCCAGTTCACTATTTGATTAAGTTAAGTTACTCTCCTCTTTGTGTTGTTGTGTTATAGGTGACCACCCTTTAATGGCCCTGCATCCTGCTCTCCTCAAAAGGATAGTGAACCTTCTTAAAATCCTCCTCTTCACTCTTCTCAGAGGAATTCTTCACTATCACTTCGTTATCCTTTTCACTCAAGGGGTCTATGAGAGGAAGCTCATCTTCACAAGTTCCACACCTTTGTGATCTTACAGACAAGATTTTGTATGGAGGAGCTATCTCACTAGATCCCAGTCCTTGCTTATTTTGACAACACACCTTGGCATGCAGGGATGAGGATATCATGTTCTTGAAGGTCTCTTCCTCAAGAACACAAATTTCTACACTGGCTTTGCTGAACACAAGCTCAGCCTAGCATTTAGTCAAGTTAGTATGAGATCCTTGATCTGAGTCCTATAGTTAGTGTGCTCATGTTTTAGAACTGAAATGGTTTTCTCTAAGTTCTCTATCTTTAGTTTATGGTCATTTTCAGCCTTTCTAATATCAGCTTTTAAGATGTTTAAGGACTCAAGATCAGATCTCATTTCTAAGTTGTAGGACCTATATCTGTAGACTTTAGTAATACATTCAGGAATACATAGATGTTCCAATACCTTGGCTTCATCATGATCAGCCATCAGTGCTTGGTTTGGAGATGCATCTTTCACCTGAAAGCTCCAGTCAAATCCTCCTTCATCAACAACAACTGCAGCTTGCTACTTTGGCTTCTCATTCTGGGTGGCTTTGTCAGTGTAATTTGGTATCAATTGTGCTTGGCCACCATTTGTTCTTGGTACCTTGCACTCCCTAGCAAAATGTCCCATCAAGTTATAGTTGTAACACTTGACTTTGCTTTTATCCAGCCCAAACTTTCCACTGGTTGTATTACTGGGGAACTTCCTTCCTATCCGCTTGTAGAACTTCTTGGCTCTGTGAGTGAAAAAAGCCATTTGTTGGACTATCTCCATATACTCTAGATCATCTGGATGGATACGGTCCAGATCTTCAAGGGTGAAGAGAAAGCTACCACAACTTTCATCAGAAGACCCAAAGGCTTGAGAAGAACTTCTCTTGGAATAGGCTTCCTTGAGTATAGTTCTCCCTTGGTGTCTTAGGGAAGGTGTTGAAAGGACCCTTTTGTGAGTTGTCAGTGTAGCATATGAGATGATTTGGGGTTCTATACTATCCATTTCAATCACATAAAGGGTTGAACCCATTTGGTTGCTGGAGTTGCCAGATGAAACTTGCATGTTCATCTCCACCTGGTATCCACTGAGAATCCCATACAACCCTATCAAGGTGAGAGTCTTTAGGTTCTCAGTTCTCTTGATAACAACACAGTAGTGTGTCCATTGCCTAGGAAGAGAGGACATGAACTTCCTTACAATATCTTTGTTCTTAAGAGCTACTCCACCATCCACTAGGGTATCCACAATCTCAACATACCTGAAGTATTATTGAGTCATGGTTTCACCTGTTTTAAAGGTGAAATTTTCAAACTGTTGCTTTAGGAGATCCTTCTTGTTCTCTATAGCTTAAAGGAACCCTCATACATCAGTTTTAATGCATCCCACGGCTACTTAGCTGTTTTGCATTTCTTGAAACCTCTGTATACAGAATTTGGGAGTGCAGCCTAAAGGGCTGTCATGGCTTTTTGATCAATCTCTACTCTTTTTCTATCTTCATCAGAGTAGTCAGCCACAGCCTTGGGGATCATACCACCTCCAGCAGCAGAAGAGGTGCTTGGTATGTAAGGTCCATTTACAACAGACTCCACATTCTTGACTCTAGAGACTTGATAAAGCCTTTCATTCTTTGGCACCAAGTGTCAAGTCATCAAGAGTGATCAGTGGGGACTTTGTCATGGTTCCAGTTTCCATATCAAATTTAGAGATAGCTGCCATTTGAGATGTTAAGTATTTTGTGTGTGCGAGGGATCTTAAGATGGTGAGATCTTATATCAAGAGCCTGGAATGCTCTGATACCAATTGTAGGACCGTTAAAGGGTATGCACTTACAACATAATAACACAATGAGGAGAGTTGCTTAAGAACACTTAACAGATCAAATAGGGAACTTGTAACCTTTTTGTAGAGATGCTAAGAACACAAGTAAATAAGAGACAAAACAAGATAGCAAACCACATAAGTCATTGGTTTTCAAGAATGTTGTCTATTGCTTCTCAAGTTCTATTACAAATGTTACAAAAGCATATCAAAAAGTTACAAGTACTTGAGATACATATACTAGATCCTATAGTCGGTCATACTTTGAAGGCCAGCTGGATACAATTGACTAGACAACTACAAAATCAAATGTTGAGTCAAAAGGCAGATTGTCTTTTGACTAGTGACTATGACATTCCATAGCTCACATCTTAATATTAAAAAAATATAAAGTACATAAATTAGAAAGTTACAGACGCAAGACCTCATGTACCATTACCAAAAGCATGGACCTTTCACCAACTTATGTAAAGTTGATGTCTCATCAGAGTCATAGCGGAAAGGGGTCCAGCTTTATGTAAAAGGTACATTAGATAAAGAATGTATTCAAAAAGTCTTCAGAAGAAATATGTCTTCTAGTGTTGGCTTCAGAAGACTTTGTCTTTGAAGCTTTGGAAGACTTCATCTTTGGCTTCAGAAGATTTCACACTTAGAATATTTTTTGATGTTGGTATGAAACTTCCGAAGCATTCTACTTTAGTACACTTATGCATGCATGCAGGAGAGACTTTGGGTGTTTGGGTTGCATCAGCCTTATGTTAGACTTTACAATAACGAATGAACATATTGAGGTGTATGTATTGATATATGGTCACATATGAAAAGGAAAATGTTTTTACCAAACGTAAAGTAATTTACTTATAAAACTAGAACTCACGTAGTGTCGCTGACTTTGTATGCATAATAGTTGGCAGGTAATTGATGATGCTTAGTAACTGCAAGCATGGACATGGAAGCCACTTTGATAGTTCAAGTCTGGCATCCATATTTTTAGGAATGATGTTCACATTACTACAATTTTTTATGTTTAAAGGAAACAACATGATGTTTTAAAACAACTATAATGCTAATGAAACTTATGTTTTCTGCTGCAAGTGTCATGTTATTTAATGTCTAATCCTATGAATGTCCCACTATAAGTGTTCGTAGGATTGAGGCCGTACAGCTGCTAATTCTATCACGATCATATTCATGACACTAGCACCACGACCATGAACTTTTTCATGTCCTATGCCACGTCCGTCCATTTTTTGCTTCACATTCACAAATACAACAATGAGTAATGTCCATCATATTTACCTCATTCAAATACAGTAAATAATAAGAAATAATGAATTTCATCATCCACAACACATATAACAATTAATATCTCATTATAAATAGATTGTAAGCATCGCATAAACTATCCAATAAGTGTTCTAATTTTCAAGTTTTTTTGTTCGGTGGAAAACAACCCTTCCCATATAGGTTAAGAAATAACACTATGCAAACCAAGAAAGGTAAGTGAAGGATATCAGTCTATACTTTAGATCCGTCACTATTCCTCTCCATCTCTTCCAGTTCCTCGTTAGGCTCTTTTTCTGGCTCCTCCTCCGAGACCTCCTTAGGCTCGAGCTGGTTTCCCAACTCATGTACATGTCATATAGCCTCATGGAGTTAGTCTCATGTCACATTCAAAATAGTCGTCAATTTTGCAACTTGTCTATGAAGAGTCTGTAGCCCCTTAGTTTTCCCATCCTAACATCCCTACAAGTCATGCCACGTGTTTTCCATGCCATCGTACACCTTCTAACGTCCTTATATATGTCGTCCAACCTATCAAACTCCTCTTCGATATTTCCCCGCAGCCTATCATGAGAGGCCATACAACAGTTATGGCGCTATGAGGATGACAAGGTAGAGGAGGTAACACAGAATCACTCATGATGGTAGGGGTTGATGGTGGAACCTTCTTGTTCTCGAGCATTGTATTCAGCGTAGTACGATACCATGTCAACTCTCAAAATCAGACATATCCCGCATGATCACAAGTTCACCCGGGGGATACATACCAGACATAAATAGAGGGGGGTAAGAAGTAGAACCCACGCTAAACGAAGGAGTAGTAGGAACCTTGGGTTCCTTTACCGACGCATGTCATACTTGAGATAAAGATGATAATGATGTCATATTGTAGTGTACATGATGTGCATGCCAATACGTATTTAGTAAGGGATAAGTCAATGAGTAACTAAATAATTGTGTGTGGTTATGGACTAGTTTGTATGCAAGTTGATTCACTATAACCAACAGCTCTAGTACCAATTTGTCACACCCTCAAAATCGACGTGTGGGATTCTACCTCAAGACGTGCGAACAAAAAAGGATCTAGGTCATTAGTTACTCTAGAAGACTTTGCATGAAACATTAAAATAAACCTCAGAGTTTAAAAGTTTAAAACCTTGAGCAAACGTTTAGTAATTGTTTCAAACCCAAAGTACTAAAATGTAAAATGCGCAAAACACATGCCCAAACCATTTTCTAAATGTAAATATAAAACCAAACGTAAACAAATGTATGTTTGAATATGCTTGAACTATGACACGTTCCTAGAGGAACTCAATATTAATCACCTGGGAAAAGCATACTAAAGTTTGAATATGATAGTTGGTGAGTTCAAGAGTTTGTATGTAATCATAAACAATAAAAGTTGTAAAACATAAGCAAGTGCATAGAAATAGATAGCTAATCTAATTTTATAAGTAATAACAATAGTGATTTGGCATTCGAATCTAACTATGTTCATTATTTTCCTTCCGCCACAACATACCAAGTCATTACAATGTTAGTTGTTTACGATAATATTGCATCCACTTGACCTGCAGCCGTACGGTTGAGGTTTGTCAGACCTAGTTGTACTATCCAAGATTTGTTGCTAGATTTCTTAATTAACGATCTCAAAGTTTAAGGGATTTTAATGGTATATCATACTACTTTATACTATACACAACTTATAATAGTTAAAGCGTTTGTAAAAGTAAGTATGCTTTCTCCCTCAATAGAGAGTGTATACAAAACTGGGGTATTGAACCTAGTGCACAAGCGAACAAGAAAAGCAAAGCTAAAGATGAATAGAAAGACAACCTGTCAAAGGTAACCTAAAACACCTGAGTACATTAGTATGTGTAACAAAAATAGCTTAACAAACCCTAAGTCTCAATCGACACAATGATCCAAGTGATATGGAAAATATTGACTCATTTGACCTGGTTTACTCATTTGACATGTTGGTGACATATTAGATGATATCTTGTTTGATCAAGTTTGCCATGATTATCATGCAAAGCCACTTATTTATGTCACTTAATGAACCTTAAAATCTAGCAAGATCATCATACTACACATGTGAACCTCAACAAATCATCATGCTCAACATAAATAGAAATAAATCCCACTAATAAATAACATATTGTGTTTAATCACGACTACATGCCATGTAACTCAACTAACTAATTCACATCGTAAATCCAGCCAATCCTACTAAGTAAAAACATCAGATTCGCACGCAAATGATTTATACTAATCAAAAAAATTAAACATACAAGAAAACCACATACTATAATCCAAACACAATTCCATAACCTTTAACACAACCCATCACATGGCACAATTTCCTTCATGAATTCTAGATTTTCCAAACAATCCAACATACATCCAAATGATTAACCATTGCATTCTAACACATTAGACACTATCAACAAGCAACCTAGTATAATTCTAACACATCGCGCATGCCCAGTTTAAAAAATATAATCAAATATATTAATAAAGTTTCCCATTCGGGAAAATCCCAACTACCAACATATCGTCCAATTTAAGCATGCATTTATTTTTTTGTGCCTAATCTAGTTCATAGCAATCATCTAAGCATAATAAACATCAAAAAATCATGAAACTCCAATTTCTCAAGAATTAAAGTGTCCCCTTATAGTATGGGAGGGAGTGGGATGGGGTTTGGTCATGACAAAGATGTTATGGGGAGGGCTAGGGTTTGATTTTTTGCGAATATTAAGTTTAGTAGTTTTAAAAAAATTAATCCTTCTTGCTCACACTTTATAAAAATTAATCTTTTCACACATTTTAAATAGTTTTAAACCACATAATCACATTAATTATTATAAACCAACCATAACTGCATAATCCACTTAGCAAACCCACACATGAAATCATGCATTACATGTGTCACGTTATAAAGCGAAATTCATAAATAATACATAATATTCAAAGAATCACATAATCACATATTAATAACCAAAATTATTGTGTACTCACGACATGTGTATGCAAGTGTTAACAGAACTAACAGAATTTTGGTAACGAATATTATCGAATGTCACATTAAAACCTCAACATTCCTTTGATTGTTGATCCTTTCATAAGAACTAACACTAAAATTAATGATTTTAATGTTTATGCAAAAAATGTGAAGAAATATAGATTTGTAGAAGATTGAAAAATTGATGATAAATAAAATTTAAGAATAATAAAAATAAGATCTATATTAAAAAATTATATGTGACAACCCTTAAAGTTAAGGTTAGACAAGTTAATATATTAATAAGATTCTCATACATATTACCCATTATTTTACTAACCCTTTATGAATTATATATGTTTTAGTGTATATATATATGTCGTACGTATGCATGATTGCATGCATGTATGAAATTTATGTGTGCATGTATTCATATGCATAAACTCTTGATACCAACTATTATTTGAACAATCACCTCAACATTTTTGCACCAAAACATTCACCAAATGAATCATGATACAACCCAACTAAACACCACAATACAATGAAACATGAAAGAAAACTTAGCATCAAAACAAAATTAAGTAAAACTTAAACACTAACTCAAGCTTCAACCTTGGTCCATTAAAGGATTAGAACCCCGAACTAAACCTTAAGCTTATTGATTAACACTAACGGCCAAAGACACCTCACCACTCCATTTAGTCGCCACCTTGCATCTAATGTTTGACACCTAGTTGACCTATACATAGCTTACTCACCAAAGCTAGAGTAGCTATCATGATTATTCTTCATTAATGGCCTTCGGCCGATAACCCATATAACCACCACCCCTTCGACCACTTCACAAACCACAACCATCATCCAACACCCTCTACTCTCTTTTGGTCTCCATATCAATCACACACCCTCATCCAAGGCTTTGCATTCTCATCATCATACAAACTGGATTACAAGGAGATCGAGACCTTGGAGCTTAAGACAACCATCCAAGTCGATAATCAATAAGAAAGAAGCTACCATCAACTACCTTTCACCCTCTCCTTTTGTCAAAATCAAGGTTCCAACTTCTAATCAACTAAGTTTACAAGATATATGTGTTTAAAAAAACATATATAATCAACCTTTTTTATTAGAACTTGAATTTTTTTTCACTAAACTATACAAAACCCTTCATCTTTATCTAAAAATCAATAAGAAAGGTTTGAAACTGAAATATATGATAAATTATGAAATCAAACAAAAAGATTACAAACAAAGGATTGAAATTATGTGTAATCTTGATAAATTTGGTTTAATGCTTAAATGACTGTGATTGTGAGAATAAAAACTATGAATATGTTAGAAATATGAAAAGATAACATTTTGCAAATTTTGGTACGATTATAATAAGTAAAATAATTTATATAAATTATTTAAGTGATTAAAAGAAAATTATCAACCGAGCTGAACTTGGTAAAAAGCTGGAAAAACTATATGATAATTCTTATGTTTTATAAGACCAATAGAATAAGTTTCGTGTCCTAATTCGTAGATATGCTTAAGTTACAAATTTTAGAATAATCTGTAATTCAAAATCGGGAAAAATATTTAAACTATAAGATAAATCAAAAAAATGATACAAAGTATAATAGTTAGATTAGAACAGTTTGTATAAAATTTATAATTTTTAATATATTCTGTTATTTTATCAAATATTGTAAAATAATAAAAATCATTAAAAAGAGTTCTGTTATAGTTAAGCACTTTAGGAAATTATGAAGAAGTATAAATTTTGGTATGTAAATTCTTATAAATTTTGGTGAATTTTAGAGACCCGTAAGTGTTTTTGCTAGTTTATGCAAATATAGTAAAAAATTTCAGAAAATAAACTGTAAATAGTTAATATATGAAATTTTGGTATGTTTTATTAGATTTTTGTATGTATCTGCTGTAAAAATTGTGTAACATGTGAATAAATATAACTTCTGTGTTGAAATTTATAATCTGAAATGATAAAATTTTTAAAAAAATATTAGTTGTTTGTAAATATTTTTATAGGAAATCTACCGGAGTAAAATATGAGACCCATAGCCTCATTTTTACATACTTGTAAGTTTTTGGGGGGAAAAAACATATTGTTTTGACTAATGCATATGTATAAAATTTTGAAATATATTGTTAGTTATCATACAACTATTAGTTCGGCTGTGGAACTATTAGGTAATATAGGTACCGCTATTTAGGAAAATATTTCTAGCACCAACAGGATGAGTGTTGTGATGCTATATTATCCAATCTTTGTGATTTATATTGTGATAGTTATTAATCACCCGACTTATAAGTAGGTTTGGTTGTAAACTTATATATGATGAATAAATATATGTATTTTGTTATTATATTAAACCTATGATCTCACCAATTTTATGTTAACTATTTTAAGTATGCTTTTTCAGAAAATCATTATGTCTAACAGCATTATGTTATCTTTTGATATGTATAAAGGCTGAGGAGAAATCATGGGGAATGTTTGTGTGAATCTAACGGTTAATCTTTACAATCAAAGTGTATCGGTGGACGCTCATCTTTATCGTCTCTGAATATGTAGCAGTTAGATAACATGTTTGTAATAGGATTATGTTAAATTTTGTCTACTGATGATATGATGTAATTCTAACCCTTAATGATCTAATATTATGTGATATGTTATTTTTTGTTGATTAATTAATGTTCTAATCAATACATTCTGAACAAGCTAGTCGCATCCAAAACATTCCACGCTTCCGCCATGATGTAACATTATATGATTGTAGTTTATCACTAGAGTTAATTAACAAATTTGATTTTTCTATTCATATGAATAATTTTTCAAAACGTCTAACAAAATAAGAAATTAAAGGTAAAAATTATGCACAGTGACAATAATTTATAATGGAAACAATCAAATAAAACATTATCTTACTTAAAAATAGATTTTAAGTGTAAATCTATGTCTAAGGTTACTATAGATAAAGAGGGCCATATTTTTAAGGAAACAAATTATTGATTCTTTAAAATAACTTTCTCTTAATGTTAACTCTTAGGAACAAAATGTTTGTAGTTTAGGTGTCACAAAGACCGGTCCAATTCTAGCATATGTTTCCCAAAGTACTAAAGCTACAGATCATGTCTCATCGGCTATAGATCTATATCCAAAAACAAAGAAAATTTCCTCAATCAAGCCATAAAATTAAAGTTGACAAGATAAAAAAAGACTGTTACACAATCACATTATTAAAGATATGAAACCCTATGATAACTATAATGGTTGTCATAAACAGTTTAAGAGAAATACACGTGTGAATGACTTGTATCATTCTAACAACATAAAATTGTGTTGCTTTTTTGGCAAGAAATAGCATTCTGTCAATACAAATAAATAAGTAAATAACAATTTCATAATTCTCTTTCTCATAATAGAAAACAAATTTTCATAAATGCCAAGTTTAATAAAAATACAAAGCAAATGAAATCTTTTGCTAACAAATCAAAGACTCAAACAAGTGTTGATGAAAGCAGATCAAGTCACCAAATAATAACTTTTCTTCAACGAGAACGAAACAAAATTGATAAAATCTGTTCAAGAATGGAAATTAAAAATACATGTAAAAGCTTTAGATTATATTCATAACCATATCTTAAATGATAAATGTGATATAATTCTACAATCAGTTACATATTTAGATGAAAACAATGTTCTCAATTCATTAATGGCTTGGTTTCCTATTCATCAATATCTACAAAATCAACCAAGGCAAACGGTTAATAGTTTATGACATGTAAATAGCGGTTGTTCCAGACATATGACCGCCAACATATAATGAGCATTTTTCGAGTAATTGTCGACCAAGGGTTGAGCGATTTAGGCACCCTCTGCTAGGGCAATTTTATGAACTATGTTGATTGCAATGAAGTAGAAGACTAGATTCATGATATATGGGATTGAAGTGGATTTGGACAGGCTGGGGTAAATTGGTAATTTAACTTTTATAAATTTCAGTTCCATTTATAAATTTTCAAACCAAACATATAAATTTTGATTGGAATTTATATCACTTCATTTAAATTATAATAATTCTAAATTCAAATTTCAATTTATTTTAAAAAATATTTCATGAACCAAACAACCCTTAAAAGTTTCTAGTAACAATATTATTCTCATATTGGCTTTGTTTATTCCGGAAAGAATTCACATAAACATGTATATGCATCCACACATATGACACATGACCCATACACATATGGCCATTTCTTTAATTGCATACTTAACGATAATCATATCTCATACACGCATTACGTGAATAAGTTTGTGAGGAAAACCATTCTCGAGTCAATTCCATAGATTCCTTAGGCTTGTCATATTCAATTAAATGTCCTGCACCCTGTAAACTACGTACATTTTACATTAAAAGATGGTTTGTGCGTCATATGTATTCATTATGTACGTAAATTTATAAACACATGTTTTGAGATACTTTAATAAATAGTTTACAAATAAGAAATATTAGACGAACTTAATAGCCAAAAGTGGTAATGGTTGTTTCTAACCTTAACAGTAGCAAATGTCAGTGAATAATTGTTTTGTGCATATTTCGTCTCATATCTGCAATATAGAAAAGTAATATAGACATAGTATTAGGAACAATGATTTCTCAATCATATAATTGTAATCAAGTTCGAGTTTCAGTTTTCATTATTTAGTTTAGTTTAGTTTATGTTGCAAATGATAATAAAAAAATCGATCCACAAAATAAGTATATGGATGAATGTCGATCTCACCCTCCGACTTGACCATCAATGTAGAATGGTTTCCATGATACTTTAACTTCTAGATCCAAAGAATTTATCCATTGCTCAACACCAACATATGGAAATGTAAGATCATGATCACCGCTAGCAATCAATAAAAATATATTTTATACACAAAATTGCAAGCAAGTTTTAATATTCTTAGAATAAAGTTACGCATACTTTTTTAACTGTATAAACCATTCAACTTTTAATATTACTTTATTATTGTGATTTTTTTACTTATTTAAATAAAAATGATGTAGTGAAACCTTTATTAAACTTGATTAAAATTTAGCCATTTTTTCCCTTCACATTTTCTTCTTACGTCATGTTAACTTGATATACATAATCACGTTTTAACATGTATAAAAAAGTAAGAACATTGAACACTACTAAAACTTAAATGGTTTTATGGTTTGAATTGAAAAAGTCCAAGTGACTTTACGGAAACAATAAATAAAGAAATAGTAATCAAATTATCAAGAAAGTTGATTACTATTAAATGACGTATCTTCTTTTACCTACTATGTGTAGTGATACTTGTATTAGAGGCTGTTTGATAAAACTGACTTAGTAAGATCTGACTCGGTCAGAAGCTGACCCAGTCAGAAGTTCTGACTAAGTCTACATCTGACTGAAACTTGACGTTTGATTCAGTATCTGACTGGCTCTGCTGAATGATAATAACTCATTTTATAAATTATTTTAACACACAAAGAACCATCAAAAAAACAAAATCCCTACCATCACCATCTCTACATCCCCTCCCGACCACCACCGGCCTCCACCACCACAACCACCACCACCGGCAGGGAGGAATCGCGCAGAGGAGGTGCTCGGCGGTACTCGCGCAGGGAGAAATTGTGCAGGGGGGTCGTTGCGCAGGGGGGATCGCCGCGCAGGGGGGTCGCCGCGTAGGGGGGTTCGCTGTCGGTGGAAGCACCGGCGAGGGGTGGGGTGGCCGTCGGTGGTCGCGGTCAGCTGAAATGGATGGGTCAACATTTTCCGAAATCAGGTCTAGGTCTAGGTCAGCTACCTTGGACCGGTCAACTGTAGCTTCTTGCATATCAAACAGGCTGACCCGCTGATCGAATCAGCCGGGTCAGCCCGATCAGCCAGATCAGCCAAAAAACAAACAACCCTTAGAGCATTCAGAGTAACATATCCTTCCCTATCTTTATATTTTAATTAAATATCATGTATTTTTACATGTATCACTAAAATTTGTTTAACATTGTGCATCTTGTTCTTTATTTTTATCTTAATCACACTCACAAACATTTATTTTATTATTCTTTTTCTATCTTATACACTAACAAAATAAATATAGACCGATAAATAGTGAATTTCTATTTTTGAAGATCACTATTCACCGAACTCTATAGTTTAAAGATAGAGAAAGAGATGAAGATCCTAATAGAAATGTAAAATGCAAGAATACTCTAATAATAGAGATGAAGTCTCTACTGTGAATGCTCTTAGAGTTTAGGTCGGACAATGTTACACTACCTTACAATCAAAGCTTGACAATTTTTACTTGAAAGTTTCTTATGATAGGGAATACTACTAAAAATATCATAAGAGTAACAAAATGTGTCGTTCTTTCCTTGATGATAATGCAATGTCTCGTTGATCAACACAAATTTACCAATCTTTCCCTATAAAACATTGGAATTAGATAATGATATTTCCAGTTAATTAATATTCACAAGAAAAATAAAATTGATTGCTTACTTGAGTAATGTTGAGAGCTTGTTGTACAACTTCTGTGTTTGCCCATTTAGTTACGGCCTTGCTATCATCGGTCTAAAACAAACCAAATGAATGCTTTAGTTATGTAAGATTTGTAAACAAAGAAAGATCAAAATCAAAGGTAAGAAAAGGGTAGATAGTAAACAACGTATTTGTTATTTTATATATAATTATTTATTTTTTTCTGTTTTTAATTTTAATTATATTTCCCAATTTCAGATTTTTTTTCTGATTAAAAGTAAAGAGAAATATCCAATAGTGTTTTGTTCTTTTAACAAATAGTTAACAGAGAATATATGTATATGGTTAGTAGGTTGGATTTAATGTACATAAAAGAGGTTAATTAAAACTAATGAATTAATAGAGTTATAGAAAACCATATTTAACATAAAATACAATTTACTTAGCTAAAGAAAAAAAAAAGAAACAAGAAAAATAGAGAGAGAGAGAGAGAGAGAGAGAGAGATTACTTCGCAATCTAGCATCAGGTCATTTTGTCGCAAAATGGTTCCAAAATGTTTTCGAAATTAATATGACTTGTGCACTGCAAGTTTAAATTTCTAACATTACATCACTTTCACAATGTTCATATGTATTGATACTTTGTTCGTATTCTCACCTCTAGATAACTTTGAAGACAAATTGAGCACACTGAGGAGGCGGAATTAATGTCAACGTAATTACCTCGGCAAGTATCAATGGCTGACTACAAATCAAATTGTCATATGTAGGAGTAAGTAATACAAAATTGAGCCTTTTATCTTAGTAAAGTAGTAAGATTACCCGATAAACATCATCTGATATGAGTGCCATGCGATGAGCATATTCAAGTCTTGAATTGAAATCTTTGAACTTATCGGTAAGAGGACTGTTAAGAATGTATCCCTACATTATATATATATATATATATTCACATTTTTGATATTATGATTTATATATACCACTATATGTAAATAAAACTTAGGGATTCACATTGAATTAAATTATCCTACTGATGGACGAGTGTGAAGCATTTACAACTTCTCTACATAAAGGTTACGAATTGAAATATTGTCATCTATGGTTGAGAAGGTTCATTGACTTACTTGAATGTTGAATGTTGGTTGATCCCCACGCTCGTTACCTGTAAATTAATGTTTTGAAGATCACAAATTTAGCCACGTTCAAAAGAGTCAAGAAGAGAGAAAAAACTATTAGTTATTACCTTGGTATAATTCTAAAGTGACTTTGGGAACGATAATGCCAACGTAAGACATTCCTGATATATACAATGGGTTCCTGAAAAACTTGGATGGTCCTCCAGAAACTATACATCACTTAGTTATATAAATGTCACAACTTAACAAATATCATATGTATTAGTATATGTATGTATGCAAGTCTGCATGTATGTCTGTGCTTGTGTATGTGGTTAACACTATCCCTCCATGTTATTATTTGTTTTTTACAATCTACCAACATCACAAAAAAATTTCTAGTATTTTAAAACAAAGTTTAAAAATTAATTTTAATGAAATTCTACCAACATCCCTTGATTTTCTATAAATTTTGCTACAAATATACGACAAAACAATTTTTTTTATTTTTTCCTACAAACTTCCATTGCAAAAGCATAGGAACACTTGTTTCTTAGTTTACATAAATATATATAACAATAAATAAAAAAGATTTTTTATTCTTTTGACGCAATTGCTACTCACTGTTTATTTAAAACAAACAAATAATGGATACTCACTGTTTATTTAAAACAAACAAATAATGGATACGTTGCAAAATTAAATGAATGTGTTGCAAAATTATTTATACTTTGTGATGCATTCCTATGCACATTTGAATAAAAATTATTTATACTTTGTGATGTTTGTGACGCATTTTAGCATTTGCTATGCATGGTTTGGTTATAATAGATAATAATGGATGTATCGCAAAATAGTTATGTTTTGTGACAAATTTGTTACGCACTGTTTAACTAAAAAATAATAATATTCATCCCGAGTATAAATAATCATATAAATAATAAACTACACATCAATGAAAATGATAAGTTATTTATACTTGATGATGCTACTTATAGTTTAATTAAAACAGGAAATGACGGTTGGGCAGCAAATCTGTCTATCAATAATTACACCATGATGTATATATCTATGATAATTGAAACTAGAAATATGTATTTATGATAAATTATTTATATCATTAATTTGAGAAGGTGCAAGTTGCATTTGCAAAGTATACGAATATATATAATTTCATTGACGACACAAAGTTAATTAGACCGGAAAATATATAGACTAGTTTTATGCGAACTAAATTACCGTTATAAGTGGTCTAATAATAATTTACTTAAAGACGCTTCTTTTTGTTTGCCAAAACTCAAGTTGCAAACTTCATATTTAGGACGATTGTAGTTTTGCTTCAAATATGAGTTTTCTCTAAATAAAAAATGAGTTGTATATATTTTGGATGATTATAATTTTACTTCAAAGAGGACTCGTTTGCTATCTAAAACTCCGGTTGTAACAATTTTTATAATGTTTAAGATGATTGCAATTGTACTTCAATGACGACTCTTTTGCAAATTAAAACTCAGAACGTACATGATAGTCTTCATTATATTTAGAAAATAATTTGCTTGTATTTTCTTTTACTTAAATGATATAAAGCGCGTTTAGGGTGATTATAATTTTACTTCAACCTTATTAATAAACTCAATAGCTTGGGAAGCTAGAATACTATCACTGCTAATCCGTCCGTCCTTAGTTTCTGAGTAGGAAAAGCCGGTTCCAACAGGTATATCTATAAATATGATATTAGCCATCTACAATATAACAACCAATATATCATTTAACTATTGGTTTGTCAAGATATATTAAAATAATATTGAAATGATGTTAAATAAGTTGATTAAAAGGGTGAACCTTCGTCCATGCGCTTGATTTCAATGTTAATGTGGATTATCCATGTCATAATCCCACTTTAAGTCAAGTGGACCTATATAAAAGCAATATATTAGCCACAAAAATTTGTTGCTTTATTTAGTTTGTCAAGATAATTTACCTATATAAATAATGTTATAAATTTAGAAGTATAATTTAATGACTTTAATAATTCACTATATAAAAATTTTAAAAAAAGAAGTTTGTTTGTAAACAACACAAGCTAGGTATTGTCATAGTGAGGTAATGTCATCGAAATACACGCTCCATGAATCGGTGAATGAGAAGAATGGGATAGAGTATTAAATATTTTAGTTTCATTTTTGATTAAGTTGTTAATCAAAGTAAATTATCACGTAGACTAAACAAATAAGAAAGTATATATGTTTGCTTGAGTTTATTATGATTTATATTATTAAAACCTTATTAATTCATGGTGATGACATTAAACATAATTTAGGTAGTGAATGCCCCAATCGATGGGGATGAATGCTATAAATAAATTATCATATTATGATTTCAAATTGACGTCGATCCTTCCTTAACACTCATTCGCTTTCTGTCTGTTTAATGTTTTGAATATACAATTTCAGATTCAAAACCTAGTAACTGTAACCACAAACATATCCCACTTGTATATTATATATAGATACAAGTAGTAAAAACTCGTGTAATACATGTGTTGAAAATGTAAAAATTATATAATTTATAAATATATAAATATTTTGTATGATTAAGTTACGTATTATTTAAAATAAAAGATTAAAAAGTTATATTTTTAAGTTATAAATATTCGAATGCTTCTTTGGATGATATAAAGTACAATTGACTCGTGTAAAACTAAAAATCAGTTTTCTTAAACTCACACTAACTCAAAATATAGAAATATATTAAAAAATGTTTTTTTCTTTTAAAATTTTATTACTAGGCTATACAATTTATAATTCAAAACAATATATGATTACAATTTAAAAATTAAATTTAAAACAAAATGAATTATTAATTTAGTTTCCTAAGAAAATTTAACTAAAATAATATATTAGTTTAGTCATGAAATTTTTTTGATGAATAACAAAATAGTGACATGCGACATACCAATCATTCTTTTATTATATACTATAAATATAGATTTTTATATTGTAAAATGTTATACATAGTATATGAGCGGCCTATGCACCATTATATTAATTTAATTGTTTTTAAAGAAATGACACCAATCAATTCAATAGAAGGCATTAAGCAGACAGAGGGAGAAATCGGGAAAACAACCATTTTAGTCCCCTTAGGTTTATTTAGTTCAAGACTATTTACTTTATAATAATCTATTTTGATATGTTCATAAATTTTTGTTTGTTTTTGTTTCTCTTATAAATTATACGATTTGTTTATATATCAAATTGAATATATACCTTCCTGGCGTATTGTTTTATCTTTTGGTCTAAATTTTGTTTAGAACAGAATTGTATACAATAATTTACAAATTATCGATTCATAAACATAGAAGCCGCCAAAACTCTACAAAGGTTTTGACTTTTTTATAATTTCTTTTGCTTTAGTCCCTCTAACTATTAGAATAAGTTTTTTTTATAAAATTAAATATTATATGTGCTTAGTTTTTTTCAACCTTAATAATTTCAATGAAATATCGTATATTATTAGTATAGATAGTAAAAATATTTAAGTTATAAGTATCATTATAAAAAGAAAATATTCATAAATCTTTTTATATATATTTTTAAAGTATTTTAGTTATAACAATGATTAGCTACAAATTAATTTATATTTTAACAAAATTAAATCTTATAATTATGATTACTATAATAGTGAATCAACATGTACTAAGGAAACTCTTTTGAAGTCAATATTTTTTACAAAGATATTATATTAACTATGGAGACCACACGCTCAATGAATACTAGATGGAGATGATATAAACATGCAAGAAAATAGCCATGCGTCTAATAGTTATTTTGCTTTCTATTAGTATAGATACAACCCTTCAATATTAATAAACACCTCCTACATTTTTATACAAGCGTACAACCCTATAGGTTTCATGTAAGGGGTTGTATAACCTTATATGGGGCGTATACCCCACTTGACAATTCCCTGATTTTTTCTTGTCCTCGGTGTTGAATTTTGATATACGCATCGTATTAGCATTTATGGGGCGTATCACCTCTCACAATCCCTTAAATTTTCGTTGTTTTTAGTGTCATCACCATTATACTAGAGACATAAGAGGATGTCAATTTAAAATGGTATGTTTCTTAGTGTTAGGACTCGTAATCTTTTGTTATAAATACTTGAAAAGATAAAAGAGAAACACACCTATTTCAAGAAAGAAGGGGACTAACGCAGTAGCCCCAGGACCGCCTGGTATATGAAATATAAGAGGATCTTCTATCGGATTTCCTGTTGACTCGACAAAATAGTAGAATAGTTGTACGCAATCCTTCTCCCCTACTCCCAGATAACTTCAATACAATATATTTCAACATTTAATATATATACGCATGTATATAGGGATATATATAGGAGATACATCAAATCAAATTAAAATCATGTTTATATAAAAATCATAAAAACTACGTCTAGTACGTCATGTTAGGTATATGTAAATACGTACAACTATTGGTTAAGTGTATTTAACTCATGCAAGTTATGTATATTCAAATTATGTATATTTCAAATGTTTCGCTATCATATATGTTCATTGGCTTCAAAGTGAAAGATAGTATAATGATATAAAATAGTAAGGTTGAAATTTACTCAACATATACATGAAAGGTCTTCCACTCGACTCGCATTTAAACCTTCCATAAGAAAATATCTTGAATGATTATTACTATTCAATAATTCATATCCGTACACTAGAAAGTGTATGAAACTTTGATCACTTCAAATAGTCGCGGAAAACGATAGAATACAAAGATGATCCATACCCGGTTTCTAATCGGAAAGGAAGATCCCCGGCATATCCCGGAAGTCTTCTAACAATAGATTTAGAGTATGATGTAGCCACGAGACATGAATACAGAATAGTAAGAAAAATAAAACATCTCATCGTGAGAAATCTTATGGTTTTCACTTTTGCAGTTTAACAATGGCTGGACGGATAATATTTATAAAGGGAATTTAGTATGTATAAACTATATATAAATCCAAGTGTCAACTAATTATCATTTCATTTTATATAAAAGCAATGTCATTAAAATATATAAATCCAAGTGTCAACTAATTATCATTTCATTTTATATAAAAGCAATGTCATTAAAGCCTGAGGTACAAGACTTTTACTGGAGAGACACGTGTGTATGTACGTGGTTGAGTTGGTGCCTCTTCCATATTTTCTTTCAATCACCGCTGCAGTCATGTATATTTTGTTTTTACATGAAGCGATCGAGAGGTTGTTTCTTGCTCTGCAGATAACTATTGAGAGGTGTGAAAATGTGTTGTCTTGTTGGAGCAGCTGCAGTCCTTCTATGGAAATTTTTCCATAAAACATACTTTTATATTCTGCAAAGACTTGTGTTCATGCATGTGAGGTATCTCAATCTTGATTTGTTTTTATGTATTGAGGGGTTAATTGAAAGGGAAAGATTTAAATAAAACTGGATTTAAAACTAAAAAGTATAAAAAATAATATGAATCATTAATATTAATCAATAGTTAAGATCAATTTTACAGAAAAAAATCTATATAGTGGTTGTATAGTCATGACCAATTTTGTAGATTTTTTTAAGTTTTTTATTTTTTTAAA
The DNA here is from genome assembly GCA_025506515.1 of Flaveria trinervia. NCBI lineage: Eukaryota > Viridiplantae > Streptophyta > Magnoliopsida > Asterales > Asteraceae > Flaveria > Flaveria trinervia. Next base: position 60,990,362 of record CM046455.1, read on the forward strand.
TATTTATAACTTTTATATATGATATTATTTTTATAAACATTTCACCTTAAAAACAAATGTTTTTTATTTTAAAATGATACAATATTGTTATATAAAAACAATAATTTTTTTACTTTTTGAAGCTCATTACTCGTCATTTATATTTAGTGTAGTTCATTTATCTTTTATTAGTTATTAGTTATTGTGTTTTTCTAAATGTTATTATATTTTTCTAAATTGATAAATTCTAAAAACATATAATGTTGAAATAATATTGTTATATTTCTCGGGTATGTAAAACATTATAATAATAGAACTAATTAATCTAATATATTTCAAACAATAATAAAATAACACAATATCTCATTGTGTTATTATGTTTTCTATAATTATTGTGTTATTCTAGACATTTTTAGTTTTGCAAAATACATTGATGAAATAACATTATTATATACTTCTATTTGTAAAACACAATGATAGGTGACAAGTTAATATAATATATAAAAAAGCAATGACAAAATTACGCATTGTGTTATTTTCATAATTATTAGTTTTGAAAAATATATTGGCGAAAATATTAATTATTATGTACTTCTAATTATTAATGACAATGATTGATAACAAGTTTGTATAATTTATAAAAATAATAACAAAAATAACATAAAATGATCTAAAATGCAAAATAGAATGATAAATGTATACAACTTTTTTTCACGAATCATCACGGGGTTAATTTCTTTTCTATTATTTTGACTAGCACAAAGAATCATAAACACTTAGACCAGCTAAAAGAATCCTAAACACGTGGCTGTATTCCTAAATACTACCACAAGATTATATGTTGCATCAAAACTCTATTTTCTCGTCCGGTTGATTGTAATTGTCAAGTTTTTATATTCATATAAAGATAGAAAATCAAAGCTAGAAATTATTGAACTAAATAATGTTTGTATTTTGTTAAAGTAATAATTTTAGTTTTTATGGCTTCTTTACACAAATTTAGTTATAATTTTGTGTCAAAACTCATTGTTATATGACATATGTTTGACATAGCTTTTATCCCTAAGCAAATCTTTTACTGCTTTATTTCTGATAATCACAGGTAAGTTTACTTCAACTTTTTTACGAATCTTTTCTCTTTTTTGTTTATTTATATTTCTCTTTACAAGTTCAGATTTTGTATCCTTATGTATATGCCTTTTTGTCTAATCATTTATATGCAAGTGTTTTTCAGAGCATTAGAGATCGCATGAATGTTAAAGCGTAACACAAAGAATACTATGTCGGTGTTGGTTGAACTCTTCATTAAGCACGGGTTGAATCCTACTAGTTATATATACTATAAATCAAAGTTGTTGGTGTCTATAGTGAAGTTTCATGATTTTATAAAATACCACTTAAACCTTAAGATTAGCAAAACAACCTCTACCTTGCAACGCAGATACTTATCTATGTCTCCACCATTAACATTCTCTCTACAACCTCATCGATTTCTCCACCATTGTCATTCTCTCTACAACCTTTTTGTTCTCCTCTCAGTAACTAAATCTTGGAATTGAACCTAAAGGCTCGGGAAATCAAAATAAGATATCGACGATCAACTTTCCACACGAGAACTTTGATCCGCGAAAAGCTAGTTCCTGCGCGAGACCATTTGGTTTTAGTATAAGTAGAATTTTGTTGTTCATTTGTGATGAAACACTTGTAATCAGACTTTATACTTAAAGTTTTCTAAGAGAAATTCAAAGAACTTATTTACTTGTGCTTTTCTAGGATCGTGTATTGAACGAAATACTAACTGATATACGTGTATACCGAATCAAATAACACGGAATCCTATTTGATTGGCGATCCAATCAGGGAGAACGCACGTAGAAACAATTGTGGATTGAATCTAAACGTTAAGAACGATGCTAATCGATATAGTGCGATCTATGAACTTGGAACAGGTTCTTAGAGGTCTCTGGACGGCTAGGGTACGATTAGTACGTAGGTATTCGAAGTGTTACGTTTTCCCATGATTTAAGTGGTATTTATAGGTTAGGGTTTCTCATTCGGGCGACTGAACCATTAGCATGGTTCAGTCGTGCGATTGACTCATGCGTTTGATCCATTCGCATGACTAAGTGTTCAGTCGTGTGACTGAGTCAATCTCATGTTACAATCACGCGACTGTTCGAGTCTCCTGGTTCAGTCGTGCGATTGGTTCATTAGCATAAAGTTGTTCATGCGTATGGTCCATTAGCATGGGCTAATCACATGAGAACTTCATATGATTAGTTTGAATATGTTTCACAATCATTATTTGACTTAGATCTATTCAAACAACCACAAACCTATATAGTTGGTTCAATAAACGTTATTACATATTAAGCAATGAAATATTCAACATTATAAGCACAACCACACATTGTATTTCATTAAGTACCCATTCAATTACATATGTGTAAGACAATAAAGACATTTTACATTAAGCTCAAAAACTAGGTACACATGTATCTACAAACTCCCCCTTGGACCTAGTTTTTCTAGTATCTTACATTCTTCATAAGCCTCATACTTCTTGTACTTCTCCTCTCTTGTGACTCCTGCATGTATTCAAAAGCAAAGCAGAGTCGTATCACATTTTGGTATTGGAGAGCTTGTACAATATCCTGCGAGTCATAGAACAGTGGCCACTTGTATAAGGTGTAAACATCATCAGACGACAAGTTAGTAAGCCACATGGGGTCAAACACTTTGATAGTTTCCATAATACCACATCTGTTCAATACTATGACTGCCTCTCCTATTCTCCAATCATAGTACCACCAATTGAAGTGTGGAGTGAAGTCCTGTGGCATTTTCCGTAGAGGGATTCTAGACATCATGCGCGGAGGACTCCACTTCAGCACTATTTTAGGCTTCCCAGTTATGGCATCAACTCAAGATCTCCTGATATACCTTGTTGGTTGTTGAGGCTTGAAGTTGACCCACCAGGTGTGGTACTCTCTCTTTAACGCTGCTTCAAACCAGCCTGACATTTTACGATGGTCAGCATATAACAATTTCAATTTTGCTAGCAGGTTAAGCTCAAAACCTGGAAGAGTCTTCAGATCGTGTGGGAGTCTAAAGTACTCAATCTCTTTCTCTCTTTTAACAGCATAGACGTTAAGATCTTCAAAATAGGCCCACGATATAATTTTGCCTGACACCTTATGATGCTTCTTCACTTTATAGAGTTTGGTGTAGACATTTGACTTTGGAGCACTGGCTAGGCTCTAACTTCTATAAAACACGCTGCCCATTCAGCCTTTTTGATATTTACGTCGACGTCTGAGGCTTGGGCCTTGTCTTCTTTCTTTTCTGACTCTTGCTCCATTTTATCCAGAGTTTCAAAAGTTTCACTAACAAGGAGTCACCCAGATTGGGGACTACATTTTTCTCCTTGTCAGCGTACTCTGGATAATGTTGAGCAGTGACATCTTCAATCTCGATTTCATCAACATCATTAAGCTCATCGTCACTGTCAATGTCCACCGTAGGAGCATCCTTTACTATCTCATCAGGATTCAGTCTGAACATCTCAGCAAGTTGCTCATCAGTAAGGTCGTGGATAATCTCTCCTTCTTCAGGAGTGTAACTCACAGACCTCCTGACTATCCCTTGCAGATCAAGTATCATTGTGAGTTAAGACTTGATCTGCTGAAGGGGAGAAACATCATATTCATCTTGCTAAGATGTGTGATCTTCTTGATTTAAACATATAAACACATCATACATCAGTCAATAATCAAAACAGAAACACATTAACTACATATAAACATATGTACATTAATTTGATACAATATTCAAATACACATGATTTTAAATAACATAAACAACTATGCATTACTCTTGTCTTGAATCATGTGTTCCTCTGCTGACGGGGCTAATGTAGAGGCACCTTTGTCTTGAGCTCTCTTGGTCCTCCTTTCACTTGCTAATGTGGCACCCGTAGCAGATGTATCTCTTTCTCCTTCATCATCATCATCATCGCCTGCATCAACATCATCACCTCCCTCTGTATCTTCACCTTGATCATCACCATCATCATATTCATCATCACTGTCATCATCATCACCATCTCCTTCTCTGATCTTTTGTGGCTCATCCTTCGATCCCTTGAGCTTGAGCATGATGGTCTTGTTAGTAGCCTCCAACTCCTCTATCCTCCTTGCTGAGTGGACATTTTGCTCCTGGAGTTGGGACATCTCTAGGCTCTGAGCAGCCATCTGCTATGCCTGCTGCTCAATCAGCTGCGCCTGCTGAGATATCTGCTGAGATTGTGCAGTAGTAAGCTCTACTAACTGACAAATCTGGGCAGTCTTCTCGTCATTGGCTGCCAACAGCTTGAGCACCATACGGTTCAGTGTTGAGAGTTGTTCCTCTACCCCAGTGGGAGGTAGAGATGATCCAGATGGAAATAAAGGGTAAGATGACGGTCCTGCTTGGTGGCTAGAGGTTGTGGTGGCAGTGGTGAAGATTGGGGGTGGTATATATGTGGGTGGTGGTGGATGGGCGGTAGTGGTGGTGGATTGGATGTGGGTAAGTGGTGGGGTGGGTATGGTAGTGGTGTGTGAGGTGGTAGAGGTGGTGGCAGGTGGTGTGGGAGTAGTGGTGGTGGTAGTGGTGGAAGGTGTGGCTGAGATAGTGGCTGTGGTGGTAGATGAGGTCAGGGTGAACTTCAATTTCTTCCCCTTCTTGCCATAGGGGTGTGCCATCCTCTTCTTTGTTGAGCCTTTACGCACAGAGGCTCCCTCTTGGCTGCTGGGCGGGTCCGGGCATATGTGGGATCTGAGTCAGCAGTAGAATCCCCGGACTCCCTTGGGCGTCCACTAACTACCCTCAAACCTCTCTCTGTGGCAACTACCCTGCTGCCCACAGTCCTCGTGAGAGGCTCTTCGTCACTCTCTGCCTCCTCATCTAGAGGACAAAAGTCCTGGTGAAAGCTGGCTGTGGTGGCATCTGTAGGAGGTGGAGATGTAACATGGGTAGTTGGGCCCCTAGTAGAAGCGAGCCTAGAGTCCCGCCAGTGTCACCGTCATCGTCGGAATCGTCAGATGGAAGAGCAATTTGCTCAACATCTGAGTCACTTTCCTTATGGCGCCACTTTCGCCTACCTGGCGCCGCGTAATCAGCCTTGGCCAGATGCCGAAGAGTCTCTTCACAGGGGGCTTGACTTGCTTCCCCCTGTAGACATTCATGCGGCCCAAGATCGTGTCATTCATAATCTCTAGCGACACAACATCGTGGCTCTCCTTGGGCAAGGCAGGCAACTTCTCATCAATAATTATCTGCAAGAACCTTGGATACATGCAGAAACCCTCCTTGCCCTTGGCCTCAAGGTTCTCTATGAGGTAGACAAATATCATACTTGAGAAACTGAAGGGGTGGTTGAGTACCAGTGCCACGTAGGCATTTTGATCTGGTCTGAGAGGTCATCAAACCCTCCCCTCCTCGACGCCAAGCACTTTAGTATAGCATGCGCCAGTACTTAAACTGGGGACACAGGTTGCTTTTGTTCAGCACACCTGTATTTATGTCCCCAGCGTACATCATCCTGAGGAAGCACCCTATAACAGTTAGAGGGTGTAGCCTCGTGGGGTGATCTACATCGTCACCCAGATCAAGTACACGTCGTATATCATCAGCAGTCACCTCGATCGCCTACCCAAAAATGGTGCTCGAGATGCAATAGGGATCTTGTGAACGATCAACCGATGCCCCCTCCAAAAGGCCTGCTGTATAGACCGATAGGGAATGTACGGTGTGGAAATAGCTCTATGAATCCGGGATCTCTATAGGAACGCAATGATCCTCGCAAACTCGGCACCATTCTGAGTGGTGGCATCCAAATGGGCACAAAAGTTGTGCTTAGGGTTGATGGACCACCTGTCAGCCATCAATCTGTAACACAAGAAACATAGACAATAGATCACCACACAACAAAAATTAGTTCAAATTAACCTATTTAAACTTAGTCTGGTTCAATCATGCGATTGAACCATGCGACTGTGTTCAGTCGGTTGATCTAGCATGCGACTCAGGTCAATCTGGGTGACTGAACATGCGACTGGGTTCAATCGGGTGACTGAGCTGTGATTGGTTCAGTCGGCCGACTGAGTTGTTCGGCCAGCTCAGTCGTGCGATTGGAGTTCATCCGGGTATCCAGTCGCATGACCCACTGTTCGTTCAACTGAAATTCGAATTTGAACCAAATCTTAAAATTAGACGTCGTGTTTTGGTTCATTAGACTCGCAATCAGCCTACTAATCATCTAATAACCTAGATTTCAACATTTTACGTAGTTTAGTTAGGTTATTTGTCCAATTTCAGTCTCGGGTCTTGTTAGGGCTGAATCTCGTGATTTAGGGCTTAAATCAACAGAGTTTTTGTTAGAGTGCACCGTATTATACTTGTAAAATCAACAGAGATCGTCAGAATGTCACAAGATGAACTTAATTTGGGTTTGAAGAAATTTCAGCAGAATAACGGTACGTAATGCGATTTAGGGCAAATGAGGGGTGATGAGTTTATGCGATCGACTATGGCCCTATATATACTGAATCTGATTTCAATCGGGTGACTGGACCCATTCGCTATGTTTATTCGGGCGATTGGACCTCAGTCATGCGGTTGGTTCAGTCGATCACATTCAGTCGGGCGACTAGGTTTCAGTCGCGCGACTGACTCATTCGGTCAACTCCATTCGGGTGACTGGATCAATCTTGTAAGCCAATCGTGTGAATGGTTCATACTCATGCTCCATTCGGTTGTCTCGAGCATAAGTATGGTCCAATCATACGATTGGTCCATACTCAAGGTCCAGTCGTGCAAATGGATAATACTCAGGAATTTGACTTTATGACCATTTGACATTTTATCCCTTTTAACTTTTGATTTAACGTTATGAGCATTCGATCATCTCAGACATGATACTTTTAACTTGGAAAACTATTGATCACCTCAGACATGATCCTTTTAAAACAACTTGTCACCTCAGACGTGACTCATTTTACATTTGAAAACTTGTGTGGTCACCTCAGATGTGACCTTTTTAGGTGAGTAAATCCCCGATTGAATTTCATGGAATAGTCCGATGTTTAACAAACTAAATTGATGAAATTTAAACAAAATAAAAGAACTAGAAACTGAAATACAAAACTAAACTTGTTTTTGTGGTTTGTGAGGTGTGAATCCTAAGATTGAAATCTAATAGATTCATTTTCTGAAAAGGTAGCTTCAATTCATTTTGACCATAAATGGACCAATTCAATTTGGAATCATACAGGTAAGTCAAATCATTCGTGACATGTTATCAAAACTTTTTGATGCTCGAATCTGTTCTTTCATCTAGAGTCGTTAGGAAGTTTAGGAAATCATACTAGTACTATTAGATCCCCATATTGATTTGGACTTTCAAGAATTGTAGCCACGATGATTGTCAGTATCCTTGTCCTCTTAAATCCATACACAGACTTTTGACACACATTGGTGATAGTTTAAGGTTTGATTATTTCAAAAGCATTAGTGAATCCCATACTTATCTGGTAATCAATATTCCTCAGGAGATTTTTTAGCGGTCTCAAGGTAGTATTCAAGAAGAAACTATTCTTAGAGATTTCAAAGAGAAGCCAAGCCTCAGGTTAGTGCCACCGCACAACAGAGAGGCGGCAAACAACATTGAATTCTAGAATATATAGGTTATGCTTATCCTTAGGTCAGTGCCACCGCACAACAGAGAGGCACATACCATATCTTCTTGTTTGAGCAATTTTATTCTTTTTGCACAGATATCACCAACAACATAGGTTGTTAGTTTGATTGCTTTTGCATTTTTTTCATCACGTGCTTTTGCTCATTTTTTGGTCATACGCACAAATTTGTGGCGTTTATTTTGCTCTTCACCCCTTATTGGAATTTTGGTTGATTGTGTTAACCAGGAATAACATGATAACCCACAGCTTCTCAAATAACTTAGTTTAATCTTAAGGTCACCAACAAGGTCTAATCATTTATTATGCTGAATCTACCGACATATCATTAGTGGTCTAGCAACCATTAGGTCTATATTCTTTGTGTTACCTTGATAGTAGCTAGTTTTACTATCATTTTTCTATTTATATTGCTCAGACTACAAAGACTTATACTTTGATTTTTGCATCTTATTCAATTTAAACTTTTAAAGTCCCAGTGATTTGTTCCTGTGTACTATCATTTTCCAAAGTTTGAATCGGTATCACAAATACAATCTAATGCTTACCTCTCCTCCTCCCTCGTTTTTTTATGTGAAGTCGGTTTTTCACCGGATCGATAAACATCCGAGCATGTTCTTGACGGAAGGATAAACAACCAAAACCAAAAGTCAAATCAATAACACGAACTATCAAATATTGGTTTCATTGATAAAAACCTAAAGATAACAAACTCATTACAACATAAGAATCAAGACTCTTGGCAAGGGGAAGATCGAGCATGATCTCCCCTCTCATCCGGCAGCCCTAGGCTCCGGGCAGACTTCCTCTTAATCCCTATCTCTCTCTACACATTGAAACTGGTATATATAGGCCTCGGCCCATATTAGATGCGACTGGGCCCATTCGTGCGATTGGACCATACATATGGTTCAATCGTACGACTGGACCATGCGTATGGTTCAATCGTACGACTGGACCATACTTATGGTTCAGTCTTACGAATGTCCCAATCGCATCTCTCGTCGCACGGCTGGTCCATTAGCATGGCTCAGTCGTACGACTGAGTCTCATTCGCATATGGACCTGTGAATGACCCAGTTTCATGTGTTTAACAACATAAGGTGTATAACATTAAGCCTAGACTATCGACAAGCGACAGACACGCTATATATGACTATATATGCTCCAACAAATTCCCCCTTGTATGTTGCTTGCAATAGTAGATAACACCTCTTACAATCTTCAGTCAATCTTTGCTCTGGTTGCCAATAACATCAAACGAAAACCAGATTAGCCAACGTTGCCGATCCGTCAGGTTACTACCACATCCCTGAAAATGAATTTAGGCACAATAGCTTTCGTTTACTTTGCAGAACACCATCACAGTAGCAAGATTCCCCATATGACTGATTTTTCCAGATAATGATACGAACAGTTTTCCATTGCTTCAATCTTCACACAGGCTAACCTGATTAACATCACCACCTGCAGAAATTCCCCCTCACATTCAGCATATCCCAATATATAGACATTGTGCTCTCCTTGCGTCTTGACACGGTGTATTGGGCAAAAGGTTGAAGGTTCCAATCCACAGCTGACAATATCAACCAAATCAGCATGCACAAATATTCATCATCGGAAACCAGTTCACATCATCACTTTCTGATTGCGTCTTCACATTCTCTATACATGGATTCCCCCTAAGAAGCAGAATCCTTTCTGTGCGGATAAATATAACTTGATTGGCCCATAAGTAGTCAGATGCTCCTAACTACCCCACAAAATCAGCACCAACTGCTGACATCTTCTCTTCTCTCTTTCGTGTTCCAATTACATTCACCTATTCTGGAAATCCGACGAATAATGGGGTACACATCGAACTTATTTGACAAACGAACCTCTGGGTGAATATGCTTTGCTCATCTTCAAATCTCTGCAAGAAGTTATTCCAGACCCTTTTTTTTGGTCTGGAACAAATGTGGATGAGTCAATGCGAATGGCTCATTCGTGCGATTGAACATACCACTAGTCCAGTCGCACGACTGAACATACGACTGGTCCAGTCGTACGAATGGGTCATTCGCATGGTCTAGTCGTACGAATGGTCCATTCGCATGGCCCAGTCGCATGAATGGGTCTGCACGCAGATTTTCAGATCTGCAGCGGGCAGGGTTGCCCAAAACCCTAATCTGACGAATTCAACATGAACCGAAACAAAGTAGACATCATCAGATTCGAAAGGGTGATAGGAACGTGGTTTCGAATTCGATTTCAACATAGAAGCAACACACGTAACAAAATCTGAGCAAAACACGAAGAACACGAAGTGGGTTTAACGTCAAGATCTGAAATTCAATCCAGAAATCAAGAGCTCGGGTTGCTAGAATGATTGTTAGATCATTCCAGCAGTAACCGGCTCTGATACCAATTGTGAAGTCGGTTTTTCACCGGATTGATAAACATCCGAGCATGTTCTTGACGGAAGGATGAACAACCAAAACCAAAAGTCAAATCAATAACACGAACTATCAAATATTGGTTTCATTGATAAAAACCTAACGGTAACAAGCTCGTTACAACATAAGAATCAAGACTCTTGGCAAGGGGAAGATCGAGCATGATCTCCCTCTCATCCGGCAGCCCTAGGCTCCGGGCAGACTTCCTCTCAATCCCTATCTCTCTCTACACATTGAAACTGGTATATATAGGCCTCGGCCCATATTAGATGCGACTGGGCCCATTCGTGCGATTGGACCATACGTATGGTTCAATCGTACGACTGGACCATGCGTATGGTTCAATCGTATGACTGGACCATACTTATGGTTCAGTCTTACGAATGTCCAAATCGCATCTCTCAGTCGCACGGCTGGTCCATTAGCATGGCTCAGTCGTACGACTGAGTCTCATTCGCATATGCTCCTGCGAATGACCTAGTTTCATGTGTTTACAACATATAAGGTGTATAACATTAAGCCTAGACTATTCGACAAGCGACGGACACACTATATATGACTATATATGCTCTAACATTTTATATATATATATATAATATATATATATATATATATATATATATAATATTACTTACTAACCTATTCTCCCCCTAAGATCCTAAAACCCTAAACGATTTGCATTTTAGGATTTTACTAGGCAAAGAAATAACATCAATTTAATTAACTTACTTAAAATAAATTAGATAAATAAAGAAAATAAAAATTAAAAGAAAACTGGACTATACACATCAGACTACACATGGGCATCTTCAGGAATTACATCACTTTTCTTTTTAACGCCGTTGACCTCTAACAAATATAGAAAATGTGGTTTATCAAAAGCCTTTGTATAGAGGTCAGCGCATTGAAAATCAATATTTTTTTAACCACATCGATTAGGTTCTTTTCAAAACAGTCACGTATAAAGTAATATTTTATTCTGATGTGTTTGGTCTTAGGATGTTGGACCAGATTTTTAGTTACTGCAATTGCAGTAGAGTATCAACAAAAATAAGAGTAGAAGAGAAATTTAAATCGTAGTCCTGCATTTTCCGTTGAATTCATATGATTTGTGAACAGCAACTTGCAGTAGCAACGTATTCGGCTTCGCAGGTTGACAAAGCAACCGAGGTTTGCTTCTTACACTGCCAGGTCACTAATCTCCTCCCAAAGAATTGACATCCTGCTGATGTAGACTTGTAGTTCATCTTGCAGCCACTGTAATCCGAGTCACTATACATCGTAAGCTCGAAGTCATCGTCATGAGGATACCACAACCCTAGTGTAGGGGTACCCTTTAGATAACAGAAGATCCTTTTGACCCCTATCAGATGGTTAACTTTTGGCTTTGCCTAAAATCTTGAACATAGACATGTAGCATACATGATATCAAGTCTTCAGGCAGTGAGGTACATTAGAGAGCCAATCATTCCTCGGTACATGGTGGCATCTACCAGATCACCATTCTCGTCGGGTGCTACATCATGGTTTGTAGCAAGTGGAGCCCCAACTATGGAAGCATTCTCCATGTCAAACCGACTGAGAATATCTCCTACATACTTGGTCTGATGTAGAAAAATTCCCTTAGGTGTCTGATCCACCTGTAACCTGAGGAAAAACTTCCACTTCTCCCATGGCACTCATTTCAAATTCAGCCTTCTTTACTGCTTCAAACTCTTTACATAATTCTTCTTTACTGTTTCACCAGGTGAGTGGAGAGTTTCTCATACCAGGCTCTAGGAGCTTCATGAAGCCCGTATAAGGCCTTGTCGAGTTTGTAAACTCTGTCCCGATGATACGGATCCTCAAATCCCTCGGGTTGACTGACGTACATTGTCTCTCGGATTTCACCATGAAGGAAAGCACTCTTCACATCTTGTTGATAAACTTTAATCTTCATGTAAGATGCATAGGCTAGGAAGATACGGATGGCGTCCATTCTTGCCACGGGTGCAAACACTTCATTGTAATCTATTCCCTCAATTTGTCGAAATCCTTGAACTACAAGTCGAGCCTTGTTCCTAATGATGACACCTTGGTCATCTTTCTTACATTTCAAGACCCATTTGATGCCAATGACCTTAGCACCTTTAGATCTATCTACCAGTGTCCATACACCTAACTTCTTGAACTGAAGAAGTTCTTCTTGCATGGCACTGACCCATGCCTCATCATTCAGTGCTTCACTAACGTACTTTGGCCCAAATTAAGACACAAATCAGGGATATGCACTGTCATGAAGGTATCCCTTTTCCATCACCGAGGCATAATCAGCTGAATAGAGCTGATTTCTGGTCTGAACTCCGGATCTGACATCCCCAATGACATTGTCCAGAGGATGATAGACATTTAGGCGTGATCCAGGAGTGGTGGGAACAACTACCTCCGAATCAAGATTATGAACATTTGGTTCTATATCTGAGGCAGACGGAGTGTGAGGTTTTGAAAACATAGAGGCATCAAGGTCAGATGCTTGTGGACTTGCAATAATAGGAACCTATTCCTCCTGATTGTTCTGATTATCCTCCACGGCTTCATCGTCGGAGGAGGAGTCACTAGCTTCAAGTGCTCCCCCTGAGTTGGTAGATGAATCACCTTGTGAGCCAGATGATGTAGATTCCTAAGATGGTGTGTTTAGCACATCATACATCATCTTTGCTGCTAACTCATCATCAGACATTGAGAGAGGGATGTTGAAGGACTTGAAGAAGCCATCATAGTCAAAAAAGAAAGCGGGTCCTTTTCTAGCAGGTGGGGTGGTGTATCTCTGAACGTCCACGTTACACCACACTTCTACTTGACCCGTAGAGTTGTTGTAATCTATCTTGTTCGGTATGTTGTATCCTAGAAAGATACCTTCTTCAGCCTTCTCGCTGAATTTCCCTCCTGAGTCTTCTTCAGTAGGGGGCACGGTGCGCCAAACGACTCGAGATACTCTAGATTTGGTTTACGTCATTGTAGTAACTCGTAACACGTCTTTCCATGGCGTTTAACTACCAGGTTTCGATTTAACGTGTAACACACATTTGCAACTACCTCATTCCAGAATTGGATAGGCAGTTTCGAGTCTGCTAGCATAGTCCATGCAGTCCCTATCAAGCTCCGATTCTTTCTTTCAGCAATGCCATTCATCTGAGTGTAGGCAGAAGAGAACTGGTTGCACAATTCCCTTTTCCTTGCAGTAAGCCTCCATCCATTGGTTCTTGAACTCGGTTATGTTGTCTGTGCGTAGTTGTCGCACCTTCAGCTTGTATAGAGATTCCAGTGTAGTTACTAATTCCTTGAATGGCTCAAATGTTTCTGATTTGGATTTCAGAAACATTAACCAAGAAAATCTTGAGTAGTCATCAGTAACCACATAGCAGTACAAGTCGCCTGCAATGCTTCTTGTACTTACTGGACCAAATAGATCCGTGTGAAGAAGTTCAAGAGGAAGTTCGATGGAATGAACTTTCTTTTCCTTATGAGACTTCTTCGTCTGTTTGCCTTTCTTGCACGCCACACAGAAATCTGGAAGTTGGAAGTTTTTGACGTTAACTCCCCTCACTAGATCATTCTGGATCAAGTGATTCATTTTCCATGGATTAATGTGTCCCATTCTCCTATGCCAGGAGATGGAGTCCTTTTCATTAGCTTTTGACAAGAAGCACTGAACTTGATGATTCGTTGTGGATGCCTTTGATAGATCCAAGACATAAAGGTCATTATATCTTGAGGCAGACATTAAGACTTGGTCCTCCGGGATCACATAGTCCTTTTTCAGGACATATCACTTCTTGTTATCAAATACTACTTTAAACCCTTTATCACAAATTTGGGACATACACTTCTTGTTGAACGTAGTTTACCTTCTCAAACTTACTTTCTGATTTCCCACTTCCCCTTGAGCTGTGATATACCCTCCTTTGTTTCCAGCAAATGAAGCATGGCCTCCTTTTATTTGTTTGACATTTGATAATAGTGCCATGTTCCCTTTCATGTGCCTGGATGCTCCACTATCTATAATCCACGTGTTGGTTTCAGCACTATAGCGAACACCCTGCACATTCAATTAAAAACATTAGTTTAGGTTAGGGACCAAGCTTTTACTGGCTTGGGTGTCCCAGAGGCATCAGACATCATAAATTCAACCCATTGACCATTAGAGGGTGAGGGAAGCTCAGTTGTCTTCTTGTTCTCATTATCAGACATTGAGGTTGATTTTTCTTTCCATAAGCCCGCCTTGTGTAAGGCCTGTTTGTGATAAACAGACGACTGGATAATGGGTTGAACTTTATGTAGGATTCTATGTGCCCAAGACACTTAGAATATTGATGTGGTTAGTACGTTATGATCCAATTCGGGTTATACCCAATAACAAGCTTAGCAAACACCAATTAATATTTAATTGATGATATGATCATGCAATTATATATTTACACCAAATTTAGAAAATGGGTTTTCTAAATAAGTTGCATATGAGATGGAACAAATTATAAGGATAATTTGTTAATGAGTTTGTTGTTATTTTTTTCGTCATTTAAAAGGGTTTAAATAACATTAATAACATATGAGTGTACTTTAATTAAAGAAGACATATGTCACATTTTAAATAAGTCTAGTAGATGACTTATTAATGTGTGACAAAAGACTAGTTTTAATATTGTGTGTGTTCAAGTTTTAAGTGGGAAACCTTGTGTTTAAAAACATTGGCCACCCCCTTTAATTGTGATTGGACCTTGTAGCCTTGAAACACACACAAGTTTAACTAGTCTTGCACTCATTTCTTTCCATTCACATTACATGCAAAACACAAAACAACTCTCTCTCTCCCCCAAAAGACTACAGCCAAAGGCAGCAACATCAAGTTTTTGGAGAGCAATTTTGTGTTAGTTCTTGGTGTAAGATATCCCTAACAAGAGGTGTTTGCAAGGAGGCTTGGGTATACAAACTTGAGGGTTCCTCCTCTTGGAACCTTGGTCGAATTCATCTCCATCTTCATCTATCTTGCTGCTGGAAACTCACGGTTTTGAAGGCTTTTGGCAGCTTTCCTTTTGGGTTTTTGGTGTCCAAGTTCAAGCAACCATGATGCTTGCTTAGAGGCTAATGGGAAAGGGCACTTGAGGACTTCTACCCTTGAAATCTTAGCCATTTTTCAGCCTCATTCCAGCCTTCTTTTGGTTGTTTTTGACAGCATCCTGAAAGGTAGTATCTTGGTATGATTATATGATGATTTTGGGTGTTCTTATCATATGGTATGCTTGTTTTTCACATAATAAAGTTCCTTATTTTTTGGGTTTGTTGTTTTTACACATTAGAAAGATAAATTTCAGAAACTTTAATATGTTTTAAAGTAGTACATTCCGCTGCGTTTCATGTGTTTAAGTGGTTAAACAAGCTGAAAAAGGTGTAACAAACCCAACAAATGGCATCTAGAGCCGGTTATGTGGAAACTAGCATCATTATCTTTTAAAAATTGGTTTTAGGGGATGTTAATCAACTCATTAGAGGCTGATTTTGGTTGATTTAATAAACCCCATGTCTTTCAAAGTTATATCTTCATGCTTATGATTAAACTTTGAAAGATAGGAATGTCAATTGGTTGATATATTTGGATGTTGTTTGTTTGGACAAACAAACCCTAATTTTCAGTTTATGTTGCCTGAAAATTTGGGGTTTGATGGGGTTTATTTAGTTTGATGAATGATGTTGATGATTGTTCATTTGATAGTGCATAACCTGGCTTTTGGCCTTGTGTTGTTTTGGTTGTATGCAATGGTTGTTTTGTTTATTCAATAGGGTTGTATATAAATTTATTTGTGCTTTGTTTAAATGTAATTTATTTATTATTGGGTTGTAATAAATAGATTAGGTGTATTTTTCATTTTACTAGATATCTTGTAATATGATGACATACACATTGGATGCACAAAGGAAGGTCATAAGAGAAACATGGAGCATTTTGGATGCGGTTTAAAGTGGAAGGCTTTTGGAAGCTTTCTATATGTTTTTGTTATGACCTTATGAATCCCCTATGGACCACACTTGTGATGGCAAACAAGTGTGGACCATTTTAGATGCTATGGTTATGCACATATGTACATGTGGTTGATTATATTATGCTTGTTAATTGTGATTTTATGAATGATTGTATGATATTTGGATATAACAAACAATCTTAATAAAAATGATCTTAACAAGCTAATATAAAAATGGTTCTTAATCATTAAGTATTAATAAATGGTTGTTAAAAGGATTAATGATTTCGTAATAAAATGGGTTTTATTAAAAGAACCATAGGGTATCTTGTATTTGAAAGCATGCAAATACAAGTACATAGAGTTTTCTAACTAGAATTATGGAATCTCAAACTTTTGACTAACAAGTTTAACACCGTCCTTTTGCATAACACTTGAGTCATTTGGAAACTCTTAATGGGATAAAGGTCACCTAACCATTTAGAGGGAACTTGTGATTTAAGGTGGGGATACCACATTGGTGGGGTAAAGGTCACCTAACCACTTATGTGGGTAAACTCACACGTGTGTGCAAGTAGGGTAACTTGATTTGCAAACCATGTTAAATAGATCACGTAAATATGATTTCCAAATGGTGTTGATGGGATTAACATGCCGACTTTACATATGAATTTTAAATTCAATCCCATACCTCTAGAAGTTGCAAATGGTCGCAACCGTCAATCGTTGACCACCTTATTAAATTAAATCATGGGATAAAGGTCACCTAACCACAATTTAAATGTAATGTTGGGTTCTAGATTTTAATATAAAATGGCCTTAATAGACATTAATTATTAAAATTGGCAATATCGAAAATACTAAAATAGATCTTTGTTAAATTTTGTAGATGGCCACCAATAATGACAATCATGATAACTCATCCGCGTCCACCCAATCATTACGAGCGATCCTCCAAAAGGAACGTCTAAATCATAACAACTTTATTGGTTGGTATCGAAACTTGAGAATCGTTCTCAAGCAAGAGAGAAGATCATATGTTTTAGACGATCCTATCCCCGATCAACCTACTGAGGATGATGAGGAGGCCTATAACGATTGGCTGAAATACACTGAGGACTCCGTCCAAGTGTCTTGTCTCATGCTAGCGAGCATGAATCCGGATCTTCAAAAGGAATATGAACATCACAGAGCTTATGACATGATAACCCAGCTGAAGGAAACGTTCCAACAGCAAGCAAGGGTCGAGCGCTTTGAAACGGTTCGAGCACTCCATGCATGTCGTATGGACGACAACCAATCGGTTTCATCTTATGTACTTAAGATGAAAATTCATATTGACCGCCTCGAGAGGCTTAATTGTCCCGTCTCGAAGGAATTGGCCACGCATTTGATTCTAAATAGCCTTACCAAGAAGTTCGAGACATTTGTGTTGAATTACAACATGAATGCATGGGACAAGAGCATTGGTGAGCTTCACTTAATGCTTAAAATAGCCGAGGTGGCCATGGGTAAAAGGGTTTTACCTGTTCTCACCATCAATGAAGGTGGGAACAAGAAAAGGCCTCATCCCGCACCCAAGGCAAAGGTTGCCAAGGGTAAGGGACCCGTATGGGGAAAAGGGAAAAGAGTGGCAAGGGTGCCACCCAAACCACAAGAGAAGAAGCAAAAGGTTGCAACTAATGACTCATGCATCAAGTGTGGAGAGATTGGACATTGGGCAAGGAATTGTCCTGTCCATCTCCAAGAGTTGAAGGCAAAGAGGGATGCCGGGCAGACCTCAGGTACAATATACATGATTCATATTGATCTTAGTGTTACATCTTCTAACACATGGGTATTGGATACAGGATGTGGAACTCATATTTGCAATTTGTTGTAGGGGTTCACAAGAAGTAATGACTTCAATCAAGGGGATGTTAGCCTCTTCATGGGCAATGGAACTAAAGTCATAGTTGAAGCTCGTGGGGACTACATCCTAAAACTTCCAAGTGGCTTTGATGTGATTTTGAAGAATGTTTTGTATGCTCCTAGTTTGACTAGGAGCATATTTCATTATCCCAATTAAGACTTTATGATTATGTTTTATCTTTTGTTGAAAATAATATTCATGTTTCTTTAAATGATATGTTCTATTTTAAAGCTATTCCCATTAATGGTATTTATGAATTGGTTCATGAAAATACTTTAAATAGTTCATTGTACCAAATTAGCACCAAGAAACTCAAGTTGGATTTGAGTGATACCTATCTTTGGCATTGTCGCCTTGGTCATATAAACAAGAAACGTATACAAACACTTCAAAAGAACGGTCTTTTAAAAACAAATGAACATGATTCATTTGATGTATGTGAATCTTGTTTACAAGGAAAAATGACTAAGGCACCCTTTAGTGGAACTAATGAAAGGGCAAAAGATTTACTAGGAATCATACATTTGGATGTATGTGGTCCTTTTAAACCAATGACTACGAATGGTGAAAGATACTTCATTACCTTTACCGACGATTATAGTTGCTATGGGTATGTGTACTTATTAAGGCATAAAGATGAAGCTTTTGAAACGTTCAAGATCTTCAAGAATGAAGTAGAAAATCAACTCAACAAGTCGATTAAAGTTCTCCGCACCGATAGAGGAGGTGAATACCTAAGTAATGCTTTTCAAGATCATCTTAGGAGTGGTGGGATTGTCTCACAACTCACTCCACCTGGAACACCACAACATAATGGTGTGTCTAAGAGGAGGAATCAAACCATATTGGATATGGTTCGATCTATGATGGCTAGAAGCACATTGCCTCTATCATTTTGGGGTTTCGCTTTGTTCTCCGCAGCCCGTATTTTAAATATGGCCCCAACCAAAAAGGTGGAAAGGACACCCTTTGAGATATGGCATGGAAGAGTTCCATCCCTATCATACTTAAGGGTCTGGGATGTGAGGCTTATGTTAAGACTCCCACCCCAAACAAATTGGAAGTCCGATCCACCAAGTGTATCTTTATTGGATATCCTAAAGATTCTATGGGATATTATTTCTATGATCCACTGGAACAAAAGGTGTTTGTTGCCAGAAAGGGTGAGTTCTTAGAAGCAAAGTTCCTTATGGAAGGAACTAGCAGTAGAATAGTGGATCTTGAGGAGGATCAAGAACCACGACCCAATGCACGTTTGGTTGAAACTGGCACTCAACATGAGGATGTTGAGAATGATCAACGGTTGATCAATACACACAAAACATTCGCAGAAGTGGTAGAACTAGTAATCCACCTGAAAGATACGAATTTTTCATGGATGGATGCTATATGGTAGATTCAGATGAACCAACCACATATCACAATGCAGTGTCCAATTCGGATTGTGACAAATGGCTTGAAGCCATGAACGTTAAGATGCAATCCATGTATGACAATCAAGTTTGGGAACTTGTTGAACCACCTCTTAACTCCAAGATAGTTGGAAGTAAGTGGGTTTTTAAGAAGAAAACCGATATGCATGGAAACTTGGATACTTATAAAGCTAGACTTGTAGCAAAGGGTTTCACTCAAACTCAAGGGGTTGACTATGATGAAACTTTCTCACCTGTTGCGATGCTAAAGTCTATAAGGATATTGTTTGCCATAGCTGCTCATTATGATTATGAGATTTGGCAAATAGATGTCAAAACCGCTTTCCTAAATGGATATTGAGGAAGATGTCTATATGGTTCAGCCTGAAGTTTTGTCGATCCAAACATCCTAATAAAGTATGCAAGTTAAAGAAATCAATCTATGGATTGAAACAAGCATCGAGAAGCTGGAATCATTGTTTTGATGAGGAGGTAAAGAAATTTGGCTTCATCAAAAACGCTGATGAGGCTTGTGTGTATAAGAAGGCTAGTGGGAGCACAATAAATTTCCTAGTATTGTATGTTGATGACATACTACTATTTGGAAATGACATTCCAACCTGGGAAGATGTAAAAACCTGGCTTGGAAGTTGTTTTTCCATTATGGATCTTAGAGAAGCCGCCTATATTCTGGGAATAAAGATCTATAGGGATAGATCAAGGCGGTTGATTGGTTTGAATCAAAGTTCATACATTGATAAGATCTTGAAAAGCTTCAAGATGGAGAACTCTAAGAAAGGTACTGTACCTATTCAAAGAGGAACGATATTGAATATGACTCAATGTCCTAGCTCAAAGGATGAGCAAGATAAAATGAAGGCAGTCCCATACGCATCTGCTATTGGATCCATCATGTATGCAATGATATGCACTCGACCAGACGTGTCATGCGCCTTAAGCATGACAAGTCGTTACCAGCAAAATCCTAGAAACAGTCATTGGATGGTTGTTAAGAACATACTTAAGTACCTAAGGATGACAAGAGATATGTTCCTAATCTATGGATCTGGTGATGAGGAACTCGTTGTAAAAGGTTACACGGATGCGAGTTTCCAAACCGGTCGTGATGATTCTCGGTCACAATAGGGATATATTTTCATTCTGAATGGAGGAGCGGTCTCATGGAAGAGCTCCAAACAGGATGTGGTGGCTCTATCAACTACAGAATCAGAATATGTCGCCGCCTCATTGGCAGCTCAAGAAGCTGCATGGTTGAAGAAATTCATTCCCGATCTAGGGGTTGTCCCTTCCATTCAGGAACCCCTAGAGATCTTTTGTGATAACAAGGTGTGATCGCTCAAATCAAGGAACCTCGTGCTCATCAAAAGACTAGGCACATTGAGTGGAGATTCAACTACATACGAGATGAAGTTGAAAAGGAAAGATATGTATTTGCAAAGTTCACACGGATCAAAACATTACGGATCCTCTCACGAAGCTCCTTGAAAAGGCAAAGCATGAAGATCATACTTGTCCCATGGGACTTCGATATTCTAGTGATTGGATTTAATCTGTAAATTTTGTATTTAGATATGTGGAACTCTTTATTATTTGAATAAAATTATTTGGTTATAATGTTTCAATTAATGTTCCAATTTATCATGTTTAATCCATGAGTAAATTGTTTACTCTAAATGTCCGTAGTCATTCATACTTGTGGGAACAAGTGTGAGGGTAAGATTATTATGAACTTGGATTGGTTGATATTCATACGGATGAATATAGAGCAATGGGTTGCTACCAAGGTTCATAGATATTTGTGGGATACAAATATTGGACTGACCCGCATCTCAAATTTTACTACATGGAATCTTATTGATTGATCATAAGTAAATTTGAGTATAGGCGAACATCATTTGGTATCCTCCGACCTGAGATACATATTGGGTTCTGATATTCACCAAGTATCATACCTTGAGCAAATTCTTCACTGTCCTGAAATAGTGTACAGTACATAAGGGTATGTTCAGGTATGACACGAGGTGTTTGTGAGAAACGTATGTAGTCAAGATGGAATTTGTTCCTCTTATTCGTTGAGAGTTAGATGTCTAAGGCCTGATAAGTTAAATCAACAAGGAATGATCATTCTGTGTTCTTGGATTTAACATGACATCTGTAACAAAAGGATAAATGATTGATTCACCTAAATCATTTCAAGTAGGGTACTTGAAAGGGTTGATGTTATTGAATGGCTATAAGTCATGCGTATTAAGGGTAGTAAACCGTTATTGGGCGGTATATACTGCTTGCATCAATCTTCTATGAATCTTGGGCAAGTGGGAGATTGTAGGATTCTATGTGCCCAAGACACTTAGAATATTGATGTGGTTAGTACGTTATGATCCAAGTCGGGTTATACCCAATAACAAGCTTAGCAAACACCAATTAATATTTAATTGATGATATGATCATGTAATTAAATATTTACACCAAATTTAGAAAATGGGTTTTCTAAATAAGTTGTATATGAGATGGAACAATTATTAGGATAATTTGTTAATGAGTTTATTGTTATTTTTTTTGTCATTTAAAAGGGTTTAAATAACATTAATACATATGAGTGTACTTTAATTAAAGAAGACATATATCACATTTTAAATAAGTCTAGTAGATGACTTATTAATGTGTGACAAAAGACTAGTTTTAATATTGTGTGTGTTCAAGTTTTAAGTGGGAAACCTTGTTTTAAAAACATTGGCCGCCCCCTTTAATTGTGATTGGACCTTGTAGCCTTGAAACACACACAAGTTTAACTAGTCTTGCACTCCTTTCTTTCCATTCACATTACATGCAAAACACAAAACAACTCTCTCTCTCTCTCTCCCAAAAGACTACAGCCAAAGGCAGCAGCATCAAGTTTTTGGAGAGCAATTTTGTGTTAGTTCTTGGTGTAAGATCTCCCTAACAAGAGGTGTTTGCAAGGAGGCTTGGGTATAAAATCTTGAGGGTTCCTCCTCTTGGAACCTTGGTCGAATTCATCTCCATCTTCATCTATCTTGCTGCTGGAAACTCACGGTTTTGAAGGCTTTTGGCAGCTTTCCTTTTGGGGTTTTGGTGTCCAGTTCAAGCAACCATGATGCTTGCTTAGAGGCTAATGGGAAAGGGCACTTGAGGACTTCTACCCTTGAAATCTTAGCCATTTTTCAGCCTCGTTACAGCCTTCTTTTGGTTGTTTTTGACAGCATCCTGAAAGGTAGTATCTTGGTATGATTATATGATGATTTTGGGTGTTCTTATCATATGGTATGCTTGTTTTTCACATAATAAAGATCCTTATTTTTTGGGTTTGTTGTTTTTCCACATTAGAAAGATAATTTCAGAAACTTTAATATGTTTTAAAAGTAGTACATTCCGCTGTGTTTCATGTGTTTAAGTGGTTAAACAAGCAGAAAAAGGTGTAACAAACCCAACACTTTAGGTTCACTAGCCCTTCTAGGTGGAGTCATTGAGTTCCTCTTAGAGAACTAGGTTTTGGGTCCTGAAGTTCAACTTTCCTCCTCGATGTCTGATAGTAAGGACAGTTAGACGCAATGTGTCCATACTCTCCACAGTTGTAGCATGACGTGCTTTCGACTTTAGGATTTAACTGGTTTTGTGGAGACGTGTGTGACACTCGTGTGACGTTATTCTGTTTGGGTTTACACTCTTCTTGTTTAGATGTTTTATCTTGTTTAACAAAGTTAATTGTTTTAACATTTTTAACATCTTTTCCATTTTGTTCACCTGCACTTAGACATGAAGCACGTGGGTGGTTAACATGATTGGTCTTTTTGGGTTCAGACTTAGACTTGATTGACCCAAACTTAACTTTAACCTGTTCAAATTGTTTGTCCAGATTGACACAAGGCATTTTACCTTGTGATTTTGAAGTGGCCTCCTCTAGTTTAGTGCCAGATTCATTAGATGAACATGTGGTATCTGGGTCACTAACTAGAGGAGTGGTCACCACATAATCCTTGATTGGGTTATTATTTATTGGTTTACTTTTTGAATTCATCAAGTTCTCATGTGGTGGCGGAACCACTTTATAACCTAATCCCTCCTCGTTGTTACGCTCCCTCACTAAGTGTTGAACAATATGAGATGAACTTGCCCAACTATGCAGTTTTTGCTTTAATAAATTAACTTCTACTTCTAAAACTGTTTTTTGTTTCTTAGTGTCTTATAGGGAGTTAAGATAGAACTTAATGTCATTTGATTGGTTAAAAGCTACAACTTCGGTTTCCCTAAGTTGTTTGTTCAACAGTTCTATCTTTTCTTTATAACTGTGCTCATTTTGTTTAAGAATTCTGTTAGCTTCAGTACATAGTTGCAAGTCCTTTACTAATCTATCACTATGATCTGATAACCTAGCAAATTTTAAATCTATGCTTTCCCTAAATTTATTACAATCAGAACAAGCATGATTATTGAAAAGTTGGTCAGTAGTACTTACCTGAGAGGGTTCTGATGAATCAGCCATCAAAGCAGAGTCTAGTGTTTCTAGTTCTGGTGATTCTGACGTTGTTGTAGATTTCCCTTCTACAGGCATGTAATTGACCACTGTTGCAGTCTCATCGGTGCTTGACATCGCGAGTTCCACTACAATATCTATTTCACTAGCTGAATCGTCATCTAAATCTTCAACACTAGCGATGTTAGATTCTCTCGGAGAGACAAACCGAAAGCTCCAGTCCTGTCCTTCTTCATCATGGGCAGTCAAGGCTTTAGGATCCTTGCTTAATGAAATAGGACTTCTAGTGGGTTTATCCTGATGATTGAAGGATGAGAAAGGATTCCCGTTTCCAGTCTTCTTGGGCTTCACACACTCACGTTTGAAGTGCCCCTTTTCGCCACAGTTGAAACAGGTCACCTTGGTCTTGTTGAAACCAAAGGTAGTGTCCTTAGTTGCCACCAAGTTTTGTCCGGTCTTCTTGACAAACTTCTTAGCTCTTCGGACAGCACTTGCAAAGGCCCACATTATATCCATCCTTTCTAGCTTTGTCTCGTCCACCTGCTCATAGTCCTCATCTGCCAGATGGCAGTTCCCTATTTTCCCAGCATTTAGTCCATCATAGGAGTGGACTACAACTGCTAAGAGATCCATGTGCTGTCTTGCTACTTCTACTGTCACATTACCGAGATTCTCGGTCTTCAGTTTTGTAGCATTTGCTTCAGGTGCAATATATTGGGTACCAGACGACCCTGATGTTTCAGACCCTGAAGTAGAGGCTTGAGAAGGATCAGGTGAACTTGACACAAAAGCCGTCTGAAGTGGTGCTCCAGACGTTTTGGCTTGTGGATTCGCGTTGTACGGTGCCGGATTTTGATCATAAGAAGACTTTTGTGCTCTGTATTTCATCCTTAATTCTTCTTTTCTCAGCTTCAGAATCAAGTCATTTTTATCTAACTTTGTTAGCAAACCATTATGTCTGAGATTGGAGACAAAGGAAACCCGTTTCTCTTGCAAACCATCAACAAAGTTTGACACCTTGTCTTCCATAGACGTTGTCACTCCATGAGTGTGTAGCTCACTCATCAAGTGATAGAACCTTTCAATGACGTCATCCAAGCTTTCTTTACCCATCGAAGAGAAGTTGTCAAACTCTTTCTTCAAAGCTTTAGCCTTTATGGCCTTTAATGATGCGTTTCCGTCATATCGTTTCTCCAATGCATCCCACAGCTTCTTTGCTTATGTGTACTTAGAAATTTGATGGAAAATATCCTTAGGAATTGACTGAGTAAGCAGAGCATAAACTCTCTTCTCAGAATTGTATTTAACCTTTTGTCCATCAGTCATGCCACCTAGTGTAAGTTTGACACCATCAGCACCTACTGGCATGTTGTACCCCGTCTCCATTGATTCCCACAGATTGGGATCTACTCCATTTAAGTAGATCTCGAAACGTTGCTTCCATTGTGGGTATTCGTCTAACGTGAGTAGCTTAGGGGGTTTGTTGTGATTCCCCACTTTATTCTCCAGAAGCAGTAGGTTTTGAATCCTTGAGTCTCTTCCTGCTGTGATTGCCGAGTATTGGTCCTCCATTGCTATCAAGTTTAAACTTTTGAACAAACTGTTTTAATTGTGCGAATGAAGGTGTGCGATTGGGCTATTCGTGTGATTGAACAATGCGGATGGTTCAATCGTGCGACTGAACTAATGCGGATGGCTCAATCCGGTGAATGAACAAATGCGGTTGGACAATGCGAATAAACTGCTCAGTCGTACGAATGGAGGTTGTATGAGTCCAATCATGCGTATGAGGGATGCATATGTATTAGTTGTGCGATTGAGTCAATCGTGCGACTGAAGCTGCTGAAACTTGAAAATTCGTAGGTTTAAGGTATTTTGGACGCAAAAACTCGAATTTTCACTAACCCTAATTGTCGTATGCCGGAAAAAGTTAACTTTACGAACTGGAAATGTCTAAGACACCGTTTTACAGAGAAAGATTGCGTTTTAAGTGAAAAACACAATTTTTGTATCAAAAACGATTGAATCACACGAAAATCAAGAGCCAATGCTCTGAAACCACTTGTTAGGATCGTGTATTGAACGAAATACTAACTGATATACGTGTATACCGAATTAAATAGTGCGGAATCCTATTTGATTGGCGATCCAATCAGTGAGAATGCACGTAGAAACAATTGTGGATTGAATCTAAAAGTTAAGAATGATTGGTAATCGATCTAGTGCGATCTATGAACTTGGAACAAGTTCTTAGAGGTCTCTGGACGGCTAGGGTACGATTTAGTACGTAGGTATTCGAAGTGTTATGTTTTCCCACGATTTAAGTGGTATTTATAGGTTAGGGTTCTCATTCCGGCGACTGAAAAATTAGCATGGTTCAGTCGTGCGATTGAGTCATGCGGTTGATCCATTTGCACGACTGAGTGTTCAGTCGTGTGACTGAGTCAATCTCATGTTACAATCATGCAACTGATCCAGTCTCCTGGTTCAGTCGTGCGACTGGTTCATTAGCATGAAGTTGTTCATGCGTATGGCCTATTAGCATGGGCCAATCGCATGATAACTTCATATGATTGAGTTTGAATAGGTTTCATAATCATTATTTGACTTCGATCTATTCAAACAACCACAAACCTATATAGTTAGTTCAATAAGCGTTATTACATACTAAGCAATGAAATATTCAACATTATAAGCACAACCACACATTGTATTTTAATAAGTACCCATTCAATTACATATGTGTAAGACAATAAAGACATTTTACATTAAGCTCAGAAACTAGGTACACATGTATCTACATGCTTGTGTTCAATCTTAATCTCATTTGTGATAGAGCATTTGTAATCTGCATTTCTTTGCAAAGCATACACATTTATTTCAAGGTAACCGCATTTGATTTCAATGCATCCGCATTTGTGCTTAAAGTACCCGCATTTGTTTACAAGTCAACCGCATTTGGTGACTACTTATCC
This sequence comes from Flaveria trinervia, assembly GCA_025506515.1. Lineage (NCBI taxonomy): Eukaryota > Viridiplantae > Streptophyta > Magnoliopsida > Asterales > Asteraceae > Flaveria > Flaveria trinervia. The sequence goes on from CM046455.1 coordinate 61,017,323, forward strand.
GCATTTGTTGACAAGTCATTGGCATTTGGTGAGAAGTCATCCGCATTTGTGTATAACATATCCGCATTTGTGGATAACACATCCGAATTTTTGTATAACACATCCGCATTTGTGGATAACACATCCGCATTTGTGTATAACACATCCGCATTTGTGGTTAATTCATCCACATTTGAACAAGTTTTATCCGCATTTGTTTTTGTTCATCTGCATTTGTTTTGAGACTTGAACAAAATTCGATTTCACACTACAATACAGGTTGAGAAATCAGTAGTAGCTTCTATTTCTTCATCTTTTCTTCTTTTTTAATGATAATCATATTCAATTGCATCGAATTTTGAAGAAATAATCTAGGTAATGATTATATTCTTCAAATCGTACTATATTAGAACAGATTTGATGATTTTTCTTCTTGATTTTGAGATGAACAGATAGGTTTTCTTCTTTTTTGATGATAATCTTGTTCAACTGCATCGAATTTTGAAGGAATAACCATGAATATGTTCACGATTCTTCAATCGTACCATAGTTGAACAAATTTGTTGGTTTTTCTTCTGATTTTAGGTATGAACATATAGGTTTTTAATTAACAAGAACTTTGTTCTTCATTTTTCTTTTTTTTCTTCATTGTTCTTGACATTATAAAACATGAAATCAGATCTGAAAACTAGATAAATCCAGCAACCAACAGCTCTAATACTATTATGCTAAATCGATATTTCAGATACATTAAGCTTGGATCTTAGGATTTATCATGTTCAAATCTAAAAATTAAAATTAAGATGGGTGACCATGTGTGAATCAAAGAACAAAGAGATGGATAGTAATAATGTTATGATTTCATTGATGTTGATAAACAAGTTACAATGAGAATCATATATGGCTGATGAAATCAAACCCACCCAAAGGAGAGGATTTCTCCTTGGGTGGTGATTTACACCATGAGAAACACACACATAAAACCACACTTGTAAAAATGTACTAGTAGGTCTATTTATATAAATATTACATCATGACCTAGTTTTGACTTTTCATTTTGTCTTGATGTTGACTTTGTCTTGTATTTATTTTCTTCTGTTTATCAACTTGGTCTCTGAACATGTACAATGAGATATTTAGTCTGCTGTGATTATCATTTGGTAAGCTTCAGTTTATTACATTATTGAACCCCAACACACCCAACTTAACAACTATAGTAAATCCTACTATTGTCTTCCTACCCACCAATGCACCTTTGTCAACTAAAAACCACTTTATACTTGCTTCAATCAACCAAAGAACTTATCTCCTTTAAAGCTTTGTAAGCCTCAAACCTCACCTGCAAGCACACATATTCTAAATTTAGGGTAGAAAAAGCCTTTTCTTCTATCATAAAGCCCTTATCTATCATATCTCGACATACCAACTTCATAATTTCCTTGTTTCCCTCATCTTGATATTCTTCCGACAAACAAGCATACATAGGAGCATCAAGATCATAATCATTTTTAACAAGACCACAAATCATAACATTGCAGGATAGGAAGTTTGGCTTACAACTCATTTTAAGCATCTGGTTGAAAAGAATAGTAGCTCTGCTATCTGCTAGCCTAACTCTAGAAGAGCATTAAACACTTTGTTGAAAGTAGAAGCACGAGGATGAATACTCTGTTCATTTATTTTACTTAAAAGTTTAATAGCATCATTTGGTCTATGTAGGTTACAAAACTCATACACTAAAACTTCATAACATTTTGTCTCGAGTTTCATTCCACATGCAATTAGGTTCTTGAAATGTTCGAATGCTTCTTCTGATCTCGTAGCTATGTGGTATCCCCTTAATAAACTTGTGTGCATGGCGATGGTATCTTTTAAGCCATTAATATTATCTTGTTCATTATTCTTTTTTCACCATCAATGTCTCAACACAAGAACAAACCATTAACTAAAACATGATACGTTAACTTATTAGGTTCAAGACATCTAGTTAAGAATTCATCAAAATATTTATTTGCTTTCTCAAGATCTTTCATTTTACAGAACCAATCAATCAAAGTCATGTAAGTAACTATATCTCGTAAACATTACTCAGTTTCTTTCATCCTCTCAACAAGTTCTAACACTACACTCATCAACCCCTTCATCAATCACCTTTTGTGCTTTCTTAATCGCACTCGTTTTACAAAACCCTTTGATCATCATAGTACACAATGAAACATTTAACTAAACAACACCTTCACTAACCATCTTATCAAACAACGTTTCAGCCAAATCTACTCGATCTCCTCTCACCAACACTCTAAAATTGCATTGAAAGAGAACAAACGACCCGTATACCAACACCTAACACGATCAAACAAATGTATAGCATAAACGACCATGACTTGGATCTCCATGACCCTTTATAACCATATCGACCATGAAATCCAATAGCTTGTTATGAGATTACAGTATTTCAGTGGCTAAAAAGAATAAATTTCGATAAATGAAGAGGTCATGAGTAATTTTTGGGATTAGGGTTAGGGGTTTGATGCCAAGTTGAAGAAGAAGAACGCGTGATAAGGGTTTCACTAGTGGTGTATGACTCAAGTGATGAAATTAGGGTTTAAGCGTGGGGTGAATTGGTTGAGGATTGAGGGATTTGGATTGAGAGGGTGATTTGGGTGTTATGGGTTTCGGGTAGGGGTTTTTAATATTCGAATTGGATTTGAAAATTTCAAATTCGATTCGATTCGAGTCGAATATAATTGATTCGAAATTCAATTTGAACTTTAAAATTCGAATTTCATTTGATTCGAGATCTAGTTATCAAATTCAAATAGAATTGCGAATTTGTGATTTTTTATTTGATTTGATTCGAAATACAAATATACACACATATATTTATTTATTTTGTATATTAATTTAGAAATATGCATATGAGAAATTAAGAATTAAAAGTTTAAAAAATACATAATCTAAAATCTTAAAGCCTAATTTTTACTTTTCTAACTTATTTGAAACTTGTAATATTTCATATGTTACGCTTTTTTAAATATTTTGAGTATTTGAAATTGAATTTGTTGAATGAATTTTGAAAATGCTATTTGATTAAATATGTTTTTATCAAATACGAATAGAATACATTCAAATTCGATTCGAATTCGAACTTTGTTTCGAATACGAATCGAATTTGAATCTTGCTTAAAAGTTTTGAATTCGATTCGAATTTGATTTAACTTTTTTGAATTCGATCGAATTTGGACCTGTTAGGATAAGTGATTTAAGTTTGATTAATTAGAGTAGATTGCAGCGGAATTCGAACAATGAATTAGACAATTTAGCAAGAACTCAATTGATATTCAATGGAATAGTACACGGTTATAGAGAGAGAGAGAATTCTGCAAAAGGAATATTTCATTCAAATGCTTTCATGGTGGCTGAAAGTCACACGTTACAATTAGGTCAACATTCCTTATATAAGGAATGTGACGTCTGCTAATGTCACTTGATAGTGACATCTAACAGAATTATACAAACAACTGAAACTATGCAAACTACTGAGAATGTTCTCAACAACTGATCACATCTCAGAGAATGCTAAGTACAAGAACATAAAACTACTGAACTAAAACTACTGAAACTATAAACTACTGAAAGGTAAATTACAAGTACTAAAAAGGAAAACCATCACAACTACTGAAGTTAATAACTTCAACTGTTGTGACAACTAGTGATCACTTTGGTCTTCAGTCTTTGTCTTCAGTAGAAATCTTCAGATCTTGTCTTTAGACTTTGTCTTCAGACCTTGTAATCAGTTGATGTCTTCAGCTGTTGTGATCTTCTTCAGCAGTTGTAATGTCTGTGGGAGTTAGAGTTTTTTTTGATCAGGCTCATTGGTTCTTTTGGTCCAACAAACTCCCCCTGAACCAATGCAGCCAAAACCTCTAAGTTTATTGATGATCCCACTTATTCTTTGGCAAAAACACCCTCTTGATCAGCTTTAGAGGTAATCATGTAAGCACAGGTCGGGAAAAGGTTTCTGATCTTTTGATTGGCTAAGTGTGGAAGGGAACTCTATCTTGGGGAAACTGGACACAGAGTCTTGTCCCAACCATGAAACCTAATTCCCATTGATGAGTCTGTAAGACTCTCTTGCATAGGCCTCAAGGAGAACAGCTTGTTCCTCCTTAGTGAGTTCTTCTGCTTCTCCCTCAAAGAAGAACTCAGGGCCATAATATTCAGACAGATACCTTACTATCTTCCCATTCTTCAACTCAACAGTTGTGATCTCTCTGTATGCGAATTCATCTGGATGAGAGCCTTCTAGTAACAACTGGAGTTCACTCTTTTGAAGATCTTCAAGTCTCTTGTATAACAGCCCCTTCTTGATCATTTTGTTCTCAAGTAGAGATTGAGGGGTTGTCTTTGAGTTGTGTGCTCTCTTGAATTCTTCTATAATCTCCTAGGGTGAGACTACCATAGCCAACATAATTGCAGCATTCAAAGTCTTTTCCACTTGGCCATGATATCTACTTGGTATGTTCTTCTTGTGTATTCTGGAACTTACCCTAGGGTCTGGCCAAATCCTCACTCTTTCTCTTTGATGTTGGAATGTATGCCTAATAGTGTACAACCTCAGAGCTTGTTTCTTCATTGCTTGAATGGATGAGGACTGAGGGAAGTCCTTGTCAACCATTTTGAGAAATTGCTCATCATGCTGCTTCAGCTGTTCTACTTCTTCAATCTTCACTTTCACCATTTGCATTTGCAAGTCAGGTGTGATCATCTGTTGACTTCTGAGCTCAGGTGTTTTAAGTTTGAAAACAGCAGAGATTGGCAGACTATCTTCATTCTCATCCTTTTCTTCTTCTTCTTCTACCCTCAGCACCCTTCTCCTCCTTCTGGGCGTATCACTGGGTGTGGTTTGAGATGGTTTTTGGGGTAATGGAATTGGTTTTGTGGGTTGAGTTGTGGTGGTTTTGGTTTAGGGATAGAATTGGCAGATTTTAGAGATGATTGCTTTGAGGGTTGTTTTTGAGTGGGAGTATGAGAAGGCTGATCTAGAAATTTAGTGGTGAGTTTGGCTTTTGACAGCTTTGCCATCTCAGTTCTTTTCCCAGCACCTGCTTCATCCAATGCTTCGATGATCAACCCTTTGTTGTAGCTTCCAGTAGAACAGATTTTCTTGGTTATCTCCAAGATACTGTCTCTGGACCAAGACTTCATCTTTATCAATGATCTTCCTAGATATTTGGCAATAACCTGATCATAATCTCCAACCTTTCCCTATCCATCACACTGTAATTAGCCTGTCTTGCTTGAATTTCATTTATCTCCAGCGTTCTGATCTCAAAATCTAAGATGGGTGTGTCATGACCCTGTCTGAAGAGCTGATATATTATTTTGTCCATAGATCTGCTATGAGCTTCATCAGCTTCTTTGACTAGATCTTCTAAGGACTTTTCTCCATTAGACTTTGACTCAGCACTTCTCTTCCGTTTGTAAGTGATCAGCTGATCTTTCCGCTCTTTGTCTGTGCTCAGCTCTTGCACTATGATCAGCTGTTTCTCTGAGATCAGTTCTTGTTCTTTCTCCAACTCTTTTTCTTTTTCTGGTTCTTTCTCATCTTCTACTCTCTTCCTTTTCCTTTCTTTCACTGCCTTAGACTTAGTAGTCTCCCCCTTTTGTGCATTGGGATTAGGGGCTTGAAATGCAGAACGTGACTTGTGAACAGCATCATCAAGGAGTGTTTGGAGATTTGAGGAGATCCTCTCATCAATGGCTTTATATACTATCTCAGTGATGATGGGAGTGATGAGAGGTAAGGAGCTTTGAAAGGTTGCAACCATCTGCTCAGAGGGGTTCTGTCCCTGAGATGTGGTGCCAAAAGCAGTGGCTTAGTTAAGTGTATTGGCTGTGTGTTTGGTGAACCTTCAAATAAAAGTGCCATCTGTGGGTTTATTGGGGCAGATGGACTTTTATCCTAAGACATATTGGCTAGCAGTTCTTTGAGTCTGCTCACCTCAGTTTCTAGGATTGTGTTATGGGCTAAGACATCAAAGAAAAAGCCCAGGTCATCATCAGTCATAGTTGAATCATCAGACCTCCTAATTAAATCAGGATGTACATGCCCTGAGTGTAGATCAATATATGCATGTGCCCCTTATTCTTGGTTCTGGGGACTTCCTGCCTCTGGACTTTGTCCTTCATTGGCAGTTGCCTCTGGTGAGGTGTTATATATGTTACCAACTTCATCCTGTTCATTTGCTGAATCAGTAGAAATGGCGGCCTGACCAGATGTTCTAACCTCCTCTTCTACACCTGGAGATTGAACATTATAACCCCTGTGTTGTGGGTTATCAGCAGCATTTTGGTCCTCCCCCTCAATCGTTGAGGTATTCCCAGTGTTAATTTGTTTCTGGGGAGGGGGTGAGGAATGCAGCTGACTCAGCACTTTAGCAACTATAAGGGTTGGGCTTTGAGGGGCGGTTGCATTTGGAGATTGGTCAGAAGCAGATTACACCCAGGGTGAGAGATGCTCTTCAATGGAAACCTTCTCATCTGAGATAGGTTCCAGTAATGTGGTATCCCCAAATTTGGTTGCAACAGGATCCTGTGGAGAGGATACCTGTGCGATTTCAGCTGGTTGAGTCTCTGACATGATTGGGTGGTTAGAACCAGTATGTGTTTCCTGTATTGGTGGTAAAGGGGTATCCTTAGGGGACTCATCTCCCTGAGTAGCCTTTTTGGGCTTTTGGGGTTTGGGTTTGGTGGGGACTTTGTGTTGGACCGAAAGAACCAATGAGCCTGATCAGAAAAACCTCTAAGTCCTACAGACATCACAACAACTACTGAAGACTTGATCAGCTATTGTAACAAAGTCTGAAGATCAACAGCTGAAGACTAAAGTACTGAAGACTTCAACAGCTGAAGAACAAAGACTGAAGACATCAGCTGAAGTTCAAGTACAAGTACTGAAGCTTTCAGAGTTTGTTACAACAGCTGAAGAAGCATTCTTCAGTTGTTGTGATGGTTTTCTTTCTGTAGTTTTCTTTTTGTTTCAGTATTTGTAAAACGACTGAAGAGCATGTTCTTCAGTCGTTGTAGTTTCAGTAGTTCTTTTCAATAGTTGTAGTGATAGTTAACACTTAGTATTTTTGTAAGAAGATGTCAGCTGTTTGACATCTTCAGTAGTTACGTTAACTATTAGTAGTTTGAATAAATTCTGTTAGATGTCACTATCAAGTGACATCAGCAGACGTCACATCTCTTATATAAGAGGTGTTGACCTAATTGTATGCGTGACATTCTGTTACCACGAAAGCGAATATTGAATGAAATATATTTTGCAGAATTCTCTCTGTCTATAACCGTTTGTTCTTACCTTGAATATGTTTTGTGTTCTTGTGATTTGGCTAATTCATGAAATATACTCTCTAATCAATCAAACGTAGATCACTGATCCTAAGAAATGGTATCAGAGCTGGTTAATCATTGATCGATCTAACAGTTGATCATTGAAACTGCTATTTGATATCCATGTTTGATTGAATTAGCTCTTTTTCAAGAACTGGTTATAGATTATTGATTTTCTGCCGCTTTCGTTTATTCATTTTGAGATCTCTCTTGGTTCAATTTGGTTTGTTGTGTTTTGTTCTAAATCTGCTATAGCTTAATTGAATTTGGTTGAATCTGAGATGACTACTCCTTCTAATGACCCTCATAATACTGGCTCCTCAACCAAGACTCCGATGCTGGTTAGGACTGAGTATAACATATGGCAACGAAGAATACTCCATCACCTGTCTGTTAACAGTTCAGGTTGTTGGACATCTGTGGTACATGGTCCACACAAGCCTATGGTGAACAATCCGGAAACCAACCAAATGGTTCCGAAGAAGAAGGAACAATACTCAGATGAGGATCGAAGACTGTTTGAGATTGATGCTAAAGCCCATGGAATTCTGGCCATGGCACTGCCGAATGAAATCTATTCTGGGCTTATGCATCATGAAACTACTCATGACCTCTGGAATGCATTGAAAGAACAATTTGGTGGAACAGATGAGGTCTTAGCAAACAACAGAGAAATCCTCGCCCAACAATATGTGACATTCTCTCATAGAAAGGGTGACACACTGACTCAACAGTTTGAGCGTTTTTCCTGTTTGATCTCTGAGTTGAAAATGGTGAAACAGGAATACACCAACAGCCAGATGAATAACAGATTCCTCAAATCACTGCCTGAGAGATGGGACACATACACTATTGTCCTACGCTCCAGTGCAAATCTGGATAGTCTATCTCTCACCCAACTTCATGGGAACTGCTTACATTCGAAAGAGAGATAGAGCAGAAAAGGAAACTGTCATCATCAGGAAAGCTCACTGATGACTTTGTACCAGGGAACACTGCCTTGGTTGGTCATGAGTCAGAATATGCTGCATTTGAAAGCAATTATGTTGAGCATATTGATTTCTCTTCAAACAGTTCTGATCATGCATTTGTTGGTATTGATAGTCATTCTGGCAGTAATAGTGACAATCTATGCTTCATCATGGATGATCTGAAGGGAATTGCTGATGATGATTTAGAAGAGATGGATATTCTAAGCCAAATGGCCTTAGTTAATATCAGATCTCAGAAGTTCTACAAGAGAACTGGTAGGAATTTTCTTGGACTCTCTGGCAAAAGCAAAGTTGGTTTTGACAAGAGTAAGTTGAGGTGTCACAAATGCCAAAGGCTTGGACACTTTGCAAGAGAGTGTAGATCAACTGGATCTAACTCTTCTGCACCCTTTGTGACTTTTCCTAGCACTAGTCCATAAAATAGAGGGCAATATACTGCTGGTTCTGGTCATCATTCACACCCTGTATCTCCTGCATACTTTGTCCCCCAGGGTCAAATGTCATATCCTTTTCCCTGCTATTACATGCCTCAGCCAAATCCGGTTCAAGCTCCAATTGCACAACAACCACATGCATTACCTGAACCTCAAACTTCCCAATCTCATCAACAAACTCAACCTCAACACACACTTTTTCACCCTAGGAGTTGTTGACTGGAGCAATTTACCAGATGATTTGTCTGGTCATGAACAACAGTTCTTTGGTGCTGGTCAACATGGTAGTGACAGTCCTTTTGGAAATCTAGCTCTTATGGCTTTGGAGTCTGCTGATACTTCATCCTCTAATGCCTCTACACCACAGGTATCACAGGTATCCTCTGAGGCAAAAGCCAAACTATGTTCTAAAACATGCATAGCCGCATTTGCATCTATTAGAGAAGCAAATGTAGCTTTAATTAACAAGAACATTGAGCTAGAACAAACAATTTCCAAAAGCAAAGCTGAATTTGAGTCTGTGATTAATGATAAGAATGATGAGATTAACAAACTTAAATGCCAAATCACTGATGATAAGGCTAGGGAAGAGATACTTCTAGAGAAGTACAGAGACCTCAAAGAAACACTTGCAACTACCCAGGTAGAGTGTGATCGATGGGTAAATTCTTGCAAGGGTTTTGAAATGCTTCTTAGTAAGCAATCTGCTTCCAATGTGAAGTTTGGCATTGGTTATAATCACACTGCTCCTCCTACAGATTTTACTCCCAGAGCAAAGGTAGAATCTGATGGTGAAAGCAATAACCAATCTTTTTCATCTTGTGATCTACTATCTGATACAACACCATCAGAAGTAGAAGCCAGCATTAATTCCTCTCAGAACCTATCAGCTGATGTTGATGGTTCAAATGCTGACACTCACATGATCACAAAGTTGATCACTCCAGGTGATATTTCACAAAGTACTGAAAGTACTAAAAAGAATGTCATAACACCTGGAGAACAAGCCCAAACTACTACATGTACTAAAGGAAAGAAAACTGCAAGTAGAAAGGGTAGGAAAACTACTGAAGAAGATATCAAGAAAGCAGGTACTAAAGAGAAGAAAATGCTAGTACTGATAGCAAACTGCTGAAGAAAAAGTCTTCAGTAGTTTCATCTTCTTCAGCAGATGATCAACTTAAGATGAAGAAAAAGCCATGTGAAATATGTGGCTTATTCAATCATCTTACTGATGATTGCTGGTATAAAAAGGGCTCCAAACTCAAACATAATGAAAACATTAAAGAGCAAATGGATAAAATGAAAACTGAGTTTGAAATCAAATTTGTACCAGCAACATCAAAACCTGTGACCCCAAAATCCAAAAAGAAATCCAAAAAGAAAGGGGTTAAACAAGTAACAGCTGAGGTTGCTCAAAGAGAGATGGTACAACACAGGAACCCATCAAACTCACACACTAATGTGTCTGATGAGCTGAAGGCTTTATCACAAAATCAGACACAACTTGTTATGATGGTTCAACATCTATTGGGGAGAGTCAACCAATTAGATGCTCCTGTGTTGAAATCACAGAGAAGAAAATCCATGCCAAAGGATTCTTCTTCTTCACCATCTCCATCCCCTCAGGCTGTTATTCATAGCAATTCTGTTAGTTTACCATCTGCTGATATGAATAGACCCAAAACCAAAAAGGTTTGGGTCTCAAAAACTAACTAATTGTTTATGATTGCAGGGTTCTTTAACATGCCAAAGTAGCATCTGGTATGTAGACAGTGGGGGATCTATGCATATGACAGGGAACAGCTCTCTTCTTCATGACTACTCTCAAGGAAAGAAGGGGTTGGTTTCTTTTGGCAATGATGCTAAGGGTTACATCATTGGAAAAGGCTTTGTCTCCAATGGAGAAATAAAGTTTGATGATGTTAATAATGTGGAAAATCTCAAGTACAATCTCTTGAGTGCCAGTCAAATGTGTGATAAAGGCCATGTTGCTCTTTTCACCAGTCAGAACTGCAGGATTCTGTCATCCAAAGTTCTGAATTTGATTGATAAGGTGTTGGATGAACACACTCTCCTGAGGGCCAACAGGACAGGAAGAGTGTATGCCTTAGATCTTTCCAAGAAAATAAATATCAGAGGTCATCCTTGCCTATTTTCCAAAGCCTCTCCTCAGGAATCTAAACTGTTGCACAGAAGGCTGGGTCATGTTAATTTCAAAAACATGAATCAGCTAATCCACAATAGTTTAGTAAGAGGTTTACCAATAAAGGAGTTCCACTATGATGAACCTGCACTACTTGTTTAAAAGGAAAACAACACAAAGTCTCATTCCCTCCTATTGAAGAGCCTAAGTCCACTGCCTGCTTGCAATTACTGCATATGGATCTATTTGCTCCTGTGAGAGTGATGAGCATGGCAAAGAAGAAATATTGTCTGGTAATTATGGATAATTACTCCAGATTTGTATGGACTTTCTTTCTACATTCAAAGGATGAGGTTGCTCAGAAGATTATCAACTTTGTGTTGTATATTGAGAAGTAGTATTCCCTTTCAGTCAAGTGTATAAGGAGTGACAATGGAACTGAATTCAAAACCATACACTTGATGATTTTATCTTTCAAATGGAATCAAAAGGCAGTTTAGCATTCCAAGGACTCCAGAACAAAATGGAGTAGTGGAGAGAAAGAACAGGACCCTAATTGAAGCTGCAAGGTCTATGTTGGCTGACTCTGGTTTGCCACTGACCTTTTGGGCTGAAGCTGTTACACAGCTTGCTATGTGCAGAATAGAGCCTTAGTAAATCAGAGGTTGATGAAGACTCCATATGAAGTTCTACATCACTTGGCTCCGCTAATTTCATTTTTCAAAGCATTTAGGTGTCCCTGTTTTATTCTCAACACAAAGGATCAACTCCAAAAATTTGATCCTAAGGTGGATGCAGGGTATTTTGTTGGTTATTCATCTACTTGCAAAGCATACAGAGTCTTCAACTGCCAAACAAAGATAGTTAAAGAGACTCTGCATGTGAAGTTTAATGAATCTCCAATGGACAAGATTCCACAAAACCCTGTGGAGTTGTTTGATTTGGACATACTGCAATATGTTCCTTATCAACCTCCAGCTGTTGTAGATCATGTGGATAAATCATCTTTTGCAGCATGTCTTCCACCTGGTGGTATTGATGATGATGATGATAATATCAATACTCACTTATTCAAGTTTAGTGACCAACTGCCTGAGTCTGCTAAACTTGATGTTCCTGTAGCTTCAGCAGTTCCATCCATAACAAATGTTGATGAGATTTCTGATTCCTCTACATATTTTGAGTTACCATCAAATTCTTGGTTTCAAGAGTCTGCATCAACATCTGCTGCTGCTGAAGGTTCTACAAACACTTGCACAGATATCATTGTTTATCAAGAGCTGAAGAAACACCCAATGTCTCAAATCATTGGTGATATCAATGTTGGAGTTTCAACAAGAAGTCAATTGTCTAACTTCTGCTTCTATGCTCTCTTCATCAGTCAGCTAGAGCCAAAGAACTATCATGTTGCTTTAAGAGACAATGGATGGGTTGAAGCCATGCAGCTTGAGCTACTTCAGTTCAAGAAACAGCAAGTGTGGGAACTGGTTCCTCTACCCCCAGGTAAGTGTGCAATAGGCACTAAATGGGTGTTTAGGAATAAAACTGATGAAAATGGGCTTATTGTTAAGAACAAGGCTAGACTGGTTGTACAGGGGTTTTCACAAGAAGAAAGTATTGATTATGATGAAACCTTTGCCCCTATAACCAGACTAGAGGCAATTAGATTGTTCTTAGCCTATGCTGCATTCCACCATCTTAAAGTTTTTCAAATGGATGTCAAAAGTGCATTTTTATATGGTAAAATAAAAGAAGAAGTTTATGTGTGTCAACCACCAGGTTTTGAGGATAATAAACATCTTGAATGGGTGTATAAACTGATAAGGCTCTTATGGGTTGAAACAAGCTCCTAGAGCCTGGTATGAGACACTTTCCACTTTTCTTCTCAAGAATAATTTCACTAGAGGCTCCATAGATAAAACTTTGTTTATTAAGAAGGTGGATCAGCATAAGCTACTTGTTCAAATTATGTTGATGATATTATTTTTGCATCCTCTGATCCCCAGTTGTGTGAAGATTTTACCAAATTAATGAAAAAGAGGTTTGAAATGAGTGCAATGGGAGAATTATAGTTCTTTCTAGGCTTGCAAATCAAACAAAAGGCTGATGGAACCTTTATTCATCAGTCAAAATATACAAATATCTTTTGAATAAGTTTGATTTACAAAATTGTAAGCCCTATTCTACTCCCATGTGCAACACCACACAACTGGATGTGGATCAGAAAGGTAAAGCTGTTGATGAAACACTTTACAGATGTATGATTGGGTCCTTGATGTATTTAACAACTTCTAGACCAGATATCATGTTTGCTACTTGTGTCTGTGCTAGATTTCAGGCTGCTCCTAAAGAGTCTCATTTGATTGCAGCCAAGAGGATCTTTAGATATTTGCAAGGTACACGATCTCTAGGTTTATGGTATTCCACTGGACACTATTGCAAATTAGTTGCTTTTTCAAATAGTGACTATGCAGGGTGCAAGTTAATTAGAAAGTCAACTTCTGGTGGATGTCAATTCCTAGGCAACTGTTTGATTTCTTGGCAGAGTAAGAAACAAACATATGTTGCTACATCCACTGCTGAAGCAGTGTACATTGCAGCTGCAAGTTGTACTTCTCAGGTACTCTGGCTTTAGAACCAACTTTTGGATTATGGCATTACGGAGACTAAGACTCCATCATTAATGGATAGTGCTTCAGCTCTGTGCATTGTCAAAAATCCAGTCCAGCACTCTAGGACCAAACATATAGAGATCAGACATCATTTTATTAGGGATTGTTTTGAAAAAGGTCTGATTGATCCTAAGTTTATGCCTAGTGCTGATGAGCTTGCAGACATTTTTACTAAGCCTTTGGATAGTTCAACTTTCCAAAACCTAGTGTTACGGCTTGGTATGCTGTAGTTAGAATAAGTGATAACTACTGATGATCTCAGTAAATAACTACTGATGATCATTAGGGACCATATCACATATAGTACTGATTCTGTTAAAACGACTGATAAAGTTACAACTACTGATGTAGTTATAACTACTGATGTCCGTAAAAACAACTAAGTACTGATGTCCTATGAAACAACTGAAAACAGCAAAAAGGCTGATGAGTAAGTGTTGAGGACAGTATGAAACAGCTGAAAGGCTATGAATTGACGAAAACTACTGATGAGAACTTTCTCTTCAGTTGTTTCTACAACTGTTGTTTCATCCTAAACAACTGATGACAAAACTATGTCTTCAGTAGTTTCACAACTACTGATGACTAACACCAAGTCATCAGCTATTTACAACAACTGATAACAAAACCATGTCTTCAGTAGTTTCACAACTACTAATGACTAATACCAAGTTATTAGTTGTTTACAACACCTGAAGACCAAACCAAGGTTTTCAGTAGTTCACAACTACTGATGACTAAAACCAAGTCTTCAGTTGTTTTCAAACATCTGAAGTCAAAACATGGTTTTCAGTAGTTTATAACTGCTGATGCCTAAAACCAGACTTCATTGTTTCAACTTCTGAAAGGGTAATACCATGTCATCAGTCGTTTAAAACTACTGATGAATAACACCAAACCCTTCAGTCGTTTTCTATCCCTTACCCTATAAATACCCAATACCCAATCTTCAGAGCTTCATCTTCTTCAAACCTAATGTTCAAATCTCCAAAACTTCTCTCTCATTAATGGCGACCATGCAGCTCAAACAGCGACATAACTGTGTTGCCTACCTCACAAAATCGCCCTTCTGGACAAAGTTCGATACGCCATTGATCTAATGGTCCAATCTCCCTACCAAACGGCCTTCCTTCTAAATCCCACCATTCATGCGGAATCCTTACACCAGTTTTGGACGAACGTCACCCTTATAACTGGGGAGAACAACATCGAGTCTCTCCAGTCGTTCGTCAACAACCATCAAGTGGTCATCACTCTAGAAATCATTCGCCAAACCCTCAACTTGGATGATGCCACTTTCCCCGTTGGTATCCAAAGGGCACAACTGATTTATCCTTTGCCCACCATGGATATCAAGGAAACCTCAGTGCCTCTACCATCCTAAAGAAGCATTTCCATGATGCAGAACGTCTTATCTTTCACATGGTTAATGTTTGCTTAGCTCCTAAGACATCCTCTTGGGATCAAATGTCTACCAGGTGGCAGCAGGTACTATTCTATCCTTGAGCAACAAGACTTAAACTTTTCTGAAATTATTTTTCTTGAACTTAAGGATATGGCCTCAAAACCTCTTTCTAATCGATGGATATTATCCTCGGTTCATTATGGCCATCATAGAGAATCAGCTGCAAGCTGAGGGACTTGTTGGCCTTGGAGTCCCTACAACGACTGTATTGCCTGAAGTATACTCCAGGCACAACTCTGACCAAACACTAAAACAGGCTGCCGAACTGCGAAAACCCACGCAGTTGGAACCCACAGCCACCACCTCCAGATCCAAAGTCCCCACTAAACCAAAATCCAAAAAGCCAAAAAAGGCTACTCAGGGAGATGAGTCCCCTG
This sequence comes from Flaveria trinervia, assembly GCA_025506515.1. NCBI lineage: Eukaryota > Viridiplantae > Streptophyta > Magnoliopsida > Asterales > Asteraceae > Flaveria > Flaveria trinervia. Next base: position 61,032,786 of record CM046455.1, read on the forward strand.
AGGATGCCCCTGTACCACAAACACAGGAAGCACATACTGGTATTAACCCCCCCAGTTGTGTCAAAGACTCCAACCTGCCAAAGCCGCACAGGTATCCTCTCAACAGGATCCTGTTGCAACAATATTGAGGAACCCATACTGCTGGAACCTATCTCACTTGAGAGGGTTACCATTGAAGGGCACCATTCACCCCGAGTGCAATCTGCTTCTACCCAATCACCACATGCAACCGCCCCCCAAAGTCCTACATTAATTGTTGCACAAGTGCTGAGTCAGTTGCACTCCTCACCTCCTCCCCAGATACCAATACAACTGGGCATACCTCTACCATTGAGGGGGAGGATCAAAGTGCATCTGATAACCCACAGCATAGGGGTTACAATGTTCCATTCCTAGTGTAGAAAAGGAGATTGGAACTTCTGGTGAGGCTGCCACTTATCCTGCTTCAGCATATGATCAGGATGTAGTTGGTACCATCACTAAGACCTTACCAGAGGCAACTGCTGATGAAGGACATAGTCCTGAGGCAGGAAGTCCCCAGTTCCAAGACAAAGGGGCACATGCTACAACTGATCTACACTCAGTGCATGTTCATCCTGATTCTATCAGGAGGTCAGGTGATTAGTAACCACTGATGATGATCTGGGCTTCTTTTACGATGTATTAGCCCAAAACACCATCCTGGAAGAGGAGGTGAGCAGACTCAAAGAGCTGCTTGCCAAAACTTCTGCGGATCAAGACCATCTGCCTCTCAAACCCCACAGATGGCACCTTCATCTGAAGGTCTCCCAAACACAGAGCCACTCCCAAATACTCAGCCACCTGCCTCTGCTTCTGGCACTATTTCTCAAGAACAGAACCCCCCTGAGCAAATAGCTGCTATCTTTCAAAATTCCATACCTCTCATCACACCTATAATCACTGATATAGTGATCAAAACCATTGATGAGAGGCTTTCCTCAGTAATACTACCCTTGATAGAGGAAGTTGTGGGCAAAAAGCTTTCTGACAATCAAACCCTTGCAACGAATCCACCCAAAAAGGGGGAGATTCAGTTAGTGAAAGCAAAAAGAAAGAGGAGTGCAGACAGGAAAGAGAAAGAGAAAGAAACAGAAGTGACAGAAGTGGAGAAAGAGAAGGAGTTGGCTGTGGAGACTGAAAAAGAGAAGGAGAAGGAAGCTGACATGGTGAAATCAAAGAAAAGAAGAATGAGAAGGAGACTGCCTTGGAGCTGATGGTAAAAGAGGCTGATGCCGAACACAGCAGATCAATGGATAACATCATTGATCAGTTGTTTAGGCAAGGCCATGACACTGACAAACTTGACTCTGAGATCAGAAGATTAGAGATTCAAGAAATCCAAAACAGATGGGCAAGTTATGATGTGTTAGAAAGAGAAAGGCTGGAGATCATGATCAGATTTATAGCAAAATATCTTGGAAGATCAATGATCAAAATCAAGGCTTGGTCCAGGGACAGCATCTTGGCAATAACCACCAAGATCTGTTCGTCTGAAGTATACACTAAAGGATTAGTTATTGAAGCTTTGAATGAAGCTGGTGCTGGGAGCAGGACTGAACTAGCCAAGCAATCTAAAGCCACACTCACTTCCAAAATGCTAGAACAGCCTGTCAACATTCCTACACCAAAACCACCAAAACAACAACCCACCAAACCAACTCCCTTACCCTCAAATCCAATAGCCGATGATGTACCCCAGAAGAAGAAGAGAAGGGTATTGAGTCTAGAAGATGATGAAGAAGATGATGATGAAGATGAAGATAGGTTGCCACTCTCAGCTGTTACACAGTTGCCGAAGGCCACAAGTTACTCTCCAACAATTGCTCCTGAAACTCAAAGACAAATTGTGAAAGTGAAGCTAGAAGAAGAAGAACTTCACAAACAACACGATGAGGAATTGTTGAGGAGGGTTGACAAAGCATATGCAGCCACATCTTCTATCATCAACATGAAGAAGCATGCACTCAGATTATACACTCTTAAGCATACATTTCAATATCAAAAGGAGAGAGTGAGGATTTGGCCTGATCCCGGGTGTCTCATAGGATTCATAAGAAAAACATTCCACAAAGATACATTGGCCAGGTGAAAAAGATTGTAGATGAAGTGATCTCACTGGTCTTTGTAGTATCACCCTGGGAAATCCTAGAAGACTTCAAGAAAGCTTATAAAGCTAACCAACCCCACAAAAGATGCTGGAAAATAAAATGGTGAAAAAGGGGTTAGTATATAAGAGGCTTGAAGAAGTCAGAAAGAATGAGCTCCAGTTGTTCCTAGAGGGTAATCACCCTGATGAATTTGCTTATAGAATAATAACAACTGTGGAGCTAAAGAATGGAAACAGGTCAAATACCTATCTGAGTAATATGGGCCTGAATCATTATTTAAAGGAGATGCTGAAGAGCTGACCATGGAGGAACAAATTACCTTCCTTGAGGCCTACACAAGAGAGTCATACAGACTCATAGTGGGGAAGTAGATCTCATGGATGGGGTAACAACTCTGTGTCCAGTTCCTCAAGACAGAGTTCCCATTCATACTTTGCCAAACAGATCATTGAGACTTCTTCCCAGGCCTGTGCTTAAAAGGGTCACTTCTGAGCTGATCTAGAAGACAAAAAGACCAATTCTTCTGCCATAATAAGTGGGACATCTTCAATAAGTTTAGAGGTTTTGGCTGCATTGGTTCAGGGGGAGTTTGTTCGACCAAAAGAACCAATGAGCATGATCAGAAAAACCTCTAAGTCCTATAGACATCACAACAACTGCTAAAGACTTGATCAGCTATTGTAACAAAGTCTGAAGATCAACAGCTGAAGACTAAAGTACTGAAGACTTCAAGAGCTGAAGAACAAAGACTGAAGACATCAGCTGATGACAACAACTGAAGTTCAAGTACAAGTACTGAAGCTTTCAGAGTTTGTTACAACAGCTGAAGAAGCATTCTTCAGTTGTTGTGATGGTTTTCTTTCTGTAGTTTTCTTTTTGTTTCAGTATTTGTAAAATGACTGAAGAGCAATGTTCTTCAGTCGTTGTAGTTTTAGTAGTTTCTTTTCAGTAGTTGTAGTGATAGTTAACACTTAGTATTTTTGTAAGAAGATGTCAGTTGTTTGACATCTTCAGTAGTTGCGTTAACTATCAGTAGTTTGAATAAATTCTGTTAGATGTCACTATCAAGTGACATCAGCAGACGTCACATCTCTTATATAAGAGGTGTTGACCTAATTGTATGCGTGACATTCTGTTACCACGAAAGCGAATATTGAATGAAATATATTTGCACAATTCTCTCTGTCTATACCGTTTGTTCTTACCTTGAATATCTTTTGTGTTCTTGTGAATTGACTAATTCATTGTTTGGTTTCTGCTGCTATACTCTCTAATCAATCAAACGTAGATCACTGATCCTAACACTTTAGATCTGGAGGTAGAGGCTGTGGGTTCCCTCTGCTTGGGTTTGAGCAGCCGGGCAGCCCCTTTGAGAGTAGGGTTAGAGTTATGCCTGGAGTATACCTCAGCTAAGATAGCTGGAGCAGGGACTCCAAGACCAACAAGGCCTTTAGATTTTAATTGATTTATAAATTATGGCCATCAGAAACCTAGGATATAGTACCATCTGTTTGTCATAGGTTTCTGAGCCAGATCCTTAAGTTCCAGAAACACTATCTTAGAAAAATTTAGAGTTTGTCGTTCAAAGATAGAGTACAATACCTGTTGCCATTGTGAGGACATCTGATCCCATGAAGATGTCTTTGAAGCAAGGCAGACATTCACCATGTGAAAGATAAGTCTTTCAGCTTCATGGAAGTGCTTTTTGAGAATGGTTGTAGCACTTAAGTCTCCTTCATGCCCGTTGTTAATGAAAGACATATCAATGGTGCCTTTCGGGTATTCTATAATACAGGTGGCATCATGCAAATTTAGGGTTTTGCGAATGATGTCAGGGGTGATTACCACCTGTTTCTGGTTGACCAACGACTGGAGAGTGATTTGGCTAACATTTTCACCGGTTGTTACAGAGACGTTGGTCCAGAATTGGTTTAAGGAATTGGGGTATATGGTAGGATTCAAAAGAAAGGCGGTTCTGTATTGGGAATCCACCATAAGATCGATGGCATTATCAAATTTGTTCCAAAAGGCCGATTTCAAGAGGTAGGCAACACAGTTGTGTCTGGGTTTGAGTTTCATGGTCGCCATTGTTGAGAGATAAAAGGATAGAAAACGGCTAATGAAACGTTCGGCTATAAGTGCAGGTATTTATAGGTTAAGAAAAGACTGAAAAGAAAACGACTTAAAGTGTTGGTGTTGTCATCAGTTGTATGAAAACAATTGAAGATTTGGATTTAACTATCAAACATTTGAAACAACTGAAGACTTGGTTTTGGTCATCAGTAGTTATGAACTACTGAAAACCTTGGTTTTGACTTCGGGTGTAGGAAACAACTGAGGACTTGGTGTTAGTCATCGGTAGTTATGAAACTACTAAAGACATGGTTTTCTCATCAGTTGTTTAAGGCGAAACAGCAGTTTGTGGAAACGATTGAAGAGAAAATTCTCATCAGTAGTTTTCGTCAATTCTTAGCTTTTCAGCTGTTTCATACTGTCCTCAACACTTACTCATCAGACTTTTTAGCTGTTTTCAGTTGTTTCATAGGACATCAGTACTTATCTGTTTTTACCGTCATCAGTAGTTATAACTACATTAGTAGTTGTAACTGCATCAGTTTCTTTTAACAGAAAATACAGTACTTTTTAAGTAATTTAGTCTTTAGTAGGTATGAAACCAACTAAGAATAAAACTTATCAGTACTTATTTATGACATGTTTACTAATGGTCATCAGTACTTGTTTACTGAGATCATCAGTAGTTGTCACTTATTCTTCATCTTGGATTGATCAACTCCTGAAGTGGAAACTACTAAAGGTGTGATCTTCAGTACTTTCCTCCTTTCAGTACTTGTGTTAAGTACAGAAGGATCTGTAACAACTGAAGACTTGTTCTTCAGCTGTTCTCTATCCGTCCTGAAAGACCGTATGATAGATTCCTCAGCAGTTGTTAATCCTTTTATTTCAGTTGATTTGAAATGCTTTTCAGATGTTATGACTTGCCCTTCAGTACTTGAGGTACTTTAAGGGACAACATCTGAAGTACTCAGCTTCATGTGCTTATTAGTAGTTAACCCATCAGGCAATTGATTTGCTGTGGTATCAACACTGATTTCATCTTCTGATTTTGGGTGATCTCTTGAGGATGATACACATGATGATGTGGTTTGGAAATTATTTTCACCTTCAGGTTTTACTATTGATTTTGGAGTAAAATCTGTAGGTGGTTCAATGTGATTGTAACCTATTCCAAACTTTATATTCGAAGCTGTTTGCTTGCTGAGAAGCATTTCAAATCCCTTGCAGGATGATACCCAGCAGTCACACTCAACTTGGGTAGCTGCAAGTGTTTCTTTGAGATCTCTGTGGTTCTCAAGAATGACCTCAACCTTAGCTTTTTCATTATTTAATTGGCATTTAAGCTTATAAATCTCATCATCTTTATCTTTAAGGACAGACTCATACTCAGCTTTTCTTTGGGAAAGGGTTTGCTCAAGCTCAAGATTTTGATTTATTAAAGCTACATTTGCCTCTCTAATAGAGATAAATGCAGCTATGCAAGATTCAAAACATTGCTTGGCCTTAGCCTCAAAGGATACCTGGGTTACCTGTGATGAAGATGCATTGGAGCATGAACCCTCATTAGACTCCAGGGCCATGAGAGCAAGATTCCCAAAAGGATGTTCACCACCATGTTGACCATCACTAGCAAATAATTGCTCATTACCAGAAAGATCATCTGGTAAACTGATCCAGTCAACAGCACCAGGGGTGAAGAAGCTATGATGAGGTTGTGATTGAGATGGTTGAGATGGTTAAGGCTTAGGTAAAGCTTGAGGTTGTTGTGCAACAGGAACTTGAACTTGATTTGGCTGTGGCATGTAATAGCAGGGATATGGATATGGCATTAGACCCTGAGGGACAAAATATGCAGGAGATAGAGGTTGTGTGTGATGACCAGAACTAACAGGATGTTGCCCTCTGTTTTGTGAACTATTGCTTAGAAAAGTCACAAAGGGTGCAGAGGATTTAGATCCAGTTGATCTACACTCTCTTTCAAAGTGCCCAAGCCTATGGCATTTGTGACACCTCAACTTACTCTTGTCAAAACCAACTTTGGTTTTGCCAGAGAGTCCTGGAAATTTCCTACCAGTTCTCTTGTAGAACTTTTGAGATCTGATATTAATCAAGGCCATTTGGCTCAGAATATCCATCTCTTCTTAGTCATCATCAGCAATACCTTTCAAATCATCCATAATGAAGCACAAATTGTCACTATTACAGCCTGACTGACTATCAACACTAACAAATGCATGATCAAAACTGTTTGAAGAGAAATCTATATGCTCATCATAATGGCTTTCTGATGCAGCATATTCTGACTCATGACCAACCAAGGCAGTGTTCCCTGGTACAAAGTCATCAGTGAGCTTTCCTGATGATGCCAGTTTCCTTTTCTGCTCTATCTCTCTTTCAAATGTAAGCAGTTTCCCATGGAGTTAGGTGAGAGATAGGCTACCAGATTTGCACTGGAGCGTAGGACAATGGTATATGTGTCCCATCTTTCAGGCAGTGATCTGAGGAATCTGTTGTTCATCTGGCTATTAGTGTATTCATGTTTGACCATCTTCAGCTTAGAGATCAAACAGGAAAAATGCTCAAACTGTTGAGTCAGTGTCTCACCCTTCCTATGAGAGAATGTCTTATATTGTTGGGCAAGGATTTCTCTGTTGTTTGCTAAGACCTCATCTGTTCCACCAAATTGTTCTTTCAATGCATTCCAGAGGTCATGAGCAGTTTCATGATGCATAAGCCCAGAATAGATTTCATTCGGCAGTGCCATGGCTAGAATTCCATGGGCTTTAGCATCAATCTCAAACAGTTTTCGATCCTCATCTAAGTATTGTTCCTTCTTCTTCGGAACCATTTGGTTGGTTTCCGGATTGTTCACCATAGGCTTGTGTGGACCATGTACCACAGATGTCCAACAACCTGAACTGTTAACAGACAGGTGATGGAGCATTCTTCGTTGCCATATGTTATACTCAGTCCTAACCAGCATCGGAGGCTTGGTTGAGGAGCCAGTATTGTGAGGGTCATTAGAAGGAGTAGTCATTCTTAGATTCAATCAAATTCAATTAAGTTTTAACCGATTTAGTGCAAAACACAACAAACTCAATACGAACCAAGAGAAATCTCAAAGCAAATAACCGAAAGCAGCAGAAATTCAATCTCTATAACCAATTCTTGCAAATATGCTAATTCGATCAAACTTAGATATCAAAATAGCAGTTTCAATGATCAATTGTTAGATCGATTAATGATTAACCTGCTCTGATACCATTTGTTAGGATCAGTGATTTAAGTTTGATTCATTAGAGTAGATTGCAACAGAATTCGAACAATGAATTAGACAATTTAGCAAGAACTCAATTCATATTCAATGGAATAGTACACGGTAATAGAGAGAGAGAGAATTCTGCAAAAGGAATATTCATTCAAATGCTTTCGTGGTGGTGAAAGTCACACGTTACAATTAGGTCAACATTCCTTATATAAGGAATGTGACGTCTGCTGATGTCACTTGATAGTGACATCTAACAGAATTATACAAACAACTGAAACTATGCAAACTATTGAGAATGTTCTCAACAACTAATCACATCTCAGAGAATGCTAAGTACAAGAACATAAAACTACTGAACTAAAACTATTGAAACTATAAACTACTGAAACTATAAACTACTGAAAGGTAAATTACAAGTACTGAAAAGGAAAACCATCACAACTACTAAAAATAATAACTTCAGCTGTTGTGACAACTACTGATCACTCTGGTCTTCAGTCTTTGTCTTTAATAGAAATCTTAAGATCTTGTCTTCAGACTTTGTCTTTAGACCTTGTAATTAGCTGATGTCTTCAGCTATTGTGATCTTCTTCAGCAGTTGTAATGTCTGTGGGACTTAGAGGTTTTTCTGATCAGGCTCATTGGTTCTTTTGGTCCAACAGGACCCGGTTTGCAAATCAAAATTTGATTTATTCGGTTAAGTTAACTCGAATTCAACTCGATTCGATTCGATAAACACCCTAGTTTAGCATTTGTTGAAGAGATATTTTGGAGGAGATTGTTGTATGGATTGGAGATATGATTTAGGATAATGGTCTTTGGATGTTGAGAGATGCAATGCTCATAGCCACGGGAGATTGAATTTTTATAACAGAAACATAACATGAGAGAATGATTTACTCGAGTGGAGGCAGAGCTTGGGTTGGAAGATGAGTTAGAGGATCACTAAAGTAATGTTTGTTTCTTTTAGAAAATATCTTCCTAACATCTTTTGACTGCACTACACAGACCACGGACAAATATTTAGGTCTACAGGGTGTTTGTTTTTGGAACACCTTTCTTAAAAAACCTCTTATTGGTGCAAACATTATCTTCCTAGTTCTCAAATCTTCCTACGTCTTCTTAACCCCTCAAAATTCTGTTTCCACTTTGAGTAAAGTAGCTAATTAAAGACATGGTATAGCCAAAAGCACCAAAGTGCAGGTAACATTTTCTCCAACTTTACTTAAGCATGCATATTATGTCAGTGAAGACTTGGTGTAAAGCCTTGGAGCTTACGTTAGAAGAGCAAACAATATGAATCGTTAAGGATTTTCATAAATCCTTATTTTGAAATACCTCTTGTGAGGGAATTTGATAAATTAATCAATCAACATGATTGGTCATCTCAATTTTGAGACATAAAACTAATTTGTAACCACTGGTTAGAAACTGATTTTTCTAATACTAATTATTAATCGTCTCTGTTTGATTTTCAAGCAAGGTCATCAGTAAATTAGCTTGTATGTGCACATCCACTTAAACAATCAATATGTCTAATATGCAAATTTCATATGCACTTATGAACCAAGACAATAATACATGAAATAGCCTAAGGCTAGTTGCATAGGTCGTTAACTGACTATCCTCTATAATTGTAGTGGTGTATGTAGATTCTGGGTTAAAAAAACTAGTTCTTGTATTAATAAACATATTAATGAGCTAGTAAAATCTTGGTTTTAAAATAAGCGATCTAGAATCTAACTAGTTTTGTGTCATGAATAACCAAACCTATGTAACATATGAGGTTAATAATTGAACAGATTAACTGATATGCTAAAAATTTGATTATGAAAGCAAATTATTGAAAAATCAGTTAAATACTAATATGTTAATTAAACCCAATGAACTTCATTTTTACTTATTAAAACTATAGAAATTATTAAACATGATTACATTATAAAAAAAACATTTCAGAAGTTCTTTTTCTACCTGTCTCGCTTTCAAACATTTTCCACATCGAATAATACCTAGGTCACAAGACATCATCTTTTGTTCTCAACATTCTTATTAAATACTATTATGTTAATTAAACTCAATGAACTTCATTTTTACTTATTAAAAAACATTCTTATATGCATAAACCATCAATGCACAAACATCATATTCTTCTCAAATTCTTACATTTCTTAATCACAAGAACTAAGGTTTTATTCTCAACATTCTTATTCAAATACATTCAAGTCATCATCTTTTGTATTTTTATTTTGATAGCTTCCATAAGAATAAAGTAGTTTGAATGAAAACTACCAAAATAGTCAAACAAGTAATAAAAAGTTGAATTCATTGAATGACATTTTGGAATTTAGTGAAAAGATTGACTAAAGTGCACAAAAGTGTGCACTATGCATTTAAGTGTGTATGGTACACTAAAGTGCATAAAAGTGTGCATTTAAGGGTGGAAAGTGTACTACATTGTGCAAAAAAGTATGTACTGTGCATTTAAGTGTGCGTGGTGCAGTAAAGTGCATAAAAGTGTGCATTTAAGGGTGGAAAGTGTACTAGATTGTGCACTAAAGTGTGGAAGTGTGAAGGAAAAGGAGTTTTCACTAATTTTGAACAATACTAGTTATTAGTATTTGTTACTAACATAATTATTATTTATTAGGTTTGTATTATAGGATATGAGAATATCAAAATGAGTCAAACTATGTCTAGAGTAAAACTAAGATAAATGAGATATCTATGCTCAAAATGTGTAGTTGAAACATATAACTATGGAAATTCAGAATAGGTGAAACAGAGTTGTCTCATATTGGAAGATAAATGAAACCAAAGAGGACATATAAAGTGAGCTTCTAGAAGGAAAATGTTACTATATGATTAGGGACACCTAGTGGCTGCCACATAGGTACGAAGCACCTAACACACACTCGTGCCCGAGATCGGTACGGGACGTAATGTGACACTTTGATGGCACACTTTGCACTTCACACGCTCGTATTGTCATGAGCCAGTAGAGAGCTAGAAATGGCCTTTAATATTTTTGAATAATTTGGCAAATGAACCAACTATTGTTAAGAGTATTAAGAATTGGGTATTTACTTGAATGAGTACTTTACACCGAATACTAAGAATTAAGTACCTGAGATCGAGTCAGTTTAGGCTTAACTACTACTTGTGTGTCCGCTTTTAAGCACCAAGTCACCGTTAAATCTAACATTAACTTATAGTTAATGTAATGACTCTTGACTTGACTACGCTATAAGAACTCCACAATTCATCGTATAAATACAAGGCGTGGGTGTCTTGTTCATGTTGCTACTTAATATATGTTTTACACACCTCAACTTGAAGAATTTCCTATATTTTCAACTCCACACGTTCTTGTGCCATGTATACTTTTAGGTGCTTGGTTACTCCGAGCAATGCAATCTGCTTAGAGGTAATGTATTGTTGTAAGCACATCAATACACCCAATACCTTTTTATACTAAATATGAGGGTTAAATGGTCCAAAAACATCATCCCAACGGCTATAAATTCATTAAAAATGGCTCATTTTGTGAGTATTGGCAATAATCGGTTAGTTGATTATCACCCATTAAAAATACTACTTTTTCACCTATCGATAACCAGTTGTGTATATTAAAACGTCAAATCAGGTATATAATGATGATTAAGGTGTAAGGCCTCGATCCCGGGAAGCCTCATAGTTGGTTAAACATAACATAAAATCATTGTAACAACCAAAACATTCATTTGAAACTTGTAATTTATATGGTACTCATATATTTGACTTTCAAATAGAATAAAAACTTAGTAATTTGTCTTAAATTAAAATCAAAGATTTCCTAAACAAGGTTGCCATCCATTTCCATCCAAGTAGCTTCCCACCTTGTGCCATCCTCAACAGCGTCATCTACCTGCCAACTATCATGCATAAAAGTCAGCTTTGCTGAGTGAGTTTTAGTTTTAGTTTTAGTTAATATAAGAAAATATAAACTTTATCCTTTTTATAATGACCATGCATACATCATAATACATAACATTTACGTCTTAATAAGAATGTTCATTATCTTTCCTTCTTTCATTATCTTTCACTTCATGATAAACGAGATTGCACAAAGAAAGAGCTCACTGTTGACCGACAAACAAATGTCGATCCCTGTCAGTACACATGAAAACGGTAGCTAACCAATGACAGTTGATCCACACTACAAGGCACATAGTCCACTCATGAATACGGATCCATTATCATACATCAGACTCACATAAATGAAGTCTATCATACTGATTGCAAGACTTTTCATCATCAAAAGAGCCCTGGGTAATATTTGTTAAGTTCCAGTTCTCATTAATAGTATCTTCCACTTTAATATATAACACTTAACTTATTAACTACATAGCATACCATGTACAAGTCATCATAGAACATATCTGATCCTTCGCGGGATGGTGCGAGTTTGTAACGCCCGGTTATTTTTAAAGACAAAGAAAGAAGAATAAAGTGAAGTAAAAAGAAGGAAAAAGAAATAAAACCCAAGTCTAGGGGTTAAAATTGAAAAAAGGACAAAAAGTTTAAAAGTTAGTGATAAGTTGGTATGGCCGCCTAAATGGTCACACCACACCTTTTTCATTCGGATCTTGGAAGATAGAGATAGAGAGAAAAGGAGCTGAAACTCTCAGTTTTGAAGGAAGAACAAGAAGAATTCGAATTCAAGGTAAGAATTCACGTGTTCATGATGTTCTTGACTGGTTCTATCCTCGGGTTTACGCTTATGTATGTTTGTATGTGTTTGGGTATGTTTTTAGTGGGTTTCTAGGTAGTTGAACTCAATTGCAAACGAGTTTGGAAGAAGCCACACTCAAGAGCTGCTAAGGTGAGTTCTAGAACCCCTCTTTTACATGTTTTAACTGATTTTGGAGCTGGTAATGCATGAATGTATGTTTTTATAAAACTGGGTTTCGAACCCGTATGTTTGATTGTGTGTATATTGATGTTATGATGTGATGTGTGGCTATGTTCATGCTTGATGATGTATGATGGTGTTTCTAAGGCTTAGAATGTAAGATTTAAGCTTAGAACATGATTGATGGTGCCTAGGAACTGAGATATGATGTTTAGGGCTCATATGTTTAAGTTTTAAAATCTGACCAAGTGTTCAAAGTCAATGCGCATTAGTATGGAAAGTCAATGTGGATGACAACTAAAGCGGATGAGCATTAACTGCTAAGAAAGTCAATGCGGGTGAGTATGGAAAGTCAATGCGGATGACAGCTAATGCGGATGAGCATTAACTGCTAAGAAAGTCAATGTGGATAAGTATGAAAGTCAATGCAGATGAGTATGGAAAGTGAATGCGGATGACAGCTAATGCGGATGAGCATTAACTGCAAAGAAAGTCAATGCAGATGAGTATGAAAGTCAATGCGGATGAGTATGGAAAGTCAAGGCGGATGACAACTAATGCGGATGAGCATTAAATGCTAAGAAATTCAATGCGGATGACTATGAAGTCAATGCGGATGAGTATGGAAAGTCAATGCGGATGACAGCTAATGCGGATGAGTATTAACTGCTAAGAAAGTCAATCCGGATGAGTATGAAAGTCAATGCGGATGAGTATGGAAAGTCAATGCGGATGACAACTAATGCGGATGAGCACTAACTGCTAAAAAAGTCAATGCGGATGAGTATGAAAGTCAATGTGGATGAGTATGAAAAGTCAATGCGGATGAGCATTAACTGTAACACCTGGATATTTATTTGAAGCCGATGAAAGAAGAAAAATAAATAAGTTCAAAGTCAAGGGACCAACTTGCCAAAACGCGAGAAAATTCGGAAGAGATGGAGCATAAGAGGGGAGGGCAGCCCACACCCTCCCCACATCTCCAAAAAACCCAGCAAAGAAAAGAAAGAAGAGAGAAAAGGGAGAAAAAAAGATAAAAAGGTTGGTTTAGGTAGATTTAAGTGTGCAAAATCGTTGTGTAGTGCGTCTAAACGAAGCTCCACTTCTCGGTGTTGTTTGTGTGAGTTCTAGGACCCCTCTTTTACATGTTATTGAATGATTTTGGGCTGGAATACATCTGAAAATCGGGTTTTGTGTGTGGGTGTGTTTGACCCGTTTATGTATGTATGGGTATGTGTATGATTCATTTGGGTCTTGCTTTTGAGCTTGTGTGTGCTTGAATGGTGTTGTAGTATGTATTCCTAAGGTTTAGGATGGTTGAATTGGGCTTAGAATGGATTTGGTTGAGCTTGGAGGTTGAAAATGGCAGATTGGGTTCAGGATGAACTGCATTCTGCATCAGCTAGGGCTAGGCGATCGAATGGAGGCCATACGGCCGATTGAGGTGTGATTGAGGTTCATTCGCATGACTGATGGTTCATTCGCACGACTGAGGGTTCATTCGCAAGACTGAGGGTTCATTCGCATGACTGAGGGTTCATTCACATGACTGAGGGTTCATTCGCACGACTGAGAGCCCAGTCGCATAAATGCTCATCCGCATTAGTTTCATCTGCATTAGGTCCATTTGCATGGGACTCATCCGTATTGTGTCCATTCGCATTAGTTTCATTCACACGATTGGGTGTTCATCCGCATTGGTCCAATCGCATGATGTTCAGTCGCCTGGAGGCCATGCGACTGGTCCATATGCCCAAGTAGGGCTGGTGTGCCCGAGGAAATGTAGTTTAATTGCTGACTTTTGGGGAAAGTACAGATGTAAGTTTTGACATGGGAAATTCTCGTAAGTTCATGTAAGATGACTGTGAGGCCTTAGAGGGTATGTTGGGCATGATGATGATGTTGCATGATTATTCATGATGTATGTTATGTATGTATGATGTTGCATGATTATGCATGATGTATGTTACGTATGTACGGGTTTGCTACCCCAAGAGGATGCACATTGGGGTCTTTCTTTGTGATTGACCATTTGTATGGAACCATTGTTGCTTGCCTTAGGTACTGTGGCCAGAGGTGCTGTGCACCGTGAATGAAGGTCTATGATAGGCTTAGGCCCAGTACCATGAGCATGAAGGGTAAAGTTCATGGTTTGTGAAAGGAAATGATGTAATGATGAAAGAACGAATAATGAAGATAATAATGATATTATCTATGTGTACGTATGATGTATAATCACATGAAAGTAAAGAACGGTTTTAACAAAGGAAAAGTATGTTTTATTTTATAAAACTAGAACTCACTCAGCAACTCTAACTTTTATGTGTTTCTAGTTGGCAGGTAATGATTGCTGAGGAGGGCACGAGGCAGCTACTCAGCTCTTTTGGATGGCATCCATTTATAATGTTTTGTGATGTAATGCAACTTGGGTTTTGTAATTGGATAACGATGTATTATTTTGCAAAAGCTATTAAATTGAAATGGCGTGTTTTGTTTAAATGTTCCGCTACAATGTTTTTATGTAATATGATGAAAATATATGTTTTATGTGCAATGATTTACCAGCTGTAAGCGTCCCAGGAACGGGGCCTTACAAGTTGGTATTAGAGCCAAAGTTTAAGTGAAATGAGTAAATTTTCAAAATAAACCTTAACTTAAACTGAGAATGGGATGGAAAGGGAAGGGATACCAATCTGAGTATCTACGTGCCATCATGTATTTTCGTAATGTTAACCGGTATTATGTGTGCATGTTGTGTGGTTTATGTGTTGTTTGTATATTTAAATACTGATATAGTAATGATAGGTAATGCTTGGGGTATGAAGACTAAAGTAAGTGGCTAATTACAACTGGCCACTATAAATAGGGACTTAATATACTTGACATAAACTGAGCTGTTCCCTTGAATGACTGTGTTGGTGTTTGAATCTTTCATTGTGCGTGTGAATGGCTGGTGGAGATCTTTGAAAGCCTCTCGTGGAGGTGGTCGGGATGGGCTTGGTGTTGAGTTGCGACCCAATAGAGGATGACCCAGGACGGAAAAGGTGGTTTACGAAGAACCAGAGACCCCTCATCTGGAGGGTGGCGACGAGAGCGCCAATCTGAGGGCCTTAGTAAAGGAGGCTGTTGTTGAAGAAGTCCATCAGGTCATGCAGACAATCTTACTGTCTGTAGTGACCGAAGTTATCAAGGCTATACGGGAAGGGGAAAAGAAAGAGAGAAATAGGTCCTCGGGAGGACGGGAGCAACCAGAGCCTGAAACGGTTCTCTCGGATGATGAAGAAGAGGAGGAGGAAGAAGGGCCCGTGTAGGAGGTGACACAAGGCTGTAATTATGGGGCGTTTCAATGATGCAAGCCCCCTACTTTTGATGGAAACGACACTGCTGTTGCTACTCACCAGTGGGTGAGAGAAATAGAAGCTGTATTGAATATCGGCGAGTGCTGGGAGGACCAGAAAGTCCCCACTCTTTTGTGGACTTGTCTCTGTGCTGGTGGGACAATATTGTCCAAGCTAAGGGTAGCAAGGCAATTAGCAAGATGAGATGGTCGGATCTGAAAAAGTTGGTGATTGAGGAGTTTTGTCCTCACCGGAAATGGACAAGGTCAAAAGGGAGTTCTTGCAACTAGAGGCGGGAACCATGACGCTCTAACAGTACACCACCAAATTCAACGAGATGGCACGTCTGGTGCCGGATCAGGTGACGCCCATGTCACGGAAGATTAAAAGGTACATTCAAGGTTTGCCTGCGGATATTCGCAGGCATATGATCGCTGCCCGACCGAGCACGTTTAGATCGGCGGTGGATTTGGCAGGGAGGTTATATGATGAGAGAGCTGTTGTTGTGGTGGCTGAAGGTAGCTGGAAGGGTGGAGGTGATCGAAACTGGAATGGGAAGAGGTTTAGTCAGGGTGATGCCTCGACGGGTAACAAGAAGGCAAGGGTGGACGACCGCTGTGTGGTCGCGTCGGGTGTGGGTATGATGAAACGTGGTAGGTGTGGGAGAGAGCATAGTGGGGAATGTAGGTTTGGGTCGAACTTATGCTTTAAATGTGGGAAGGCGGGGCACATGGCAAGGGACTGTCATACGGTCCGGTGCTTTAACTGTGGTGAAGAGGGTGACACAAGTAAGGATTGTAAGAAGCCGAGGGCGGAGGGCTCTAGGGCGAAGAAGACGGGGAGTGAAGGACTGTGGGCAAGCGCAAGGGCATTCACTATGACACAGGAAGAGGCTAGGATGGACCCTAACGTTGTGTCCGGTACGTTTCTAGTGAACCAAACTTTAGCTTCTGTGTTATTTGATTCGGGTGCTAGTACAAGTTTTATTTCTACTGCTTTCTGTGCTAAGCTGCGTGTTAGTAGTAGACGTGTTGATGCGCCTTTTGATGTAGAAACTGCCATAGCTAAGTCTACCAGGATTGCTGAGATGATAGAGAACTGTGATATGGAGCTAGAAGGTCATAAGTTTCCTGTTAGACCATTTGTGATGACCTTAGGTGGTTTCGATTGGTTCTTGGGATGGATTGGTTGGTGGACTCTAAGGCGAACATTGTGTGTTGCAAGAAGATGATTCGTTTGACAGCGCCTGACGGGAGTTTGGTAACTATTTATGGAGATCGGGTCACGAAGATCCCTTAAGTAATCTCAATGGCGGTGGCGGGAAAGTGTATGAGGCGTGGATGTAGCACCTACTTGGCTTATGTAAAGGATGTGGATACACCAGCACCACAACTGTTTGATGTACCGGTTGTGTGTGGCTTTCCGGACATATTCCCAGAACACTTACCAGGAGTGCCACCTGACAGAGAGATTGAGTTTCAGATTGATCTGATAGCGGGTGCCCAACCTGTTGCCAAGGCACCATATTGGTTGGCCCCGACGGAGATGAAATAATTGATGGAGCTGTTGCAAGAGCTACTTGATAAGGGGTTTATTAGACCGAGTATCTCTCCTTGGGGTGCTCCGGTCTTGTTTGTGAAGAAGAAAGACGGTAGTATGAGGATGTGCATTGACTACCGTGAGCTGAACAAGTTGACGGTGAAGAACCGATACCCCTTACCGAGAATAGATGATTTGTTCAATTAGCTTCAAGGTGCTAGTTGGTTTTCAAGGATAGACCTCCGATCTGGCTACCATCAGTTGAAGGTGAAGGAGCAGGACATCCCTAAAATAGCTTTTCGCACGTGTTATGGTCACTACGAGTTTCTTGTCATGTCTTTTGGTTTGACCAACGCGCCAGCTGCTTTCGTGGATTTGATGAATCGGGTGTGTCGGTTGATGTTGGATAAATTAGTGATTGTGTTTATTGATGATATCCTGATTTATTCAAAGAGCGTGATTGAGCATGCCGGTCACATTCGAGAGGTTATGGAGACATTAAGAAAGAAGAAGTTGTACGCCAAGTTCTCCAAGTGCGCGTTTTGGTTGCGCAAGGTTCAATTCTTGGGTCATGTGGTGAATCCTGACGGGATTATGGTGGACCCAACAAAGGTGGAGGCGGTGATGCAATGGAAGTCTCCATAGAAGCCATTCGAGATCCGTAGTTTCTTGGGTTTGGCGGGGTATTACAGAAGATTCATCCAGGACTTTTGTAAGATCACTTCTCTACTAACTAAGTTGACCCGGAAGGATGTGAAGTTTGTATAGGGTCAAGCTTAAGAGAGGGCGTTCGAAGAATTGATGGCGAGGTTGACTCAAGCTCCTGTTCTATCATTACCCGATGGAAGTGAAGATCTGGTGGTTTATTCTGATGCTTCCTACTCGGAGAGGAAAAGTTATAGCCTATGCATCCTGACAGTTGAAGGTTCATGAGGTCAACTATCCTACTCATGACTTGGAGCTCGTAGTCATGGTCTTTGCACTAAAGATTTGGAGGCACTATCTTTACGGGACGAAATGCACTATTTTCACCAACCACAAGAGCCTGAAGTACTTCTTTGAGCAGAAAGATATGAACATGAGGCAGAGACGATGGTTGGAGCTTATAAAGGACTATGATTGCGAGATCCATTACCATCCGGGCAAAGCCAACGTGGTGGCTGATGCCCTTAGCCGAAAGGAGAGGTGTTGGACCAAAAGAACCAATGAGCCAAGATCAGAAAACCTCTAAGTCCCACATGATATCACAACAACTGCTGAAGGCTTCATCAGCAGTTCGACAAGTGCTGAAAACTCCAACAGCTGAAGATCAAGTGCTGAAGACTTCACAGCTGAAGACTAAAGTGCTGAAGTTCAACAGCTGAAGAACACAAGTGCTGAAGCTGAACAGCTGAAGAACACAAGTGCTGAAGCTGAACAGCTGAAGAACACAAGTGCTGAAGCTGAAGACCAAAGTACTGAAGTACAACAGCTGAAGAGTCTACAAGTACTAAAGATCAACAACTGGTGTACAAAGTCTGAAGACAAAGACTGAAGACATCAGGATGATATCTACTGAAGTCATCAGCTGATGAAACGTCTGAAGTTCAAGTCTGAAGATCAGTACTGAAGTTTCAGTAGTTTGTCACAACAGCTGAAGAGTACTTCTTCAGTAGTTGTGATATCAGTAGTTTTATGTTTTTACTTTCAGTTGTTTTGTAAAACGACTGAAGAGCTTGTTCTTCAGTCGTTGTAGTATCAGTAGTTTTATGTTTTTCAGTAGTTATAGTAACTGATAACACTTAGTATTTTGTAAGAAGATGTCAGCTGTTTTGACATCTTCAGTAGTTGTGTTTCAGTTGGATAATTCTGTTAGATGTCACTATCAAGTGACATCAGCAGACGTCACATCTCTTATATAAGAGGTGTCGACCTAATTGTAATTGTGACATTCGTTACCACGAAAGCGAATATTGAATGAAATATATTTGCAGAATTCTCTCTATCTTAATCGTTTTTGTTCTTCATTGAATATCTTTTTGTTCTTGTGAATTGGCTAATTTATGTTAGAATTCCGCTGCTATACTCTCTAATCAATCAAACGTAGATCACTGATCTAAACAAGTGGTATCAGAGCAGGTTATCATTGATCGATCTAACAATTGCTCATTGAAGCTGCTAATTGATATCTATGTTGATTGAATTAGCATATTCGCAGAACTGGTATAGATTATTGAATTTCTGTCGCTTTCGTTCATTTATTTTGAGATCTCTCTTGGTTCAATTGGTTGTTGTGTTTTGTTCTAAATCTGTTTTAGCTTAATTGAATTTGATTGAATCTGAGATGACTACTCCTTCTAATGATCCTCATAATACGGTTCCTCAACCAAGCCTCCGATGCTGGTTAGGACCGAGTATAGCATATGGCAACGAAGAATGCTTCATCACCTGTCTATTAACAGTTCAGGTCGTTGGACATCTGTGGTACATGGACCACATAAGCCTATGGTGAACAATCCGGAAACCAATCAAATGGTTCCTAAGAAGAAGGAACAATACTCTGATGAAGATCGGAAACTGTTTGAGATTGATGCTAAAGCCCATGGAATTCTGGCCATGGCACTGCCTAATGAAATCTATTCAGGGCTTATGCATCATGAAACTGCTCATGATATCTGGAATGCCCTGAAGGAACAATTCGGTGGCACAGATGAGGTCTTAGCAAACAACAGAGAAATCCTTGCCCAACAATATGAGACATTCTCTCATAGAAAGGGTGAGACACTGACTCAACAGTTGAGCGTTTTTCCTGCTTGATCTCTGAGCTAAAAATGGTGAAACAGGAATACACCAATAGCCAGATGAACAACAGGTTCCTCAGATCACTGCCTGAGAGATGGGACACATACACTATTGTCCTACGCTCCAGTGCAAATCTGGATAGTCTATCTCTCACCCAACTTCATGGGAAACTGCTTACATTCGAAAGAGAGATAAAGTAGAAGAGGAAACTGTCCACATCAGGAAAGCTCACTGATGACTTTGTACCAGGGAATACTGCCTTGGTTGGTCATGAGTCAGAATATGCTGCATCTGAAAGCAATTATGATGAGCATATTGATCTCTTCAAATAGTTCTGATCATGCATTTGTTGGTATTGAGAGTCATTCTGGCAGTAATAGTGACAATTTATGCTTCATCATGGATGATTTGAAAGGAATAACTGATGATGATCTAGAAGAGATGGATATTCTGAGCCAAATGGCATTGATTAATATCAGATCTCAGAAGTTCTATAAGAGAACTGGCAGGAAATTTCCTGGACTCTCTGGCAAAACCAAAGTTGGTTTTGACAAGAGTAAGTTGAGGTGTCACAAATGCCAAAGGCTGGGACACTTTGCAAGAGAGTGTAGATCAACTGGATCTAACTCTTCTGCACCCTTTGTGACTTTTCTAGTACTAGTCCACAAAACAGTGGGCAACATCCTGCTGGTTCTGCTCATCATTCACATCTAGATCTCCTGCATACTTTGTTCCACAGGGTCAAATGTCATATCCTTATCCCTACTATTATATGCCTAAACCAAATCCTGTTCAAGCTCCAATTGCACAACAACCACAAGCATTGCCTGAACCACAACCTTCCCAATCTCTCAACAAACTCACCTCAACACAACACAGCTTCTTCACCCTAGGAGTTGTTGACTGGAGCAGTTTACCAGATGACTTGTCTGGTCATGAACAACTGTTCTCAGGTGCTGGTCAACATGGTGGTGAAAGTCCCTTTGGAAATCTAGCTCTTATGGCTTTGGATTCTGCTGATACTTCATCCACTAATGCCTCTACACCAAAGGTATCACAGGTATCCTCTGAGGCAAAAGCCAAATTGTGTTCTGAAACATGTATAGCAGCATTTGCATCTATTAGAGAAGCAAATGTAGCTTTAATCAACAAGAACATTGAGCTAGAATAAATAATTTCCAAAAGCAAAGCTGAATTTGAGTCTGTGCTTAATGATAAGAATGATGAGATTTACAAACTTAAATGCCAAATAACTGATGATAAGGCTAGGGAAGAGATACTTCTAGAGAAGTATAAAGATCTCAAAGAAACCCTTGCAGTCACCCAGGTAGAGTGTGATAGATGGGTACAATCATGAAAGGTTTTAAAATGCTTCTTAGTAAGCAATCTGCTTCCAATGTGAAGTTTGGCATTGGTTACAATCACACTGCTCCACCTACAGATTTTACTCCCAGAGCAGAGGTAGAATCTGATGGTGAGAGTAATAACCAATCCATTTCATCATGTGATCTACTTTCTGATACAGCACAATCAGAAGTAGAAGTCAGTACCAAGCCCTCTCAGAACCTATCAGCTGATGTTGATGGTTCCACTGCTGACACTCACATGATCAATGAGTTGATCAACTCAGGAGTTAATTCTGAAAGTCCTGAAAGGACTAGAGAGCAGGATTTTTAACACCTGAAGTTCAAACTCCAACTACTGCCAGTACTGAAAAGAAGAAAACTATCAGTAGAAAGAGTTTGAAGACTACTAAAGAGGAAGTCAAGAAAGCAATAATGCTTCCAAAGCACTGAAGAGCAAGTCTTCAGTTGCTTCACCCTCTTTAGTTGATGATCAACATAAGATGAAGAAGAAACCATGTGAAGTATGTGGTTTGTTCAATCATCTTACAGATGATTGCTGGTACAAAAGAGGTTCCAAACTCAAACATAAAGAGGAAATTAAAGAGAAAATGGTAAAAATGAAAACTGAGTTTGAGACCACATTTGTATCAGCAACATCAAATCCTGTAACCCTTAAGTCCACAAAGAAATCCAAAAAGGAAGGGGTTAAACAGGTAACAGCTGAGATTGCTCAGAAGAAGAAGGTGCAACATAGGAACTTATCAAACTCCACTGGCAATGTGTCTATGAGCTGAAAGCTTTATCACAAAATCAGACACAACTGGTTATGATGGTTCAACATCTATTGGGAAGAGTCAACCAATTAGATGCTCCTATGTTGAAACCACAGAAAAGGAGGTCCAAGCCAAAGGATTCCTCTTCTACACCATCTTCTTCCTCTCAGGCTGTTGTTTCCAATAAACCTGTTAGTTTACCATCTGTTGATGAGACCAGGCCCAAAACCAAAAATGTTTGGGTCTCCAAAACTAACTTATTGTTTATTATTGCAGGGTTCACCAACATGCCAAAGTAGCATCTGGTATGTAGACAGTGGGGGATCTATGCACATGACTGGGAACAGCTCTCTTCTTCATGACTACTCTCAAGGAAGAAGGGGTTTGTTTCTTTGGCAATGATGCTAGGGGTTACATCATTGAAAATGGCTTTGTCTCCAATGGAGAAATAAAGTTTGATGATGAATCATGTGGAAAATCTCAAGTACAATCTCTTGAGTGTCAGTCAAATGTGTGATAAAGGCCATGTTGCTCTTTTCACCAGTCAGAACTGTAGGATTCTGTCATCCAAAGTTTTGCATTTGACTGATAAGGTGTTGGATGATCACACTCTCCTGAGAGCCACAGGATAGGAAGAGTGTATGCCTTATCTTTCCAAGAAAATAGATCTCAGGCAATCCTTGCCTATTTTCCAAAGCCTCTTCTCAAGAATCTAAACTGTGGCACAGAAGGCTGGGTCATGTTAATTTCAAAAACATGAATCAGCTTATCCACAACAGTTTAGTCAGAGGCTTACCAATAAAGGAGTTCCACTGTGTGATGAAACCTGCACTGCTTGTTTAAAAGGAAAACAACACAAAGTCTCATTCCCTCCTATGAAGAGCCTAAGTCCACTGCCTGCTTGCAATTACTGCATATGGATCTATTTGGTCCTGTGAGAGTAATGAGCATGGCAAAGAAGAAATACTGTCTGGTAATTGTGGATGATTACTCCAGATTTGTATGGACTTTCTTTCTACATTCAAAGGATGAGGTTGCTCAGAAGATTATTCACTTTGTGGTTGTATATTGAGAAGCAGTATTCCCTTCCAGTCAAGTGTATTAGGAGTGACAATGGTACTGAATTCAGAAACCATACACTTGATGACTTCTACCTTTCAAAGGGAATCAAAAGACAGTTTAGCATACCAAGGACTCCAGAACAAAATGGAGTAGTGGAGAGAAAGAATAGGACCCTAATTGAAGCTGCAAGGTCCATGCTGGCTGACTCTGGTTTGCCACTGACCTTTTGGGCTGAAGTTGTTAACACAGCTTGCTATGTGCAGAATAGAGTCTTAGTAAATCAGAGGTTGATGAAGACTCCATATGAAGTTCTCCATCACTTGGCTCCTCTAATTTCATTTTTCAAAGCATTTGGGTGTCCCTGCTTTATTCTCAACACAAAGGATCAACTCCAAAAATTTGATCCTAAGGTGGATGCAGGGTATTTTGTTGGTTATTCATCTACTTGCAAGGCATACAGAGTCTTCAACTGCAGAACAAAGATAGTTGAAGAAACTTTGCATGTGAATTTTAATGAATCTCCTATGGACAAGATTCCACAAAACCCTATGGAGTTGTTTGATTTGGACATACTGCAATATGTTCCTTATCAACCTCCAGCTGTTGTAGATCCTGTGGATAAATCATCTTTTGCAGCATGTCTTCCACCTGGTGGTATTGATGATGATGATGATAATATCAATACTCACCTATTCAAGTTTAGTGACCAACTGCCTGTGTCTGCTAAATTTGATGTGCCTGTAGCTTCAGCAGTTCCATCCACAACAAATGCTGATGTGATATCTCTGATTCCTCTACATCTTTTGAGTTACCATCTAATTCTTGGTTTCAAGAGTCTGCATCAACATGCTGCTGCTGAAGGTCCTACAATACTTGCACAGATCTTATTGTTTATCAAGAACTGAAGAATCACCCAATGTCTCAGATTATTGGTGATATCAATGCTGGTGTTTCAAAAAGAAGTCAATTGTCTAACTTCTGCTTCTATGCTCTCTTCATCAGTCAGCTAGAGCCAAAGAACTACCATGTTGATTTGAGAGACAATGGATGGATTGAAGCCATGCAGCTTGAGTTACTTCAGTTCAAGAAAAAACAAGTGTGGGAACTGGTTCCTCTTCCCCCAGGTAAGTGTGCAATAGGCACTAATGGGTGTTTAGGAATAAAACTGATGAAAATGGGCTTATTGTTAGAACAAGGCTAGACTGGTTGTACAAGGTTTTCACAAGAAGAAGGTATTGACTATGATGAAACCTTTGCCCCTGTAGCCAGACTAGAGGCAATCAGATTGTTTTTAGCCTATGCTGCATTCCACAATCTTAAAGTTTTTCAAATGGATGTCAAAAGTGCCTTTTTATATGGTAAAATAAAAGAAGAAGTTTATGTGTGTCAACCACCAGGTTTTGAGGATAATAAACATCCTGAATGGGTGTATAAACTTGATAAAGCTCTTTATGGGTTGAAACAAGCTCCTAGAGCCTGGTATGAGACACTTTCCACTTTTCTTCTTAAGAATAATTTCACTAGAGGCTCCATTGATAAAACTCTGTTTATTAAGAAGGTGGATCAGCATAAGCTACTTGTTCAGATTTATGTTGATGATATCATTTTTGCATCCTCTGATCCCTAGTTGTGTGATGATTTTACAACATTAATGAAAAAGAGGTTTGAAATGAGTGCAATGGGAGAATTAAAGTTCTTTCTAGGCTTGCAAATTAAACAAAAGGCTGATGGAACCTTTATTCATCAGTCAAAATATACAAAAGATCTTTTGAATAAGTTTGATTTACAAAACTGTAAGCCCTATTCTACTCCCATGTGCAACACCACACAACTAGATGCAGATCAGAAAGGTAAAGCTGTTGATGAAACACTTTACAGATGTATGATTGGGTCCTTGATGTATTTAATAGCTTCTAGACCAGATATTATGTTTGCTACATGTGTTTGTGCTAGATTTTAGGCTGCTCCTAAAGAGTCTCATTTGATTGCAGTCAAGAGAATCTTTAGATATTTGCAAGGTACACAATCTCTGGATTTATGGTATTCCACTGGACACTCTTGCAAATTAGTTGCTTTTTCAGATAGTGACTATGCAGGGTGCAAGTTAACTAGAAAGTCAACTTCTGGTGGTTGTCAATTCCTAGGCAACTGTTTGATTTCTTGGCAGAGTAAGAAACAAAATGTTGCTACATCAACTGCTGAGGCCGAGTACATTGCTGCTGCAAGTTGCACTTCTCAGGTACTCTGGCTTCAGAACCAACTTCTGGATTATGGCATTACAGAGACTAAGACTCCATTATTAATGGATAGTGTCAGCTCTGTGTATTGTCAAAAATCCAGTCTAGCACTCTAGGACCAAACATATAGAGATCAGACATCACTTTATTCGGGATTGTTTTGAAAAAGGTCTGATTGATCCTAAGTTTGTGCCTAGTGCTGATGAGCTTGCAGATATTTTTACTAAGCCTTTGGATGGTTCTACTTTCCAAAACCTTGTGTTAAGGCTTGGTATGCTGCAGCTAGAATAAGTGACAACTACTGATGATTTCAGTAATAATTACTAGTGATCATTGGTAACCATGTCACATATAAGTACTGATGAGTCCTTTCACCTTCAGTAGTTTTTATAACTACTGACAGCTAAAGTCCTCACAAGTACTGAAGTACTTTATCTGTTCCAAACTACTGATGGAGTTACAACTACTGATGTAGTTACAACTAACGAAATCAGTACAAACAGATAAGTACTGACGTCCTATGAAACACCTGAAAAGCAGATGCAAAGTCTGATGAGTAAGTGTTGAGGATAGTATGAAACAGCTGAAAGGCTATGAATTGACGAAAACTACTGAAGAGAACTTTCTCTTCAGTCGCTTCTACAAATGCTGTTTCATTCTAAACAACTGAAGCAAAACCATGTCTTCAGTAGTTTTATAACTACTGATGACTAACACCAAGTCTTCAGCTGTTTACAACAACTGATGACAAAACCACTGTCTTCAGTAGTTTCATAACTACTGATGACAAACACCAAGTCCTCAGTTGTTTCATCATCTGAAGTCAAAACCATGGTCTTCAGTAGTTTTCTAACTACTGATGCCTAAAACCACGACTTCAGCTGTTTTAACGTCTGAAAGGTAATACCATGTCAACAGTCAGTTTAAAACTACTGATAACTACCACCACACCTTCAGTCATTTTCACCCCTACCCTATAAATACCTGTCCTCTTCTCTAATGTTTCATTAGCCGTTATTTTCTGAACTTCTCTCTCCCAAACATGGCGACCATGAGTTTGCAACCACGACACAACTGCGTTGCTTACCTTACAAGTCGGCTTTCTAGAACAATATGATAATGCCATTGACTTAATGGTGGATTCCCATATCGCATAGCCTTTCTCTGAATCCAAAAATTACCCTGAATCCCTCAGTCAATTCTGGTCAAATGCTTTTGTTCATACTGATGAGTCTACCGGTCAGATCTCTGTTCGGTCCCTTATCAACTAGAAACCAGTGGTCGTTACAGCCGACATCATTCGTCAGGCATTACACCTACACGACTCCACCGCTGTGACTGCATACCCAAAGGGCATAACAGATATGTCATTTATCAATCATGGGTATGAAGGTGATCTTCGAGCTACAACCGTTCTAAAGAAACATTTCCATGACGCTGAGAAAGTCATTTTTCACATGGTAAATGTCTGCTTAGCCTCCAAGACATCTTCTTGGGATCAAATGTCATCCCAATGGCAACAGGTATTGTATTCTATTTAGGACACCAACCGCTAAATTTTTCTGAAATGTGTTTCTAGAATAAAGAACTTGGCTCAGAAAACTGTGGCAAACCGATGGCCATTATATCCCAGGTTTCTGATGGCCATTATTTTGGATGAATTAAAATCTGATGGCCTTGTTGGCCTTGGAGTCCCTGCACCAGCTGTTTTGGCTGAGGTATACTTCAGGCACAACTCAGACCCTACACTCAAAGAAGCTGCCCGATGCTAAAGCCCAAGCACAGGGAACCCACAGCTTCCTCCATCAGAACCAAAGTCCCACTAAACCAAAACCAAAACAACCCAAAACAGCTATTCAGGGAGATCAGTCCCCTGAAGATGCTCCTGCACCACCAACACAGGATATACTTGCTGGCTTAAACCCCCCCAGCAGTATCAGAGACTCTACCAGCATAGCGCTCAGGATTCCTCTCAAAAGGAGCCTGCAGCCACCACACAGGGGTACCCACATCTGGGATCTCCTCACTGAGGAGATTGCCATTGAAGAGCACCTTCCTCCCCAGGTGCCACTGCTTCTACCCATCTCCCCATGCAACCGCCCCTCAAAGTCCAACCATAATTATTGCAAATGTGCTGACTCAGTTGCATGCCTCTCCTCCCCCCAACAACATCCACAAAGGGGAGAACCACAGACATTGAGGAAGAGGATCACCATGTTTCTGACAACCCACAGCACCGGGTTTACAAATTCTATCTCCTAGTGTAGAGAGGGAGATTAGAATATCTAGTGAGGCTGCCACCTCTTCTGCATCAGCACATGATCAGAATGAGGTTGGTAACATTGCTAAGACCTCACTAGAGGCAACAGCTGATGAAGGACATAGTCCTGAGGCTGGAACTCCCCAGTTCCAAGAAAAAGGGGCACATGCTAAAACTGGTCTACACCCAGTGCATGTAAATCCTGCTACAAGTGGAGAGGTCAGGTGATTCAGCTTCTGCTGATGATGACCTGGGCTTTTTCTATGACGTTCTAGCCCACAACACCATCCTGGAGGCTGAGGTAAGTAGACTACAAGAACTGCTTGCCAAGAAGTCTCAGGATGTAAGTCCATCTGCCCCCACCAACCCATAGATGGCACCTTCTTTGAAGGTTCCCCAAACACTTTACCCTCTCACTCCACTGAGCCTCCAGCTTCTGCTTTTGGCATATCTCTTGGGACAAAACCCCCCAGAGCAGATGGTTGCTGTATTCCAATATCCCTCCCTCTCATCACTCCCATCATCAATGACATTGTTTATAAAGCCATTGATGAGAGGATTTCCTCAAGTCTACAACCACTCATTGATGATGCTGTGCACAAGAAACTTTCTGCGGTACAAACCCCTGTCTCCAATGCATCCAAAAAGGGGGAGAGTACTGCAGTGAAAGAAAAGAAGAGAAAAAGAACTGAGGATGAGAAGGCACAGAGAAACCCAGGAGTTGGAAAAAGAAAAGCAACAACAACTGATCACTTACAAAAGAAAGAAAAGTGCTGGTGATCAAACTAATGCTGAAAAAAATCCTTGGAAGAGCTGGTAAAAGATGCAGATGACACACACAGCCGATCCATGGACAAAATCATTGAGCAACTCTTCAAGCAAGGCTTTGATACAGCCACATTAGACAGTGAGATCAGGAAGTTAGAAGTGGA
Source organism: Flaveria trinervia (assembly GCA_025506515.1). Lineage (NCBI taxonomy): Eukaryota > Viridiplantae > Streptophyta > Magnoliopsida > Asterales > Asteraceae > Flaveria > Flaveria trinervia. The sequence goes on from CM046455.1 coordinate 61,061,418, forward strand.
GGAGATTCAAACCAGATGGGCTGGGTATGATGTACTGGAGAAAGAGAGATTGGAGATCATGATTCGATTCATTGCCAAATACTTAGGAAGATCTTTGATGGAGATTCGTTCATGGACCAGAGACAGTATTCTGGCTATAACCACCAGAATCTGTTTGTCTGAGCAATTTCATAAGGGGATTATCATTGAAGCACTTGATGAGGCTGGGGCTGGAAAAAGTTTGAAATGGCAAGACTTACAAAGGCCAAACTCACAACCAAAATGCTTGAACAACCTTCCCTATCACCCACTCAAAAACAGCCTACCCCTCAAATCTCCAAACCAATCTCAAAGCCCAAATCCAAACATCCTCAATCCTCAAAACAATTCCTTTACCAACCCAACCATCATCCAGTGATGCACTAGAAGGAGGAGAAGGGTGCTGAGGATAGAAGAAGATGAAGAAGAAGAGGATGAAGATGATAGTCTGCCACTCTCTGCTGTTCTAAGGCTACCAGAACCCAGGAGTCAACCCATGATCACACCTGACTCTCAAAGGGAAACGGTTAGAGTCAAAATAGAAGATGAAGAACAGCAGAAGCAGCACGATGAGCAACTACTGAAGATGGTTGACAAGGAATTTCCTCAGTCATCATCTATACAAGCCATGAAAGGGCATGCTCAGAGGCTGTACACTCTCAAACACACATTTCAGTATCAGAAAGAGAGAGTGAGAGTATGGCCAGACCCCAAGGTGAGTTCTAGAATCCATAAAAGATCTATTCCACACAGATACAATGGCCAGGTTAGAAAAACAATAGACTCTACAATCATGTTGGCCATTGTAGTCTCACCATGGGAAATAATGATGAATTCAAGAAGGCTCATCAATCAAAAATGACCCCTCAAGCTTTACTGGAAAACAAGATGATCAAAAAGGGGTTATTATATAAGAAGCTTGAAGACATTAAGAAGAATGAGCTCCAGTTACTCCTTGAGGGCACTCATCCTGATGAATTTGTCTATAGGGAGGTAACTACTGTGGAGTTGAAAAATGGTAGGACTGTGAAGTACTTATCTAAGTACTATGGTCCAGAGTTCTTCTTTGAAGGAGGAGTAGAAGAACTCTCCAAAGAGGAACAAGTTGTTCTCCTTGAGGCCTATGTTCGAGAGTCATACAGACTTATATGGGGAAGTAAATCTCATGAATGGGATAACAACTCTGTGTCCAGTTCCCCAAAACAGAGTTCCCATTCATACATTGCCAAACAGATCTCTGAGATTTCTTCCCAGGCCAGAGCTTATATGGGTCATCTTCTCTACTGATCAAGAAGAAAAAAGACCAATCTTTTTGCCAACAATAAGTGGGAAAATAAATAAATTAGAGGTTTTGGCTGCATTGGTTCAGGGGGAGTTTGTTGGACCAAAAGAACCAATGAGCCAAGATCGAAAAACCTCTAAGTCCCACATGATATCACAACAACTGCTGAAGGCTTCATCAGCAGTTCGACAAGTGCTGAAAACTCCAACAGCTGAAGATCAAGTGCTGAAGACTTCAACAGCTGAAGACTAAAATGCTGAAGTTCAACAGCTGAAGAACACAAGTGCTGAAGCTGAATAGCTGAAGAACAAAAGTGCTGAAGCTGAACAGCTGAAGAACACAAGTGCTGAAGCTGAACAACTGAAGAACACAAGTGCTGAAGCTGAAGACCAAAGTACTGAAGTACAACAACTGAAGAGTCTACAAGTACTGAAGATCAACAACTGCTGTACAAAGTCTGAAGACAAAGACTGAAGACATCAGCTGATGATATCTACTGAAGTCATCAACTGATGAAATGTTTGAAGTTCAAGTCTGAAGATCAAGTACTGAAGTTTCAGTAGTTTGTCACACAGCTGAATAGTACTTCTTCAGTAGTTGTGATATCAGTAGTTTTATGTTTTTACTTTCAGTTGTTTTGTAAAACGACTGAAGAGCTTGTTCTTCAGTCGTTGTAGTATCAGTAGTTTTATGTTTTTCAGTAGTTATAGTAACCGATAACACTTAGTATTTTTGTAAGAAGATGTCAGCTGTTTTGACATCTTCAGTAGTTGTGTTTCAGTTGGAATAATTCTGTTAGATGTCACTATCAAGTGACATCAGCAGACGTCACATCTCTTATATAAGAGGTGTCGACCTAATTGTAATTGTGACATTTCGTTACCACAAAAGCGAATATTGAATGAAATATATTTGCAGAATTCTCTCTATCTATAACCGTTTTTGTTCTTCATTGAATATATTTTCGTTCTTGTGAATTGGCTAATTCATTGTTAGAATTCCGCTGCTATACTCTCTAATCAATCAAACGTAGATCACTGATCCTAACAAGGCCCGAGCCGATTCGGGTGAAGGCGTATCAGCTAATCATGACCTCTGACGTGATAAAGCAGTTAAAGAGTTTCAAGATGAGGCATTGAAGGAATATCATCTTAACTCAGAAAGAATAAGAGGTCTGGTTGAGGAATTAGGTGTAAAAACACTTGGTGTTAAAACCCGATTTAGACGGGTGTGGATTCCTTGTTTTGGGGATCTCCGGGTGATGATTTTGGATGAAGCTCACAAGACTCGATACTTCATTCATCCAGGTGCCACAAAAATGTACCAAGATATGAAGAAGGATTATTGGTGGCCGGGTATGACACGTGATGTGGTGGAGTATGTGAGTAAATGCCTTACTTGTCTACAGGTGAAGGCCGAGCAACAGAAGCTGTATGGGAAAATCCAACCTTTAGATATACCGGAATGGAAGTGGGAGCACATCACCATGGATTTTATTACGAAGCTATCGCGTACCCCGAAAGGGTATGATGCTATATGGGTGATTTTTGACCGCTTGACGAAGAGTGCTCACTTCCTACCAATCCACGAGACATATTCATCTGAGATGTTGGCTGATCTTTTCATCAAAGACATTGTAACTCGTCACGGTGTGCCGGTGTCCATTGTGTCTAATCGTGACACCCGGTTTACATCCAAATTCTGGAAGAAATTCCATGACGCCATGGGGACGAGGTTACATATTAGCACGACTTATCATCCCCAGACCGATAGTCAGTCAGAGAGGACCATTCAGACATTTGAGGACATGCTTCGGGCATGTGTTATCGATTTTGGGAGAAGTTGGGATGACCACTTACCGTTAGCTGAATTCTCATACAACAACAGTTATCATGCCAGTATTGGTATGCCACCTTATGAGATGCTATACGGTAGGAGATGCAAAACACCCATCTGTTAGGGTGATATTGGTCAGAAGGAGTTAGGGAGCGTCAAGGTAATCGAGGAGACGACTAAGAAGCTTGAAAAGATCAAGGCCTTCATGAAGGCAGCCAAAGATAGACAGAAGTCTTATGCTGACAAACGACGCAGACCGTTTGAATTCCAGGTGGGTGACCAGGTTATGTTGAAGGTCTCACCTTGGAAGGGCATTATCCGATTCAGGAAGCGAGGCAAGTTAAGCCCAAGGTATATAGGAACTTTCCAAATCATTGCTCGAGTAGAAGAGATGGCCTATAGATTGGAGTTACCAGATGAGTTAAGTGGAATTCACCCGACATTCCATGTATCTCATCTGAGAAAGTGCTTGGCAGATGAAGACATGATTGTTCCACTGGAGGATATCGAAGTAGATGAACGGCTCAATTATATGGAACAACTTGTGGCAATCATCGATCGAAAATAGAAAAGGCTAAGAAACAAAGTGTGTTAGGATCAGCGATCTACGTTTGATTGATTAGGGAGTATTGCAGCGGAAATCGAACAATGAATTTAGACAATTCACAAGAATACAGTTGATATTCAAAGTAAGAACAAATGATTATAGAAAGAATTCTGCAAATCAAAGATTTCATTCAATACGCGCTTTTGTGGTGGTAAAATGTCACACATACAATCAGGTCAATCATCCCTTATATAGGAATGTCGTGGTGGAACATTCCTTATATAGGAGATGTGGCGTCTGCTGATGTCACTTGATAGTGACATCTAACTGAATTATTCAAACTACTGAAAGTTAACACAACTACTGAAGATGTCAAAACATCTGACATCTTCTTACAAAAATACTAAGTGTTAACTATCACTACAACTACTGAAAAGAAACTACTGAAACTACAACGACTGAAGAACATGCTCTTTAGTCGTTTTACAAATACTGAAACAAAAGAAAACTACTGAAAGGAAACCATCACAACAACTGAATAGTGCTTCTTCAGCTGTTGTAACAAACTCTGAAGGCTTCAGTACTTGTACTTGAACTTTAGCTGTTGTCATCAGCTGATGTTTTCAGTCTTTGTACTTCAGCTGTTGATCTTCAGTACTTTATTCTTCAGCTGTTGATCTTCAGACTTTGGTCTTCAGCTGTTGAAGTCTTCAGTACTTTAGTCTTCAGCTGTTGAAGTCTTCAGTACTTTAGTCTTCAGCTGTTGAAGTCTTCAATACTTTAGTCTTCAGCTGTTGAAGTCTTCAGACTTTGTCAAACAGCTGATCAAGTCTTCAGCAGTTGTTGTGATGTCTGTGGGACTTAGAGTTTTTTCTAATCAGGCTCATTGGTTCTTTTGGTCCAACAAACTCCCCCTGAACCAATGCAGCCAAAACCTCTAAACTTATTGAAGATGTCCCACTTGTTATGGCAGATAGATTTGGTTTTTTTGTCTTCTAGATCAGCTCAGAAGTGACCCATATAAGCACAGGCCTGGGAAGAAGTCTCAATGATCTGTTTGGCAAAGGATGAATGGGAACTCTGTTTTGGGGAACTGGACACAGAGCTGTTACCCCATCCATGAGATCTACTTCCCAACAATGAGTCTGTATGACTCCCTTGTATAGGCCTCAAGGAAGGTTATCTGTTCCTCCATGGTAAGTTCTTCAGCTCCTCCTTCAAAAAGTGATTCTGGCCCATAATATTCAGATATGTATTTGACCTGTTTCCCATTTTGAGTTCCACAGTTGTTATTATGCTATAAGCAAATTCATCAGGGTGATTACCCTCTAAAAACACTGGAGCTCATTCTTTCTGACTTCCTCAAGCCTCTTATATACTAACCCCTTCTTCACCATTTTATTTTCCAGCATCTTCTGTGGGGTCAGGTTAGCTTTATAGGCTTTCTTGAAGTCATCTAGGATTTCCATGGATACTACAAAGACCAGTGAGATTACTTCATCTACAATCTTCTTCACTAGCCAATGTATCTCTGTGGAATGTTTTTCTTGTGAATCCTATGAGACACCCTGGGATCAGGCCAAATCCTCACTCTCTCCTTTTGATATTGAAATGTATGTTTAAGAGTGTATAATCTGAGAGCATGCTTCTTCATGTTGATGATTGAAGATGTGGCAGCATATGCTTTGTCAACCCTCCTCAACAATTCCTTATCATGTTGTTTGTGAAGCTCTTCTTCTTCTAGCTTCACTTTCACAATTTGTCTTTGAGTTTCAGGAGTAATTGTTGGAGAGTGACTTGTGTCCTTCGGCAACTGTATAACAGTTGAGAGTGGCAGCCTATCTTCATCTTCATCACTATCTTCATTTCATCATTCTCATCATCTTCTTCTAGCCTCAGTACCCTTCTCTCCTCTTCTGGGGTACTTCATCGGCTACTGGTTTTGACGGTAGAGGAGTTGGTTTGGTGGGTTGTGGTTGTGGTGGTTTTGGTGTGGGAATGTTGACAGGTTGTTATAGCATTCTGGATGTGAGGTCGGATTTAGATTGCTTGACTAGTTCAGTCCTGCTCCCAGCACCAGCTTCGTTTAAGGCTTCAATAACCAATCCTTTTGTGTATACTTCAGACGAACAGATCGTGGTGGTTATTGCCAACATGTTGTCCCTGGACCATGCCTTGATCTCAATCAATGATCTACCCAGATATTTTGCTATGAACCTGATCATGATCTCTAACCTTTCCTTTTCCAACACATCATAACTTGCCCATCTAGTTTGGATTTCTTCAATCTCTAGTCTTCTGATTTCTGAGTCAAGTTTTTCATTGTCGTGGCCTTGCCTAAACAACTGATCAATGATGTTATCCATTGATCGGCTATGTTCAGCATCAGCCTTCTTCACCATTGTCTCCAAGTTAGTCTCCTTCTCATTCTTCCTTTTCTTGTATGTGACATGAAAGTCTTTAGTACTTTCAGTCACTTTCTCCATGTCAGCATCCTTCACCTCTCCTTCTTTCATTTCTTTCCTATCTGTCATCCTCTTTCTTTTTGCTTTCACTGACTGAATCTCCCCCTTTTTGGTTGCATTGGTTGTAAGGGTTTGATTGTCAGAAATCCTTTTGCTCACAACATCCTCTATCATGGGTTGTATAACTGAGGGAAGCCTCTCATCAAGGTTTTAAGGACCATATCAATGATAGTTGATGTGATGAGAGGTAAGGAATGTTGAAGAGAGCAGCTATTTGCTCAGGGGGGTTCTGTCCCTGAGAAATAGTGCCAGAATCAGAGGCAGGTGGCTGAGTGTTTTGGAGTGGCTCGGTGTATGGGAGACCTTCAGAGGAAGGTGCCATCTGTGGGTTGAGGGGTAGATGGTCTTTGATCCTGAGAAATGTTGGCAAGCAGCTCTTTGAGTCTACTCACCTCATCCTCGAGGATGGTGTTTGGGCTAAAACATCATAAAAGAAGCCCAGTCATCATCAGTGTCTACTGAATCACCTGACCTCCTGATAGAATCAGGATGAACATGCTCTGAGTGTAGATCAGTAGTAGCATGTGCCCCTTGGTCATGGTACTGGGGACTTCCTGCCTCAGGACCATGTCCTTCATCAGCAGTTGCGTCTGGTGAGGTCTTATGAATGTTACCAACTTCAGCCTGATCATATGCTAAAGCAGGAGAAGTGGCAGCCTCACCAGAAATTCGAATCTCCATTTTTACACTAGGAGATTGAATATGGTAACCCCTGTGCTGTGGGGTGTCAGAAGCACTTTGGTCCTCCCCCTCAATGGTTGGAGCTATCCCAGTTGTGATTGGTATCTGGGGAGGAGGTGAGGAGTGCAACTGAGTCAGCATTTTGGCAATTATGATGGTAGGACTTTGGGGGGGTTTGCAGTGGGAGAGGGTGAAGGCAGTATGCACCCGGGAGAGTGGTGCGTTTCAATGGCAACCTCCTCAAGTGAGGAAGGTTCCAGATGTATAGGTGCCCCAGAGATGGTTGCTACACGCTCCTGTTGAGAGGAAACCTGAGCAGTTAAGGTGAGTGAGTCCGTGTATCTACTGGGTGGTTATGACCAGTAGATAGAAGCTGTGTTTGTGTTGCAGGGGCATCCTCAGGGTACTCATTTCCCTGAGTAGCCTTTTTGGCTTTCTTGTGTTTGGGTTTGGTGGGGACAAAGGATTTGGAGGTGGCTGTGGGTTCCAGCTGCGTGGGTTTTCGCAGTTTGGCAGCCAGTTTGAGTGACTGGTCTGAGTTGTGCCTGGAGTATACTTCAGGCAATACAGCCGTGGCAGGGACTCCAAGGCCAACAAGTCCGTCAGCTTTCAGCTGGTTTACTATAATGGCCATTAGGAACCGAGGATATAATATCCATCGTTAGCTATAGGCTTAGAGGCCATATCCTTGAGTTCAAGAAATAATATTTCAGAAAAATTTAATGTTTTTGGTCAAGGATAGAGAATAATACCTGCTGCCACCTCGTTGACATTTGATCCCAAGAAGAAGTCTTAGGAGCTAAGCATACATTCACCATATGAAAAATTAGTCGTTCCGCATCATGGAAATGTTTCTTCAGGATGGTAGAGGCACTAAGGTTACCCTGGTATCCATGTTGGGCAAATATAGATCAGTGGTGCCCTTTGGATACCCAGTGGGAAAAGTGGCATCATCTAGTTATAGGGTTTGTCGAAGGATTTCTGGAGTGATGACCACCTGACGATTGTTGACGAACGACTGGAGAGAGTCAGTGTCATTCTCCCCAGTGACGAGGGTGACGTTCGTCCAGAACTGCTGGAGGGATTCGGCATGAATGGTAGGATTTAGAAGGAAAGTCGTTTTGTATTGAGAGTTGATCATTAGATCAATGGCATTTCAAACTTTGTCCAAAAGGATGATTTGGTAAGGTAAGCAACATAGTTGTGTCGTGGTTTAAGCTTCATGTTCGCCATTGATGTGAGAGAGGGTTCTGAGTTTTTGAACGTTAGGTTTGAGATGATGAAGCTCTGTAAGACAAGGTATTTATAGGGTATGGGTTATAAAGCAACTGAAGGGTTTGGTATGAGTCATCAGTAGTTTTAAGCGACTGATGACGTGGTATTAACCTTCAGAGGTTGAAACAACTGAAGTCTTGGTTGTAGGCATCAGTAGTTATAAAACTACTAAGACCATGGTTTTAGCTTCAGATGTTGGAAACAGCTGACGATGTGGTGTTAGTCATCAGTAGTTGTGAAACTACTGAAGACATAGTTTTGTCATCAGTTGTTGTAAACAGCTGACAACGTGGTGTTAGTCATCAGTAGTTGTGAAACTACTGAAGACGTGGTTTTGTCATCAGTTGTTTAAGATGAAGCAGCAGTTTTAGAAACAACTGAAGAGAAAATTCTCATCAGTATTTTCATCAATTCATAGCTTTTCAGCTATTTCATACTGTCCTCAACACTTACTCATCAGTCTTTTGGCTATTTTTCAGTTGTTTCATAGGACGTCAGTACTTATCTGTTTGTACTTATACAGTAGTTATGACTGTATCAGTTCTTGTAACAGAATCAGTACTTATTTGTGATATGGTTACAAATGATCATCAGTACTTATTTACTGAGATCATCAGTAGTTATCACTTATTCTAGCTGCAGCATACCAAGCCTTAACACTAGGTTTTGGAAATCGAACTATCAAAGGCTTAGTAAAAATGTCTGCAAGCTCATCAGCACTAGGCACAAACTTTGGATCAATCAGACCTTTTTCAAAACAGTCCCTAATAAAATGATGTCTGATCTATATGTTTGGTCCTAGAGTGCTGGACAGGATTCTTGACAATGCAAAGAGCTGAAGCACTGTCCATAATAATGGAGTCTTAGTCTCTGTAATGCCATAATCCAAAAGTTGGTTCTGAAGCCAGAGTACCTGAGAAGTACAGCTTGCAGCAGCAATGTACTCTGCTTCAGCAGTGGATGTAGCAACAATGTTTGTTTCTTACTCTGCCAAGAAATCAAACAGTTGCCTAGGAATTGGCATCCACCAGAAGTTGACTTTCTGGTTAACTTACATCCTGCATAGTCACTATCAGAAAAAGCAACCATTTGCAAGAGTGTCCAGTGGAATACCATAAACCTAGAGATTGTGTACCTTGCAGATATCTAAAGATCCTTTTGGCTGCAATCAAGTGAGACTCTTTAGGAGCAGCCTGAAATCTAGCACAAACACACGTTGCAAACATGATATCTGGTCTAGAAGTTGTTAAGTACATCAAGGACCCAATCATACATCTGTAAAGTGTTTCATCAACAGCCTTACCTTTCTGATCTGCATCCAGTTGTGTGGTGTTGCACATGGGAGTAGAACAGGGCTTACAATTTTGTAAATCAAACTTATTCAAACATCTTTTGTATATTTAGACTGATGAATGAAAGTCCCATCAGCCTTTTGTTTGATTTGCAATCCTAGAAAAACTGTAATTCTCCCATTGCACTCATTTCAAACTTCTTATGCATTAAATTGGTAAAGTCATCACACAACTGGGGATCAGAGGATGCAAAAATAATATCATCAACATAAATTTGAACAAGTAGCTTATGCTGATCACCTTCTTAATGAATAAAGTTTTATCTATGGAGCCTCTAGTGAAATTATTTTGAAGAAGAAAATTTGATAATGTCTCATACCAGGCTCTAGGAGCTTGTTTCAACCCATAAAGAGCCTTATCAAGCTTGTATACCCAATCTGGATGTTTATTATCCTCAAAACCTGGTGGTTGACATACATAAACTTCTTCTTTTATTTTACCATATAAAAATGCACTTTTAACATCCATTTGAAAAACTTTAAAATTGTGAAATGCAGCATAGGCTAGAAACAATCTAATTGCCTCCAGTCTGGCTACAGGGGCAAAGGTCTCATCATAATCAATACCTTCTTCTTGTGAAAACCCCTGAACAACCAGTCTGGCCTTGTTCTTAACAACAAGTCCATTTTCATCTGTTTTGTTCCTAAACACCCATTTAGTCCTATTGCACACTTACCTGGGGTAGAGGAACCAGTTCCCACACTTGTTGTTTCTTGAACTGAAGTAGCTCAAGCTGCATGGCTTCCACCCATCCATTGTCTCTCAAAGCAACATGATAGTTCTTTGGCTCTTGCTGACTGATGAAGAGAGCATAGAAGCATAAGTTAGACAATTGACTTCGGGTTGAGACGCCAGCATTGATACCACCAATGATTTGAGACATGGGGTGATTCTTCAGCTCTTGGTGCACGATAAGATCAGTGCAAGTGTTTGTAGCCGGTTCAGCATCAACAGATGTTGATTCAGATTCTTGAAACCAAGTATTAGATGGCAAACCACATGATGTAGAGGAATCATAAATCTCATCCCCATTTGTTATGGATGGAGCTGCTGAAGGTACAGGAACATCAAGTTTAGCAGACTCAGGCAGTTGGTCACTGAACTTGAAAAGGTGAGTACTGATATCATCATCATATTCAGTACCACCAGGTGGAAGACTTGCTGCAGAGATGATTTGTCCACATGATCTGCAACAGCTGGAGTTTGATAAGGAGCATATTGCAGTATGTCCAGATCAAACAACTCCATAGGGTTTTGTGGAATTTTATCCTTAGGAGATTCATTGAATTTCACATGCAAGGTTTCTTCAACTATCTTTGTTCTGCAGTTGAAGACTCTGTAAGCCTTGCAAGTGGATGAATATCCTATAAAATACCCTGCATCCACCTTAGGATCAAATTTGTGGAGTTGACCCTTTGTGTTGAGAATGAAACAAGGACATCCAAAGGCTCTGAAGAATGAAATCAAAGGAGCCAAATGATGTAGAGCTTATATGGAGTCTTCATCAACCTCTGATTTACTAACACTCTATTCTGCACATAGCAAGCTGTATTGACAGCTTCAGCCCAAAAGGTCAAAGCAAGCCAGAGTCAGCCAACATGGACCTTGCGGCTTCAATTAAAGTCTTGTTCTTTCTCTCCACTACTCCATTTTGTTCTGGAGTCCTTGGGATGCTAAACTGCCTTTTGATTCCTTTTGAAAGATAAAAATCATCAAGTGCATGGTTTCTGAATTCAGTACCATTGTCACTCCTTATACACTTGACTGATAGGGAATACTGCTTCTCAACATACAACACAAAGTTTATAATCTTCTGAGCAACCTCATCCTTTGAATGTAGAAAGAAAGTCCATACGAATCTGGAGTAATCATCCACAATTACCAGAGAGTATTTCTTCTTTGCCATGCTCATCACTCTCACAGGACCAAATAAATCCATGTGCAGTAACTGCAAGCAGGCAATGGACTTAGGTTCTTCAATGGGAGGGAATGAGACTTTGTGTTGTTTTCCTTTCAAACAAGCAGTGCAGGCTTCATCACAGTGGAACTCCTTTGTTGATAAACCTCTCACTAAACGATTTTGGATCAGCTGGTTTATGTTTCTGAGATTAACATGACCCAGCCTTCTATGCCATAGTTTAGATTCCTCAAGAGAGGCTTTGGAGAATAGGCATGGATGACCCTTCAAATCAATCTTCTTTGACAAATCCAAGGCATATACTCTTCCAATCCTATTGGCCTTCAGGAGAGTATGTTCATCCATTACCTTATCAATCAGCCTCAGAACTTGGGAAGACAGAATCTTGCAGTTCTGGCTTGTGAAAAGTGCAACATGCCCTTTATCACACATCTGACTGACACTCAGCAGATTGTACTTGAGCTTCTCCACATGGTTGACATCATCAACCTGATTTGTCCATTAGACACATATCCTTTCCCAATGATGTAACCTCTGGCATCATTTCCAAATGAAACAAATCCCTTCTTTCCTTGAGAGTAGTCATTAAGAAGAGAACTGCTCCCAGTCATATGCATAGATCCTCCACTGTCCACATACCAGATGCTCCTTTGGCATGTTGAAGAACCCTGCATGAAAGAAAACTAGTTAGATTTTGAGACCCCACCCTTTTTTTTGGGTTTGTCTGTTTTCATCAACAGATGCAACCATAACTTGTTTCTTATGATTAACAGCTGAAGGAGGAGATGGTGCTGAAATGGATTCCTTGGATTTGGGCTTGGAATGCCTTTTCAGTGATTTGATCACAGGTGCATCTAATCGGTTAACTCTCCCCAACAATGCTGAACCATCATAACAAGTTGTGTCTGATTTGTAGCCAAAGCTTTCAGCTCTTGTGACATATCAGTTTGTGTTTGATGAGTTCCTGTGATCCACCATTTCCTCCTTAAAATTAACAGACTTAGTCTGATGTTTATCATGAGGAGCACCATCAGCTGTTTTGTGATTACCTTATCCTTCTTTTTGAATTTGGTTGAGGGCTTGGGTTTATCACAATGGAATGATTGCGGTACAAACTTGGTCTCAACTCAGTTTTCATTTGATCCATCTGGATTTTAATGAGCTTATCTCTGTTGAGTTTGGAACCCTTTCTGTACCAACATTCATTAGAAAGATGATTGAATTTACCACATATTTCACATGGCTTATTCTTCATCTTGGATTGATCAACTGCTCATAAGGAAACTACTGAAGGTGTGCTCTTTAGTACTTTCCTCCTTTCAGTAATTTTGTTAAGTACTGAAGAATCTGTAACAACTGAAGAATTGTTCTTCAGCTGTTTATTGTCAGCAGTTGTTAATCCATTTATTTCAGCTGATTTGAAATGCTTTTCAGTTGTTGTAACTTGCCCTTCAGTACTTAAGTTTCTTTGAGGGACAACATCTGAAATACTCAGCTTCATGTGCTTATCAGTAGTTAACCCATCAGCCAATTGACTTGCTGAGGTATCAACCCTTATTTCATCTTGATTTTGGAAGATCACTTGTGAATGATGCACATGATAATGTGGTTTGGAGATTGCTTTCACTTTCAGATTTTACTATTGTTTTTGAGTAAATCTGTTGGAGGTGCAATATGGTTATAACCAATTCCAAACTTCACATTCGAAGAAGATTGCTTACTGAGCAGCATTTCAAATCCCTTGCAGGATGACACCTAGCGGTCACACTCAACTTGGGCAACTGCAAGTTTTTCTTTGAGTTCCTTATGGTTCTCAAGAATGACCTCTAGCTTAGCCTTTTCATCATTTAATTGGCATTTAAGCTTATAAATCTCATCATCTTTGTCCTTAAGGACAGACTCGTATTCAGCTTTTCTTTTGGAAATAGTTTGCTCAAGCTCTAGATTTTGATTAATTACAGCTACATTTGCTTCTCTAATAGAGACAAATGCATCTATGCAAGATTCAGAACAAAGCTTGGCCTTAGCCTCAGACGATACTGGGTTACCTATGAAGAAGACGCATTGGAGCAAGAACCCTCAGTAGATTCCAGGGCCATGAGAGCTACATTCCCAAAAGGATGTTCCCACCATGTTGACCATCACCAGTAATAATTGCTCAGTACCAGAGAGATCATCTGGTAAACTGCTCCAGTCAACATTACCATGGGTGAAGAAGCTGTAAAGGCTCAGGTAATGCTTGTTGTTGTTGTACAGTAGGAACTTGAACTGGATTTGGTTGAGGCATGTAATAGCAGGGATACAGATATGACATTGGACCCTGAGGGACAAATGCAGGTGAAACAGGTTGTGAATGATGACCAGAACTGGCAGGTTGTTACCCCCTGTTTTGTGGACTAGTGCTTGGAAAAGTCACAAAGGGTGTAGAGGAGTTAGATCCAGATGATCTACACTCTCTTGCAAAGTGTCCAAGCCTTTGGCATTTGTGACACCTCAACTTACTCTTGTCAAAACCAATTTGGTTTTGCCAGAGTCCTGGAATTTCCTACCAGTCCTCTTGTAGAACTTCTGAGATCTTATTTAATCAAGGCCATTTGGCTCAGAATATCCATCTCTTCTAGATCATCATCAGCTATTCCTTTCAAATCATCCATGATAAAACATAAATTGTCACTATTACAGCCTGAGTGACTATCACCAACAAATGCATGATCTGAACTGTTTGAAGAGAAATCTATATGCTCATCATAATTACTTTCAGATGCAGCATATTCTGAGTCATGACCAACCAAGGCAGTGTTCCCTGGTACAAAGTCATCAATGAGCTTTCCTGATGATGCCAGTTTCCTTTTCTGCTCTATCTCTCTTTCAAATGTAAGCAGTTTCCCATGAAGTTAGGTGAGAGATAGTTTATCCAATTTGCACTAGAGCGTAGGACAATAGTGTATGTGTCCTATCTCTCAGGCAGTGATGTAAGGAATCTATTATTCATCTGGCTATTGGTATATTCATGTTTAACCGTTTTTAGCTCAGAGATCAAACAGGAAAAACGCTCAAACTGTTGAGTCAGTGTCTGACCCTTCCTATGAGAGAAGGTTTCATATTGTTGGGCAAGGATTTCTCTGTTGTTTGTTAAGACCTCATCAGTTCCACCGAATTGTTCCTTTAGTGCGTTCCAGAGGTCATGAGCAGTTTCATGATGCATAAGCCCTGAATAGATTTCATTCGGCAATGCCATGGCCAGAATTCCATGGGCTTTAGCATCAATCTCAAACATTTTCGATCTTCATCTGAGTATTGTTCCTTCTTCTTCGGAACTATTTGATTGGTTTCCGGATTGTTCACCATAGGCTTATGTGGACCATGTACCACTGATGTCCAACAACCTGAACTGTTAACAGACAGGTGATGAAGCATTCTTCGTTGCCATATGTTATACTCATTCCTAACTAGCATCGGAGGCTTGGTTGAGGAAACGGTATTGTGAGGGTCATTAGAAGGAGTACTCATTCTCAGATTCAACCAAAATCAATTAAGTTTTAATAGATTTAGAATAGAACACAACAGACCAAATTGAACCAAGAGAAAACAGAAAGCAATAAAACGAAAGTAGTAGAAATTCAATTTAACTATAACCAATTCTTGCAAATATGCCAATTCAATCAAATGCAGATATCGATTAGCAGTTTCAATGATCAATTGTTAGATCGATCAATTAAACTGCTCTGATACCAATTGTTAGGATCAGCGATCTACGTTTGATTGATTAAGGAGTATTGCAGCGGAAATCGAACAATGATTTCGACAATTCACAAGAATACAGTTGATTTCAAGTAAGAACAAACGATTATAGAAAGAATTCTGCAAATCAAAGATTTCATTCAATACGCGCTTTCGTGGTGGCAAAATGTCACACATACAATCAGGTCAGTCATCCCTTATATAGGAATGTCATGGTGGAACATTCCTTATATAGGAGATGTGACGTCTGCTGATGTCACTTGATAGTGACATCTAACAGAATTATTCAAACTACTGAAAGTAACACAACTACTGAAGATGTCAAAACAGCTGACATCTTCTTACAAAAATACTAAGTGTTAACTATCACTACTACTGAAAAGAAACTACTGAAACTACAACGACTGAAGAACATGCTCTTCAGTCATTTTACAAATACTGAAACAAAAGAAAACTACTGAAAGGAAACCATCACAACAACTGAAGAATGCTTCTTCAACTGTTGTAACAAACTCTGAAGGCTTCAGTACTTGTACTTGAACCTCAGCTGTTGTCATCAGCTGATGTCTTCAGTCTTTGTACTTCAGCTGTTGATCTTCAGTACTTTGTTCTTTAGCTGTTGATCTTCAGACTTTGGCTTTCAGCTGTTGAAGTCTTCAGTACTTTAGTCTTCAGCTGTTGAAGTCTTCAGGACTCTAGTCTTCAGCTGGTGATCTTCAGACTTTGGTCTTCAGCTGTTGAAGTCTTTAATACTTTAGTGTTCAGCTGTTAAAGTCTTCAGACTTTGTCAAACACTTATCAAGTCTTCAGCAGTTGTTGTGATGTCTGTGGGACTTAGAGGTTTTTTTGATCAGGCTCATTGGTTCTTTTGGTCCAACAAAGTGGTTCCTCTTGTGCGTGTACAGTGGAAGCACAAGAAAGGATCCAGTCAACGTGGGAGACTGAAGAAGAAATGAGATGGCATTACCCACGTTTGATCGAGGAATAACAGGTTTCGGGGACGAAACCTATATATGGGGGGTGGACTTGTAACACCCGGATATTTATTTTGAAGCTGGCGAAAGAAGAAAAAGAAATAAAGTTCAAAGTTGAGGGACCAAACTTGCCAAAACGCGAGAAAATTCAGAAGAGAAGGAGCATACGAGGGGAGGGCAGCCCATACCCTCCCCACATCTCCAAAAAACTCAGCAAAGAAAAGAAAGAAGAGTGAAAAGGGAGAAAAGAATAGAAAAAGGTTGGTTTAGGTAGATTCAAATGTGCAAAATCGTCGTGTTGCGGTCTAAATGAATCTCCATTTCTCAGTGTTGTTTGTGTGAGTTCTAGGACCCTTCTTTTACATGTTTTTGAATGATTTTGGGGCTGGAACACATCTGAAAATCAGGTTTTGTGTGTGTGTGTTTGACTGTTTATGTATGTGTGGGTATGTGTATGATGCATTTGGGTTTTGCTTTTGAGCTTGTGTGTGCTTGAATGGTGTTGTTGTATGCATTCCTAAGGTTTAGGATGGTTGATTTGGTTTTTGAATGGTTTGGTTGAGCTTGGAGGTCAAAAATGGCAGATTGGGTTAGGGATGAACTACATTCTGCATCAGCTAAGGCAAGGCGACCGAATGGAGGCCATACGTCCGATTGAGGTTTATTCGCACGATTGAGGGTTCATTCGCACGACTGAGGGTTCATTCGTATGACTAAGAGCCCAGTCGCATAAATGCTCATCTGCATTAGTTTCATCCGCATTAGGTCCATTCGCATGGGACTCATCCGTATTGAGTCCATTCGCATTAGTTTCATTCGCATGATTGGATGTTCATCCGCAAAGGTGGTTCATCCGTATTGGTCCAATCGCATGATGTTCAGTCGCTTGGAGACCATGCGACTGAAGGGTGTCCATACGCCCAATTAGGGCTGGTGTGCCCTAGGAAATGTAGTTTAATTGCTGACTTTTGGGAGAAAGTGCAGATGTAAGTTTTGACGTGGGAAGTTCCTGTAAGTTCATGTAAGATGACTATGAGGCCTTAGAGGGTATGTTGGGCATGATGATGATGATGATGATGTTGCATGATTACGCATGAGTATGTTATGTATGTATGATGTTGCATGATTATGCATGATGTATGTTATGTATGTATGATGTTGCCCTATATGATGATGATGTTTGTGTATGTTATGTTCCTTGTTATGATGTATGTTTATCTTTCCCGTGACTTTAAGTTGAATGTTAATGAATGAATGAAAGTTTTATGTAACTTAAAGTGAAAGATAAAGAAAAGAGGAACATGAAGGAAGAATGCATGCATTAATAAATGATGAAAGTAAAGAAAGTCTTGCAAGCCTTGTATGTCGGGACACACTATTAAAAGGTGTTAGCCCAACGGTGTGCGGTTTCGCTACCCCAAGAGGATGCACATCGGGGTCTTTCTTTGTGATTGACCATTTGTATGGAATCATTGTTGCTTGCCTTAGGTACTGCGGCCAGAGGTGCTGGGCACCGTGAATTAAGGTCTATGATAGGCTTAGGTCCAGTACCATGAGCATGAAGGGCATAGCACATGACAATGGTATACTTGAACTTTATCTTAGGTACTGTGGCCAGAGGTGCTGTGCATCGTGAATGAAGGTCTATGATAGGCTTAGTCCCAGTACCATGAGCATGAAGGGTAAAGTTCATGGTTTTGATGAAAGGAAAAGATGTAATGACGAAAGAACGAATAATGAAGATAATAATGATATTATAAATGTGTGCGTATGATGTATGATCGCATGTAAGTAAAGAACGGTTTTAACAAAGGAAAAGTATGTTTTATTTTATAAAACTAGAACTCACTCAACAATGCTGACTTTTATGTGTTTCCAGTTGGCAGGTAATGATTGCTGAGGATGGCATAAGGCGGCTACTCAGCTCTTTTGGATGGCATCCATTTATAATGCTTTTATGATGTAAGGAAACTTGGGTTTTGTAATTGGATAACGATGTATTATTTTGCAAAATCTATTATATTAAAATGGTGTTTTGTTTAAATGTTCCGCTGCAACGTTTTTATGTATATGATGAAAATACATGTTTTATGTGCAATGATTTACCAGCTGTAAGCATCGGGAACAGGGCCTTACATTAACCACTAAGTAAGTCAATGAGGATGAGTATTGGATGAAAGGTGGATGAAGAGGAACAAATGCAGATGAAGTAAAACAAATGTGGATGAACTATAGCAAATGCGGAGAACACTTAGAATGTTTTTGACTTTCTTGGAAAAGGATGAATGTAGGCTTTGACTTAGGATATTCCCGGGGGTTCATGTAAGCTGACTTTTGAGGTCATAGATGTTATGATGGGCATGTTATGATGTATGTGTAATGCTTATGCATGATGATATGTATGATGTATGTGATGTATGTATGATGTCCTGTATGATGATGTTGACCGTTTATGTTCCTTTTTATGTATGATATTATCCTGTGGCTTTACGTTGAATGTTAATAAATGAATTGAAAGTATTAGTAACATAAAGTGGAAGATAATGAAAGAGGAACATGATGAATGAATTCATGCATTAATGAACGATGGAAAGTAAAGAAAGTCTTTCAAGCCTTGTATGTCGGGACATGCCCCATTGTAGGGTGTTAGCCCAACGGTGTGTGGGTTAGCTACCATAGAAGGATGCACATCGGGGTCTTTCTTTGTGATCGACCATATGTATGGAACCTTTGTCGCTTGCCCTAGATACTGTGTCCAGGCTGCTGTGCGCCATGACGGGGGGTCTATGATGGACCTCGGCCCAGTATCTGCTTTATGCATGATGGTAGGGTATAGCACATGACAATGGTACACCTGAACTTACCCCTAGGTACTGTGGCCAGGCTGCTGTGCGCTTGACGGGGGGTCTATGATGGACCCCGGCCCAGTACCAACTTTATGTATGACGGTAGGGTAAGGTTCATGGTTTGATGGAATGAAATGAAGTAACGATCAACGAATAAATGAACGTAATGAATGTGATGATAATGATGTAAGATGAATGAAAGAAAGTAAATGAACGAATGATGAAGATAATAATGATATTATCTATGTGTACGTATGATGTTGTGATCGCATGCAAAAGTGATGAACGGTTTAATGAAAGTAAAGTATGTTTTATTATAAAACTAGAACTCACTCAGCAATGTTGACTTTTTATGCATTTTCCAGTTTGCAGGTGAGCATTGCTGAGGATGGCACGAGGCGCTACTTGGCATTTTGGATGGCATTCTTTTGCTACTGTTTTTGTATTTTAATGTGAACAAATGAAAATGTGCAATGAATGATTGTATTAACTTGCAAAAGCAGTTATTATGAAATGAAAAGTTATTTAAATGTTCCGCTGTGATGCTTTTATGAAAGTTAAATGTAATTGTATCTTTTGTGAGCAATGATTGGCCAGCTGTAAGCGTCCCGCGAACGGGGCCTTACAAGTTGGTATCAAAGCCAAAGTTTAAGTGAAATGGGTAAAATTTTAAAATAAACCTAAACTTAAATTGAAAATGGGACGGAAAGGGAAGGGATGCCAGTCCGAGTTGTTGCGTGCCATAAAGTATTTTTCTTAATGATTAACCGGTATTATGTGCGCATGTTATGTGGTTATGTGTTGCTGGTAGATTTGATACTGATGTAGTCAGGGCAAGTAATGCTTGGGGTATGAAGAGTAAAGTAAGTGGCTAATCACACTAGCCACTGTAATTAGGGACTTACTATACTTGACATAAACTGAGCTATTCCCTTGAATGACCATGTTGGTGTTTGAATCTTTCAGTGTGTGTGTGAGGATGGCTGGTGGTAGATCATCTAAAGCTTCATGTGATGGAGGTCGTGGTGCTGAACCACATGTTACGAGAGGAAGGACTAGAGCCGAAAGGTGGTTCATGAAGAACCAGAGACCGCTCATCCGGAGGGTGGTGATAAGAGTGCTAATTTGAGTGCCTCAGTGAAGAAGGTGGTTGTGGAGGAAGTACATTAGGTCATGAAGACGATCCTACCGTCTGCGTTGACGAAGTGATAAAGGCTGTTAGAGATGGGGAAAGAAGGGAAAGGAGTAGGCCTATAGGCGAAAGGAGACAGCCTAAGACTGAGATGGTTTTGTCTAATGATGAAGAAGAAGAGAAAGAAGAAGAGCCTACGCCGGAGGCGGCACGAGCCTGTAAATACGGGGCATTTCAAAGATGCAAGCCCCTACTTTTAATGGTAATGGCACTGCTGCTTTATCTCACCGATGGGTGAGATAAATAAAAGTTGTTCTGAATATTAGCGAGTGCCAAGAGGATCAGAATGTGAAGTTTGTTGCCCACTCTTTCATGGACTCAGCTTTATGCTGGTGGGACAATATTGTCCAAGCTGAGGGTAGTCGGGCTATTGGGAGGATGAGATGGTCTGAGCTGAAGAAGTTGGTAATTAAGGAGTTTTTTCCTCATAGAGAGATGGACAAAGTTGAGAGGGAGTTCCTGCAGTTGGAAGTGGGGACGATGACACATCAGCAGTACACCACCAAGTTCAATGAGATGGCACGTCTGGTGTCGGACCAAGTGACGCCTTTGTCATGAAAGATTAAGAGGTACATTCAAGGTCTACCGGCGGATATCCATATGCACATGATCATTGCGTGACTGAGCATGTTTAGGTCGGCGGTTGATTTGGCATGGAGATTGTATGATGAAAGAACTATGGTGGTGACTGAAAGCATCAAGAAAGGTGGTGGTAACTGGAATTGGAATGGAAAAAGGTTTGGTCGATGTGGTGCCCCCACGAGTAAAAAGAAAGCATGGGTGGATGACCGCCGTGTGGTCACATCTGGTGCGGGCTCGAAGTTTGTGGTAGATATGGGAAGGAGCATACTAGAGAATGTAGACTGGGATCGAACTTATGCTTCAAATGCGGGAAGACGGGGCATATGGCAAGGGACTTTCGTACGGTCCGGTGTTTTAATTTTGGTGCAGAGGGTCAAATGAGTAGAGATTGTAAGAAGCCGAGTGTTGAGGGTTCCGGATGAAGAAGACTGGAGGTGAAGGACCAAGGGCGAGTGCCAGAGCGTTCACCATGACGCAGGAGGAGGCTATAACAGATCCTGATGTCGTGTCAGGTACGTTTCTAGTAAACCAAACTTTAGCCTCTGTGATATTCGATTCTGGTGCTAGTAAAAGTTTCATTTCTGCTGCTTTCTGTGCTAAACTGCCTATTAGTAGTATGATTATAGATGCGCCCTTTGATGTAGAAACTGCCATAGGTAAGTCTACCAGGATTTCTGAGGTGATAGAAGGATGTGATGTGGAATTGGAAAGTCATAAGTTTCCGGTTAGACCGTTCGTGATGACCTTAAGTGGTTTTGATATGGTTCTTGGGATGGATTGGTTGGCGGAATACGAGGCGAACATTGTGTGTCGGAAGAAGATGATTCGTTTGATAGCGCGTGATGGGAGTTCGGTAACGGTTATAGTGATCGGGTCATGATGATTCTGAAAGTAATCTTAATGGTGTGGCGGGAAAGTGCATGAGGCATGGATGTAGCACCTACTTGGCTTATGTGAAAGATGTGGAAACACCAAACCACAGCTGTCTAATGTCCTAGTTGTGTGTGACTTTCCAGATGTGTTCCCAGAAGATTTATCAGGAGTGCCACCTGACCGTGAGATCGAGTTTCAGATTGATCTGATACTGGGTGCCCAACCTATTGCCAAGGCACCATATCGGTTGGCTCTGACTGAGATGAAAGAGTTGATGGAGCAGTTGCAAGAGCTGCTTGATAAGTGGTTCATTAGACCGAGTATCTCTCCTTGGGGTGCTCCGGTCTTATTCGTAAAGAAGAAAGATGGTAGCATGAGGATGTGTATTGACTACCGTGAGCTGAATAAGTTGACGATAAAGAACCGATATCCCTTACCGAGAATTGATGATTTGTTTGATCAGCTTCAAGGTGCCAGTTGGTTTTTAAGGATAGACCTTCAATCTGGTTACCATCAGTTGAAAGTGAAGGAGTAGGATATCCCTAAAACGTCTTTTCGCATGCGTTATGGTCATTACGAGTTTCTTGTCATGACATTTAGTTTGACCAACACGCCAGCTGCTTTTATGGATCTGATGAATCGAGTGTGTCGGCCGATGTTGGATAAATCAATGACTGTGTTTATTGATGATATCCTGATTTATTCGAAAAGCGAGATAGGGCATGCCGATCACATTTGGGAGGTTCTAGAGACGTTGAGAAAGGAGAAGTTGTACGCCAAGTTCTCCAAGTGCGCGTTCTGGTTGTGCAAGGTTCAATTCTTGGGTCACGTGGTGAATCCTGACGGGATCATGGTGGATCCGGAAAAGGTGGAGGCAGTGATGCAATGGAAGTCTCCAAAGATGCCATCCGAGATTCGTAGCTTCTTGGGTTGGCGGGCTACTACAGAAGATTCATCCAAGACTTTTGTAAGATCGCTTCCCCACTAACTAAGTTGACCTGGAAAGATGTGAAGTTTGTATGGGGTCAAGCTCAAGAGAAGGCGTTCGAAGAATTGAAGGCGAGATTGACTCAAGCTCCTGTTCTGTCATTAGCCGATGGAAGTGAAGATATAGTGGTTTATTCTGATGCTTCTTACTTAGGGTTGGGGTATGTGTTAATATAGAGAGGGAAGGTCATAGCCTATGCATCCCGATAGTTGAAGGTTCATGAGGTCAATTATCCTACTCATGACTTGGAGCTAGCAGTCGCGGTCTTTGCACTAAAGATTTGGAGGCACTATCTTTACGGGATGAAGTGCACCATATTCACTGACCACAAGAGCTTGAAGTACTTCTTTGAGTAGAAGGACCTGAACATGAGGCAGAGATGATGGTTGGAGCTTATAAAAGATTATGATTGCGAGATCCACTACCATCCGGGCAAAGCCAACGTGGTTGTAGACGCCCTTAACAGAAAAGAGAGGCCTGAGCCGATTTGGGTGAAAGCATATCAGTTGATCATGACCTCGGATGTGATGAAGCAAGTCAAGGAGTTCCAAGATGAGGCATTGAAAGAAAATCATCCTAACTCTGAAAGAATGAGAGGTCTGGTTGCAGAATTGGGTGAAAACAAGCTTGGTGTTAGAACTCGATTCGGAAGGATGTGGATTCCTCGTTTTGGGGGTCTACGGGTGATTTTGGATGAAGCTCATAAGACTCGATACTCTATTCATCCCGGCGCCACAAAGATGTATCAAGACATGAAGAAAGATTATTGGTGGCCGGGTATGAAACGCGATGTGGTGGAGTACGTGAGTAAATGCCTTATTTGTCTACAAGTGATGGCCAAGCATCAGAAGCCGTACGGGAAGATCCAACCTTTGGATATACCAGAATGGAAGTGGGAGCACATCACCATGGATTTCATTACAAAGTTGCCACGTACCCCGAAAGGGTATGATGCTATATGGGTGGTTGTTGATCGTCTGATGATGAGTGCTCACTTCCTACCGATCTGCGAGACGTATTCATCTGAGAGGTTGGTGGATCTTTTCATTAAGGAGATTGTAACTCGTCCTGGTGTACCGGTGTCTATTCTGTCGGATCGTGACACCCGATTCACATCCAAATTTTGGAAGAAATTCAACGATGCTATGGGGACGAGGTTAGACATTAGCATGGCTTATCATCCCCAGACTGGTAGTCAGTCAGAGATAACCATTCAGATGTTGGATGATATGCTTCGTGCTTGTGTTATCGATTTGGAGGAAGTTGAGATGACACTTACCGTTAGCTGAGTTCTCATATAATAACAGTTATCATGCCAACATCGGTATTCCCCCTTATGAGATACTATATGGTAGGATATGCCGAACACCCGTGTGTTAGGGCGACATTGGTCAGAAAGAGTTAGGGAGCATCAAAGTAATTGAGGCTACGACTGGGAAGCTTGAAAAGATTAAGGCCTTCATGAAGGCAGAAAGATAGAAAGAAGTCGTATGCTGATAAACGATGTAGACCAATTGAGTTTAAGGTGGGTGACCGGGTTATGTTGAAGGTCTCACCTTGGAAGTGTATCATCCAATTTAGAAAGTGGGGCTAGTTGAGCCCAAAGTATATAGGGCCTTTCCGAATCATTGCTCGAGTAGGAGAGGTCGCCTATAGACTGGAATTACCAAATGAGTTAAGTGGAATTCACCCGACATTCCATGTATCTCATCTGAGGAGTGTTTAGCGGATGAGGATATGATTGTTCCACTGGAGGATATCGAAGTAGATGAACAACTCAATTATGTGGAGCAACCAGTGGTGATCATTGATCGAAAAGAGAAGTGGCTAAGGAATAAAGTGGTTCCTCTTGTGCGTGTACAGTGGAAGCACAGGAAGGGATTCAAGTTTACGTGGGAGACTGAAGAAGAGATGAGGCAACATTACCCATGATTGTTTGAGGAATAACAGGTTTCGGGGAAGAAACCTATTTAAAGAGGTGGACTTGTAATGCCTGGTTATTTTTAAAGACAAAGAAAGAAGAATAAAGTGAGTAAAACGAATGAAAAAGAAATAAAACCCAAGTCTAGGGCTTAAAATTGACAAAAACGACAAAAAGTTTAAAATTGGTGATAAAGGTGGTATGGCCGACTAAATGGTCACACCACACCTTTTTCATTTGGATCTTGGAAGAGAGAGAGAGAGAAGGAGCTGAAACTCTCTCGTTTTGAAGGAAGAACAAGAAGAATTCGAATTCAAGGTAAGAATTCACGTGTTCATGATGTTCTTGACAGGTTCTATCCTCGGGTTTATGCTTATGTGTGTTGTATGTGTTCGGGTATGTTTTTAGTGGGTTTCTAGGCAGTTGAACTCAATTGCAAATGAGTTTGGAAGAAGCCACAGACAAGAGCTGCTAAGGTGAGTTCTAGAAGCCCTCTTTTACATGTTTTAACTAATTTTTCAGCTGGAAATGCATGAATGTATGTCTTTATAAAACTAGGTTTCGAACCCGTATGTTTGATTGTGTGTATGTTGATGTTATGATGTGAAGTGTGGCTATGTTCATGCTTGATGATGTATGATGGTGTTTCAAAGACTTAAAATGTAAGATTTAAGCTTAGAACATGATTGATGGTGCTTGGGAACTGAGATCTGATGTTTAGGGCTCATATGTTTAAGTTTTAAAATATGCCCAAGTGTTCAAAAGTCAATGCGGATGAGTATGGAAAGTCAATGCGTATGATAGCTAAAGGGGATGAGCATTAACAGCTAAGAAAGTCAATGCGGATGAGTATGAAAGTCAATGCCGATGAGTATGGAAAGTCAACGCGGATGACAGCTAATGCGGATGAGCATTAACTGCTAAGAAAGTCAATGCGGATGAGTACGAAAGTCAATGCGGATGAGTATGGAAAGTCAATGCGGATGATAGCTAATGCGGATGAACATTAATTGCTAAGAAAGTCAATGCGGATGAGTATGGAAAGTCAATGCGGATGACAGCTAATACGGATGAGCATTAACTGCTAAGAAAGTCAATGCAGATGACTATGAAAGTCAATGCGGATGAGTATGGAAAGTCAATGTGGATGACAGCTATTGCGGATGAGCATTAACTGCTAAGAAAGTCAATGCAGATGAGTATGAAAGTCAATAAGGATGAGCATGGAAAGTCAATGTGGATGACAGCTAATGCGGATGAGCATTAACTGCTAAGAAAATCAATGCGGATGAGTATGAAAGTCAATGCGGATGAATATGAAAAGTCAATGAGGATGACAGCTAATGCGGATGAGCATTAACCACTAAGTAAGTCAATGCGGATGAGTATGGATGAAATGTGGATGAAGAGGAACAAATGCAGATGAAGTAAAACAAATGCGGATGAACTATAGCAAATGCGGATGAACTATAGCAAATGCGGATGAACAGTTAGACTGTTTTCTGACTTTCTGCGGAAAATGATGAATGTAATCTTTGACTTGGGATGTTCTCGGGGGTTCCTGTAAGCTGACTTTTGAGGTCATAGATGTTATGATGGGCATGTTATGGTGTATGTATAATACTTATGCATGATGGTATGTATGATGTATGTGATGTATGTATGATGCCCTGTATGATGATGTTGACTGTTTATGTTCCTTAATATGTATGGAAAGTCAATGTGGATGACAGCTAATGCGGATGAGCATTAACTGCTAAGAAAATCAATGCGGATGAGTATGAAAGTCAATGCGGATGAATATGGAAATTCAATGAGGATGACAGCTAATGCGGATGAGCATTAACCACTAAGTAAGTCAATGCAGATGAGTATTGGATGAAATGCGGATGAAGAGGAACAAATGTAGATGAAGTAAAACAAATGCGGATGAACTATAGCAAATGCGGATGAACTATAGCAAATGCAGAGGAGCAGTTAGACTATTTTCTGACTTTCTACGGAAAATGATGAATGTAATCTTTGACTTGGGATGTTCCCGGGGGTTCCTGTAAGCTGACTTTTGAGGTCATAGATGTTATGATGGGCATGTTATGGTGTATGTGTAATACTTACGCTTTACGTTGAATGTTAATAAATGAAATGAAAGTATTATGTAACGTAAAGTGGAAGGTAATGAATGAGGAACATGATGAATGAATGCATGCATTAATGAACGATGGAAAGTAAAGAAAGTCTTTCAAGCCTTGTATGTTGGGACACACCCCATTGTAGGGTGTTAGCCCAATGGTGTGGGGGTTAGCTACCCTAGAAGGATGCACATCGGGGTCTTTCTTTGTTATCGGCCATATGTATGGAACCTTTGTCGCTTTCCCCAGATACTGTGGCCAGGCTGTTGTGTGCCATGACAAAGGGTCTATGATGGACCTCGGCCCAATATCAGCTTTATGCATGACGGTAGGGTATAGAACATGACAATGGTACACCTAAACTTACCCTAGGTACTGTGGCTAGGCTGTTGTGCGCCATGATGGAGGGTATGATGGACCTCGGCCCAGGACCAGCTCTATGCGTGACGGTAGGGTAAGGTTCATTGTTCGATGGAATAAAATAAAGTAATGATGAACGAATGAATGAACGTAATGAATGTGATGATAATGATGTAAGATGAATGATAGAAAGTAAATGAACGAATGATGAAGATAATAATGATATTATCAATGTGTACGTATGATGTGTGATCACATACAAAAGTGAAGAACGGTTTAATGAAAGTAAAGTATGTTTTATTATAAAACTAGAACTCACTCAGCAACGGTGACTTTTTGTGCATTTTCCAGTTGGCAGGTGAGCATTGCTGAGGATGGCACGTGGCAGCTACTTGGCATTTTGGATGACATTCTTTTGCTATTGTTTTTGCATTGTAGAGTGAACAAATGAAAATGTGTAATGAATTATTGTATTAACTTGCAAAAGCAGTTATTATGAAATGAAAAGTTATTTAAAAAATTTCATTGCGATGCTTTTATGAAAGTTAAATGTAATTGTATGTTTTGTGAGCAATTATTGGCCAGCTGTAAGCGTCCCGGGAACGGGGCCTTACAGAGTTTGGAGGTGGCAACCCCTAGTGAGGTCCAAGGGCCAACGCCCGTGGCTGGGGCGGGGCTGCTAGGTTAGTGCGAAGAAATTTTATTTTTAAAAAAATATATAGCACATTTTGTTATAAAAAATCGATCTTCTTGTTAAAACCTCTTAAAATCTTGTCATATAAAACATATATTTAGTATGCATAATAGCCCCAAAACATAGAAAGGCTAGTAGATTAGGGGATCTAGAACTCACCTAGATACCGTGAGTAGCTTCTAAACTAAGTATTCTAAGCTAGGAGCACAATACACTGCTTGCAGATAGGTTAACACTCAAAGTTTTAGTTTCTGCCTAAATTCGCGTTAATTTCGCTACCAAATAACTAGATTCGTTTACAGCTTCGCTGTTAGTTTTGCTGTTAGTTTCACTATCAGCTTCGGTGACAGTTTCGCTGCCAGTTTCGCATGACAGTTTCATGCCATCTTCGCATGACAGTTTCGCCCAACTTTCGTTGGAATTCCATGGCTGTGAAATTACCTGCGAAACTATAGTTTTCTAGAATACTCACAGTTTTGCAGCTTGAACACACAATTTCGTTGGATGCACAAACAATTTCATAGAACACATAAAAATTTCGAACCAACCCATTTTAACCCAAAATCATAACTTTTTACGTCCAAACCCTTAGTTTATCATCTATGAGGTTATATCTAAGCTTTTTACATGTTATCATACTAAAAAATATGACTTTTATGCGATTCTTTGCAACTTTTCAAAACCCAAAACCCTAGAATTTAGGTTTGATCTACAGATGGGTTTAGAGCCTGATTCTTACCCTGATTCTTGCTTCTTTCTAATGGTTGATATTTTATCACCCATATCTTCAATCCCTTCTCCAAAGAAGCTCCAAATATATAATTTTCTTCACTTTCTCTCTCTACTTTCTCTCTCTACTTTCTCTCTCTAGAATTTGGTGGCTAGGGTTGAGAAATGAAGAAGATGATGGTTGGTTAGGTGGCTTTAGGGCTGATTATGGGCCTTTACTCCCTTAGGCTATTACCCAATAAGGCTAATTTAGCCCATGGCCATTTCTTTCCTTTATTAAATACACATTAATTAAGCCCATTATCATTGATGACTCGTTTTTACCGTTCAAAGTGTTTCAAGTCTCCTTCACTTATTTAGGTTTCATTCTTAAAACCTGTCAGTCATCAAACAATTGCGGATAATATTGCCTCATCTCCTCCTTGGTCTCCCACATAGATTTTGATCCCTATCTGTGTCTCCATTATATCTATACCAGCAGATCCACTTTATTCCTTAAGCGCTTCTCTTTCTAATCAAGGATGGCCACGAGTTGCTCTACATAATTTAGCCATTCATCCACTTCAATGTATTCTAGCGGTACAACCATATCATCGTCATCCAGGCATTTCCTAAGATGAGATACATGGAACGTAGGGTGAATTCCACTCAACTCATTAGGTAGTTCTAATCTGTAGGCCACTTCTCCTACCCTTGTGACAATACGAAATGGCCCTATGAACCTTGCGCTTAACATTCCCTGCTTTCAAAACCTAATGATGCCTTTCTAGGGAGATACATTGAGCATAACCTTGTCACCAACCTCGAATGCCTTAATCTTATCTAACTTCTTAGTCATGACCTCAATCACTTCAAGACTTCCCAATTCCTTTTGCCTAATGTCACCCAAACACACGGGTGTCCTGTACTTCCTACTATACAACATCTCATAAGGTGGCATGCTAATGTTGGCATGATAAATATTATATATGATAATTCTGCCAACAGTAAGTGCTCATCCCAACTACATCCATAGTGTATTACACATGCTCGTAGCATGTCTTCTAATGTCTAAATCATTCTTTCTGACTGACCATCCGTCTGGGGGTGGTATGCCATACTAATATGCTGTCTAGTCCCCACTACATCGTGAAACCTCTTCCAAAACTTGGACGTAAACCGCGTGTCTCTATCGGAAATGATAGACATTTGCACGCTGTGACGAGCCACGATCTCCTTGATAATAGCTCCGCCAACCTCTCAGAGGAATACGTCTCACAAATTGGTAGGAAATAGGCACTCTTTGTTAAACGGTCAACAATCACCTAAATCGTGTCGCTTCCTCTCGCTATGCGAGGTAACTTCGTGATGAAGTCTATCTTGATGTGCTCCCATTTCCATTCAGGTATATCCAAAGGATGGATCTTTCCATATGACTTTTGGTGCTCTGCCTTCACTTGCAAACAAGTCAGCACTTGCTCACGTACTTAGCCACACCACGCTTCATTCCCGACCACCAGCAATCTTTCTTCAGATCCTGGTACATTTTCGTGGCACCGAGATGAATGGAACCACGAGTCTTGTGAGCCTCATCACCGATCTTCCCCCTTAGATCCCCATAGAGAGGGATTCACATTCGCCCAGATCAGGTTCTAACACCCAAGGTGTTTTCCTCCAAATCTGAAACCTGCCCTTTCATCCTTTTAGTCTTGACTCTGTCACCTCTCAATGC
The DNA here is from genome assembly GCA_025506515.1 of Flaveria trinervia. Taxonomy (NCBI): domain Eukaryota; kingdom Viridiplantae; phylum Streptophyta; class Magnoliopsida; order Asterales; family Asteraceae; genus Flaveria; species Flaveria trinervia. The sequence goes on from CM046455.1 coordinate 61,091,592, forward strand.
CTCATCTTGAAACTCCCTCACTTGTTTCATAACATCAGGCATCATGATTATCTGGTAAGCCCTCACCCAATTGGTACGGGTCGTCCCTTCCGGCTAAGGGTATCGGCAACCACATTGGCTTTGTCCGGATGATAATGAATTTCGCAGTCATAATCCTTTTTAGGTTCTTTTGGATTCGAACAAGCACAACCTCGACTAATTAATTCATTAACCATGCACTATGGCAAACCATAATTATTCTGTGTTAGTCTTCTAAACGTATGCAAAATCAACATCACTCAACTTATAAATACATAAACAACACATAAAACCAAGTCTTAAATACCATATACCATATAACACATATTTTTACGAGCATCACGTGACGATGTTTGCTATGGGAATCCACCTTTCACCATGAACTAGATAAAAATCTTAAAATTGATATTGACCTTTATTGATATAGTTATGCATGATAGATTTTGATGGCGTATATATACTTTAAATCATATGTTTATTATTTTTTTGGCTTATCGGATTTAAATATTGATCAGGATTAATTTCAACTTAATAAATGTTTATATATACTTCAAACTTTGAGCTTATTTTTCTCCAGCAATCCCTTACTAATTGTTAGATTTTTATTGAATGGGCCCTACTTTGAATCATTTTCAAACTTCACCACCGCCAATCATTATTTGATGTCTAGCCTCTATAATCACATGAAATCTATATCAAACGAGTCAAGTGGTTCATAAAGATGTGGAGATTGACGTTTTTCAAGGTGCAGAAGTTTTAGATTGATGGATCTGATGGTAGATTTTCAACTTTCTGCTTAGTGTTTTGGTCACATAAGCAGTTCACGTAATAAAAAAACTAACGGGTTTAATTATCAATTGGTAAAGGATGGTTGGAATAAAATAACCTTAAAGTTGAGAGTATATGTAAATTTAATCATCGGTAATAAATAATGGATAGGATGATTAAAATCCAAAAACCCTATTTTTTGTTACAAATTTAGCACTATGCTTGTTATTGTTCATAAAAGCTATGAATATAATTAAACAAATACGATAACAAATAACAGTAGACATCATGAAATATTTATTTCAACGAAAACACAATGTGAAATAATTGTCTTCAAGTATTTTAATAAATGTAATTGATTTGTTGGCCATCCATATTGTAGGAAAATTATTAATCATCGTGGTTTTCTTTGTCATGTTGTAATCAAAATTCAAATGGCAAATCATTAAGAATTTTCTCTATCACACTACCACACGCACACCCTCTGTATCTCCCTCTCTCTCTGCATATATATACAAACACAAGTATATATATAAATTTTCTTACACCCTGTTCATTATCTCAAAGTTCATCATTCTTCTGTATTATACCGATTTCAGCATAATGCATGGTTGGAGTCATAATTCAATAAGAAAACCACAAAGTCCATCTTTTTCTTCAAGTCTTCTTGATGAAATCTACTGTTCTACAGACGTCGGTATGTGAATCCTGGTGAAATTAGGCTCCGGGAAGACAAACTTTCAAGGAAACAGTGCGTAACCCCTGGCGGTGGTGGAGAAGGTGGCAGAACAAGAACCAGCAGCACGATGGAAGACGAAGGGATATCAAGTCTCCAGCGAGCATTTTCAGTTTCATTATTCCTGGAATCCAACCAGAAACCAGCAATGGACAATGACTTGTTTTTCTTTGTCTCTCTCGAGCTCAAGATATGATTGTGAGACAGAAAGTGTATGTGATGTGTTCAAGTCACAAAAACATTCTTGTTTTGGTCCTTTCAGACCAAAACTAGTAAAAAATAATGTTTATGTTAACAATGTAAGGATCGTCACAATAATCAAATCAATCTCGTAATTGTGAATGGGAAATTTAAACAATTACGGATTGAGACGTAGAAGAATAGAATTGAAGATCACAATGTAAATAACTTCTCTTTGATTGCTCTCTGAATTCAAAATATTACACAAGAATTACAAATTCAGGAAATCTACAAAAGCTTACTAAACACAAAGCAACTAAGTATTTATACTAAACTAGAATGTTCTCGCGCGAGATCAATATCTCGCGCTATAAGCTGGTTCTCACGCGACAAGTAAGTTGTCATGCGACTTCTTTCACTTTTTGCTTCTTTCATTTGATGTCCCGAGCCTCTAGGTTCAACCCCTACAATATCCCCCTAGGCTCAGTAAATCAATGTTCTTCAGAAGTCCACGTCATCTACGTTGTAACTACTCCATAAGCATACATCTTTTTATTCAGGGCCTTCATAATCAACCAATCATACCGTGCTACTAGTAGATGAACAGATTCATCAACTGCAATCGGACATGCCTGCAACTTCATCAAATCTTCTTTTCCAAACTTTAGTAGAACCATAGGGTCAATGATACGGTACTCTTTATCTTCATACTTAATCAACACATGACCCATCTCCTTTTCACAACTCCACTTGATAAGCTTTGACAACCTATTAACTGGCACTAGAGCATGTATAGGGATATTCCTCATATATCTTGGATGTCTATAAACTTGTATCTTCATCGATTTCTGCGTGATTGGATCGATACGGTTCTCATCTTCAGTGACTTTGGATTTGGTTGTTTTAAAGTCTTTGGAGTTAGTTTTGCTTTGTCTCCAAATCATATTCCTTATCCAATTACCCTTTCCATAGTTACTTGGATTAATGAATGGAACACGACCCATATTATACAACTCTGATGCAATAAGAGTACGAAAATCATGCTCATCTTGGAAATATTTTATAGCTCCAGCCTTTTTCTTAATCACATACAACTTCTTTTCATCATCATACGCCCAATTGATAATCGACTCTGAATTTCTGTACCTTGTGAAAGGTTTGGAATGTCGAAGAGTATGAACATAAGCTGGCGGTGGTGGTGCATTAATTGTAAGATTACTAACCTAACGAACAAGCATTTGACTAGTTTGGTCTAATGCCCTGTCATTGGTCCTAGAAGTACTGGTCTCACCAACAATCTCCCCTTCTTTTAATACAATTTCAGAAAACAAATCCTTCAAACTATTCCAAAAATTTTCAGGGTATTCCACATCTTCTTCTAGATCATCAAAGGATCCAAAATCTACACTCTCCTCTTCCTCCAGTATATGTTGCTTAAATGAGTAATATTACTTCTCAAACTCAGCTTCAGTGGTAAGATCTAATGATGCATAATCAGCTGTATCATCAGGGCTTGGTCAAGAGACATTATTAGTTTCTGATGATCCAGATGTACGAGTAGCAAGACCGGTATACCCCCCTTGATCATCATCATCATTTCCATCATCATCACTATTACCACTACTATCATCATCATTATCATCATTCTCATCATCCTCTTCAACATCTCCTCATCACTATCATCATCATCAATCATATCCAAGTCATCATCATCATTGGTTGGATCAGGGATAGGCATCATATTCTTAGTCTCCACAAACGCCTCTCCAACATAAGATACAGGTCGATCCTCAGTAGCTTAATTAGAAACATTTGGATTTGGCTCTTGATCAACAACAACTTTTTATGTTGTCCCTTCTATTGTAACAGGATCAATAACATGTTTTGTAACAGTAATAGGCTCAACACCCTGATAGCTTAATGTCCACTAGACTCTCCAACTTCTGTGGTTTGTTGATGTGTAACTAATGACTAAACATGAGAAGTGAGATCTCTCAAATTCTACTCCATAATCTGAACATAGGTAAGCATAAACTATTGCTGACTCTCCAAACTCTTTATCCATTCATCCCTTTCATTCACTATCCTAATAATCATCAATAAGTTATGACTCCTCTAACATCTTCCTCTCAAGTATACTAACTCTCTACACCAAGATAACCCTTGTTGGAGATAGAGTAGATGTCTTTGGTTGAAGTCTGGGTTCTGGAGTAATGTTGATGAAATCTGTATCACCAAATAAATTGTCATCTACAGACTGTCTGGGAGGAGTCCTCAAAATGTCATTAGTACGAGCAGTAGTAGGCATAGAGGTAGATGTCACATTTGTGGATTATATGACAATCACTGGAGTAGCAGCCTCACTAACTGTTACTAGAATATCAGATTGTAGACCATTATCATGTTAGGAGAACCGTGTACATACGGAGTACTAACTGATTCTGCGCGAATACCAGATCAAATAGTGCGGAATCCCATTTGATTGGCGATCCAATCAGTGAGAGCGCAGTTTAGATCAATCTAACAATTAAAGAAACGTTAAGAACGATTAGAACAAGATCAACTGCGATCTATGAACTTGGAACAAGTTTTCTTGAGTCTCTGGACGGCTAGGGTGCCATTATGTGTGTAGGTATTCGAATTGTTATGTTTATCCATGAATTAGGTGGTATTTATAGGTTACGGTCTTCCAATCATACGACTGAACCATTAGCATGGTTCAGTCGTGCGACTAAATCATGCAATTGATCTAGCCGCACGACTGAAGGATCAGTCGTGCGACTGAGTCAATCTTATGTCTCAATCGTGCGACTGATCCAGTCTCCTAGTTCATTCGTGCGACTGGTCCATTAGTATGAAGTATTCATGCGTATGGTCCATTAGCATGGTCCATTTGCATGAGGACTTCATACGATTAAGTTTGAACACGTTTCTCAATCATAATTGACTAAGAATTATGTACAACAACCACAAACCTATATAGTTAGTTCACTATAATTTATCACACAATAAACAATGAAATTAAACATTATAAGCATCAATCACATATTGTATTTCATTCATACCCATTCATTACATATATGTAAGACATGATAGACATTTACATTAAGTTCCTAAACTAGGTACATATGTATCAACAAACTCCCCCTTGAACCTAGTTTACATTAGTGTCTAACATTCTTCATTAGTTCCACAAATATCTTGTACTTTTCCTCTCTTGTAACTCCTGCATGTATCTCGAATGCAAAACAGAGTCGTATAACGTTCTGGAACTGGAGGGCTTGTACTATATCTTGCGCGACATAGAATAATAGCCACTTGTATAAAGTATAGATATCGTCTGCAGACAAGTTGGTCAGCCACATAGGGTCAAACACCTGGATAGTTTCCATTTTTCTCTCTCTCTGTAAGACTGTGACCGCTTCACCTGTTCTCCAATCATAAAACCACCATTCGATGTATGGAGTGAAGTCTTGTGGCATTTCCCTTAGAGGGATTTTGGACATTGTGCATGGAGGACTCCACTTCAGCATGACTTTAGGCTTTCCAGAAATGGGATCCACTGTAGACCTTTGGATGTACCTCTTTGGTTGTTGAGGTCTGAAGTTTACCCACCTGGTGTGGTATTCTTTCCTTAGTGCAGCCTCAAACCAGCCTGACATTTTCCTCGGATCAGCATATAACATATTTAGGTGTGCCAGCTGGTTGAGCTCAAAACCAGAAGAGTCTTCAAATCATGTGGGAATCTGAAGTACTCTATTCCCTTTTCCCTCTTAACTGCATAAACGTTAAGATCCTCAAAATATGCCCATGCAATGATCTTGCCCGACACCTTTAGGTGTTTCTTGACCTTGTATAGCTTGGTGTAGGCATTTGGCTTTTGTGCAGTGCGTTGGGCTCGTATCTCAGCAAAACAAGCCGCCCATTCAACCTTCTTGATATCAACATCAGCGTCTGAGGCTTGGGCTTGGCTCTCATTCTTCTCTATTTTCTTTTCCATCTCATCTAGTTTATTGAATGTAGCACTTCTAAGAGTGTCACCCAAATCGGGGATCATATTGCCCTCTCGGTCAATGTACTCTGGATAGTGCTCAGTGGTGACATCCTCAATCTCAATTTCATCTACGTTGTTAAGCTCGTCGTCACTTGTCATATCAAAAGTAGGTGCATCGTTGACAATCTCATCTGGGTTTAGCCTGAACATCTCTACAAGTTGCTCGTCAGTCAGGTCGTGTATGATTTTTCCTTCTTCGAGAGTGTAACTCACTGACCTTCTGACAATCCCTTGCAAATCAAGAATCATTGTGAGTTGAGACTTGATTTGCTGTAGGGGAGCAACATCATATTCATCTTGCTGAGATGTTTGATCTGTATGATTTAAACATGTAACACATCAACTATTAGTAATTAATCAAGACATTTAAACAGTAGATAAATATATATAAACATTAATTACACAACTGTAATACAAGATTCAACTACAAAAGTTTTCAAATACATAACATCTAGTCATTACTTTTGTCTTGAATTGCAGGCTTCTCAGTAGGAGGGGCAGAGGATGATGCCCCTTGGTCTTGTGTTCTCTTGGTTCTCCTTTCTTGACCTTGATTAGAGGCTGATGCAGCTGCATCACCTTCTTCATCATCGTCTCCTCTCATCTCTCCCCTTAACCCTTCATCATATCATCATCGTCTCCTCTCATCTCTCCCCTTAACCCTTCATCATCACTGTTATCTTCTTCATCAGTCTCATCATCATCACCATCATCATCGTCTTCATCATCATCATCATCACCCTCTCTAATCTTCAAAGGCTCATCTTTTGATCCCCTCAGTTTGAGAACGATCGTTCTGTTTGAGGCCTCCAACTCCTAAATCCTCTTTACTGATTGGTCATTACGCTCCTAAAGCTGGGTGATTTGTTGTGCTTGCTGGGAAATCTGCTATGCTTGGGCAGCATTGAGCTCCATAAGCTGACTTAGCTGAGCAGCTCTTTCTTCATCAGCAGCTAATAGCTTCAGCATCATGCGGTTTAGTGTAGCCAGCTGTTCCTCTACCCCAATGGAGGGTAGAGTGGGTACTGTGGTGAAGGTGCTGTGGGTTGATAGACCTGCTTGGTGGCTGGTGGTGGTAGTGGTGGATGTGGTGAATATGGGTGGTGGGATAGGAGTAGATGGTGAATGGGTGGCTTTAGTAGTGGTGTTGGGAGTGTGGTAGTGGTGGTTGTAGCTGTGGTGGATGTGGTGGTGGCTGTGGCAGTAATGGTGGCTGTGGCAGTGGTAGTGGATGGGGTCAGAGTAAATCTCGGCCTCTTAACCTTTTTGCCATAAGGGTGAGCCATCCTCTTCTTCCTGGAGTCTTTAGACATAGAGGCTCCCCCTTGGCTGTTAGGCTGGTCCGGGGTGTATAAAGGATTTGTATCAGCAGTAACAGCATCCCCGGACTCCCCCTGGCGTCCACCTACCGCCCTGAGCCCTCCTTCAGTGGCTATGACCCGGCTCCCCACCATCCGTACCATAGGCTCCTCGTCTAACTCCTCCTCCTCCTCATATGAAAATAAGGGTGAATGGGAGCCTACTCGGGTCCACCCGGACCATCACCTCCTTGTCCATCACCATGGTCATAGCCGTCAGAATTATCGGAGGGTAGAGCAATCTGCTCATATCAGAATCACTATCGTCATGGCGCCACTTCCTTCTAGTTGGTGCCACATAATCATCTCTGGCCAGATCCCCAAACAACCTCCTCACCAGGGGGCTTCACCTGCTTGCCCCGGTAGACCTTCATCCTGCCTAAGGTGGTATCATCCATCACCTTAAGCACCATATCATCTTCTTTCTTCTTGGGTAGTGAAGGAAGCTTCTCGTCAATAATCATTTGTAAGAATCAGGGGTACATGCACAATCCTTCCTTCCCTTTAGCTACCAGGTTATCGATCAGATAGGAGAAGATCATGTGGGAGAAACTGAACGGATGGTTCAGTATCATGCATTCTGGATTTGGTCGGAGAGGTCATCAAATCCTCCATGCCTAGAGGCAATGCACTTTAGGATTGCATGTGCCAGATACTTAAATTGAGGGCACATGTTGCTCTTGTTCAGTACCCCGACATTTATGTCACCGGCGTACTTGATCCTCATAAAGCATCCCCGGACAGTCAGGGGATGTAACTTAATTGGGTGGTTTCCGTCCTCACCCAGACCTAAGACCCGTCTCAAGTCATCCTCAGTATCACTATCTCTTGACCAAAGATTGAGCTCCGTATACAATGAGGCTCAACTGATCTGTCAACCCTGGCACTTTCCCAGAATGCCTGCTGCATGGATCTGTAAGGTGTGTAGGGAGTCGAGATAGCCTTGAAGATCCGTGATCTGCATAGAAAAGCTATAATCCCTGAGAACTCAGTAGCGTTTCGGGATGTAGGATCAAGGTGGGCACATATGTTGTGCTTGGTGTTAACAATCCACCTCTCTGCCATGTTTCTATAATGCAAGACACATAAACATCAGATTAATCCATAATAGAAACACTTGAAAGTTAAACTGTTTTGAAATCAGTCTGGTTCAATCGTGCGATTGAACCATACGACTGAATTCAGTTGGTTAAGTAAGCATGAGACTGAGTTCAATCGAGAGATTTATCCTGCGGCTGAGTTCAATCTGGCAAGTAAGCATGCGGCTGAGTTCAATCGGGCGACTGAGCATGCGGATGAGTTCAATCGGGCGATTGTGCTCATACTCCTAATTCATTCAGCCGATTGAGTCATTCGCCCAGTTCAGTCGTGCGATTGAAGTTCATTCGGAATGTCCAGTCGCATCACTCTCTATTCGACACTTTAACCCCAAATCTAGGTCAAAACATGATGTTAAACGTTGTGTCTAGACTCTTTAGACTCGCAGGAACCGTAATTGTCACAGTATGTTTTTCATTTTAACCATTATGCATGTTATGTGATCTATTTGATGGTTGTTACTGATTTCTAGATTTTTAATCAATTGGGTCTTTAGGGTTTGAATACACCGTGCATTTTGTGCGATTTCAGTCACTCATTACCTGCAGATGATGCGAAAACACGTCAGTAACACAATAGTGGTGAGAAATCAACTAAATCAAATTTTTGCAAAGTGTATGTGCTTTCAGGCGATTTGGAGACGATTGAAGGGTGGTGAGGATAGGCAACCGACTTTAGCCCTATTTATACTGATTATATCTTCAGTCGGGCGACTGGACCTATTCGCACGCTTCATTCGGGCGACTGGGTCTCAATTGTGTGACTGGCTCAGTCGGTCACATCCATTCGTGCGACTGGATTTCAGTCATATGACTGATTCAGTCGGTCACCTCCATTCGTGAGATTGACTAATACTCATGGTCCAATCGTTCAAATGATTCATACTCATGCTCCATTCGTGCGACCGGTTCATACTTATGGTCCAGTCGTGCGAATGATTCTGACTTGTTAATTTGATCTTATGCACTTTCAAACACTTATCCTTTTAACAATTTGTAACACGTTATGACCAATGATCATCTCAAACATGACCTTTTTAATTTGAAAACAACTGTTGATCACCTCAGACGTGATCCTTTTACTTGAAATGAATTTGTCACCTCAGACGTGACCCAATTTAATTTTGCACATCTTGGTCACCTCAGACGTAACCCTTTTAGTGAGTGATTTACAGATTAAGACGAGTTGTTGAGTCCAACTCTTACCTTAGAATTAACTAAAATTAAACAGAACAACTTGAAATTAAGAACAATAATAAGACATATTTTTGTATTTTTTGATTAGAGATGGAATTCAACCTATTAGAGTACTTCTAACTGATTTGACTTCCTGACAACACAACTTCAATTAAGTTGTATCATTTCTGGTAGAATTTATTATGGAATCATGCAGGTGTATTAGAATCATTTCGGACATTTTCATTTACCTTTTGATGCTCGATTCTTGTTTTGATTCGAGTGTCAATAGCAAGTTTAGCAAATCATACTAGATCTACAGGGTGCACACAATTGATTTTGAATTTCAAGAACTACAGATCACGATGAGTTTCAGTATACTTATTCTCTTAAATCCATACACAGACTTTTGACACACATTGGTGAGGAGTTAAGGTTAAATTATTTCAATTAGCATTTGTGGATCCCATGCTTATATGGTAATCAACGTTCCTCAGGAGATTTTTGAGCGATCTACGGGTATATTACAAGAAGAAACTATTCTAAGAGCTTTCAAAGAGATGCTAAGCCTCAGGTCAGTGCCATCGCACAGCAGAGACCGTAAACAACAATGAAGTCTAGAATATTTAGGTTATACTTATCCCCAGGTCAGTGCCACCGCACAGCAGAGAAGCACACAACCTATCTTCTTGTTTGAGCAATTATTTTCTTTTTGCACATATCGCACCAACAACATAGGTTATTATCTTGATTGCTTTTTGCATTTTTCACATGCTTTGCTCATATTTTATGGTCATCCGCACACATTTGTGGCGTTTATTTTGCTCGTCACCCCTTTTGGAACTTCGTTGATTGTGTTAACCAGGGATAGGATGGGAACTCACAGTAGGTTGAACAACTTACTTTGTGCTTGAAATCACCAATGAGGTCTACTTATCTATTGTGTCGAATCTAGCGACACATCATATAATGAGCTAACAACCTCTAGGTATACTTTCTTTATGTTACCAGAGTAGCATACTAGTTTAACTATCATCTTTTCTTTTATTTTGCTTAGACTTTTCAGACTTAAACTTTGAATTTCGCATTTTGATCAGTTAAATTCTTTTGAAGTCCCAAACAATTTGTTCCCTGTGTACTATCATTTTCCATAAACTTTGAATCAGTAACACAGATTTGTTTATTTTCCTTTTAGCTAAGTTGTCCTCCTCCCTTGTTTTTTAAGTAATTAAATAACATGACTAATTTAATACTAATCAAACCTATTCTCCCCCTAAAATTCTAAATCCCAAAATATTTTTGCGTTTTGAATTTTAATAGGCGAATAAATAAAAATAAAATAAAATAAAAATAAAAATAAAAAATAACTCTACTCGTCGGACTATGTACTTTCGTCTTATGGAATAACGTCACATTTTTTTTCACGCCATTGACCTCTAACAGATATATAAATCTTGGTTTATCAAAAGCTTTTGTGTAGAGGTTAGCGCGTTGAAAGTCCGTATTAGTTTTAACCACATCGTTAAATTATTTTCAAAATAATCACGTATAAAATGATATTTAATTCCGATGTGTTTAGTTTTTGGATGTTGGACCGGATTTTTAGTTACGACGATAGCAACAGAATTATCAACAACTATGGGAGTGTTAGAAAAATTTCAAACCGTAGTCACGCACTTGCTGTTGAATCCAGCTGATTTGTGAATAACAACTTGCAGCAACAACGTATTCAGCTTCACATGTTGATAGAGAACGGAGGTCTGCTTCTTTCACTGCTAGGTGACTAACCGTCTACCAAAGAATTGACACCCTGCTGATGTTGACTTATAATTCATTTTGCAGCCTCCATAATCCGAATCGCTATATGCTGTAAGCTCAAAGTCATCATCATGAGGATACCACAACCCGAGGGTTGGAGTACCCTTCAGATAATAAAATATCCTTTTAACTCCTATGAGATGGTTGACTTTCGGTTTCGCGTGATATCTAGAGCAGAGACACGTCGCGTACATGATATCAGGTCATGAGGTAGTGAGGTGCATGAGGGATCCTATCATTCCTTAGTACATGGTGGCATCCACCAGATCACCATTTTCGTTGGGTGCCACATCATGGTTTGTAGCAAGTGGAGTCCCAGCCACCAAAGCATTCTCCATATCGAACCGACTGAGAATATCGCCTACATACTTGGTCTAATGTAGAAATATTCCCTTTGGTGTCTGATCCACCTGTAACCCAAGAAAGAACTTCATTTCTCCCATGGCACTCATCTCAAATTCAGCTTTCATTACTACTTCAAATCTTTACATAATTCATCGTTTTTGGAACCGAAGAATATGTCATCAACATATATCTGTACTAGCAGTAAATCACCATCCTTTTCTTTGATGAATAGTGTACAATCAATCACTCCTCTGCGAAATCCGTGTTTTACAAGAGTTAAGAGCTTCTCATACCATGCTCTTGGGGCTTGATGGAGCCCGTAGAGAGCCTTATCTAGTTTGTAAACTCTATCCCGATGATATGGATCCTCAAATCCTTCGGGTTGACTGATGTATACTGTCTCCCGATTTCACCATGAAGGAATGCACTCTTCACATCTAGTTGATAAACTTTAATCTTCATGTAAGATGCATAGGCCAGGAAGATACAGATTGCTTCCATTCTCACCACAATTGCAAATACTCCATTGTAATCAATGCCTTCTACTTGTCGAAATCCTTGAACTACAAGTCGAGCATTATTTCTGATTATGACCCCTTTGTCATCTTTCGTGCATTTCAAGACCCATTTGGTGCCAATGACCTTAGCACCTTTTGGTCTATCCACCAGTGTCCATACTCCTAATTTCTTGAATTGAAGGAGTTCCTCTTGCATGGCATTGACCCATGCCTCATCGTTTAGGGCTTCACTTACATATTTTAGCTCAAATTGAGACACAAAACATCGATACGCACCATCGTGAAGATATCCCTTTTCCATTACCGAGGCATACTCAGCTGAGTATAGCTGATTTCTAGTCTGTACTTCTGATCTAACATCTCCAATGACATTTTCCAAAGGATGATAAACATTTAGTCATGATCCAGGAGTGGTGGGAACAACTATCTCATTATCCAGATTGTGAACACCAGGTTCAGTATCTGAGGCAGTAGGAGTGTGAGGTTTCAAAGTGTCATAGGCATCAACATCAGATGCTTGTGTACTTGCAGTAGTAGAAACCTATTCCTCCTTATTCACCTAATCATTTTCCACATCTTCATCATCAAATGAGGAGTCGCTTACCTCAAGTGCTCCCCCTACAGAACTAGAAGACTCGCCTTATGAAGTTGAGGTTGTCGAGTCCAATGATGGTGTGTTTAACACATCGTACATCATTCTAGTTGATAACTCATCCTCAGGACGGAGAGAGGGATATTGAAGGACTTAAAGAATACATCATAGTCAAAAAAGAATGAGGGTCCTTTTCCAACAAGGGGGTGGTGTATCTTTGTACATCAACATTGCACCATACTTCTACTTGACCCGTTGAGTTATTATACACTCTCTTATTCGGTATGTTGTATCCTAGGAAAATCCCTTCTTCAGCCTTCTCGCTGAACTTCCCTCACTGAGTTTTCTTCAGCAGCGTACATGGTGCACCAAACGGTTCGAGGTACTTAAGATTCGTTTATGTCGCTGGAGCAACTCATAGCACGTTTTACCATGATGTTTGACCACCAAGACTCGATTGAGGGTGTAAAATGCGTTAGCTACTACCTCATTCCAAAACTGGATAGGCAGTTTCGAGTCTGCTAGCATCGCCCGGCTGTCTTCATCAAGCTTCGATTCTTTCTCTCAGCAACGATGTTCATTTGAGGAGTCTAGGCAGATGTGAACTGGTGCACAATTCCTTTATCTTTTCAGAATGCCTCCATCTACTGGTTCTTGAACTCGGTATCGTTGTCTGACCGAACTTGCCTTACCTTCAGCTTGTAGAGTGATTCCAATGTAGTTACCAGCTCTTTGAATGATTCAAATGTCTCTGATTTGGATTTCAGAAACATCACCCAAGAAAATCTTGAGTAATCATCCGTAACTACATAGCAGTACAAATCACCAGCAATGCTCTTTATACTAACTTGCCCAAACAGATCCATATGAAGAAGTTCAAGAGACAGGTCAATTGAATGAACTTTTTTTGCCTTGTGAGACTTCTTTGTCTGTTTCCTTTTCTTACACGCGACACAAAAATCCGGCAGTTGGAAGTTCTTTACATTTACTTTACACACTAGATCATTCTGGATCAAGTGATTCACCTTCCGTGGATTAATGTGTCCCATTCTCCTGTGCCAAGAGATGGAGTCTTTCTCTATTGCCTTTGACAAGAAGCATTGTACATTATGATTGGTTGTGGAGGCCTTTGATAAGTCCAAGACATACAAATCGTTATATCTTGAAGCTGACATTAAGACTTGGTCCTCTAGGATAACATAGTCCTTTTTCAGAACATAGCACTTCTTGTCATCAAACACAACCTTGAATTCTTTGTCACATATCTGGGAGATAGAAAGTAAGTTATTTTGAAGTTGTTGAACATAGTTTACCTATCAAACTTGACTTTTTGATTTCCCACTTTGCCTTGTGCAGTGATATATCCTCCTTTATTTCCAGCAAATGAAACGTATACCCCGTTAATTTGTTTGACATTAGACAGGAGAGACAGGTTCCCAGTCATGTGCCTTGATGCCCCGCTATCAACAATCCAGGTATTTGTAGTAGCACTATAGCGGACACCCTGCACATTCAAAGGAAATGATTAGTTTAGGTTAGGGACCCAAGCCTTAACTGGCTTGGGTGACCCAGAGGAATCACACATCATAAACTCAACACACTGTCCATTTGAGGGTGAGGGCAAATCATTCTTCTTGTTGTTCTCATTATCAGACACTGGACTTGACTTTTCTTTCCATAAGCCAGGTTTGTGTAAGGCCTGTTTGTGATAAATTGACGACTGACATATGGTTTGAACTTTATGTTCACTAATTCTTTTTGGTGGAGTGATAGAACTCCTTTTTGAAGAACTTGGTTTAGTAACATGAAGTTCAATTTTATTTCTTGGTGTCTGATAATAAGAACAATTAGAAGCGATGTGTCCATACTTTCCATAATTGTAGCATGATCTACTTTCTACATGTTGGTGGAACTATTTCTGTGGGGAAGTGTGTGACACACGTGTGACTTTAGTCTGTTTGGCTTTGGACACATCTTGTTTAGATGTTTTCACTTCTTTAACAAAATTCATTTTTAGAACATTTTTAACATTTTTACCCTTTTGTTATTTGGACTAGGACATGGAGCACGAGGTTGGTTAACTTGTTTGGTCTTTTTAGGTTTAGAAATTGACATGTTTGAACCTAACTTCACATTAATCTTTTCAAAATGTTCATCCAACTTCACAATTGGCATCTTACCTTTAGATTTCATAGTGGCCTCCTTCTGTTTAATGATAGATTCCACCGGTTACTCATGGAATCTGGATCACTAACTAGAGGAGTGGACACCATATGATCCTTAATTAGATTTTTATTTACTTATCTACATTTAGCATTTAACAAGATCTCATGTGGTGGTGGAACCACTTTGTAACCCAACCCCTCCCTGTTGTTTCGTTCTTTCACTAAGTGATGAACTATGTGAGAAAACTGGTCCAACTGTGCAGTTTTTGTTTTAATGAGTTGACTTTGACTTCCAAAACTGCATTTTCTTTCTTAGTTTCTTCTAGGGAGTTTAAATAGTACTTTATATCATTTTCTTGGTTAAAGCAACAACCTCGGTTACCCTTAGTTGTTTATTTAAAAGTTCTATTTTCTTTTTTATAACTGTGCTCATTTTATTTTAAATCCTATTAGCTTCTATGCACAGTTGTAGTCATTTACTAAGCTATCATTATAATATAATAACCTAGCAAATTTTAAATCTATGCTTTCTCTAAATTTGTTACATTCATTACAAGCATCACTTTCAAAGAGTTGGTCTTTGGTACTTACGTGTGAAGACTCGGTTGAATCAGCCATCATAGCAGAGTTTGACTGTTCGGGTGGTGATGATTCTGAACATGTTGTTCTGAGATCTTCTTCAATCAGGTGATTGACCATGTTTGCAATATCTTCATTATTTTACATTACTAGTTCAACTATGATTTCACCTTCACTTGCAAATCTCTCATCCAATCCCTCGACACAAGCAATGTTGGATTCTCCCGGAGATAGAAAATGAAAGGTCCAATCTTGCCTTTCGTCGTCTTGTGCAGTCAAGGCCTTAGTTTCCTTGCTGACGAGGTAGCATCACTTGTGGGTTTTTCTTGATGATTGAAGGTTGAGAATGGATTACCATTACCTGTCATCTTGGGCTTAACACATTCATGTTTGAAATGCCCCTTCTCTCTACAGTTAAAGTAGGTAACTTTGGTTTTATCAAAACCAAAGGTATTGTCTATTGTGACTACCAGTTCTGTCCAGACTTTTTCACAAACTTCTTCACCTTCCGTACAGCACTAGCCAACGGCCACATGATATCCATTCTTTCGAGTTCGTTTCATCCACCTGCTCGTAATCTTCATCTTCCGAGATGGCAGTTTCCAATCTTCCCCGCAACTAGGCCATCATAGGAGTGAACGACCGCTGCTAGAAGATGACCTTGACGTTTCGGTCTTCAACTTCGTAGCATTTGCTTCAGGTCCTATATATTGGGTGCAAGATGACCTTGACGTTTCAGATCCTGAAGTAATGGCTTGGGAAGGAGCTGTTGAACTAGACACAAATGCCATTTGAAGTGGTGCTCCTGAACTTGTTGGAGTGGGAGATGAGTTATAAAGTAATATGTTCTGATCATATGATCCTTTCTGAGACCTATACTTCATCGTTAATTCTTCCTCTCTCAGCATATCATTTTGTCTCAGATTTGACAAAAACGAGACCCAACTCTCTGGAAACCTAGCTGCAAAACTTGATACCTTTTCTTCCATGGACGTGGTTACCCCATGAGTGTCCAGCTCACTTATCAAGTGGTAGAATTGGTCGATGATGTCATCTAGGCTTTCTTTCCCTATTGAAGAGAAGTTATCAAACTCCTTCTTTAGAGCCTTTGCCTTTAAGGCTTTCAATATTGCATTCTCATCATACCATTTTTCTAGAGCCTCCCATAACTTCTTTGCTTGTTTGTTTTCAGAAAACTGATGGAATATGTCTTTTTGTATTGACTGAGTCAACAAAGCATACACCTTCTTTTTAGCATTGTATTTCACCTTCTGGCTATCAGTCATACCACCCAAGGTAAGTTTAACACCATCAGCACCAACTGGCATACTATATCCTGTCTCGATTGATTCCCACAGATTTGGATCAACTCCATTTAGATATATCTCGAACCTTTGCTTCCATTGCGGGTAATCGTCTAATGTTATGAGTTTAGGGGCTTATTGTGATTCCCAATTTCATTTTCCTGAAGCAAAAGATTCTCGATACGAGAGTCCCTTCCGGCAGTAAACGCTGAGTAGTGATCTTCCATTTTGTTTAACTTTGAACTTTAGACAAGACTTATTCACTCGTGTGAATGGAGACGTGCAAATGAGTCAATTGTGCGATGAACAAATGCGGATGAGCCAATCGTGCGATTGGACAAATGTGGATGAACAGTCATGTGATTGGACAAATGTGGATGGACAATACGAATGGGATGGTTCAGTCGTATGAATGGATGGGCGACTGAGTTCAATCGTGCGAATGGGTGTAAGATTGAGTTCAGTTGTGCGATTGAGCTAATCGTGTGACTAGAGGTTGTTGGTTTTGAAAATTCAAAGGTTTTTTGGTACTTTGACACAAAAATACGATTTTTCATGAACCCTAATCTACCGTAAGCCGAAAACATGACCTTTTAGATCTGAGACGTCGAAAACACTATTTTACTCAAAAAGATGGTGTTTTTTGAATGAAAAACGTGATTTTTACACCGAAACCGATTGAATCACACGAAAAATCAAGAGCCTAAGCTCTGATACCACTTGTTAGGAGGACCGTGTACGTATGGAGTATTAACTGATTCTGCACGTATACCAGATCAATAGTGTAGAATCTTATTTGATTGGCGATCCAATCAGTGAGAACGTAGTTCAGATCAATCTAACGATTAAAGAAATGTTGAGAACGATTAGACCAAGATCAACTGTGATCTACGAACTTGGAACAGGTTTTCTTGAGTCCCTGGACAGCTAGGGTACGATTATGTGCGTAGGTATTCGAATTGATACGTTTTTCCATGAATTTGGTGGTATTTATAGGTTAGGGTCTTCCAATGGTTCAGTCGTGCGACTGAATCAGGCGATTGATCCATCCGCACGACTGAAGGTTCAGTTGTGCGACTGAGTCATCTTATGTATCAATCATGCGACTGATCCGGTCTCCTGGTTTAGTCGTGCGACTGGTCCATTAGCATGAAGTATTCATGCGTATGGTCCATTAGCATGTCCATTTGCATGAGGACTTCATATGATTAAGTTTGAACATGTTTCTCAAATCATTATTGACTAAGAATTATGTACAACAACCACAAACCTATATAGTTAGTTCACTATAATTTATCACACAATACACAATAAAACATTAAACATTATAAGCATCAATCATATATTGTATTTCATTCATACCCATTCATTACATATTATGTAAGACATGATAGACATTTACATTAAGTTACCAAACTAGGTACATATGTATCAAAACATCAGTCACCATAGTGGTCATCGGAGTCCGACGCTTTCTCAAAACACCACATCCTCTACCCATACCACTAGAACTCTCACTAGCCACCCTAGCCATCCTTTTCCTTCGTCTCGGCTCAGAACAAGAGTATCTACTGGAATATAATTAGCAATACGTTTCGACGGTGTTTCTCGTACTCTGGGACGTTCTTGTAGCACATAAGGAACATTTCCAATTTGATTACTATCAGTCTTACTATCATCTCCTCCACCTTTTAACCACTCATTCACCTCTTCTTCAGCAGACTTTTCACTAGTATGAGAACACTCAGGTGCTTATTGAGTAGCACTAGGCGATGTACCAGCTATATCATCTCTATGAACCTAAGCACTCTTAGTCTATGCTTCTGCTTGAAAACCCTCAACAAATCTAGCAAGTTTGGAAAATGTGATCCATCCCATGCGTTTCTTCTAGCTCCTATTAGATAAGTGAAAATATATTTCTTCATCACCATAACGGAATAGGTAGATAAATCAGATATAGCTAACTTAGGATGAGCAGCATTTACTATCATATGAACAAACCATAGGTACATTATGAACTTCTTCCCTGTTCCAGCAATGCCATTTCTCTACATCTCATAAAATATGGTTGTGGAGATATTGTACGGAAGATCATCAACTAAAGAAATTAGCAAAGATTCAAATTGGTGCTCAAACTGTCCATGCCAGCCTTTAGGTTGCTTAGGAAATGAATAACAACATGAATAAATACTTCCAGAAAGGTGGCATTTTTTTCTTCTCTAACGAAGGATAATGATTAGTGTATCCCATACATACTAAACAGTCTTTAGCAGCATCATCATCATATTTATTGGTGCACGTGGAATATCCTCCAAATAACAATACAACAAGATGTGGTATTCTATTCTCAATAGGCCGTCTAAACCCAAGGTGGCAACACCCGGTGGAAATGGTGCTATGATAGAGAAGGCCGTTGAAGATTACTCTGATGAGGACTGAAAGAAGATGGACATTGGCAGTAATACAATGACTATTCTTATGACTCCAATACCCAAATCCATCATGGTGGGGGTTTGAGCACTATAAGTCAGCCAAAGAACTGTTTGATGCACTTGCTCAAATGTACTCTAGCTCCAATGACTCCAAAAAGGACTCACTGAAGCAGCAGTTTGAGAAATTCACCTACATTGCTGGAGAGACTCTCAGTCAGTAATATTTTAGGTACATGGATCTCATTTCTTCCCTTCAATTTGTGGGAATTACTCCTGAACTTAGAGACCTCACAAGAAAGTTTATGAGTGCACTCCCTAATGAGTGGACGCTCTACTGTGTCTGTATCAAGAGAACATAAAATTTGAACACCCTCACCATGACTGAACTCTATGGCATCCTTGATGGATACTGTTTGGAGATGGAGAGCAAGAGAGGCCATTAGACAAGCAGACCCATGAGTCTTCCTTCTAGCAACGCCTTGATGGTTTCTAAAGGCTCAGGACCCACACAACCTCAATAGTACCTGACTTACACCCAGCAGCCATCCTGCTCATCTAGACCATACATTACTTTTCCTGAGACTCCAAGGTCTCAATAGGCTCAACATAGTTCCTTTCAGGACAACTGTGCCTTTGTCTCAGGAAGTGGACACTCTAGTGATTTTCATTACTGCTTTGATGATCTAGAGTGCTTCAGTCTAGATGATGTAAAATACGTGGACATTGTCCAATAAATGGCTCTTTTAACCTACAGAGTAAAGAAGTTCTTCAAGAGAACTGGAAGGCAATTTCCCCAGACCCAACCAATAGTAAATTTGGGTTTGACAAAACTAAGGCCAAATGTTACAACTGTAACCAGCTTGGTCATTTTGCAAGGAATGCAAGGCTCCCAAGTCAAATCTGGGAACCCCACAGGCCTCCATACATTCCTCTACATCAAAGCCCACTGGAAAGTCAACAGAGACAGCTGCAATGGCTCAAGATGTTGACTGGAGCTTTATGGTACATGATATGACTCCTGCTCAAGCACTCATGGCAGGAACTGATGACAATAAGGTATATGAACATCTCTGTACTCCTACATGTATTGCTAAGGTTAAACTATATCAGGACTACAATATGGAGATTAAATCCGATATTGAGTCTCTAAATGGCTTAATCTAACTATCAAAGAAAAATTGAAGTGTTGGAGAAAATTGTGTCCTTGTTAAAACACGAACATACAAACTATAAGTCTCAAATAAAGGATTTAATATCCAAATTGTTTGAGGCTCAAGCCTAGCTTGTCATTGCTGAGGCTCAAGCCAGGAAGTATGCTATTATGAGCAAAACTTCCAAGCTATTATTGCATCATCCTCCCGCTCCAAGATCTGTTATCAAAACAAAAGAGGGTTGGGGACCAATAAAATTGATGCACCACATTCTTATGAGTCCAAAAGACAACCTAGATGTGGTACTGATGAGCAAGAGGTCCTATCTACTGACCCATCTTCACTTGAGTTGAAGAATGATGCAAGAATAGAGGCCACCACAAGGAAGGAATAGGTAAATAATCCACTTCTTTTAGGACCTGGCATTTGAACGAAATACCTAATGATTAACGTGTAAACCAAACCAAATAGTGTGGAATCCTATTTGATTGGCGATCCAATTAGTGAGAATGCACGTAGAATCAATAAAGTATTGAATCAAATGTTAAGAATCGATTAGAAATCGATCTACAGCATTCTATGAACTTGGAGTATCAACTTGGAGGCTTCTGGACGGCTAGGGTACGTTGGAGTCGAAATAGAATGAATTCTCTCCGTTTTTCCACGAATTGGGTAGTATTTATAGGTTAGTACTGTTCATTCGTGCGACTGAACCATTAGTATGGTTCAGTCGTGCGATTGAACCATGCGGTTGATTCATTCGCACGACTGAGTGTTCAGTCGTGCGACTGAGCCAATCTTATGTTACAATCATACGACTGATCCAGTCTCCTAGTTCAGTCGTGCGACTGAGTCATTCGTATGAAGTTATTCATCCGTATGGTCCATTCGCATGGGCCATTCATATGAGAACTTCAATTTGTTAAATTTGAATGTATTAATTAATATAAATCATGTGTAGCAATTCAAACAACCACAAACCTAATTATCCAATTCAGCATACCAATTAACATCGACTCATTAATGAAATATTAAACATTATAAATAACAAACAATCAGTATCATTTCATTAATCATTCCAAACATTATATCAGAATCAGACAAACAAGATCTATTACATTCATATCATGATCTAGGGACATACATGTATCAACAAACTCCCCCTTGGACCTAGATCTCTCTAATGTCTTGTTTTCTTCATTACCTCCTCATACTTCTTGTACTTATCCTCTTTTGTGACTCCTGCATGAATCTCAAATGCAAAACAGAGTCTTATGACATTCTGGAACTGGAGGGCTTGTACTATATCCTGCGTATCATAGAACAGTGGCCACTTGTATAGAGTGTAGGCATCATTAGCTGACAAGTTGGTTAGCCACATTGCGTCAAATACCCTGATAGTATCCATTCGGTTCTCTTTGTTTAGGACTATGACCGCTTCTCCTGTCCTCTAATCGTAGTACCACCACTTAAAGTGTGGAGTGAAGTCCTGTGGCATTTCCCTGAGTGGGATTCTAGACATCGTGCATGGAGGACTCCACTTCAACACTATCTTTGGCTTTCCAGTAATGGCATTAACTTCAGACCTTCTGATGTACCTTGTAGGCTGTTGGGGTCAGAAGTTAACCCATCTGGAGTGGTACTCCTTCCTTAGGGCAGCCTCAAACCAGCCTGACATCTTTCGCGGGTCAGCCTACAATAGCTTCAGTTTGGCCAGCTGGTTAAGCTTAAAACCTGGTAGAGTCTTTAGATAATATGGAAATCTAAAGTACTCTATGCCCTTCTCTCTCTTAACTGCATATACGTTAAGGTCCTCGAAATATGCCCATGCTATAATCCTGCCCGACACCTTATGATGTTTCTTGACTCTGTAGAGTTTGGTGTAGGTGTCTTGTTTAGGTGTAGCACGTTGAGCTCTAACTTCTTCAAAACAGGCATCCCACTCAGCTTTTCGGATATCAACATCATCATTTGAGGCTTGGGTCGTTCCCTCTGTCTTCTCTGACTCCTGCTCCATTTTGTCTAACACCTCAAACGTATCACTGACAAGGGATTCACCTAGATTTGGGACCATATTTCCCTCATTGTCAGCATACTGTGGGTAGTGCTCTGCAGTGACATCTTCTATTTCTATTTCATCAACGTCGTTGAGCTCTTCGTCACTTGTCGAGTCGCACGTTGGAGCATCCTTCACAATCTCATCGGGATTTAACTTGAAGATCTCAGCTAGTTGCTCATTTGATAGATCATGAATTATTTCCCCTTCTTCAGGGGTATACCTCACCGACCTTCTGATGATCCTTGCAGATCAAGAACCAACGTCAGTTGAGTCTTGACCTGTTGGAGGGGAGAAATATCGTATTCATCTCTTTGAAGATCAGAATCTGCTTGATTTAAAACATTCATAACAGCAAACATTAGTTAGTAATCAAGACAGAAATACATTAATCTTAATATAAACATCGAATACATAAGTTTAAATACATGATTCAAGTACATAAGTAATCAAATACATAGACATCTAATCATTACTTTTGTCTTGGATCACTGGGTCATCCCTTGGTGGAGCAGACGAGGAAGCTTGTTGGTCTTGTTTCTTCTTGGATCTCCTATCCTGACCTTAAGTACATGTAGATACAGCTGCATCCCCTCCTTCTTCATCATCATCCTCATTCCTCTCCTCTGTCCTCTCGTCCTCAGTCCCCTCATTATCCTCAGTCTCATCATCATCATCTTCATCATCATCATTATCATCATCATCACCATCATTACCATCTCCCTCTTTAATCTTCAGAGGCTCATTTTTAGATCCCTTAAGCTTGAGCATGATGGTTTTCTTAGCATTCTCCAACTCCTCAATCTTCTTAGCAGATGTGTCTCTATGCTCTTGGAGTTGGGTGATCTCGTGGCTCTGAGCAGCCATTTGCTGGGCCTGCTCCTCGATCAGCCTAGCCTGCTCCGAGATCTGGTGTGACTGCTCAGCAGTGAGATCTACAAGCTGACGGATCTGCGTAGTCTTCTCTTCATCAGCAGCTAACAGATGCATCACCATCCAGTTCAGTGCAGAAAGCTGTTCCTCTACTCCAATTGAAGGTAGAGGAAATCCATATATATATGTGCGGGATGGGATGAGGGTCCTGCTTGGTGGCTAGTAGTGGTGGTGGTGGTATGGTGAAGATGGTATTGGGTCTGTGAGATAGTGGAGGTGATGTAGAAGTGAAAGATCTGGTGGTGGTTGGTATATGTATAGTGGTGGGAGGTGTGGTGGTGGTTGGCATATGTACAGTGGTGGAGGTGTGGTGGTGATTGGCATATGTACAGTGGTGGGAGGTGTGTGATGATTGGCATATGTACAGTGGTGGGAGGTGGGGTGGTGACGAAGGTGAGTCTTCTCTTCTTCTTCTTCTGGCTGTGGGGCTGAGCCATCCGTTTCTTCCTCGATCCAGTCGAGGTGGATGCTCCCCCTAGAACACGGCTAGCTGACTCAGGAGCATAGTTGGGATCTGCAGTAGTCTCTCCCGAATCCCTGGGGTGTTCACCAACCGCCCAGAGTCCATACTCTGTGGGAACAACCTTGCTTCCCACAGTCCTTGTCAAGGGCTCCTCATCTGACTTTTCTTCCTCCTCACCAAATATGAAGTCCTGGTGGAAACCCGTTGACTCAGGTATGTCGCCTATTGGGGCAGATACTGGGGCATTACATCTGAAGCCGTGCCCCTCGGTGGAATAGGCATATCATCCCCAGCATCCCCACCGTGATCATCGTTTGAATCATGCTCTGGGAGCAATAGCCTTTCATCGTCTAAATCGATGTCATCATGACGCCATTTGCATCTACCTATATCTTTCATTGGCCAGATGGCCGATCAACCTCTTTCCTGGGGCTTTACCTGCTTGCCCCAATACCCTCTCATGCGACCCAAAGTTGTGTCATCCATAATCTCTAGGGCAACTGCATCATGGCTCTCCTTGGGAAGTAATGTCAGCTTCTCTTTGAAGATCAGCTGCAGAAATCTGGGGTACATACAAAAACCCTCCTTCCCCTTGGCCTCCAGATTCTCCACCAGATACGAGAAGATCATGCTCGAGAAGCTGAAGGGGTGGTTCAGCACCAGTGCCACATAGACATTCTGAATCTGGTCTGACAGGTCATCAAACCCACCCCTTCGAGAAGCAATACACTTCAGGATCACATGCGCCAAGTATTTATAATGGGGACACAGGTTGCTCTTGTTGAGCACACCTGAGTTGATGTCCCCAGCGTACTTAATCCTGAGGAAGCACCTCTTACTGTAAATGGATGTAGTCTGGTGGGGTGATCAGTACCGTCCCTAAAATCAAGTACTCTCTGGATGTCAGCTGCTGTAATCTCAATATCATGACCATGAATGGAGCTCCGTATGCTGTAAGGCTCACGTGAACGATCTACGGAGGCATTTTCCCAGAAAGCCTGATGTAACGACCTGTAAGGAGTACATGGTGTGGATATGGCTTTATGTATCCGAGAGCGTCGAAGGAACGCAATAATCTCTGTAAACTCGGCCCCATTCCGAGTCGTATGGTCCAAATGAGCACATATATTGTGCTTTGGATTGATGGACCATCTATCAGCCATTGACCTGAAACACAAGACAGAACCATTAGAAAGTCATACATCAAACTTCATTCAAAGTGTATAGTTTAAATTCAATCTGATTCATTCGTACGAATGAATTATGCGACTGAAGTCAGTCGGTTGTCCTTTCATGTGACTGAGCTCATTCGGTGAATGAGACATGCGACTTACTTCAATCTGTTGGCTGAGTCTGCGATTGGTTCAGTCGACCGACTGAGTTCATTCGCATGATACATTCGGCCGATTGACCCATTCGGCAGCCTCAATCGTGCGATTGAAGTTCACCCAGATGACCAATCGCATGACCCACTGTTCAATCGACTGAGGTTCGAATATTGATCAATTCATGAAATAAACGTGGTTTAATGGCTCTTTAGACTCGGAATCTCTTAACTAATGACCTATTAGACTTAGTTTTAACATGTTGCTTAGTTTCAGTTGGTTATTAGGTCATTTACGGTCCGTTTCTTGTTTCAGTCAAATATCACACAATTAGGGCTTGCTTTCTTCTGATTCCGATGTGATTTCACTGTTATATACCTGTATAAATGTCAACGCAAGTCAGAATATCAATAAGGATGTAGAAACAAGGTCTAAAGCAATTTCAGCAGAGTAACGGTACAATGTGCGATTTAGGAGTGATTGAGGGTGATGAGTGGAATGCGATCGACATGGCCCTTTAAATACTGAAGCTAAGTTCAATCACCGACTGGCCTCATTCGCTCAGTTCATTCGGGTGATTGAGGCTCAGTCGTGCGATTGGCCCAGTCAGTCGCATTCAGTTGTCCGACTGAGTCTCAGTCGGTCGACTGACTCATTCGTGCACTTTCATTCGCATGCAGTTAACCGACTGAGTCTCAGTCGGTCGACTGACTCATTCGCACCCTTTCATTTGGTCGAGTGGATCATTCTGATAAGCGATTTGACTGAATGGGATCCATTCGCATGGTTGGTCCATACTTATGATCCAGTCATGCAAATGGGTTACACTTATGAACATTTAGCACTTAAACCCTTTTTACCTGTTGAAATTAACATTATGAGCATTTGATCATATCAGACATGATCCTTTTAACTTGAAAACCTTTTGATCACCTCAGACGTGATCCTTTTAAACAATTTAGTCACCTCAGATGTGACACTTTTAAACTTTGAAAACACATGTGGCTATCTCAGACATGACCCTTTTTGGTGAGTTAATCCCATACTGATTTTCATGATTTAGTCCGACGAACAAACAAACTAAAATGACTAACTAACTAGAAACTTAAACTAAATACACAAATAAAACTTCTTTTGACTTTTTTGAGAGATAAATCCTAAGATAGACATCTACTGGATTTGGTTCCAGAATAGGCAGCTTCAATTTAGTTTGACCACACCTGGACCAATTCAATTTTGGAATAACACAGGCAAGTCAAATCATTTGAGACTTGTTATCAAAACCTTTTGATGCTCAATTCTTGGTTTTCATCCAGAGTCGTTAGCAAATTTAGGAAATCACACTGGTACTATTAGATTCCCACATTGATTTGAACTTTCAAATTTGAAGCCACAATGATTGTCAGTATATTTGTCCTCTTAAATCCATACACAGACTTTAGAAACAAACTGGTGATATTTTTAGGTTTATTATTTCAACTAACATTTTGGATCCCATACTTATATGGTAATCAACATTCGTCAGGAGTTTTTGAGCGGTCTACGGGTATTTTTACTAGAAGAGACTATTCTTAGAGCTTTCAACGAGAACCAATCCTCAGGTCAGTGCCATCGCACAGCAGAGAGGCGGCAAACAACAATGAATTCTAGAATATCTAGGTTATGCTTATCCTCAGGTCAGTGCCATCACACACACAGAGAGGCACACAACCTATCTTCTTGTTAGAGCAGCTAACCTTTCTTTTGCACAGAATGCACCAACAACATATGTCATTAGCTTGATAGCATTTGTCTTTCATTTTTTGTGCTTTGCTCTATTTATGGTCATCCGCACACATTTGTGGCGTTTACATGCTCATTACCCCTTATTGGAATATTGTTGATTGTGTTAACCAGTGATAAGATGGCAACCCACATTAGTTGAACAACTTAGTTTGATCTTGAGATCACCAGTCAGATCTAATCATCTATTGTGTTGAATCTACCGACATATCATTTGTGGTCTAGCAACCTCTAGTCTACTTTCTTTGTGTTACCTTAGTAGTTACCAGTTTTTCTATCATCTTCCCTTTTATATTGCTTAGACTACAGAAACTTATACTTTGAATTTTGCATCTTTTCTAAGTTGAATTTGTAAAGTCCCTTTTGATTTGTCCTGTGTACTATCATTTTCCAAAAGGTTTGAATCGGTATCACATATACGGTCTACCTTATATCAGCTATCCACTCCTTCTCCCTCATTTTTTTTAATGTTACTAGCTGACTTACTCTCCCCCTAAAATTCTAAAATCATACTGGATTTAATTATTTTAGGATTTTAACAGACAGCTAAATAACATGAATTTAATTTAAACGAATAAAATAAATAAGGAAAAATGAAAAAGGAAAATATACTACAATGCATCGGACTGCACATGATCATCATCAGGAATAACATCACTTTTATTTTTAACGCCGCTCACCTCTAACAGATATAGAAAACGTGGTTTATCAAAGGCTTTTGTATAGAGGTCAGCGCATTAAAAGTCAGTATTATTTTTACCACATCGATTAAGTTCTTTTCAAAAAAGTCTCTTATGAAATGGTATTTAATACCGATGTGTTTGGTCTTTGGATGTTGTACCGGATTTTTAGTTACTGCAATTGCAGTAGAGTTATCAACAAAGATAGGAGTAGAAGAAAACATTAAACTGCAATCCCGCATTTGCTGTTGAATCCAGATGATTTGTGAACAGCAACTTGCAGCAACAACGTATTCGGCTTCACAGGTTGACAATGCAACCGAGGTCTGCTTCTTACACTGCCAGGTAACTAATCTTCTCCCAAAGAATTGACACCCTGCTGATGTGACTTGTAGTTCATCTTGCAGCCCCCGTAATCCGAGTCACTATACGCCGTGAGCTCAAAGTCATCATCATGAGGATACCACAAACCCAGTGTGGGTGTACCCTTCAGATAACGAAATATCCTTTTGACCCTGATCAGATGGTTAACCTTAGGTTTAGCCTGATATCTAGAACATAAACAAGTAGCATACATGATATCAAGTCTTGAGGCAGTGAGATACATGAGGGATCCAATCATTCCTCGGTATATTATGGCATCTACCAGATCTCCATTTTCGTCAGGTGCTATATCATGATTTGTAGCAAGTGGAGTCCCAGCAGCAGAAGCATTCTCCATGTCAAACCGACTGAGAATGTCTCCCACATACTTGGTCTGATGTAGAAAGATCCCATTTGGTGTCTGATCCACCTATAACCCGAGAAAGAATTTCATCTCCCCCATAGCACTCACTTCAAACTCTTTCTTCATAACTGCTTCAAACTCTTTGCATAATCTTCGTTCTTTGAACCGAAGATTATGTCATCGACATAGATTTGTACTAGCAGTAGGTCTTCATCTTTTTCTTTGATGAACAGTGTACAGTCAATGACTCCCCTGCGAAAGCCATGTTTCACAAGATGAGTTGAGAGTTTGTCATACCAGGCCCTTGGAGCTTGATGAAGCCCGTATAAGGCCTTGTCGAGTTTGTAAGCTCTGTCCCGATGATAAGGATCTTCAAATCCCTCGGGTTGACTGACAAAGACTGTCTCTCGAATTTCCCCATGAAGGAATGCACTCTTCACATCTAATTGGTAGACTTTAATCTTCATATACGATGCATAGGCAAGGAAGATACGGATGGCTTCCATCCGTGCCACGGGTGCAAACACTTCATTGTAATCAATCCCCTCAACTTGGCGAAATCCCTGAACAACCAGTCGAGCCTTGTTCCTGATAATGACCCCTTGGTCATCCTTCTTGCATTTCAAGACCCATTTGGTGCCAATGACCTTAGCACCTTTAGGTCTATCTACCAGAGTCCATACTCCTAGCTTATTGAACTGAAGAAGTTCTTCTTGCATGGCACTCACCCATGCCTCATCATTTAGTGCATCACTGATGTATTTTGGCTCAAACTGCGAGACAAAACACCGATAAGCACTATCATGAATCTATCCCTTTTCCATATCAGAGGCATATTAGCTGAGTAAAACTGATTTCGGTTTGTACTCCTGATCTGACATTCCAATGTATTGTCTAAGGGAAAAAGACGTTTAGACGTGATCCTGGAGTAGTAGGAACAGCTACCTCAGAGCCAAGATTATGAACATTTGGTTCTGCCTCTGAGGTAGAAGAGAGTGAGGTTCCGAAGTCGAAGGTGCATCACCGTGAGATGCTTGTGGACTTTCAGGAACTGGAACATGTTCCTCCTGACTGTTCTGGTCATCTTCTTCAGCTTCATCTTCAGAGGAGGAGTCACTATCGTCGACTACTCCCCCTGATTGAGTAGATGATTCTCCCTGTGAACTCGATGATGTTGAATCAAGAGATGGTGTATTCAAGATATCATCCATCATTCGTGTAGCTAACTCATCATCAGAAGAAGAGATAGGGATGTTAAGGACTTAAAGAAACCATCATAGTCGAAAAAGTAGGTGGTCCTTTGCTAGTAGGTGGTGTGGTATATCTCTGAACATCAACATTACACCACACTTCTACTAGACCCGTTGAGTTGTTGTAAACTCTCTTGTTCGGTATGTTGTATCCTAAGAAGATTCCTTCATCAGCCTTCTCGCTGAATTTACCTTCTTGAGTCTTCTTCAGAAGTGTACACGGCGCGCTAAATGGTTCGAGATACTCCAGATTCGGTTTGCGTCGTTGTAGTAGCTCGTAACATGTCTTTCTGTGGCGCTTGACTATCAGAACTCAATTTAGTGTATAACACGCATTAGCCACTGCCTCATTCCAGAATTGGATAGGCAGTTTCGAGTCTGCCAGCATTGTCTGTGCTGTCTCTATCAAGCTTCTGTTCTTTCTCTCAGCAACACCATTCATCTGAGGCGTGTAGGCAGAAGTGAATTGATGCACAATTCCATTTTCCTTGCAGTAAGCCTCCATCCACTGATTCTTGAATTAGTCCCGTTGTCTGAGCGTACTTGTCTCACCTTCAGCTTGTAGAGAGATTCCAATGTGGTTACTAACTCCTTGAATGACTCAAATATTTCTGATTTGGACTTCAGAAACATTACCCAAAGAATCTTGTGTAGTCGTCAGTAACCACAAAACAGTACAAGTCGCCTGCAATGCTCTTTATACTGACTGGACCAAACAGATCCATGTGAAGAAGTTCAAGGGGAAGTTCTATTGAATGAACTTTCTTTTCCTTATGTGACTTCTTCATCTGTTTGCCTTTCTTGCAAGCTACACAAAAATCAAGAAGTTGGAAATTCTTGACATTAACTCCTCTCACAAGATCCTTCTGGATCAAGTGATTCATCTTCCGTTGATTTATGTGTTCCATTCTCGTATGCCAGGAGATGGAGTCCTTCTCAGTGGCTTTTGATAGAAAGCACTGAACTTCATGATTCGTTGGAGAAGCTGTTGATAGATCCAAAACATAAAGGTCTTTATATCTTGAAGCTGTTATCAGAACTTGGTCCTCCGGAATCACGTAGTCTTTCTTTACGACGTAACACTTCTTGTTGTCGAATATGACTTTAAAACCTTTATCACAGATTTGGAAAACAGAAAGTAAGTTGTTTTGAAGTTGTTGAACGTAGTTCACCTTATCAAACTTAACTTTCTTATTTCCAACTTCTCCTGAGCTGTGATATAGCCTCCCTTGTTTCCGGCAAACGAAACATGCCCTCCTTTTATTTGCTTGACGTTTGATAAAAGAGCCGTGTTTCCTGTCATGTGCTTGGATGCTCCGCTGTCTACAATCCATGCGTTGGTTTCAGCACTGTAGCGAACACCCTGCACATACAATGTAAAACATTAGTTTAGGTTAGGAACCCAAGCCTTTACTAGCTTGGGTTTCCCAGAGGCATCAGGCATCATGAATTTTACCCATTGACCCTTAGAGTGTGAGGGTAGCTCAGCTTCCTTCTTGTCATTATTATAAGACACAGAGGATGACTTCTCTTTCCATAATCCAGATTTGTGCAATGCCTGTGTGTGATAAACCGTCAACTGGTTAATGGGTTGAAAGGTAGGTTCACTAGTTCTTCTAGGTGGAGTTAAAGAACTCCTCTTAGAAGACCTAGGTTTTGAATCCTGAAATTCAATCTTCTTCCTAGGTGTCTGATAGTAAGGACAAAAGGAAGCAATGTGTCTACACTCTCCACAGTTGTAGCACGACCTGCTGTCAACTTTATGATTAAAATTCTTTGTGGAGATGTGTGTGACACCCTAGTAAGATCACTTAGTTTGGGTTTTGACTCTGTTTCTTTTGATGTTTTCTCCTGTCCAACAGACTTAATTGTTTTAACATTTTCAACATCTTTTGCTTTTTGGTTAAACTGGGCTTTGACATGACGCTTGTGAAAAATTAACACTAGCGTCCTTTTAGATTCAGATTTGACTTTGTTTGACCCGGACTTTATATTACCCTTTTCAAATTCTTTTTCCAGATTAACACAAGGCATTTTACCCTTTTCCTTTGAAGTGGCCTCCTTTTGTTTTGTTCCAGATTCAATTGATGAACATGCGGAATCTGGATCACTAACAAGAGGAGTAGACACCACATGATCCTTGATGAGGTTGATATTTATTGGTCTACTCTTAGTGTTCAAAAGGTCTCAGGTGGTGGTGGAACCACTTTATAACCCAGACCCTCCCCGTTGTTTCTTTCTCTCACTAAGTGTTGGACAATGTGTGATGAACTTGTCCAACTGTGCATTTTTTGCTTTAATGAGTTTACTTCTACTTCTAAAACTGCCTTATGCTTCTTAGTGTCTTCTATGGACTTAAGATAGTACCTAATGTTGTTAGCTTGGTTAATGCAACTACTTTAGTTTCCCTAAGCTGTTTGGTCAAAAGGTCTATCTTTTCTTTGTAACTATGCTCATTTTGTTTTAAGACTCTATTAGCCTCAGTGCACAGTTGTAAATCCTTTACTAAGTTATCATTATGATCTAATAACCTAGCAATTTCTCATCTATGCTATCTCTAAAAGTATCACACTCAGAACAAGTATGTTTTTAAACAGTTGGTCAGTGGTACTTACCTGAGGAGGTTCAGAAGAGTTAGCCATCAACGCAGCATCAGATGTCTCTGGTTCTGGTGATTATGTCTTTGCTGTTGAGATCCCTCTTCAGGATTGTAGCTGACCTCAGTTGCAGTTATCTCTTCAATGTTTGACATTGCTATCTCGACTACAATATCTCCCTCACTCGCGGAATCATCATCTACATCTTCTACACTGGCAATATTAGATTCCCCTGGACAGACAAACCGAAAGCTCCAGTCCTATCCTTCATCATCATGTGCATTCAAGGCCTTTGGATCCTTGCTTGATGAAGTAGAACTGCTAGCTTGCTTGTCTTGACGAGTGAAGGACGAGAATGGGTTCCCGTTCCCAGTCTTCTTTGGCTTCACACATTCTCTCTTGAAGTGCCCATTTTCTCCATAGTTAAAGCAGGTCACTTTACTCTTGTCAAAGCCAAATGTGGTATCCTTAGTGCAACCAAGTTCTGTCCGGTTTTTTTCACAAACTTCTTCGCCCTCCGAACAGCACTAGCTAAGGCCCACATAATATCCATCCTCTCCAGCTCCATTTCATCCACCTGCTCATAGTCCTCATCTGCCAGATGGCAGTTTCCAATCTTCCCAGCAACAAGTCCATCATAAGAATAAACCATTGCTGCCAAGAGATCCATGTGCTCTCGAGCTACTTCCACAGTCACATTACTGAGGTTCTCGGTCTTCAGTCTAGTAGCATTCGCTTCAGTTCCAATGTACTGGGTACAAGAAGACCCTGACGTTTCTGAACCTGAAGGAGAAGCTTGTGAAGGACCCGATGAGCTAGACACAAATGCAGTCTGAAGAGGTGCTCCAGACGTCTTAGCTTGAGGCGTGGCATTATACAAAGCTGGATTCTGAGTGTGCAAAGACTTCTGAGCTATGTACTTCATCCTAAGTGCTTCTTCTCGCAGCTTTAGAATGAATTCATTGATATCCAACTTTGCTAGCATCTCATTCTGTCTCAGATTTGACACAAATGAAGCCCACTTTTCCGGCAATCCGTCTACGAAATTTGACACCTTTTCTTCCATGGTAGTAGCAACACCATGTGTATGCATTTCACTCATCAGATGGTAGAATCTATCAATAACATCATCCAAACTCTCATTTCCCATCATGAGAAGTTGTCAAATTCTTTCTTCAGTTCCTTAGCTTTAATTGCCTTCAGCGAAGCATTCCTGTCGTATCTCTTTTCCAGCTCATCCGACAATTTCTTGGCCTGCTTATTCTCCGAGTACTGGTGGAAAATATCTTTAGGAATAGACTGTATAATCAATACATAAACTCTCTTCTCTGCATTATTCTTAACTTTCTGAGCATAAGTCATCCCTCCCAAAGTAAGCTTTACCCCATCTGCTCCCACCGGCATACTATACCCAGTCTCGATAGCTTCCCACAAATTTGGATCCACTCCATTGAGGTAGATATCAAAACGTTGTTTCCAGTGGGGAAACTCATCTAACGTTAAGAGTTTTGGTGGTTTATTATGATTCCCCACCTCACTTTCAAGCAACAGTAAGTTCCGGATCCTTGAGTCCTTGCCGGTAGTAAACGCTGACATGTGATCTTCCATCACGATTAACTTTTAAGTGTACTAAACAAACTGTCAAACTGCTGCGACTTGGTGATGCGAATGGGCTATCCGTGCGAATGAACTATCTGATTTGTTCAATCGTGCGGCTGAACTAAGCGATTGGTTCAGTCGTGCGAATGAATTTGATGCGTATGAACACTGCGAATGGATGGTTCAGTCGTACGAATGGAGATCCGACTCAGTCCAATCGTGCGTCTGGTGTATGCGAATGAAGTCCAGTCGTGCGATGGCTCGCTCGTGCGACTAAAGCTGCTATTTTGTGAAAGTTTCTAGGTTAAACGTGTTTTAGCCGTAAAAATTCGAAATTTCGCAAACCCTAATCGCCTAAGGCCGTAGAAACAGAAACTTGATGAGCAGGGAACGTCCGAGGCAACTTTTGACACAAAAGATTGCGTTTTTTAGTGTAAAAACACAAACCTTTTCAATCTTGGTTGAATCACACGTATTTGAACCAAAACTTTTATTCAATACCACTTGTTAGGACCTGGTATTTGAACGAAATACCTAATGATTAACGTGTAAACCAAACCAAATAGTGCGGAATCCTATTTGATTGGTGATCCAATCAGTGAGAACGCACGTAGAATCAATAAAGTATTGAATCAAATGTAATCAAGAACCTGGCTCTGATACCACTTGTTAGGACCTGGTATTTGAACGAAATACCTAATGATTAACATGTAAACCAAACAAATAGTGCGGAATCCTATTTGATTGGCGATCCAATCAGTGAGAACACACGTAGAATCAATAAAGTATTGAATCAAACATTAAGAATCGATTAGAAATCGATCTACAGCGTTCTATGAACTTGGAGTATCAACTTGGAGGCTTCTGCATGGCTAGGGTAGGTCTGGAGTTGAAATAGAATGAATTCTCTCTGTTTTTCCACGAATTGGGTTGTATTTATAGGTTAGTACTGTTCATTCGTGCGACTGAACCATTAGTATGGTTCAGTCATGCGATTGAACCATGCGGTTGATTCATTCGCACGACTAAGCCAATCTTATGTTACAATCATACGACTAATCCAGTCTCTTGGTTCAGTCGTGCGACTGAGTCATTCGTATGAAGTTATTCATGCGTATGGTCCATTCACATGGGCCATTCATATGAGAACTTCAATTTGTTAAATTTGAATGTATTAATTAATATAACATCATGTGTAACAATTCAAACAACCACAAACCTAATTATCCAATTCAACATACCATTCAACATCGACTCATTAATGAAATATTAAACATTATAAATAACAAACAATCAATATCATTTCATTAATCATTCCAAACATTATATCAGAATCAGACAAACAAGATCTATTACATTCATATCATGATCTAGGGACATACATGTATCAACAACTTCTCCTAGTGATGATAAAATCCTAACCACCAAATCCAGAAGAAGCAGAGCTAAAGCTGCAAAAAGAACTGCCAAGAAAGTTGTTGAGTCTACGCTGATGATTGACCCAAAACAAAGGGTGTATTCATCTTAGCTAGATTCCAAGTGGTAGGTAACTCTGATCCAGGAAAGGAGTGTAGTACCAACACTCCTGTCCTACTAAAGGATCAGAAGTTTAAGGGAAAGGTTGTTGATATAGAGAAAAAGAACAAGAAATAACAATCCTCAAGTTCCCAAAAGACTAACATTGCATGCATAATCTCTGGTCTACAAAACCATATGGCCAAAGATAGTTACTACAATCCTGCTAGCACACATTATGCAAATAATGTTAAAAGAGAAGGAGTCAGGGAGGGTTTCTCATTCGGACCCTATCAAATGGTCCAAGTGATGGAAAAGGAAAGCTAGTTTCCGAAGCAAGGTTGCTTTTGGAAGAATGTCCTTCTGAAGGCAAAATGGCTTCGGAAGCTAAAGCTGTTAAAAATGAAAAGAACAAAAGAGTTCCCTTGAAACCATCCCAGAAGAAGACTACTTCGGAAGAAAAGGTGGTGAAGGCTTCTTCCGAAAAGAAAGAAGCTTTGGAAGAATGCCATGTTGTGCAAGTCTCAAAAGGCTCATCCTCAATGATCAACCAAAAGATGGATTGGAAGATCAAGAAAGATGTTGCAGCCCAAACCTCTTCTTCAAAGACATCCATTGAACCCCCATGCTTAACCTTTGGTTCAATTATGTCACTATCATTGGAAGAACCCAAGACCAACAAGGCTTGGGTTTCCAATCAAAACTAATCATCTCATCATATGTGTAGGGACATCCATATGACAAAAATAACAATATTTGGATTGTGGATAGTGGATGCTCTAGGCCCATGACAGGGAACAGATCTCTCCTTCAACAATTTCAACATTATGATCGAGGTCCTGTCCAGTTTGGAGGTGAGGCCGGATGATATATTTCTGGCAGAGGAAGTATATCCAATGGGAAGTTAAAAGTTGACAAAGTTAACTTTGTCAAACAGCGTGAACACAATCTATTAAGTGTTTCTCAGTTTTGTGATCAAAAGCATCAAATGCTCTTCATAGAACATGAGTGCATTATCCTCAAACCTAGGATGACAATTCCTTCGGAATTGGTGCTTCTTAGATCTCCCAGGAAAGGGGATATGTACAAGCTAGATATGAACAATGCTTCCCCAATAGGTGAAGTATCATGCTTTCTTTCCAAAGCTGATAGTGGTGAGTCAACACTTTGGCGTAAATGTATGTGTCATGTAAATTCTAAGACAATGAATAAATTGGCTAAAAGTAACTTGGTACATGGTTTGCCTAAAAATGAATTTTTTGCAAAGACAACTGTGCTGCATGCCTGAAAAAGAAGAAACACAGGGCGTCTCACAAATCCAAAAGTGTTAACTCCATCACCACTGCATTACACTTTTTGCACATGGATCTATTTGGTCCCACAAGTATAATGAGCATTGGAAGGAAATCATTCTGCCTTGTGATTGTTGATGATTTTACAAGATTTACATGGGTATTCTTTTTAAGATATAAGATGAAACTGTTGAAATGTTAAAATCGTTTATTCTTAGAATAGAAAATCAAATTGATCACAAGGTTAAGATAGTTAGAAGTGATCAAGGGACAAAGTGTAAGAACTTTGTTCTTGACTCATTCTGTAACTCAAATGGGATTGCCATATAATATAGTGTTCCCAGAACTCCTCAACAAAATGGTGTTGCTGAGAGGAGGAACATGACACTTATTGAGGCTGCTCAAACTATGTTTGCTAATTCTAAACTACCTCTGACATTCTGGGCAGAGGCAGTCAGCACTGTATGCTATGTGGTGAACAGGGTTCTTATAGTTAAGCCATATGGAAAAACCCCTTATGAGCTGTGGAACAAGAGGCCATCGTTCATTGGCTTTCTAAGGTCCTTTGGCAGTAGGTGTACCATACTTAACACAAAGGAAAATTTGGCAAAATTTATTTTAATGTTGGATGATGCTATTTTTGTTGGATACTCTTTTAGCTCTAAAGCTTATATAGTTTACAACATCAAGAATCAAAAATTTGAGGAATCATCCAATATTGTTGTCAATGAGCACACTCCTTGTGTTAGGGGGAATGGCCCTGATCATATTTTTGATTTAGAATTGTTTCCAAACTATTCTAAACCATCTTGTGAGAATGTTTCAGCTAGAACAGGTGCTCAAAGTGATGCTGATGTTGATCAACTGTTTGAGCTACCCAGACCTTTTCCAAGTTCTCCAAGAGTGGCTACAAATCAAGGTTCCACTATTAGTAGATCTAATAGTATAACCATCTCAAGGGATAGTGGAGCTTCAACTAGTGATTCACTTGTTGACCCTCAAACTTCATCAAGTGACACTACACAACACCAAGCTGATGACAGTAGCATCTTGAAGAAACAGGCAACTAACAATGCTGCTCCACAGCCAACAAATGATGATGTTTCTCATTCATTTAATCAGTCCTCGTTGAATGAGTTTGAAACAATAGTTGGACAAAGTGTTCAAGCTCCTGAGCAAAATATGTCCAATCTAGATCTATCTTTGCAACTGGAAGTGATTCCTCGAATAAGGATTCATAACACTCATCCAACTAAGAACATCATAGGGGATGTCTCTAAAGGTGTGACAACAAGAGGATAGACTCATCATGGGAATGTCTGCTTGTACTCATGCGTCCTGTCTTAGATGGAACCCAAGAAGGTAGAAGATGCCTTGAAAGATAGCAACTAGGTTGAATCGAGGCAAATGGAGCTGCTTCAATTCAAGAGACAAAAGGTTTGGAACCTATGTCCGCTACCATCTAGTCAAGTACCTATAGGCACAAAATGGGTTTTCAGAAACAAGAGAGATGATAGAGGCTTGATTATCAAGAACAAGGCAAGACTGGTGGTTTAAGGATACACTCAAGAGGAGGGAATCGATTATACTGATGTCTTTGCACCTGTTGCAAGACTTGAGGTGGTTAGTATCTTCTTTGCTTATGCTGCATTCAATAAATTCACTTTCTACCAACTTGATGTCAAGCGTGCCTTTCTATATGAGGATATAGATAGGGAAGTCTACATGTGCCAGCCTCCAGGATTTGAAGACCCACAACACCCTAACTATGTGTGCAAATTGGATAAAACTCTATATGGGCTACACCAAGCACCTAGGTTATGGTATGAGACTTTGTCTCGGTTTCTTCTGAAGAATGGTTACACTAGAGGTACCATTGATAAGACTCTCTTCATAAAGAAGTCTGGAAAGGGTATTTTGCTTGTTCAAGTCTATGTTGAGCACATCATATTTGGTTCTTCAAACGACCAAATGTGTAAAGACTTTGAATGCATCATGAAGAAGAAGTTTGAGATGAGTTCCATGGGAAAAATGGACTTTTTCCTTGGAATTCGGGTGAAACAATTGAAGGAAGGGTTTTTCATCAATTAATCCAAGTATGTAAAAGACATCTTAGAAAGATTTGAAGTGAAAGATTGTAAGCTACCCAAGACACCCATACCCAGAAACCATAATCTTTGTCCTGACTTTGAGGGGGAGGATACTGATCAACATTAGTATAGAGTGATTATTGGTTCCCTAATGTATCTCACAGCAAGTAGACCAGATATCATGTTTGCAACTTGCATTTGTGCAAGATATCAGGCTGCTCCAAAGGTGTCTCACCTAGCTGCTACCAAGAGAATCCTCAGATACCTCAAAGGAGCACCTAAATTAGGACTCTGGTATCCAAGGAATAATAATTTTAATCTTTATGGATACTCTGATTGTGACTGTGGTGGCTGCAACATTAATAGGAAATCAACATCAGGTGGATGTCAATTTCTTGGTGGAAGGATCATCTCATGGAAATGCAAGAAACAATCATGTGTCTCAACATCAGGTGGATGTCAATTTCTTGGTGGAAGGATCATCTCATGGAAATGCAAGAAACAATCATGTGTCTCAACATCAACTCCTGAAGCTGAATACATTGCTACTGCAAGTTGTTGTGCTCAGCTGCTGTGGATTCAGAACCAGATGTTAACCCTAAACCCTAAACCCTAAACCCTTAACCCTAAACCCTAAACCCTAAACCGATTCAACTTTATGAGCAATCCTATCCACATTGACAACAATAGTGCTATCTCCATCACTATAAATCCTGTGAAGCACTCCAAGACAAAGCATATTGATATCAGGTATCATTTCATTAGAGATATTCATGAGAATAATCTAGTTAAGCTAATCAAAGTTGATTCAAATGAACAATATGCTGACTTGTTCACCAAAGCTTTTGATGAATAGAGATTTAAGTATCTCATTACAGCCATTGGGATGATAAACATTGATTAGTTTAACTCTTATGAAAACCTTTTAATATGTAATGTCGTATGCCAATACAATCTAAGCCCTGTTACAAAAGGTCTCTCTCTGAAATTTTTCACTAAGTATAAATTCTGCTGAAGAGGAATTAACCCTCGGAAGATATTTTACATATCTTCCGAAGCAAAATTCCTCCATGGATAATTTTCTTCTCGAAAGAGTTTTTAGTCTCAGAAGAAGCGATTGATTACATATCAGATCTACTTCCGAAGCTTATAAAACTCTCCATTCAGAAAGCAATCTTTACTCTCATAAACAAAACCTTACCTTTGGAAGTAAGAATTGCCTTCAGAAGACAAATTACCTTCAGACATGTTTTATACTCAAAAGAGAGATTTTACTGTGTAACGGAAATCTTTTGGGCCCCAGACTATAAAAAGTAAAGATTTTGTTAATGATGTCGGATTATTTAACTGAATTAAACCTTACCGCCCCTATCACATCATCCACTAAAACATCATATCACCTTATCCTAACCCCATTATTGCCATTTCGCCCTCTTTTAAATAATCCCGACTATTGAATTTCATCTTCTTACCATATTTTACTGCCCTAAAAGCTTTGTTCATTCTCAATTTACCCAAGTCCAAACTCATCTTCTTTCACCTTTCTCAAATGGCACTTAACCCTCAGCACAATCAAGTCGCACTTCTTGATTCTTCAAGAGATGCCGACTTCTCTGATATCATTTCTTTTCTTACCCAATCATCTTATTACACTACCCTAACTGTTAACTCTACTGTTTATTCCAATCATATGGCTGAATTTTGGGAAAATTTTCGTGTAATAAGATCGAGCATCTGTGGCCAGGAGTTGGTCATTACTGAGCAACTCATCAGGGAGCATCTCGAGCTTCATAATGAGGGTGCCCCCACAGAGTTCCCCAAAGCAGATTTGGACAACACCTACATCCAAATAGGATATGGTGGAGATGTTAGCAGGTCCACAATCTACAAGTTCAACTTTTCATACAACTAGAAGTTCTTGTTGCATGTCGTTCTTCATTATTTGTCCAATAAATCTAGGGGATGGGATCAAATTCCATACGAACTAGGGTGCCTAGTTCATGGAATTGTGAGAAGCCTCAGATTCAACTATTCAAGATTGTGCCGACCAATCTCATGAGAAATCTCCAGCTGGAAACATTCTTTATGTATCCCAGATTTCTCCAGCACATTATCAACTGTGAGTTGGACTAGAGGTAGCTTGTCTGTGCAGCTGCTCTGATTGTCCCTCATATGAGGCCAACCATCTTCAAGACTTTGAAGAAGGTGTCCACCAATTTCACTGGAAGGTACACTCCTCTGCTTCTAGGTATGACTGAGCAAATATCTCCTGGTGACATCCCTGTTAACCCCACAGGTGATGAACCCACACCAGCAACTGCCCCACACTGCCAACTTTACCTTGTCACCCCATCACCATCACATATCAAAGACGTCCTAAAAGAACCCTTGTTCAATCTACTCTAATTAAACAAGCTCCTCCTATTTAATCCAAAAAGACTAGAGTGGAACATTGGGCTCTCACTCAGTCTGAGGTCTCACCATCCTTCACCATTGACCTTAATATGGGTCTTGAGTCTTCTCAGTCTCAAACCCATGAGCCCATCATCCAAGCTAAAATCCTTCAGAGTGAGTATCTATACTCCTCTGATTAGCCATAAAGGGACAACGCCACCAGGCTCAATGCATGTAGACATTGATCAAGGTCCCGGGTCATTAGGTTTAACCTCTCAATCCTTTACTGACCTTCTTTTCAAAAATGATGAAGAGATTATGTCTCTTCATGGAAATGAAGTTGATCTACAACACTCTCTCAAAGATCAACAGAGCCTAGAGAGACCACTTATCTCTAGCCCCCATCAGCAAGCCTTTACTGAGGTGAGTCCCACTGATGTGGAGGGGACTCGTGTAGATTCAGCTGCCACTACAGAAGATGCCTCAATGGACCTTCTTGATAGTGGTAACAAATCTAAGACTGAATCTGCGTCAACCATGCCTTTTGATGACTCTAAAAGAGACATCACTAAGCAAGGGAAACCTTGGTGCCAAGAAACCACATCTGGTGGTGAGGATGAACATACTAGGTATGTTACTTCATCTCCCCATGATTCTTCAAAAGAAGATGAGGGAAGACTGCAACTCACTATCCAAGACCTTCTTTCTAAAGTCTCAAACCTGAATCCAAGGTTAGGACTTTAGAGGATAGGTCCGCCACTCAGCAACTTGAGATTGACAATCTCAAGGCTCAACTAGCTGAGAAACAGATTGAGAGATCTATTAGGCATGTACCTATTCAGGTCTCCTTGACCTCTTCCTCTAGCTCATCTAGCTCTCAAGATAATGCTACCAAAAAGAGGGAGAGTGTTCAGAGACAAACACCTGAGGAACCACTGATCCAAACTTTAACTTCCAGATATCCGGCTCCCATTGCAACTACCTTTCCTGAGCCATCCTAAGTTGTACTACAAATAGACCCAAGGATGTTGAGAGATCTTTATAGGCTTTTTAAAAGTTTCTATTGAGATCTTCTTTAGATCAGCTTAGCCCTGATGCGGCTATGATGTACTTTGGAGCTAAAGAGCTTCAGAGGTTAAGTGCACCTTCTACCACTATGGAAGAAGTTGGTCAACCTAAGGTCCAAATGGAACTAGAGATTCAATTCGAAGGGGAAATAAGGACTGATGGCCCAGCAACCGAAACAGTTGGGATAGAAACTTCACTCCCTCTAACATCCGAAGCTGAAGTCAAAGCCTCGGAAGAACAAGCTGAGTCTTCCGAAGCTAAAATGGAAGCTGCGGAAGAACTATTCTTATTGTCCAAGGATCTAATCATCATAGATGCAATTCTAGAGCTGGCATCTGATGTGAATAGTAAGGACTTTCTCAATCAACCTCTAGCACAGACACTTTACCTCTTACAATCTAAATCATCCCTCCAAGAACCACCAAAGTCAAGCACTTCAAAAGATGATAAAGGAAAGAAGAAAATGACTGCAGAAGGGCTTCAGGAGGAGGAGAGGATTGAAAAGCTTAACAGAAAAGGTAGACTTCCAACTAGGAAGCTGTTAGCTGCCAGTTCCAAAGCAGCTACAACCAACTAGGAGGCAATCAACAACAAGAAAAGGGTAGAGATCATTAACCGGCTCATCAAGCTTGGAGCTGCCAATGAAGACATACTTCTGCTACCATTAGAGAAGTTGGTAGAGCTGGAAAAGGCAACCAGGCTACAGAATGAACAACAGAAGGAAGCAGCACGGTTGGCCTTAGAGGAAGAAAGAGAAAGAGAAAATAGGGAAGCTGACATGCAGCTCCAGAGGGAAAGGATAGCTTTCCTAACCTCCAGAGGTTTCTCTTCTAAAGAACTATCTCCACATGATGATGATACAATCCTATGGCTCTTCAATAAAGAGAAGGATCAACCAGAGAAAGAAAGAAAGAGAACTGTAAGAGTGTTAGGACCGTTTCAGTATGGAGTACTAACTGGTTTACGTGTATACCAAACCAAATAGTGTGGAATCTTATTTGATTGGTGATACAATTAGTGAGAACGCAAGAATAATCAATCTAAGAATGAAACTAAATGTTAAGAATGATTGTAGGATGATAATCTATAATCTATGAACTTGGAACAGGTTATCTTGGGTCTCTAGACGGCTAGCGTACGATTTACTGCGTAGGGATTCAAATTGTTTCGTTTTTTCACGAATTAAGTGCTATTTATAGGTTAGGGTTTTCCATTCGTGCGATTGAACCATTTGCATGGTTTAGTCGTGTGACTGAAGCATGCGGTTGATCCATCCGCATGACTGAAGGTCCAGTTGTGCGACTGAGTCAATCTCATGTTACAATCGTGCGACTGATCTAGTCTCCTGGTTCAGTTGTGTGACTGGTTCATTAGCGTGAAGTATTCATGCATATGGTCCATTAGCATTGTCCATTCGCATGAGAACTTCACACGATTAAGTTTAAGCACGTTTCTTAATCATTATTGACTAAGAACTATGTAAACAACCACAAACTTATATAGATAGTTCAATATGCGTTATCACATAGTAATCAATGAAATATTAAACATTATAAGCATAACAAACACATTACATTTCATTCATACCCATTATGTTACATATATGTAAGACATGAAAGATATTTTACATTTGAGCTTCTAAACGAGGTACACATGTATCTACAAACTCCCCCTTGGACCTAGTTTACTCTATTGTCTAACATTTTTTATCAGCTCTTCAAACTTCTTGTACTTCTCCTCCCTTGTAACTCCTGCATGTATTTCGAATGCAAAGAAGAGTCTTATCATGTTTTGGAACTGGAGGGCTTGTACAATGTCTTGCACGTCATAGAACAGTGGCAACTTGTATAAAGTGTAGACATCGTTAGGAGACAAGTTAGTTAGCCACATTGGGTCAAATACCCTGATAGTTTCCATATTTCCATATCTATTCAAAAGTATGACCGCCTCACCTGTTCTCCAATCATAGTACCACCACTTGAAGTGTGGAGTGAAGTCCTATGGCATTTCCCTTAGAGGGATTCTTGACATCGTGCGCGGAGGACTCTACTTCATCACTATCTTTGCCTTTCCAGTAATGGCATCAACTTTAGACCATCTGATATACCTCTTCGGTTGTTGAGGATTGAAGTTGACCCACCTGGTGTGGTACTCTTTCTGTAATGCAGCCTCAAACCAGCCTGACATCTTTCTTGGGCCAGCATATAACAGCTTTAGTTTGGCCAGCTGGTTGAGCTCAAAACCAGGGAGAGTCTTCAGATCATATGGGAATCTAAACTACTCGATTCCCTTCTCCCTCTTGACAACATATACATTTAGATCTTCAAAATAGGCCCACATGATAATCTTCCTGACACCTTGTGATGCTTCTTCACTTTGTAGAGCTTAGTGTAGGCACT
Source organism: Flaveria trinervia (assembly GCA_025506515.1). NCBI lineage: Eukaryota > Viridiplantae > Streptophyta > Magnoliopsida > Asterales > Asteraceae > Flaveria > Flaveria trinervia. The sequence goes on from CM046455.1 coordinate 61,136,053, forward strand.
CGGCTTTGGAGCAGCGCGTTGGGCTCGGATCTCCGCAAAACATGGTGCCCATTTAGCCTTTTTGATGTTGACATCAGCGTCCGAGGCTTGGGCTTGATCCGGATTCTTCTCTGGCTCTTGCTCCATCTGATCTAGTTTCTCGAACGTATCACTGACGAGAGTGCCACCCAGATTGGGGACTACATTACCCTCTTTATCAGCATACTCTGATAGTGCTAGGCTGTGACATCTTCAATCTCTATCTCGTCCACATCATTAAGCTCTTCGTCACTAGCCGCGTCAACAGTAGGGGCATCTTTGACTATTTCATCCGGATTCAGCCGGAACATCTCTGCCAGTTGCTCACAAGTACGATCATAAATTATTTCTCCTTCTTCAAGAGTATAACTCACAGACCTCCTGACAATCCCTTGAAAATCAAGTATCATAGTGAATTGAGACTTGATTTGCTATAAGGGAGCAACATCGTACTGGTCTTGCTGAGATGATTGATCTGCTAGATTTAAACATTTAACACATCAATCATTTGTCACTAATCAAGACAGTTAAATATCAAATATATATAAAAAATTAAGTACATAAGTTTAATACATGATTCTATTACAAAATATTTAAATTACATAAAGTTCTAAACATTACTTTTATCATGTATCATGTGCTCTTCTGCAGACGGGGCTGAGGTCGAGGCACCCTGATCCTGAGTCTTCTTGGTGTGCCTCTCTCTAGCAAGTGTGGCTTCTGAAGCAGTTGCATGGCCTCCTTCCTCATCATCATCCTTATCTTCTCACCCCTTTCTTCATCGCCTTCTTTGTCTGTCTCATCCTTATCATCATCCTTATCATCCTCATCCTCACCATCATTATCATCATCTTCTCTGATCTTCAGAGGCTCATTGTTTGATCCCTTTAGATTGAGCATGATAGACATGTTAGATGTCTCTAACCCCTCAATCTTCTTTGCTGATTAGACTTTATGCTCCTTGATTTGGGCAATTTCCTGAGCCTATTGAGAGATCTGTTGTGCTTGGGCAGCGGTTAGTTCCACTAGCTATCGTAGCTGAGCAGTCTTCTTCATCGGCAGCCAATAGCTTCAGCAACATACGATTCAGTGCTGACAGCTATTCCTCCACCCCACTAGGAGGTAGAGGATCCTGTGGGGAATGATGGGTGGAAAGATGGTCCTGCTTGGTGGCTGGTGGTGGTAGTGGTGGAAGTGGTGAAGATAGGTTGTTGGTATTTGAGTGGGTATAGTGGTAGTGGTGGTGGTGGCTGAGGTAGTGTGGTGGTAGCTATGGTGGTAAAGATGGGTGGTGTAGTGGTAGTTGTGGTGGGTGAGGTAGTGCTGGTGGTGGTGGAAGTGGTGGCAGTGGGGGAAGAGGCTGTGATCATCGTCTACCTCCGTCTCTTGGGCTTCATCTCGTGGGGCTGAGCCATCCTCTTTTTCCTCGAACCCTTGAGGAGGATGCTCCCTTGGGATGCTGGACTAAACTGGGGTGTAGGTAGTATCAGTCATAGTCTCCCAGACTCGCTCGGGCGTCCACCAACCGCCTGAATCCCTTTTTCGGTGGCAACAACCTTGCTTCCCACCATACGAGTCAATGGCTCCTCTTCCTCCTCACGAGGACAGAAATCCTAATGGAAACCAGCTGTGGTAGCATCTCCATGAGTGGGTAGTGGAGGTGTAACATCTGTGGTGGTGCCCTAGATGAAGTGTGGCTAGAGTCTCCACCATCACCACTGTCATCATCATCTGACTCATCAGCGGGGAGCACAATCTGCTCAGTATCTGAGTCGATGTCATCGTGGTGCCACATCCTTTGTGATGGCGCCACATAGTCCTCACGGACCAGATGCCCAAATAGCCGCCTCACAGGGGTTTCACCTGCTTCCCCCTATACACCTTCATCCTGCCCAAGGTGGTATCATCCATCACCTTGAGCACCACGGCATGCTCCTTGTCCTTTGGTAGCTATGGGAGCTTCTGATCAATAATCGTTTGGATGAAGCGAGGGTACATGCAAAATCCCTCCTTCCCCTTTGCCTCGATGTTCTCCACCAGGTAGGTGAAGATCATCCTGGAGAAGCTGAACGTATGGTTTAGCACCAACTCCACATAGGCGTTCTGTATCTGGTCGGACAGCTCATCGAAGCCTCCCTTCCTGGAGGCGATACACTTGAGCAGCACATGGGCCAAGTACTTAAATTGGGGGCACAGGTTGCTCTTGTTGAGCACGCCCGCGGTGATATCCCCCGAGTACTTGGCTCACAGAAAACAGCCTCGTACTCTCAGTGGGTGTAATGGGTAGGGCAGTCAGCATCGTCCCCAAACTCTAATACAGTCCTGAGATCATCCTCAGTAATCTCTATAGCCTGACCAAGATAGAGCTCCTGATACGGTGGGGCTCTAAGGTCCTATCGACAACCGCACCTTCCCAAAAGGCCTGCTGAACTGAGTGCTATGGTGTGCATGAAGTCGATATGGCATGAAAGATCCTCGATCTCCATAGGAAAGTAATAATGCCCGAGAAGTCAGCTGCGTTCTGGGAAGTCAGATCCAGATGAGCACAGTTGTTGTGCTTCGTGCTCATAGTCCAACGACTAGCCATCTGTTACACAATGCAAATAAACTGTCAATGAGTAACAATCTGATTCATTTGAACTTGAAGTTTTATGTTCTGTTGTGCGAATGAACTGTGCGACTAAGATTTAGTCATGCAATTGAGCTCTTACGTACAACTGAGCATGCGACTGGGATCAGTCGTATGCTATCTCATGCGGTTACACTAGTCGTGTGACTGAACTCATACGCATATCGTGCGATTGAGCCATTCGCCCAGCTCAGTCGTGCGACTGAAGTTCATCAGGGTGTCCATTTGCATGACAAATTGTTCCATTTGCATGACAAAATTTTTTATTCAATTCAAATTCAAATTTTGAGCAAAACTTAATGTTAGACGTCGTGGATTGGCTCATTAGTCTCGCAAAATGACCGATATAACACCTAATAACCTTTAATTTCACAATGTACTTATTTTTATTAGTTTCTTAGGCAAACTAAGTCTCGGTTCTTTTAGGGCTTCAATTCAATCATTTAGGGCACAAATCGATGGACATTTGAGTGGATTGCACCGCACTTTACCTGGATAATCACTGGTAATTGTCAGAACATAACAATTTGTTGTCAAGAATGGTAAAATGAAAATCGGGCAGAGTAACGGTAGAGTCGTGCGATTTGGGGTGATTTAGGAGTGATGAACGACTCCGACCGACTCCCTCTCCTTATATGCTATGGTTTCCTTCAGTCGTGCGACTGAGCCCAGTCGCATACTTGATTCGTGCGACTGAGCCCAGTCGCATACTTGATTCGTGCGACTGAGCCCGTCGCATACTTGATTCGTGCGACTGATGATCAATCGTGCGACTGGCACAGTCGGTCATCTTCAGTCATGCTACTAGATGTCAGTCGTGTGACTGTGTCTTCGGTCACCTCCATTCATGCGATTGGTTCATTTTGTGAACCATCATGTGAGATTACTCATGCTGATGGTCCAATCACACGTTTGGGCCATGCGTGTGGTTTAGTCGTGCAATTGGGCTAATACGAATGGTCCAATCATACGGCTGGTCCATACTCATGGTCCAGTCATGCGAATGGGCTCATACGGATGGTCCAGTCGTACGACTGGTCCATACTCATGGTCTAGTCATGCGAATGGCCTCATACTTATGATTTTGACTTTATGATCATTTGACACTTAACTCTTTTATCTATGGATAAAACATTTCGAGCATTCTATCATCACAAACATGACGATTGAACTTTTAGAACTTTTGATCACCTCAGACGTGATCCTTTTAACATTAGAAAACCCGTTTGGTCACCTCAGACGTGACTCTTTTTAGTGATTAAATTCCAGACAGAATTCCAATGCATTGTCTGACGTTTAACAACTAAACTGACAAAATTAAACTAAAGAAACAGTTTGAACTAAAAGACAAAACTAAAACATATTTTTGTAATAATTTTTTTTGTATGAGGTGGAAATCCTAAGATAGATATCTAACAGATAGACAGCTTCAAGTTATTTTGACCATAAGTGGAATGATTCATTATGGAATCATATAGGTAAATCAAATCATTCGGGACATGTTACCAAAACCTTTTGATGCTAGTTTCTTTTTTTATCAGAAGTCATTAGCAAGTGTAGGAAATCATACTAGTGCCACAAGATGCACACAGTGGTGTTGACTTTCAGGAGTTGCAGTCATGATGATTGTTAGTATACTTGTCCCCTTAAATCCATACACAGACTTTTGACAGGATTGGTGATGATTTAAGGTTTAATTATTTCAACAAGCATTTGTGGATCCACGCTTATATGGTAATCAACATTCCTCAGGAGATTTTTGAGCGGTCTACTGGTAGTATTCAAGACGAAAATATTCTAGAGCTTTCAAAAGGATGCTAAGCCTCAGGTCAGTGCCACCGCACAGTACAGAGGCGCAAACAACAATGAATTCCAGAATATTTTGGTTATGCTTATCCTCTAGGCAATGCCACCGCACAGCAGAGAGGAACACAACCTATCTTCTTGTTTGAGTAATTTTATTCTTTTTGCACAGATCGCACCAATAACATAGGTTATTAGCTTGATTGTTTTTTGCATTTTTCATCATGTGCTTTGCTCATTTTATGGTCATCTGCACACGTTTGTGGCGTTTATTTTGCTCATCACCCTTATTGGAACTTTGTTGATTGTGTTAACTAGGATAAGATGATAACCCACAGCTTTTTAAACAACTTAGTTTGAGCTTGACATCACCAACGAGGTCTACTTATCTATTGTGTTGAATCTATCGACACATCATCAAATGGTCTAGTAGCCTCTGGTCTACTTTTTCGTGTTACCTTAGTAGTAGCTAGTTTTACTATCATTTTTCCTTTTATTGTTGCTTAGACTTCTCAGACTTATACTTCGAATTTTGCATTTTAAACAATTTTTTCTTTTAAAGTCCAAAATTATTTGTTCCTGTGTACTATCATTTTCCATAATCATTGAATCAATATCACATTACGATCTTGTTGGACCAAAAGAACCAATGAGCCTGATCAGAGAAACCTCTAAGTCCCACAGGACATCACAACAGCTGAAGAAGACCTGATCAGCTGTTCTACAAAGTCTGAAGAATACAACTGCTGAAGTATTTCTGAAGTACTGAAGACAAAGACTGAGACAACAGCTGAAGATCTAAAGTCTGAAG